>JAPDVU010000006.1:710000-1310000 GCA_026230045.1 Corynorhinus townsendii
AGGCCAGCGCTGATAACCCGGTGTGCATCTCACAGCACAGGCAGGTGCTGACCCGGTGTGCATCCCACAGCACAGGCAGGTGCTAAGCCGGTGTGCATCCCACAGCACAGGCAGGTGCTGACCCGGTGTGCATCCCACAGCACAGGCAGGTGCTGACCCGGTGTGCATCCCACAGCACAGGCAGGTGCTGACCCGGTGTGCATCCCACAGCACAGGCAGGTGCTAACCCGGTGTGCATCCCACAGCACAGGCAGGTGCTAACCCGGTGTGCATCCCACAGCACAGGCAGGTGCTAACCCGGTGTGCATCCCACAGCACAGGCAGGTGCTAACCCGGTGTGCATCCCACAGCACAGGCAGGTGCTAACCTGGTGTGCATCCCACAGCACAGGCAGGTGCTAACCTGGTGTGCATCCCACAGCACAGGCAGGTTTCAGCGAGGAAGTCAGGTCAGCTGTGACTGCGTGGCACGGACAGGGGGCTGAGGGGGATGGGGGACGAGGGGACAGGAGGTCGAGGAAGGGCTCATTTCTTGGGCCCACCACCCTCTGACCCCACCAGCCTCCACCCTGAGCCCACCTCCCTCTGACCCCACCAGCCTCCACCCTGAGCCCACCTCCCTCTGACCCCACCAGCCTCCACCCTGAGCCCACCTCCCTCTGACCCCACCAGCCTCCACCCTGAGCCCACCTCCCTCTGACCCCACCAGCCTCCACCCTGAGCCCACCTCCCTCTGACCCCACCAGCCTCCACCCTGAGCCCACCTCCCTCTGACCCCACCAGCCTCCACCCTGAGCCCACCTCCTCCGCCCACACTCCGTGCTGCCACTGTTCACTCCTCGGACCTTCCCATGGCAGGGAATTCGCTTCCCAGGCCCGAGACAGGCTGCCTGACGCTCCTGCCGGCCACCTGCCACTCAGGCTCCTTCCTCGCTGCCTGCGTGTTCCCGTGGAGGCAAAATTCAGAGACGTACCATCACGTGGGGTCTCCTCGCACAGGAACGATGGGGCGCTCTGGGCAGCGGGGACCTCGACTTCCTTCTCCCCTGCCACAGCCCCCCGCCCTCGCTGCTGCCCCCCTGCCCGGCAGACATGGGGGCACGAATCCGTGCTGGCTCCACTAACATCGTCTCGCCCCTGGTCGTGGCTGCTCACTTCAGGAATCCGCTCCAGCTCACCCTGGAGACACAGCCCCGCCGCGCCCAGCTCCCTCCTCCCCGCGCTGCTGCTGCAGCTGCTGTTCAAGTGGGTCGCTTTTTCCCTCCTCTTGGCCGCTGCTTCCTCGCAGATGGGAGGAGGGGGCTCTTCGCTGGACAGGATGGGCAGCTCCCCAGGGTTCAATCTGCAGCCAGCTGTCCGCTCCTCGGCCACTGTCACGGAGCGCCTGACGGCAGGAGCCCCCCGTGTCCTGGGCGTCGGAATGGGCTCTGGGCTGCTGGGGAGAGGCTGCAGGCCAGGAGGGAGCTCTCCTCGGGCGGGGAGCTCAGGGTACTTGTCTGCGAGGTTGACGGCGGGGCGCACTGCGAGGCGGGAGCACTCAGACAGGGCCCGGAGCACGGCCCTCTGCGGGGCTCGGGCGAACAAAGCCCCCTCCTCGGGAGAACTCCGCCTCTCCGGCGCCTTGTCCTGGTCTCGGGCCTGAGCGCTGGCCCTCGAGCACTCCTGGGGGACCTCCACCAGAGTGACAGGTGGCGTGGCAGCGGGGGGTGCTCGGCAGTGGGGGCTGGGTGGGCCCCGGCCACAGGGAATGCGGACCCACGGTCCCGCTGCCCCGAGGTCTCACTCCCCGCCGCGCCCCCCTGGCGGCCGGGTGCGGTGCCATGCTCCTGTGCTGGGGCGGCTGCCCTGGAGCCCGGCCAGCCTGAAGCCCCCGGGTGAGCACTGGGGTTCCAATCACTGGTTTCCGGCTCCCTCCCAGGGAGGTCAGCAGCCCCGGGGAGACCCAGGTCTGGCTTCCCTGCCGGCAGCTCCTGCACCGAGGCGGCTTCGTTTCTGTCCGGCCCCTCCCTGGGCTCCAGCTGGAGGCCGCCTGCCTTCTGGTGACCCGAGCTCCCCTCCGAGGCGCGGCAGGAGCCCGGCACCACGTACCGGTGGCCACGGCGGCCTGCGCTCGCGGGATGCTCCCTGCTCTGCACGCCAGCGCCCAGCTCTTTGCCTAGCTCCCCCTCGAAGCAGCAGAGCGGCGTCGGCTCCAGGGAGCCGGCGTCTCTCACCAGCCCGCCTCGCAGCCGCCGTCCATGCTAACGTTGAGCCCCACTTCATTCCGTCTGCCCTCTGTCCTCTGCCACTCAAACCCAGCGTGGCTGATTCCTTTGGGGGCGCCCATCGGCCCCCCGCAGGCTTGCCCCAACAGAGCTGCGGTCCGAGGCCCAGGGACGCGGTCTCTCCCACAGCCGCCCGGCTCCTGGAGCTCGGACACCGCCGGCGAGCAGGAGCGCACGGAGCTGGCAGTGACATCACAGCCAGTCCCAGCACTCACGACAAGACCCATCCATCGTCCCCCACCGCTCCTCGCACGCACGCGGTGGGCGCTAACCCCTTACGAGCTTTACGGAGAGGAGGACGGAGGGAGGGAAAGGGAAGAGAAAGGACAACGGTGCCACTTCCGCACGTTCCCGCGCCCGGTGAAACGAACACGGGACTTCTGCTAACGAGCACTCGGCTCAGAGCTGCACTCCAGCACACGGCACGGAGCCATGTGGGTGCTGAGGGCAGGCCCACTCGTTTTCGCGGCTCTGGACCCGCGTGTACCACGCGCTCCCTGACCTGACACGGCGCCCACGCAGAAACAGTTTTAAAAATAAGCCAGACGCAGTTGCCAATCCCCAGCCGTAACCCTTACAGAACAGTGATTCCAGAAAATCGCTCAAAATTTCACTCAGTCCCCTGAACGCCATATGAAAATTGGAGGCGTTTGTTTCTCAGAGGAAGCGCAGGTTTGCTGTCATAGCAACTACCAAACGCACTGGAAAACAGATTCGAGCGGCGTCTCCAGAGCCGGAGAGCTTCCTCGGAGCTCTGCATGTGGCAGTGCACACAGGGCCCGCGCGACGGCGCGGTAACGTCAGTGCACACAGGGCCCGCGCGACAGCGCGGTAACGTCAGTGCACACAGGGCCCGCGCGACGGCGCGGTAACGTCAGTGCACACAGGCCCCGCGCGACGGCGCGGTAACATCAGTGCACACAGGCCCCGCGCGACGGCGCGGTAACGTCAGTGCACACAGGGCCCACGCGACGGCGCGGTAACATCAGTGCACACAGGGCCCGCGCGACGGCGCGGTAACGTCAGTGCACACAGGGCCCGCGCGACGGCGCGGTAACATCAGTGCACACAGGGCCCGCGTGACGGCGCGGTAACGTCAGTGCACACAGGGCCCGCGTGACGGCGCGGTAACGTCAGGGCACACAGGGCCCGCGCGACGGCGCGGTAACATCAGTGCACACAGGCCCCGCGCGACGGCGCGGTAACATCAGTGCACACAGGCCCCGCGCGACGGCGCGGTAACATCAGTGCACACAGGCCCCGCGCGACGGCGCGGTAACGTCAGTGCACACAGGGCCCGCGTGACGGCGCGGTAACATCAGTGCACACAGGGCCCGCGCGACGGCGCGGTAACATCAGTGCACACAGGGCCCGCGTGACGGCGCGGTAACATCAGTGCACACAGGGCCCGCGCGACGGCGCGGTAACATCAGGGCACACAGGGCCCGCGCGACGGCGCGGTAACGTCAGGGCACACAGGGCCCGCGTGACGGCGCGGTAACAGTGCACACAGGCCCACGCGACGGCGCGGTAACATCAGTGCACACAGGGCCCGCGTGACGGCGCGGTAACATCAGTGCACACAGGGCCCGCGCGACGGCGCGGTAACATCAGGGCACACAGGGCCCGCGCGACGGCGCGGTAACGTCAGTGCACACAGGGCCCGCGCGACGGCGCGGTAACGTCAGGGCTGTGGGGACAGGGATCCAGTTACGAGGCGCTTCTGTGACATCAGACCCTCACATTCCCACCCGGCCCCTGCTCCCCTGGGCTCCTTGGACAAGCCGCTCCCCACCCTCGGCACCGCCGGCTCCTTCCAGCCACGGAGCGTCCCGTTGCCACGTGAACACAGCGGGCAGCTCAGCTCCTCTGACCTCCGAAAGGCAGGAACCCTGGCCCTCGGTGGCTGGGGTCTGCCGGCCCCTCAGAGCCCAGTGCCCTCTCTCATGCAGCGTGGTCCTTGGCTGCCCTGGCCTTGGAGCGTCTCAACTGTACATTCAGGACGGAGGGATCCACGAGAGACAACTCTCGGTGAGCAGGGGTTCCACTCAAGCACAGAGCATCATCCACCTCGAACAAAAGTGGCCTTGCCTTCGCGTCCCCGTCTTATACTGAAGTGGGAGCTGTGAAAGGCTCGGCAAGAATACGTTCGCGGTCTTTCCCAAGATGAGGGAGCGTCAGCGTGGTTTTTAAGAGCCATCTGCCATCAGCTGCAGTGACTTCATTACGTTTCTAATAGTGCTTTCAGGAAGACAAGGCCAGGTCAGTTCACTCCTCCTAGGTCTGCAGAGATCACCACGGCCACTCAGAACGGTTTCCCTCCCTGGAGCCTCCGTTCCGAGCACCTACCGTCCCTGCTGCTCAGGCCACTCGCCCCTTTCCTCGCGCCCCAGCCGGGCAGGGCCAACCCACACGCCCCCCACGGCGTCGGCACCCGACGCAGGGCAGTGTGGTCGCAGTGGCCGTGTGCGGCGCGCGGAGAACACGGACTCCATTTGACCTGAGCTCACCCACGCCTCTCCTGCCTCTTGACCTCAGCAGTTTAGTAGCGAGACCTGTCGGAGAACCACCCAGGTTCCCGTCGCCTCGCTCTGCACACACGCCGCTCAGGCACCGGAAGCGCGGTGCACCGCGAGGCGAAGGCGGGGCCCGCAGCTCGGATGCTCATTGGTGACGGGAGCGAGGAGCCCTGGGTGCAGACAGCATCAGCGATGGAGTCGGTCCGAGTCCACCTGGGCCCTCTCCTCTCTGGAAGCACCCGCTTGCAGCTGACGACAGGGTCGCGTACACCACGCTCAGCGAGGGAAGGGACGCAGTCTGGGGAGGCGGGTGCTGCTGCCATGCAGCTCAGACCTGCCAGAGGCACAGCGTGGAGACGTCAGGTGTGCGTCCACAAACGCACCCGTTCCACGGTCACTCCCCCAGCACACGCACACGCACACGCACACTCTCTCTCAATTTACTGCCACTTTCTATCTTTGGTTTGGGGGGGCGGTAATTTGGCGTGGAGGCAGAAGACCACGTTTTCAGATCTCTGTGCCACGTGACAGGTCTGACTCTGAGCAGGTCATACGGCGGCTCCTAGTCTCGGTCTCTTCATCCATGAAAGCGAGGGCACCTGTAAGGTGCCTTCTGGTCTCACATTCCTAACACTGCCCGTCTCCGTCAAAAGGCCGACCCACACCCCAAGAACCAGAGGTGTGCCGCACCGGCCAACCCCGCGTGATCTTCACTGGGGCCCAGAGCCCAGCTGCCCAAAGGCCGCCCTCCCCTGCGAGGTGCCCCCGGCTGCAGAGGCGGGCCTGCGGGGGCGCAGCCTGTCTGGAGAAAATGGTGATCCGAGTTGGCTGCCATACTCCGAAGGGGCGGAGAGGAGCCCAGGCGGAGAAAAGGCCAGACCGCCTACCCAAACCCTCCCCACCAGGACCCAAAAGGAGAATGCCAGGCACTGCGGGAACCACAGTCCCTGCTCCTGCAAACCTCACCACCCCGCGGTGCTCTCGCCACTGAGCCAACCGGCTCGGGCTTGTTTTGTGTTAATTACGCAGAGAATGAGGGAGGCGGGAGTGACTTCTTCCTTGGCAATTTTCGGCCCCTCTTCCATTCTCAAAGGAAGTCACATGTGCGCTAAGTCATGTCTTTGCACAGGCCTGCCTGTGGGCTCCTGCAGGCTGCTTCTGAGGAAGCAGGTCCTCCTGCTTCCCTTAGAAAACGTGCCAATCCAGGGGGCGCTGAACACAATGCAATGCACAGAGGATGCAGCGCACAACTGTTCCCCCGAAGCCTATGGAATTTCACTCACCAGTGTCACCCCAATAAGCTCAATCAAACTGGACAGAGAAAAATGTGGACCCAGAGGCTGGCACGGAGGGGAGAGGCCGAGGGACCGAAAGTCTGACGCGGCTGTTACTGTGGCCACACTCCGAGGAGGAGGCACCAGGAGCGAGAAAGGGGTTCGGCGGCCCCGGGCCTGCTTCCTGCTGCTCTCCTTCTCCGGACTCCAAGGCCCGTTTCGCCTGTGCCGCGTTTCCCGAGCCCACCCCTCCGACGCCCGCTCCTTCCAGCTCTACCTCGATGGCTTTCTAACAAACGTGGTCTTAAAAAGAAGAAGGACGAATGGGTCTGCTCCTCTCCAAATGCGGTGAAAGCTACCGGGATGGCCCACACGGGGGCCCAGCACAGACGGACTGGCCTCTGATGGCTCCCCGGTGCGCTGGTCCAGCCCGGAGCTGGGGACGCCATCGCAGCCAGGGAGGCACGGGCACGCAGGGCACGCTGCCCCCAACGCTCAGCGCCCAGCCACCGCCATGCGTCAGGCTGTGGGTGAGGACTTCCATCTGTCTCGCAAGGCTGAGCGTGCCCGGGTGACGAGAAAGGTGCTTATAACCCAGTTCGACTCTAGACTCGCTGCCACCAGCATCCGCGCCCTGCGTTTCCTCCGACTCGCTCACGACGCGCTTCAGTGTCGCCTCCTGTGCGGCCTCCCAGACTCGGACGGGAAACACTGAGATGCTCTAAATCAAATCACAGACGGAGCAGTGAGCAGTCAGTGGCTGTGGACAACGGCACGACTGCCCGCAACCATGACACGTGCTGGAGGTTTGCGTCCGCCTCCAGGCATTAAGGAGCCGTGCGCACACGCACGACTGTCAGGACGACTACCGGCGGCCAACCAGAACCAGGGAACACTTTTTCCTTGAAGACTGAGCGCGCTCCAAGAACTGGGCCCACTTCGCCTTTGCCACCCTTCACCTATGGCCCACAGAGTTCTTTCAAAGCACCCCCTGTCCCCACACAATGTATGCAAGTGCCTGTCAACCCCAGGACTGCAGGCACGCTGCCGCCCCGCTCCGCCCCGCCCCGCCCCGCCCCGCCCCGCCCCGCTCCTGGTCCACCACGGGCTGCTGCTGGCTTAGGCTTGTGCCCCAGGGCCCGGTCCTTTCTGGCTAGCTTCTGGCTCAGTCAATCCTTTCTTTCCGAAGAGCTTTCTGCCCTGGAAGTTCTGTTCGTTTAACAACCCCGCCCCCAAAATGGCTCCTTCCCTTGCCCTGCCCTTCCTCGGGATTCGGAAGCTACAGCATAACCGTGTGTCTATGTGCCTTTCCTGGGAGTGTCTGGAGGGCGGGAGTGGCCCCGTCCACTCGCCGTTCGGTGCCCAGCCCGGCGCTTGGCACACACTGCGCGGGCTCGCGTGGCAGACGGGGGAATTCCTGCCGCACGGATGCTGAGTCACGCGGCCTCATCTCCCCCCACTCCTCTCGCCTAGGCAGGTGCTGATCTGAAAGGTCCCTTGGGCTAAAGATGTTTAGGTTTCATTCTGCAAGTGCATGACCCCCCAGGATCTGGCCAAGGTGGCCTCCCAGGCTGTATCAGACCCCAGAGGACAGACAGGCACGCCTCTGGGCGCTGGCTCCGCCCGCCGGGCCGGCCTCCCGGGAGCACGGGCAGACGGTCCAGGCTTTGGGTTTGATGTGCTCCACAACTGGCTGCCCTGCATTCCTTATCCGTTACCAAGGCAACAAAGCTACTTCCAGGCTGACCCACTGTTCCCTGCTACGGTCTCAGGAGACAATTCTATAAATCACCGTGACAATACAAGTCAATAATTCTACTGGTCACAATGACTGTGACACTCAGAAAAGCTGAAGGCTGTGAAGTTGCTCTCTCTTTATTTACCTGCAAAAACACTTCAAAACCACATTCCACTAAATTTTAGAAACATTTTAGTACATGAGAATCATGATTCTCCCTGATTAACTTCCCGAAGTTGGAATGCAGACAAATGAAACAAATGGAGCTAGTGATCTGATTTATGTGATCCTTGACCAAGGCGATTCATATCGGGACCCACAAAAATGGAGGCCACACCAGTGTCCCAGCCCACATCACGAATCTAAACTAAGTGATTTACGGAAACACCCTGTCACCCATCACAATCGTCCGGTCGGCGTCAGCGCGGCTCACGGGGCCCAGAAAGCAGGGCCTCTCGCCTGCTGAGGAGACCAGTGTCTCGGCAACAGCCCAGATCAGCAGCTCAGCCGTTTGTCACTGGTTCTCTGACTCCTCCAAGGCTACTTGTCAGCCAGAGGGCGAAAGGGTAAAAAGGGGGGAGGGGGGTGCAAGGGAAGAACCTCCTTTTAAAGGAACAGCTGACATGTGCTGCACTCCTTTCAAAGCCTATTTAGATGCTCTCGTTGAAATAAGGCGAAGGAAGTGTTTAAGGGCGAAAACCACTCGAGACAGTGCTGAGCGTACAGTTTCCCTTTAGCTGGGTATATACAGAATTCTCAGTAAATCTCATTACCACTCAGCTGGGAAGACGCGAAAAGCCACCGAACGAGAGGGTCCGTGGGAAGGAAGCAATAAGGCACTTCCCCAGCTGTACGTGCGGCAGCCCTACCCCCCCCCCCCCCGCCGTTTCTCACGCGCTGCAGTTTATCCATGCACAAGGCCCCTGAAACTGTTAGCTTTGGGATTCATCAAGTTTCACACCCAGAGCGTTTCCCACCATAAACTGACACCCCGCTGATGGGAGACAGCGGTGGCTCCAGCAAAGGAAAGGAAAAGAAGGAAGCTGGAGGAGAAAGGAGACGGGTGCTGCTACCGCGCGGAAGGGCCTGTGCACAGGCGTCCACAGCGGTGCCACGCGGAGCACCACGTGCCACGGGCCCGGCACAGCTCTCCTCTATGGAGCACCACGTGCCACGGGGTCCCCACGGTCACCCCTTCGACGTCACCGCACACAGCCCACAGGAAGCCTTTTCTCACAGGCTGTGCTCCGATGGGATGGGGTCCCTGGGGAGGGAGACTTCCACCTTACTGTGCACCCCTTTGTACCACGTGACTCTGCTACCTGTTCAGAACGAGCACACAGAGTGTTGAACTAGATGCCGTTCACGTTAGGGAAGAGGTATCCTAGAACTCAGAGAAGAAACAACCCATTCTGTCCAAAACCCAGCACCCTCTCTGCCCTCCGCGAGGCCCCCCTCAGCCTGAGCCTGGCCCCGCACCTCTCCAGCATCTGCTTCCTTCCAGAGCAGACACACGCTCTTTCTACTCTTCCTGGCAGACACTGAACAGAGAGAGATGGCTAGGTTTCAGGAAGTGTCCGTGCCCTCTGCATCCCTGCCGAGCGAGCTGCAATCTACCAACGAAATGGACGCCCTGGACAGAACCCTGGGGACCTTAACCAACGCTGGGCGCCCCTGCATTCCACGGCATCTTCTGTGTTGGCAGCAAGAAAGCCAACAAGAGAAACAGGGAAGGCCTACGGAGGCACACCTCCAGCGCCCTGCACTCGCAGCAGCGCCCGCTACTGGGAGCAAGTGCATGCACCGCACACGCTTCACCCACACGCCCACAGCACGCCCAGCACTGTCCAGGGCGAAGCCACCCAGCGCGGAACTGGCTGCGAAGGGCCAGGGCGCCTTCCCGTTTCTGGAGTTAGCAGCTGCGTGGTGCACGCTGGGAGACGGTGGCTGAGAAATAGCATCCTCTGGGGCTGTGAGAACCTCAAAGGCCAGGAACCGATTTTTGGAGGTCAGGCTCGGGGAGTCAGGGTTAGATGTACACTTTTCCAGGGTGTGTGTGGGGGGGGGGGGGGGGAAGGGATAACATTTCTAAATCTTTAAGGAATCATCGTTTTTAATCTCATGTGAACTGATTGATTGATTGGAGCCAAAAATGGCAAAATTAGGAGGAATCCCACATGGACGTCGCCTGTTGGATGGACACGGTCTATGCCCAAAGCTCTACCCCACAGGCAGGTGGGGGCCAGCGGCTGGCAGCAGCGAGCTGTGAACGAGGGGCTGCATCACGACGGCCCTTCCCTGCTCTCTCCTGGAGCACAGGTGACGCCTGCGCCTCACGAAGCTGCAGCCTCCACTCCACCCGAAAGCAGCCCGGACAGTGCGTCCTACCCGCGCCAGGGACATTCCAGGGTGCGCACGAGTAGGCGTAGTTAATACCATGCGATAATCATGCAGTAACAGTCATTAATAAGTACTATTATAAGAATAAACCGTTATACATACTCACAACTGCAAACCTACTTTTGCTCACGCCTGTACATACTAACAAACAAAACCTCATGCGTGCAGCGAGACATAAAACGCTTTCTCCTCCTCACACCAAACAATGCTTCAGCGTGGCCGGAACCCTTACACATACAAGGCACGCTTCAAACCGAAGTTAAGGAGAGCAACAATTCACTGTTTAGATTCAACTCCACCGAAACCTCCAGGCTCCTTGCTGGGTGAAAAGGCATGCAACGAAGTCACCAGCTCCTTAGGCCGGACAGACATGCCGTAGCTGCAGAACACAGTTAGAAGTTACACGGGTTTCATGCCAACACATCAGTGCTTAACAAGGAGCATCAAAGTCTGGACGGAACCAAAGCACAAGCTCTTGGCCTCTCTGATGCGGACTCAAAGGCCACAGCACACACCGCCCCGGCAGGTTCCTACCGCTGGCCGTGGCTTGCGCGGGTGTCTGTCGCTCCTGGACCGGAGCCTTGGGCGGAGGCGGAGGAAGCCCTCGGGACTTGGTGGGTCTCATGTAGCCTTTCAGCGGGGCTGCCACTCTCTCTGCTCCCTTCTTCCCGTCGCCCGGCGCCTCCAGCCCAGCTTGTGCTGTCATGTTCTCCGGCGCCTCCGAGGCCTTCTCTTTGGGTTCTGGGAGCCGCAGGCCCTGGCCAGCAGTCACTACGGCCTCACCCACCGCACGCGCAGGGGCGGCTCCCGCCTGGCCGTCGAAGCAACGTGCCTGGAGCTCCGGGGAAGCCTCTGCTGCTGCTGTGGGCTCAGGAGCCAGGCTACTTCCTCCCAGCTTGTCCTTCCCACCTTCCGGAGTCACGGGAGTCACGTCCGTCTCCTCATTCGAACCAGCAGGGCCCCTGGGCCCTCCGCCTCCGGCACTTTGGTCGTCACAGGGAAGGGTCTTGTGTGCTGTGTCTCCCGGGAAGTCGGGAGCATGGATGGAAGCAGAACCCCCCTCGGCCCCTCTCTCTGTGCTTCCTGGGGACACTGGAACGTGGCTCCCACCGGCACGCACCCCGAGGCCTCCGAGCTCGCGTGGCGGGCCCTGGGCTTCTGTGGGCACGGCAGGACGGCGGCCCTCGGCTGGTTCTGTGATGTTCTCTCCTGGATGCTTAGCTGCCCCCCTGGGCACTGACTCCGATTCTCCCCCTCCAGGCCCTCCGTCCCTCCCTGCTTCCTTTCCCACGGGAGCAGCAAGCTCACCTCTGCTCTCAAGACAGCTGACCCCAGGGCGCGGCCCTGCTTCTGCGGCGCCTCCTCCAGGGCTTGTGAAGGGCAGGGCGGCGGAGGGGGCCGCGGCTCTTGCCTGCTCTGGGACTCCATCTTTGCTGCAATGGCCCGCCGCTGACCCGGAGGCCGGGGCCAGGGCTGGCCCTTGCCTACTTTCTGCCCAGGTGCCTGTGAAGGGTTCCCCTCCCTTTACTGATGGAGGGCTGGGGGTGGGCAGTTTCTCACAGGCTGCTGAATCCAGAGCCCTGGGAGGGGCTGACCTACTCATGACCTCTGATGGCATTCGGGGGCAGGTAAACGTAATATTTCTGTTTTCATCCACATCGCCCGTTCCTCCCACTCTGTGGTCTCCTGCGGCCTCCATGGGAACCTGGCTTTTGGCTGCGTCTGTCTTATTCTCCGCAACGTGCTTCTCAGAAGCACCGTTTTCGCCCTGTCTGCTTTTCCCGTCATCACTCCTTTCACGCGGGCCGTCCCTCCGGGCGGTGCGCCCCTGGGCGGCACCTGTCTCGCGCTCCACGGGCGGGGCTGAAGGCACAAGCCCTGCCCCCTGGCTCTGGTCTTGGCGGCTCCCAGCTGTCACCGTGGTAGCTGCGCCAGCGACAGCAGAATCCTGGACTGCGTTTGCTTTGTTGCCACCAAGAGCCCCGAGCTCTGAAGAGCTAACCTCAGTATTTCTACCCTTTCCGTCAACTACCTCCACTGTGGGTGCGTTTGCCGTCTGTGAGCACAGAGGCGCGTGGTTCAAGGGGAAAGTGAGTCCTAAATCCTTGTGTTGATGGGCAGTGCCGCCAGCACCTCCATCCTTCCCTGGGAGAGGGGGGCCGAGGGCTTCCTCCTTGCTCTCCCCACTAGCAAGCTGTGCAGAATAATTACTCTTCAACTTTTTGTTTTTGCCTTCACTGCTTCTCTTTTTAGGCTTTTCAGAAACCCTGGGAGCTGCCTCGCGATCCATCCACGCACACTTTCCTTCTTTGCTCTGGTTACTGACGCCCAGATCGGGGGCCACAGCTCCTCTGTCTGCGGCAGCGCCGGAGGGCGGAGTCATGCCTGACCTAGTTTCCGAAGGAATCAGCATCTGCAAGGTGCTTGCCATGCTAGGGCCCGTCTCCTTAGACGCCCCCCTGACCGCTGCCTCAGGGCCCGTCTCCTTAGCCGCCCTGACCGCTGCCTCAGGGCCCGTCTCCTTAGACGCCCCCCTGACCGCTGCCTCAGGGCCCGTCTCCTTAGACGCCCCCCTGACCGCTGCCTCAGGGCCCGTCTCCTTAGACACCCCCCTGACCGCTGCCTCAGGGCCCGTCTCCTTAGACACCCCCCTGACCGCTGCCTCAGGGCCCGTCTCCTTAGACGCCCCCCTGACCGCTGCCTCAGGGCCCGTCTCCTTAGCCGCCCCCCTGACCGCTGCCTCAGGGCCCGTCTCCTTAGACGCCGCCCTGACCGCTGCCTCAGGGCCCGTCTCCTTAGGTGCCGCCCTGGCCGCTGCCTCAGGGCCCGTCTCCTTAGACGCCCCCCTGACCGCTGCCTCAGGGCCCGTCTCCTTAGACGCCCCCCTGACCGCTGCCTCAGGGCCCGTCTCCTTAGACGCCCTGACCGCTGCCTCAGGGCCCGTCTCCTTAGATGCCCCCCTGGCCGCTGCCTCAGGGCCCGTCTCCTTAGACGCCCCCCTGGCCGCTGCCTCAGGGCCCGTCTCCTTAGACGCCCTGACCGCTGCCTCAGGGCCCGTCCCCTTAGACGCCCCCCTGACCGCTGCCTCAGGGCCCGTCTCCTTAGACGCCCTGACCGCTGCCTCAGGGCCCGTCTCCTTAGACGCCCTGACCGCTGCCTCAGGGCCCGTCTCCTTAGATGCCCCCCTGGCCGCTGCCTCAGGGCCCGTCTCCTTAGACGCCCCCCTGGCCGCTGCCTCAGGGCCCGTCTCCTTAGACGCCCTGACCGCTGCCTCAGGGCCCGTCTCCTTAGACGCCCCCCTGACCGCTGCCTCAGGGCCCGTCTCCTTAGACACCCCCCTGACCGCTGCCTCAGGGCCCGTCTCCTTAGGCACCCCCCTGACCGCTGCCTCAGGGCCCGTCTCCTTAGACGCCCCCCTGACCGCTGCCTCAGGGCCCGTCTCCTTAGGTGCCGCCCTGGCCGCTGCCTCAGGGCCCGTCTCCTTAGGTGCCCCCCTGACCGCTGCCTCAGGGCCCGTCTCCTTAGACGCCCTGACCGCTGCCTCAGGGCCCGTCCCCTTAGACGCCCCCCTGGCCGCTGCCTCCGGGAGAGCGGCGGTGGTTCCGGGCTGGCTGGGAGAATCCAGCCCCAGCTCCTCCCTTGTGCCCCCAGCAGCCGTCCCTTCTGTTTCGGGGGCTGCCTCACTTGGCCCGAGGGCGGCCCGGCCATCCTCCTGGCCGTCGGGAAGGACCGGCAGCTCAGCCCGTGCCGTTGCCTGCCCAGCACTCCCTCTCACTTTCCCAGCACTCCCCCTGCCCTTCCTGCTTTTGCCGTCCCCTGCCGTTCTCCTGAGGGGTTCACTCGCAGGCCCAGCAGCCTGCCCCCCGCCCCGCGGCAGCGGCTCAGAAGCGGAGATGCTCCATGTCTCTTGTCCTTGCGAGGGAAAGGCGTCCTCGTGAGGCTCTTTAACACCCTCAGCCGCTGCCGAGACCTCGGTCTGTCTGTCGGCCTGCGGCGTGGCCACCGTCCTTGCGTCAGGCCCTTCTTTCCGGCTGCTTCCCATCGGGTCGTCGGCTGTGCGAGTGCGTGTCGGGTGAGGCAGCTCTCTGGCTGCCGGGGGCTTCGGAACGCGCCCCGTGGCCTCTCGGTCCGAGACCGGAGCGCAGCCCCCCTGGGCTCCGACCTCCGCAGCGACGCCCGCCAGGGCGGGGGCCGTCCGTGGTTCGCACTCACCTAGCTGCGCAGAGTTCCTGTCTGGGCTCTGTGGTTCCGACTTGTTACCTTTGACCTCGGCCTCTGGGCCCAGCTTGCGCTGAGAATTCACGGCGGCTTCCGGGGGTTCTTCCGCAGGACACGAAGGGACACTGGGGCTCTCCGAGACCAAGCTCTCAGCCGCCAGTGCGGCTGTCCCAGAGTCGACCCCACAACCCTTCCTCGGGCTTTCTCTGGGTGCCAGGCCACAGTCCGCGCCCACACCGGCAGGCGGGCGGGGCACAACAGCCGGTTTCTGTGGGTCAGCTGCGGAGGGATGACTGCTAGCCTCTCTGGCACCGTCATCATGCCAAGGCCCCCCAACCCGGGGTTCAGAGCTTCTCTTTTGCTTTGGTTTCTTCTTCTTCTTCTTCGCCATCATTGCTGGGCCGTCTACTTCCCAGGCCTCCCTGCCGAGACCCCCCTGTGTTTCCAGGAGGTCGCCGTGAATGAGTTTCCTTTGGTTCCCAGCACAGGAAAAGGAACCAGATACCCAACCCGCCTCGGGCGAAGAGCAGGGGCCCGGCCCGGGATCCAGAGTCTTCCGTGACGAGCCTCCCAGCAGCTCGGAAGGACCCCTGGCAGGCCTGGGCCGGGCGGCCCTGCGGTCCCGGGGTCTGCACACCTGTCTGGCTTGTGTGGGAAGGGCACCTGCAATACACGGAGATGGCCAAGATTCCAAACAGAAAACAATCCTTGTTATTGTTTCTTTTTAAAAGTCCACTTATTGGCTCATTTAAGTAGTCTATTTTCACCAACCCACATACTAATTCATTTAGGAAAAGTTTTTTTTCTGAAACATTTCTCACCCTTAACTGGGTGTAGCAAATATTTAACAAAGATCATCTTAAATATTTTTTCAAACATATTTACAAAGTATTTAGAACTGGAGAAAAGAAAGTCAGATTTCCTAACCTCTATAATAAGCACTTACTGCCTATGACTCTCATCTGATACTTGTTTATATTTGTCATTATTTTTATTAGGCACCTAATTCCCAATTCTGCAATAAAATGGTAAGCTCCTGTTTCTTTTTGGTGACATTTGTTTAGTAATTGAATAAAATACATATGATCTTGGATCTTGGACAGAATTTGTAATTCTAAAAGTCTGTCACCAATATTATACTAATCAGTTATCAAACTAACCAGATAAATTCTGGGAAACAGACCAGACTTATACTACTAAAAAAAAAAAAAAAAAAAAGAGGAAGACAAGGAAAAGGTACTGAATTCGTATTTGGGCCAGAGAAATAATCTCATGGTTCCTTAACCAGAAGCTCCTACTTCAAAAGACAAATGTGTTAGATTTCAATTTCTGTTCCCAAATGTACTTCCTCCCAAGTCAGAGACTACTCCTCATGCCAGCGGACCACGGAGGAACACAACGGGAGAAACACCCGGAAGTGTTTCCGGAAGTCACTGCTCCGCCGCCTGCCTCCCGTCAAGGCTGCGAGGGTCTGCGTCCTGGAAAGGCCCATTAGAGCAGGTCCAGGACCCTTCTTGTCGGGTCCGGCCCAGGAAGTGACCCAGAGCACAGTACACACTCACAGCACCCACCCACCCCTCCAGGTCTTCCCTTCATTGAATACCGCACATCAGTAATTGCTTCTCTTAAAAAACTGCTAGGCTTTCGTACCCTCCAGCATGGGTGACATTGAACTTGGCAGTTAACCAGTAGCCACTAGTATTGGTGCCATCTCTCACACTAAGTCAATGACGTCCACTTGGTGTCAGTGTCCTGCTGGGAGCTTCTCTTCCCGTCCAGGCTGCCGAGTAACGGAAGGGCAAGGGCCCAGACTTCGCTATCTCCATGCTGTAGCCTGGTGTGCTCTGCACACATCAAGAACTTGGTAAATCTTTATGGACATGCGGAGTCACTAAAATGACATTTTTAAAAAACCTAAACTTCATTTTGCTCCTTGTTGGTGCTGGCTCCTTCCGTGTGCAAAGCATGAGGACTGCGAGTGGAATCGATCCCAGTCCCTGCCCTCGGCTCACTGCTCATCGGGCGTGGGAAGCACGCAGCGACTCGGGATGATCATCACACGCACGTTTCTGGCTCACAATGACACCGTGTGCCTGAGGCTCACTAAGTGATCGGACTTGAAGGCAGGAAGCCTCTGGGAGCGGTCCCTCACAGGTAAGACAGAAGAATCATCTGGGAAACTTGTGAGGCCCAGGTGGAGCCCGAGATGGTGCATTTCTGACGCGGCCCCAGGCGATGCCAATGGGCCGGCTGTGACACGTAACGAGGGGGTTTACGGAACACGGACCAACGTACTCCTCTCACAGCGGAGCAAACGGAGGGCCGTTCCGGAACCCGCCTGGGACCGCAGGCACGGACTGGGCACAGCTGGCCTGCGCTGGTGTCCTGGGTTGGCGTGGTGATCACTGAGCAGTAGGTAACAAGCGGACTTTCTGCCCAAACAAGACACAATCTGGGAGAACTGACCTCATCAGCGGTGCTGCTGACCACCACCTGTGCAGGGACAGCGCTACCACCAGCACCCACCCCTCCCAGGGGCAGCGGTCCGAGTCCACGGCACTCCCTGACCTACCTGCGGGCTCTGCAGAAGGCTCCGAAGGCTGGCTGCTGACAGCCTTCCTCTGCTCCGGTTTCTCGAGCACAGGGGCCTCGTCTGTGGGCCAGGTGAGCGTCTGGCCCCCGGCTGTGCCGGGCCCTGGAGGGAACAGTAAGACCACGCGGGTTTCAGAGGGGCACGACTGCGGCTGCTTCTCCACCTCCCAGACGGGAGCAGGAAGCGCGGGGAGCGAGGGTGCACAGTTGGGACAGCGGACAGGGGAGGTGTGGGAAGGTGGAACTGGAGGGCTTCTGTCTGTCTGTTTCTGACATGAGGAAAGTGGCAAATGTTTGCACGCTGGCGGGAAGGGTCCACTGGGAAAGCACTGCTGAGAGCAGGGAAGGAGAGGCCCCGGCTGCGTGCTGTTTGGCTGGAGCCTCGTCCGGTGCCCGCAAAGGCTGTGGGCGGACCTCTGGCTGCTGATTCAATCCCCAGTCGGGGCACGTGGGGGAGGCAGCCAACCAAGGGCTGTTTCCCTCACATCAGTGTTTCTCTCGCCCTCCTTCTCTCTCACTAAAAACATCAACAGAAGCATATCCTTGGGTGAGGATTAAGAGAGAGAGAGAGAGAGAGAGAATGACCAGAGCAGAGCAATATACAAGAGCAAGAAGAGATGGGATCTAGTACAAAACAGAGAGGTGGCCTTAATCAGAAGCAGGGACGTTTACTCCCAGTACCGGGAGGGGCAGAGTCTCTGGGCAGACACAAGCAGTTAGGCAGATGAGGAGTGAGGTGGTGACTGTCCCTTCTTACTGCTTCCTGATCTATCAGAAAACCAAGATCAGCAGAGAGCAAGGATGAAGAAGGTGTGGGAGGAGGGTGGAGGCGAGAAGTGACTGTCTGGGAGAGGAGGAATGTGTGCAGAAGGGGAAAGTACTGTGTTTACTTTATCTGGCATGCGCGTGTCCTGTGCCCTGCGGGAGACTCACCCTGGGAGGCAGAAATGCTGGAGTAAATGTGAGCCATACCTGGTGAGATCACGGAAGCAGGTACCGCTGAAGGCCCCTCGCTCTGGAGAGACGCTAACTGGAAACCCTCACTCAGTTCTCCTTGTGTCCGTACAATTCCCACGTCCTTCACGGGAACTGGGGCCCCCCCTGTTTCTGAAGGTGGTACAGCATCCTTGGCCAGGGATGTCTCCGTTTCTGGAGGCAGAGGCCCAGCCTTGCCCGGGGCCACCTGTGTTTCCGGGGGCGGAGCCACGTCCTTGCCCGGAGCCACCTCTGTTTCCGGGGGCGGAGCCACGTCCTTGCCCGGGGCCACCTGTGTTTCCGGGGGCGGAGCCATGTCCTTGCCCGGGGCCACCTCTGTTTCCGGGGGCGGAGCCACGTCCTTGCCCAGGGCCACCTGTGTTTCCGGGGGCGGAGCCACATCCTTGCCCGGAGCCACCTGTGTTTCCGGGGGCGGAGCCACATCCTTGCCCGGAGCCACCTGTGTTTCCGGGGGCGGAGCCATGTCCTTGCCCGGGGCCACCTGTGTTTCCGGGGGCGGAGCCACGTCCTTGCCCGGGGCCACCTGTGTTTCCGGGGGCGGAGCCACGTCCTTGCCCGGGGCCACCTGTGTTTCCGGGGGCGGAGCCATGTCCTTGCCCGGGGCCACCTCTGTTTCTGAGGACAAGGCCAACTGCTTGGCTGTGGGTGATACAACGTCCTTAGCCAACGCCATGTCCATTTCTGTGAGTGAGACCATGCCTTCGGCTGGAGCCACGTCCATGTTGGTGGGTGGTGCCCTCTCTGTCTGTCTGAATAGTATTCCGTCCTTGGGTGGGGTTTCCTTTGATTCTATAGGGAGTACCACGTCCGTGACTACAGCCATGTCTGACTCAGTGGATGATTCCGTGTTCTTGGCAAATGGCACATCCTCTTCGGTAGGCGATGCCACGTTTCTGGCCAACGCCACCTCTGTTCCTGGGACTGGTGCCAGGTCCTGGGCCAGGGCCATCTCTGTTTCTCCAGACGGTGCCCTGCCAGCAGCCTGCAGGCCCGTCATCATCTCCAGGGCTCTGGTTGATGCCCTCTCTCCTTCTGATGCCATGTCTCCCTCCCCGGCTGGCTCTAAGGGAAACACATCGGAAGTTTAGGAACCATCAGAGTCTGCTCAGAGCTCTGCATTCAAAACTCACTTTCTTAGAGCACAGGAATGTCAGGCTTTTGTGTCCCCAACACCCCAAACATAACTGGAAGCTGGCAGGTTAATGCATTTGCGCCTACTCTATTTAAGTCCCAATACTTAAAAGACTAGGCCCATGGTCGGCAAACTGCGGCTCGCGAGCCACATGTGGCCCTTCCACAAAATACCACGGCCTGGGCGAGTCTATTTTGAAGAAGTGGCGCTAGAAGAGGTTTCAAAAATTTGGCTCTCAAAAGAAATTTCAATCGTACTCTTGATATTTGGCTCTGTTGACTAATGAGTTTGCCGACCACTGGTCTAGGCTATGGGTAGAACAAATAATGAAGGAGGAAAGGCAAAGAAGAAAAAGCACACCCAATGCTTAGAAAACAATACAGGTCTGTAATTATGTCAGAAAGGGAATATGGGGCCCTGGAATTTGAAATCTGCACCAAATTAAAAAGGGATTTTCTTTGCCCATTAATCCCAAGTCTTATATCTCAACTACACCTTCTTTCCTCTAGCTGTGAAATCAGTAATACAAGTGTAAAGATATTTGTGACAGTTCTGACATTTTTGTCTATACTGTTTGTTGTATGCTGCTAAAGAAGACGCCTGATGCTTCATACTGATTACTGACACTGCAACCCCACACCGAGAAAGGGGCTCCAACACGTCACCTGCTGTGGGCTGCAGGGGTGGCGTGGCCTCTGGGGAAGGGAAGGCCCCCACGTGGGACGAGTCCAGGGCTTGCACAGGCCAGGCCTGAGGTGCACCAGCGTCAGGAGCAAACGTGTCGCAGGGAAGATGGCCTAATAGTGAGACACAAACAAATAGGTCAGCACTCGGGGGGGAGGTACCTGACGCTGAAGCGAGCTTTAGATGCTGCCAGAGCATGCAGACCTCAGGCCACGGAGGCAGAGCAGAGTCCTGAGGCAAACACTGCTGACGGTCTCCAGCTTTCTGGCCCATCAGCAGGCTGTGCATGTCGCCAAACCCCTGGAGTGCTATGAGTCAAACCTCCCAGAGTGCATTTCAAAGATTCAACATCACCACTGGTACAACACAACGCATAGTAAGGAGCTGTGGGTCTTAATTTTCTCATCCATAGAAAGAGTGACACCTCCTTTTCCAATGCTAGAAACAATTTTGTGGAAATGCTTTGTACATTATTAAGAACTAGATAATGTCAAAAGATTATTATAATGCTGTCCACTGCCAGGCTTAATAGTGTATTTAATAACCCCTTGCCATCAAGATTATTACCATTTAGCTAGAGAGGCAAGATCTTTGACATAGATCAAATAATATAGAAGATACAGTATGAACGAGGCGCGGTACGAGTTTAAAATCAACCATGAGGACCAGAATAGTCACAGAAGGCTTCAGAGGAGAAGCAAGAGCGAGAAGAGAGGAGAGAGGAGTCAACTTCAAGGATGGAGAACTCTGAGCAAAAAAAAAACAGTATGGAGAGGCCAACAGGACAAGGTGTTTCTGGGACTATGAGATCAGTCTGACACCCTGCGTGTCAGCGCGAACAACGGGACCGGGAAAGCCAGAGAGAGCTAGGCCTGAGGAGGGAAAACAAAGAGGGCGCCTTGAGTCTCACTCGTGAAAACGAGATGACGAACAGAACAGGACGCAGAGGGGCCAGTACTTCCGGTCTGTTCGGATGCATTGGAAAATTCAGTCAGGAGATGGTGAGGTGGCTGGGTGTGGGGTGATGGGGGTGTACACGGGAAGAGCGAGGGAGCACAAAAGGAGAGAAGAAAGATGCTGTAAAGAGAGACCTCGGTGCATCTAAATGACTCACGAGCCGAGGAACTATAAAACACGGAGTCAAAGCCAGAATCTAAGTCTCAGGAGACTAGATGGATAACACTGAAGTCAACTCATTTGACATCCTTCTCCCAAGAGTCCAAAGAAAAAGCTAATGAAACATATTGTTAGCCAGGATCTTACAAATACAGAATGATAAGCATTGTTTGAAGGGGGACTTACTGATGCTGGCCAGTGAAGGGAACCAGAATATGTCACCCCAAAATATGCCTTTATGACTGAAAAATTATTTTGAGTTGAAGGCAATTAAGAAACAGCACACCTAGAAAAGGCTCCCCCAATTCTGCCCAAGGGCAGGGCATAATCCTCCTTTTACTGAGATTAAACTTAGCAGCCCAGAGAGGGCACCAGAGCAATCTGCAAGCAAACCCATGAGTCCCTCCCACACATTTCCCCGCAGGTGGCCGCTCTTCAGTCTAAAGCTGCTTTCCTTGTCCTGTCATTTCTCTGCAAAGTTAATGTTCTTAGTGAAGATGCTCCAGAAAGAGGAATTCTAAGAAACCACCTTGAGCTACTTTTCTCCTGCAAGATGAATGCTACCTGCGTTCATAAACTATTCTTCTCTGTTCATGTGTCTTTTTGTCCAATAGTCCAGCTGAAACCCCATGATGAGTGGAAGCTTTGTTTAAAAGTTATGCAGCACCGTAAATGAGGATACTCCCGATTAACAACTAAGATCCGTTTACTGTTTGCTACGTAACGAACAACATGCAAAATACTTTTACATAATCTTATTTGATCTTAGCTCACCTTCAATGTAGGAACTGCGGTTGGCCCCATCGATCGATAAAAGAAACTAACGTCATAGATAAACAAGGCCCTTGAATGAGACAGGAAAGTGTGGGCACAGAATCGGGCCGTAGGACAGAGAATTCAAGACCCCTCACAGGAGGTGAGCAGCCCAGAAAGCCCAACTGACTTCTCTCCTGTGATTGGTCTAGAAAGCGCCCTGTCCCAGCCGGAGCCCCTAAGCGTGCTTGGCCGGCTGGACGCCCGTGGGGGTGGGGCAAGACCACGGTAACCATGTGAAGTGGCGAACAGTTGAGCTGGAGAAGCGTACGTACCATCGCCGTCTGTCAGGGGCTCACTCCGCCGTGTCAGCGCGGAGGCGCGGCTGGCTCCCCGGGGAAAGAAGAGCAGGTCTTCCAGGCCCTCACCACGGGGCAGCCTGTAGGGATCTGGAGGAAAGAGGATTTAGGGCTCGACCCCAGAGAACACGGCCACAGACAGCATTCCTCAGACCCCACAAGAGTGCTGACTAGTTATGCGTGACTTGTCAACAGTAAGTTAAATAAATTGAGATAATGTCACTGCACATGGTAAGAAATCAATAAATATTCACTAATTTGAAACCAGCTGTGTGTCCCCCTTATAAGACCAACGGGGGGAAGAAAAAAAAAGCCCCATCTCAGTGGGAACAACGCGAGCTCTCAGCCTCGGACCCGGAGCACTGGGGCTGCCACCTGGAGGCCCGTCTGCAATCCGGTCCTCCGCCGCTCCCCACTCAGATCCGCCTGCTGACGCACCGATTCTTTGAATTTTATAGGAAGTGGTATGAGTCTCGGTTTTTCTCTTCTGTCAAACGAGTATAACATGTATTTGGCAGAGTTACGTAAGAGACACACAAAATCTATACGGAAAGGCTGTAGCACTATGCCTGGCGCAAAACAGGCATTCAACAAATGGTGCTGTTAAACGGTGACTGATGGCCCTGGCCGGTGTGGCTCAGGGGATAGAGCGACGGCCTGCGAACTGAAAGGTCCCGGGTTCGATTCCGGGTGGGGGCATGCACCTTGGTTGCGGGCACATCCCCAGCAGGGGGTGTGCAGGAGGCAGCTGGTGGATGTTTCTCTCTCATCGATGTTTCTGACTCTCTATCCCTCTCCCTTCCTCTCTGTAAAAAATCAATTAAAACTATATATATGTTTTTTAAATGGTGACTGATGGCCGGAGACCTGCCTTGGGTGGTGAACACGCAGCACAGTGCACAGATGTGTTGGGGAACTGCGCACCTGAGGCCTCTATAACTTTGTTAGCCAGAGCCACCCCAATGAATTCAATGAAAAGGGAAAATCTGTGCCAGTACTGTAACACTCCTTTTAGAAGAATTAAACGCCCATGCATATGAATTTCAGTTCCTTTCTTTAAGACAGGTTCTGCAGGGGAGAGAGCCAGAGGGCACTGCCTGCGATGGGGAGAGGCTCAGAGAGGAGGAGGGTCACCTCCGTGCCCAGGGCTGGCGTTACACTGGCTTGCACTCCACGAGCTGTATTTGGGCTAAAATGTCTGGTCTGAGTGGGGCTGTGGCTCTTTCATGCTTATGTCGGTTCACATTCAGCAGTCCCAGGCAAGCCTGCACTTACCGGTCTGCACAGGGTCCACCGCTCGCTCGGGTTCAAAGTAGAAGTTCGTATTTTCTGGCCAGGTCTGGTTGTTCTGATATCCCTGGAAGGCCATTTGCTCTTCGAGAAACGCAGCCGGAGACCCTGCAGACAGAAACGTGGAGCGACGTTACAACGCACCCGTTTTCTGTGTTAAAGCCGGTACAGTGCAGACAGTCAGACCCGCTGGTGCCTTCGACAACAGCTTTTCAACAAGCGTGTACGCCGGGGTCCTCAAACTGCGGCCCGCGGGCCACACGCCGCCCGCCGAGGACATTTATCCAGCCCGCCGAGGACACGGATCCGGCCCGCCGAGGACACAAATCCGGCCCGCCGAGGACATTTATCCGGCCGCCGAGGACACTGACCCGGCCCGCCGAGGACACGGATCCGGGCCGCCGAGGACACTGATCCGGCCCGCCGAGGACGCGGATCCGGCCCGCCGAGGACACGGATCCGGGCCGCCGAGGACACGGATCCGGCCGCCGAGGACACTGACCCGGCCCGCCGAGGACACAAATCCGGCCCGCCGAGGACATTTATCCGGCCCGCCGAGGACACATATCCGGCCGCCGAGGACACTGATCCGGCCCGCCGAGGACACGGATCCGGCCCGCCGAGGACACGGATCCGGGCCGCCGAGGACACGGATCCGGGCCGCCGAGGACACGGATCCGGCCGCCGAGGACACTGACCCGGCCCGCCGAGGACACGGATCCGGCCCGCCGAGGACACAAATCCGGCCCGCCGAGGACACTTATCCGGCCCGCCGAGGACACGGATCCGGCCGCCGAGGACACTGACCCGGCCCACCGAGGACAGGGATCCGGCCCGCCGAGGACACAAATCCGGCCCGCCGAGGACACTTATCCGGCCCGCCGAGGACACGGATCCGGCCCGCCGAGGACACGGATCCGGCCCGCCAGGTGCCGCTGCCTGTCCTGCTTAGCAGCCGACTCGTCCCGGGCCCGCAGTGCGCATAGGAATTGGTTCATAGTTTTTTTTTAAACTGTAGTCCGGCCCTCCAACGGTCTGAGGGACAGTGAACTGGCCCCCTGTTTAAACAGTCTGAGGACCTCTGGAACCATAGCTGGTTAGGCTCAGTATCATTCCTAAAATAAACTTTAGAAGACTAGTGATTCTGCTTCTACATGTTTTTTTCTGCCTATATTTCTTACCTTCTGGTAAAACCCACGACTTTACGTTTTCCTCTCCCGCCCCGAGAAGGCTGTTTTAAGACGTGATGGCACTGGTCAGCGTCCACAGCAGGACGGCCGCCCAGCCCGGAGCAGCTCTCGGGAACAGCGCCAAGAACAGCCGCCTCCACCGACAGCATCGTAACGAGCACGTCGGACAGAGACTTAGCCCCGCATCTTCACTCACTGCCACTGACCTGGATTTCCTGCTCAAAACTCCTCCGCAAAAGCAGGCAACCTCCCTTGCAGGAGCAACAGACTTCGGAATAAATGTGGGTTGGTTTTGCTTTTTATCCTAACTGCAGCCTACTCAGGGAGTCTATTTCAGTAAAAGAGTAAAAAATGAAATTCAAAACAAGAAGCAATGTACACAGGGCAACGGAGACAAGCTTAGACACCTCGGCTCTCCTGTAAACGTAGAATGGGAAACATAGGGGCTGGCTTCTAGTTTTAATAGATTTTTATTGATTTCAGAGGGAGGGGGAGGGAGAGGGAGGGGGGAGAGGGAGGGAGAGAAACATCAACGACGAGAGAATCATCGACCAGCTGCCTCCTGCACGTCCCACACGGGGGATGGAGCCCACAACCCGGGCCTGTGCCCCGACCAGGAATTGAACCGTGACCTCCTGGTTCACGGGTGAACGCTCAACCACTGAGCAGCGCCGGCCGGGCCCAGTTTCTGTTTTTGAGAAACTGGGGCATTTAACAGAAAAGGCAAGCGACTAAATATTACAGGTACCAACTAAGTAGTAGTAATATAGGATTATATAATAAAAGGCTAATATGCAAATGGACTGCACAGCGGAATGCCCGGTGGCTGTGGCACGCACTGACCACCAGGGGGCAGGCACTCAACACAGGAGCTGCCCCTGGTGGTCAGTGCGCTCCCACAGGGCAGGGCCTCTCCTGCCTCCGCGGCAGCAGGACACCCCGAGGGCTCCTGGATTGCGAGAGCGCGCAAGCCGGGCTGAGGGACACCCCGAGTGCACGGATGTCATGCACCGGGCCTCCAGTCTATATATAAAAGCCAGGCTAACTCTATCAGGTAAGATCCATTGCAAGTGCAAATAAACCAACAGCTTTTATTTATTTTTTTAAATGTATTTTATTGATTTTTTACAGAGAGGAAGGGAGAGGGATAGAGAGTTAGAAACATCGATGAGAAACATCGATCAGCTGCCGCCTGCACACCTCCTACTGGGGATGTGCCCACAACCAAGGTCCATGCCCCTGACCGGAATCGGACCCGGGACCCCTCAGTCCGCAGGCCGACGCTCCATCCACTGAGTCAAACCAGTTAGGTGCCCTGACCGGTGTGGCTCAGTGGATAGCGTTGGCCTGCGGACTGAGGGGTCCCGGGTCCGATTCCGGTCAGGGGCATGGACCTTGGTTGTGGGCACGTGCCCAGAAGGGGGTGTGCAGGCGGCAGCTGATGGATGTTTCTCTCTCATCGATGTTTCTAGCTCTCTCTCCCTCTCCCTCCCTCTCTGTGAAAAATCAATAACACATATTTTTTAAGAAGTTCATTGTTTCGGATTATACACTGCAAGAACCTTTAAGAAACAACCGCTTGTCAAGATCTGGTATCAAACCCAAGATGAATACCTATTACCTGAAAACCGCTATGAAAGGTCCCTCCTCCTCAGGGCACACACATGTGAAGCCAAGTTTCTTCGTGTGCTTCAGACGCAAACAGCGTATTGTGACAGACCGAACACACACAGCACATGTCAGAGACTCAGAGAAATGGAGACCACAGCCTTACTACTGACCTCTTTTTCTGTAACTATACCTATGAAAACGTCAACATTTAGTATTGTTATTTTAAAACTAGAGGCCCAGGGCGTGAATTCGCGCACCGTGGGGCCCCTCGGCCTGGCCGGCGATCGGGGCCGTCTCGCCCAGTCCCGATTGGGCTGGCCGGCCGTGGGAAGTGGGCTGTGGGAGCACACTAACCACCCCCCGGGTAATAGCTACCAGCCAGTCGTCCGGTCATAACAGTCACTTAGGCTCATATATATATATATATATATATATATGTATAGATAAAAGTTTAAAAGCCCCTCCACTTTAATACCTAGTTTGACAAATACTGATAGATATAACCCATATAAACAAAAAAGCTCTTTGGGGTCCTCAATTCTATGAAGTTTTATTGAGGTACAATTGGCATACAGTAAGCTGCACATATGTAAAGTGCACAATTGGATAAATTTCAACATATGTACGCCATCACCACACAAAGAGAATGAACATACTCATCAGTTCCCAGCATGAAAACGGTCTTGGAACTAACAAGTTTGAGACTGATGACTTAGAGGCTATCTGCATACATTCTATCTGCAGAGAGCACGTACTTATCTCGAGAGTCGAGCAGAAAGAGAGCCAAGCAGAAAAGGAACGTAGATGGGGACGCTAGAGTCCCAGCTCCTTGGGAGGACCTTCGTAACTCACTTCATTCCTCTGAACTTCGATATCCTCATCTATATCACGAAAGGACTGTTCTAGATTATGATTACAAAGATAAAACTGACCGGGGAAATAGTATGTGTACATCCCTACATATATTACAGAATGCTAAAGCAATTGTGGCAAAATGTGATCAATTGGTAAATCCGAAAAAAAAGTACAGAAGTTCTTTGTCTATTTTTTTCAACTTTTTTGTACACTTGAAATTATTTTGAAATAAACATTTAAGTGACAGAAGCTAACTCCTCAGATTTGCAGTCAACTCCACTTTTTACAATAAAATGTCGATGTCCAACAATATTAGGGTGTCTTTTTTTTTCCTAAACAGGCAAAAACAGGCTCCCAGCCTTCCTGATTGCAATCGATGGTCTGTGACACCCCTGAAATGGTGGGGCGACTTTTCTTTCTCTAAGAGTGCAGAGTGCTAACAATATCTGGAAACACGGAGCACTCACCGACGGTGTCAAACGGGACAGAGACGATGACTTCGGGTTAGCAGTTTCTTTTCGGTTCACTATCGGATAAACAAGCACCCTAACAGACCGCGCAGCACCCACCAGAAATCCTGCGGGCTGCGTCCCACAGTGCGCACAGCCACAGGCGGACCCGAGGCCAGAACACAGCCTGAGCTGGCCGTACGTTAATGTCTCTGGGCCCACTCCGTTCACCAGTTTATTTTGTTTCTTCGATTCCACATCGGAGTGCGATCATTAGACCTGCTTTTTCATCCCTTCTTTCCTCACGTCTCCTCCTCTGGCCATAAGCATAGCTAAATCTTTAGCATCTTTACATACAAACACAATCCAAATGGTATTAAAGAAGAAAATTTCCCCATAAAGGAATTTATGAATTAAAAGAAATTTAGGTTCCAATTTTAACCAGTTATTTTTAAAAAAACAAATGAAATGACTGGGAGAAGTACTGGTCCTTTACACGTTTGCCAGCCCAGGTGGGGGAGTCAGGTACACGCTACAAAGGAGAAGGGCCACGGAGCGCTCCCCGGTGCAGACACTCCCCCACTGATGGGCTTCTCAGGTGAAGGGGTGGTTTCCGTGCCTCCTTGTGCTCAGGTCTCCCTACGCCTTTGTATCTTGCCAGGGAAGCTTTGGCCTCTCGACCTCGTTAAATGCAGGTCCCTGTTGAGTCCAAATTTCCATAAACTAACTGAGCGAGCTGTGAGGCACTTCTAGCTGCGTAGGCCAACCCATGACACATGGACTCTAGAAACTGAGCTCGTCCTCACGAATAGGCCCAACACAGAACTGTATTCTACCCTCCTTGTCCACGATCCTTAGACTATACGTCTGCACATGTCCCCAGTTTTTGCCAATTATTATTATTGGAATACAGCAAATGCTGTAAGTATTTTAGGGCTTGCAGACCATACAGTCTCTGTCACAATATCCTGGAGCAATGCCGATCTGAACCACTCAGTTCCACTTAGACGCGGGTTTTTTTTTCAATAAACACTGGAAAGCGTTTTCTCTTCCTCGAGATTTTCTCAGTAACGGTTTCTCTTTCCTAGCTTCCTGTATTGTAAGAACACAGTATAGAATAACATAGAAAATAGGTAGGTGTCCACGGACTATTTATGTGATCAGTAAGGCGTCCAGCCAACAGCAGGCTCGTAGTAGGGAAGTTTGGGGGGGTCAGAAGTTACAGCCAGTTTTCGCCCAGCTGGGTGTGCTGACTCACCGAGACAAGGCGGGTGCATCTTCCGTGAACAGAGGCGGGTGTGTGTCAGTAACGTCGTGGCAGTGGATTGGTCAGTGTCCCACAGGCAGCCTACTAAACCCTGGATTGACCTACGTAATCGGGGGAACTCCACCTCTGATAGTCATCATCCTTCTTGGAAAGCCATAACCTACCAATCCGTTCCTTGACCCGATTCTAGAAACTGAGCAAAGGCAGACCCTGCTCGGAAGGGCCCTGCCTGGCTTCCACAGGACAGGCTGCGCCTCCCCCTCTCCCCACCCCAGCTGCCCACGGCCACTTACTAGAGTGACTGTTGATGAGAGAAAAGGAAGCACCAGGCCCTCTGGGGGTTATTAATTCCTGGTGACTCAAAATGCCACTGCAGCTTACCAGTCGAAGTGATGGCGTCAGGCACCCGGTGGCGTGCTGCGCTCCAGTCCCGCTCACAGTGGGCCCAGTTGGTCCATGCACTGATTTTGTGGTTATTTCCTCAACTCCTGGACGAACTTGGAACAGACACACTGGACAACTGGCTGACGCCCCCAACTGCTCTCCACTGCCAAGTAGGTGGCCCACGGACAAGGGTCATCACCGAAGAGAGCTGGTGGGAACCCACTAGAACTTCCCCTCTACCAGGATAGTGAACCAGGCCCCGGCGGATGTGGCTCAGTTGGTTGAGCCTCACCCCATGCACCATGAGGTCACTGACGGGACGCCGGGTCAGGGCACACGCCCAAGTTTCAGGCTCTGTCCCCAGTAGGGTGCATGCAGGAGGCAGCCGATCTCATCCATGTTTCTCTCTCTCCCTCTGCCTTCCTCTAAGAAATTAAGAGAAACATATTTTTAAAAAAGATATTGAACAGAAGCAATATCGTACCCTAGGATAGTTAAAGAGTTTAATGCCACTCAAAGACGTGAAAGAAATGAAGGTGTATCTGTCACATCCCATTTAACTGGCCGGCCTGGGCGGAAGTCAGATGGGTGCTGGCGAATGGCTGTGGCCTATCTAACCTCACAGATTGTCCCACCCGGCAGCCTGACACCACTTGGCCCTGCCCTGCTCATGAGCTGGCCAATGACATCACTCTCTTGTCTATCCGTCGGCAAGGACCACCAGAGCATGTTGCTTTTACATGCATCTGAGCCTTGCTCAGGGCTACATCAACTCTACCCTCAGAGGCTCAGGGACCTTGGACATGATGACATTCCATTAAGTATCACACTAGCCCACTAGACTGACGTACGCTCCCTGGATCTGAAGCGTGGGAAGCAGCAACCAACTCCCCCTTTGGAGGAACAGCTCCCGTCAGCCTTGCTGTTGGGTGTCAGCAGAGACTAAACGCCTCCCCAGGGGCTGAGGGCAAGGGACTCCGACGGGGAGTAGAAGAAAGAAGGCCTAGCTATCAGCCACGGTCTCATGACTAGTCACAGAAATGAGAACCGTGGCGGCTTTATTCTGTTATGTTTACGTTTACTAGTACAGTCTCACCATTTCTTCTCTTCCGTCTTCCCGTCGCCGTACACTGCCGAAGATTAACTCCACCACAGCCTCGTGGTGACAGTGGCCAAAGGGCTCCCGCCTCCCAGCGGCACACGCCCCTTCACTGCCCTGCCTGCCGTGAGGGAGCTGGACCCGTACGTGCTTCCCCTTGGTCCGCTGGGTGACAGCAAGCTCAGTGGAGGGCCGGAGGCAGGGGCCCTCCATCTTCTTCTCCCGTGGAGCTCCGCTGGTGTGCAGCGCTCACTAGGGCACCACCCCAACGTGCTCAGGGGGCACTCCCGCGAGCATCTTCCCAGGCAAGGCCCACCAGAGCCCCGCTGGCTTCCCGGGGGTTCAGCAGCACCTCGCTGTGCGGGTTCCCGTTCGCCAACCTCAGCCCACAGCCCACCTCGACACCACCCCCCCGGTGAGGAGATCCAAGGTCAGAAAGCAGGTTTGGGGAAGACGCGCACTCTTTTTTCTTCTCCCACGGTTTTCTTCTCTTGTGTGCTCCGCCTGAGTACTAGGGGTAGTGACGGCTCCCCATGCCTCCCATTCCTGTGTGCCTGAGGGTCCTCTTTAGCCTCGGTAGTTAATTCTCGGTTCAAATTACTGTGTGGTTTATGTCTCCTGACCAGACTTTGGCTGATGCATACACTGAGAATTGAAAACAGTGCAAAGGCTTAAATTCACACGATAAATCCCTCATTGACAGAGAAACTGAAGGCCAGAAACGCCCGCGTTTAGTAACCAGGAAGCAGCCCCTTCGGAGAAGCCCTCCACGGAGTCTGAGGTCGATACTCAGATGTGCGTGAAGGCTTTGGGCCTTCCCACCTCATTTTCAATTGCTGAAAACCTGCCGGAGAAGCAGCTAGCCAGGCTGTTGCCGCGACAAAGTCCTAAGTTAATTTCCTCACGATTACCAAAGCCCAAGCTCTTCCTTCCGTGTGCCTGGCCTTCCTTTAAAGCTCCCCTCCCGTCCTGTCCTCCAGAAACAGGCGTCTCCGAGGTCGCGGCGGACACCAGGCGTGCCCTGGTTACAGCCAATGAAACGGTTACACAGCATTCCCACAGGGAAGGAGCCGATGGCCCCACAGAACGGGTTTTGGCAAAAGCACTGCTGGGCGGAGCCTGTAAGATCTCCCACGTGAACACGCTTCTCCTAGTGTCGCCTCACGCCCCTTAACCCTGCCGCCGGTTACAAAGCATCGGTGTTTTCTGCCCTCTAACCCCAACAACCGCTGTAGTCCTGGGTCACCTTTCACGGAAGAGGAGCCGTCGGCCAAGGAGGCCAGTACCTGCCTGAGAGGCCACAGCCAGCAGGAGTCAGAGCTAGGTCTGCTCTCGGGGCAGCGTTCTCGCTGTAAACCAGGCACTAAGGGGAGCTTATTTCCAGAAAAGACCTGGCCGGTACCTGGCAAAAATAACCGCAATCACATCCGGCCTCGCTCTTAACTTTCCGCCCCCGGGGGAGGCCCGAGACAAGCCCCCGCTTAGAGAAGAACGCCGCGGAAGAGGAGGGAGGGAAGCACCAGCAAGCCACGCGTGCACCGTCCCAACGCACGGAAGCTGAAGTCAGATCACCGTGACGGCTACACACACAGAACAGCACGCGGCCCGTCCTCTTCTCAGCGGTTTCGGCAGCCATAATGGTGGAGATCATGTTGGCGATTTTTCAGTAGCGCAGAAAGACCACGGCACAAGGCTTGGTTATTTAAAACATTCTTTTCAAACTCAACAGCAATGCTTTCGCCATGAAGACGGGTGAGGTAAGCAGGAAGAGGGAAGCCAGTGTAAAGCTAACAGCGCCCGGGGGATGGGAAGGAACACCAGAGCACGCGAGCTGAAGGGCACCTCTCAGGCTGGTATGTGTGCCCGTGGAGATGCTTCCCACAGAGGGGCACCATTTACATTGTCCTGCCAACAGTGCCAACTGCCCACATTACCAAGTGTGCCGGTTAATGATGCGGATTGACTATTAACCGGTTAATGATGCGGATTTTGTCATCAAAGAAAACACGGTAATTTCAAGAGAAGCGTCAACAGTGCTTTATTCAAAGTCATGTCCATCGCTAGCCACACGTTTCCCCCATCCTTCAGGTAACGTGTGGACACCGTCCCAATAGAACTTCTCTTGTTTGGAGGCAGACCATTCAGAGACCCAGTTTCCCACTTCTTCGTCCGTGTTGAGGTGCTGCTCAGACAGTGCGTGTGCCATCGATGGGAACAAGAGGTCATCTGAGGGAGCGAGGGCTGGTGAACACGGCGGGTGGGTTCGTACTTCCCAGCAAGACCTTTTCACGTGTCTTCAACTGGTTTTGAAGTGTGTGATGGTGCATCATCATGAAGCAAAATTACTTTGCTGTGTCTCCTGGCCCATTCTAGTTGTTTCACAATCAAAGCGTGGTTCAAACTGATTACTTGTTGTCGGTAGCGATCAGTATTAAGGGTTCCACCTGGTTTTAGAAGCTCATAATGCAGCACACCTTCCCGATCCCACCAAACGCAGAGCAGTGTCTTCTTTCCGAAGCGATTTGGCCTCGCAGTCGATGTTGATAGTTGACCTGGATCAACCCGTGATTCTGTGCGTTTGGGATTCTCAAAATAAATCCACTTTTCATCGCCAGTCACACTTCGATGCAAAAAAGACTTTCTTTCGTGCCGTTGAAGCAACATTTTACTGATGGCTTTTCCGTTTCCCATTTGTCTCTCGTTCAGTTGATGGGGCACCATTTTCCTTCCTTTAGAACCTTGCCCATGGCTTGTAAACGATCCGACATTGTTTGCTGAGCAACGTTTAATCTTTCTGCAAGTTGTTTTTGAGTTTGACACGCATCTTCATCCAATAATGCTTGTCATTGCTGGTCTTCAAACTTTTTCAGTTGACCTGGATGTTACTTGTCTTTCACATAAAACTCATCCCTTTTAAAGTGTTTACACCAGCGTTCACAAGTGTCTTGAGATGGAGCATGTTCACCATAAGCTTCCCCAAGTATTCAGCAGCACTTTTCTTCAAAATAAAGTAACGAATTAAAACTTCCCGCAAATGCACTTTTTTTGGCACGAAATTTGACATTTTTAAGGTAAAAATACCTATGATGTTAACACCTTCAGAAAATTTGACATATGAAGTTTTGAAGCTTGCTGTCAATACAACAAAATAGCATACTAGTACATATCAAATCGCATATATATCAACATGTGTGTAACTCCACCTATTGAAAAAAATCCGCATTATTAACTGGTACACTGGTATTTTTTTAGCAAATGGGTGTAAAATGGTATCTCGTTGGATTTTTATTTGTATTTTCCTAATGATTAGTGATGCTAAGCTTCTTTTCACGTGCTTCTTGGCTGTTTGTGCATCTTCTTTGGGGAAATGTGTGTTCAAGTCTCGCGCTCATCTTCAATCACGTTGTTTGTGTTGATGATGTTGAGTTATACAAGTGCTTCTCATATTCTGGATATTAACCCCTTTTCAGATACATGTTTTGTAGACACTTTTTCCCTCCGGGAATTGCCTTTCTGCTCTATCGATAGTGTCCTTTGATGCACAAAAGTTTTTAGTTTTCATGTAGTACAGTTTATCTTGTTTTTATTGCCTGGCACCCCCATATGCTTTGGTGTCATATCCAAGAAATCAGCCAGATCCAATGTCAGCAAGCTTATTCTCTGTTTTCTTCTAAGATTTTTATAGTTTTAGCTCTGATTTTTAGGGCTTTGATCCATTTTAAGTCAATACTTGTATAAGGGGTAAAGTAAGGGTCCAATTGGACACCCAGTTTTCCTGCCACCACTTGTTGGGAAGACGATCTTTTCCCCATTAAATGGTCTTGGTGCCCTGTCCCAGTATCACTTGGACATACATGCAAGGGTTTATTTCTGGGCTCTGTTCTATTCCTGGGTCTATCTGTCTTTATGCCAGGCTCACACTGATTACTGCAGCGATACGGTAAGTGTCAAAGTCGGGAAGTGTGAAACCTCTAACTTCGTTCATTTTCAAGATTGTTTTGAAATTCCATATGAATTTTGGGGTAGATTTTCCTATTTCTACAAAAATGGTGGTTGAGGAAAAGAAAATCATCTTCAGAAAAAGCACTTTAAATCTTCCTCCCCGTAACGGACATTGCACTCTATTTGGAAAGCTCCTGGAAGCTCACAGTTGTAGTAATCATTTGTAAACATCCTCTAACCCACACCCCAGAACTTTTCACAAGGAATTAATCCTTGACTATAAAAAGCACATAAAAGTTAATTATTCAAATTTCTCCTTTAAAACATGAGAATGAAAGCCCTAAAATACATGAAGCACAAATTAGCTAAACTGAGGCCCCTGGAGGGGTGGCTCCATTGGTGGAGTGTCAGCCGTACACCAAAAGGTTGTGGGTTCGATTCCCGATCAGGGCACCTAGGTTCCCGGTTCAGTCCTCCATCGGGGCATGGACGGGAGGCAAAAGATCGATGTTTCTCTCACATCAATGTCTCTCTCTCTATATATATTGTTTTATATGTTACTAATGCAATTACAAATAGATTAAAAAACAAACACACACATCCTCTGGTGAGGATTACATAAAGAAAACACTTAACTGAGAAACAGATAATTCAACAATGATTGTTGGAGGCTTCAATACCCCGCGTTCGATAATAAACAGAACTGGACGAGCACCGACGAGGAAAAGAAGACGTGAATAACACTATAAAAGACATTTTAAAGGAAACTCCACTCAACAACAGCAGAATATACATCTTTCTCAAGTGTCCATGGAACATTCTCCAGGACAGACCGTATGTTAGGCCCTAAAACAACCCTTTAAAAGGATGTAAATCATACAAAGTTTGTTCTGCAACCATGATGAAATAACATTAGAAAATGACAACAGGAAGTAGTTCGGAAAATTCACAAATACGTACAAACTGACCGCAGACTCTTAAACTACCAATAGGCAAAGAGGTCGCCAAGAAGATTAGAAAATATTTTGAGATGAATGAAAATGAAAACGTAGCACACCAAAACGTACGGGATGCAGCTCACGTGGTGCTTAGAGGGAAATTTATAGCTGTAAACACCTACGTCAAAAGTGGGGGGAATCACCAATCAGTAGCATAACCTCCTACCTTAGGAAACCAGAAGAGGAGGAGCAAACGTGACCCTAAAGCAAGCGGAGGGAAGTAACGAAGCTTAGAAACAGAGAAAACGCAACAAAACTGTACGTTGGTTCTTTGAAAAGATCAACAAGATGGACCAAGTTTATCCAGACGGACTAAGAAGAAGAGATGACTTACATGACTATGTCCAGAAATAAAAGGGAGGCCTCAGCACCAACCTCACAGAAATAAAGTGGCCCCTAAGGGGATCCTCCGTGACATGACATGATGCGGTAGAAAAGGCACAAAAAGGCTTATCAGACTAGGTCCAACTTGGACCTCCATTACTAACCTAACTTTAACTTCTTCAAATGAAAATGGATATACTGAAAATCCCTGCACTCGTGGGGGGGAGGGAGGGGAGAGGGGGCCTTCAGCCCGGCCTGCACCCTCGCGCAGTCCGGGACCCCTCCGGGGATGTCCACCTGCCGGCTTAGGCCTGCTCCCTGGGGGATTGGACCTAAGCTGGCAGTCAGACGTCCCTATGGCAGCCCGGGAGCTCCCTGGGGGAATTGGGCCTAAGCTGGCAGTCAGACGTCCCTCTGGCAGCCCGGGAGCTCCCTGGGGGAATTGGACCTAAGCTGGCAGTCAGACGTCCCTCTGGCAGCCCGGGAGCTCCCTGGGGGAATTGGGCCTAAGCTGGCAGTCAGACGTCCCTCTGGCAGCCCGGGAGCTCCCTGGGGGAATTGGACCTAAGCTGGCAGTCAGATGTCCCTATGGCAGCCCGGGAGCTCCCTGGGGGAATGGGCCTAAGCTGGCAGTCAGACGTCCCTCTGGCAGCCCGGGAGCTCCCTGGGGGAATTGGGCCTAAGCTGGCAGTCAGACGTCCCTCTGGCAGCCCGGGAGCTCCCTGGGGGAATTGGGCCTAAGCTGGCAGTCAGACGTCCCTATGGCAGCCCGGGAGCTCCCTGGGGGAATTGGGCCTAAGCTGGCAGTCAGACGTCCCTATGGCAGCCCGGGAGCTCCCTGGGGGAATTGGGCCTAAGCTGGCAGTCAGACGTCCCTCTGGCAGCCCGGGAGCTCCCTGGGGGAATTGGGCCTAAGCTAGCAGTCAGACGTCCCTCTGGCAGCCCGGGAGCTCCCTGGGGGAATTGGACCTAAGCTGGCAGTCAGATGTCCCTATGGCAGCCCGGGAGCTCCCTGGGGGAATGGGCCTAAGCTGGCAGTCAGACGTCCCTCTGGCAGCCCGGGAGCTCCCTGGGGGAATTGGGCCTAAGCTGGCAGTCAGACGTCCCTCTGGCAGCCCGGGAGCTCCCTGGGGGAATTGGGCCTAAGCTGGCAGTCAGACGTCCCTCTGGCAGCCCGGGAGCTCCCTGGGGGAATTGGGCCTAAGCTGGCAGTCAGACGTCCCTATGGCAGCCCGGGAGCTCCCTGGGGGAATTGGGCCTAAGCTGGCAGTCAGACGTCCCTCTGGCAGCCCGGGAGCTCCCTGGGGGAATTGGACCTAAGCTGGCAGTCAGATGTCCCTCTGGCAGCCCAAGAGCTCCCTGGGGGAATGGGCCTAGGATGGCAGTCAGACGTCCCTCTGGCAGCCCGGGAGCCCTTGGGGGATGTCCGACTAACAGCTTAGACCCACTCCCTGTGAGGAGCAGGCCTAGCCATTAGTCGGACATCCTTAGTGCTGCCACAGAGGCAGGAGAAGGTCCTACCACCGCCACTGTGCTGGACAGCCATGAGCTGGCTTCTGACTGAGCAGCGCTCCCCTGTGAGAGTGCACTGACCACCAGGGGCAGCTCCTGCATTGAGCATCTGCCCCCTGGTGGTCAGTGTGTGTCATAGCGATCGGTCGTTCCACCATTAGGGCCAATTTGCATATTACCCTTTGATTATATAGGATGCAACTTATGGGTTAGTTGTAAATGCTGCTCAGACATTCTAACATTACAGATATATTTTCTGTTAATATTTCACATTTTTAGTGCCTTACGTTTATTCTAATGCTAAGTTGAATGCATTGTATCTTATGATGCGTTTGAAACACCTAGAACAGCTTCTGTTTCAGGACATCCTAACAAAGCAGTTTTAGTTTTATTGCTGGTCTGACCTGAGGGGTTGATAGCCCATCACACCCAGAACAGGTATCATTACAAGCACCTGCTCTGATCACAGTGGAAACCACCAGTAACCCTGCCATTTGCAGAGCCCTCAGTGTCCTGCACAGCTAGCCCCAAACAGTGCAAATCACAGTAACTTGCCCCCAGGGTAGCACAGAAGTTTACTCCACAAGTAATTTGTGATGAAGTGTTGGTAAACCTTCACTGTAATGGAAGCAGCACCAACATACAACTGAGATTAACCCAGATTGATACCTGCCTCAGAAATTAAAATAATGCTGTGTCCCAACAGCCCAGCCCAAAATAGGTTTCTCACCTCCCAGCTCCACCATATTAATCAACTGTAGCCAGATTTCATCTCACTTTTAGCAAAATAAAGGTACTAATAAGATCCGAGAATTGTCTCCATCTTTTAAGAGAATCAGTGATTGTGAATAATTGTACTTTAACCATAAGAATAGATTATTAAGCTCTGAATAAAAGGAACAATATTAAATTGAGCTGTCTTAAAGAAAAGAAATGTCTAGCAACTAAAAAACTTCTATCGTCCAAATTACCTCAGGCAGAGAATCTTTTTTTTTTTTAAATAAATCTTTATTGTTCAGATTATTACAGGTGTTCCTCTTTTTTTTTCCGCCATAGCTCCCCTCCACCTGATTCCCCACCCCACCCCATGCCCTTACCCCCCGCCACTGTCTTCATCCATAGGAGTAAGATTTTTGTCCAATCTCTTCCCGCACCCCTCACACTTGCTTCCCCTGAGAATTGTCAGTCCACTCCCTTTCTATGTCCCTGATTCTATTATATTCACCAGTCCATTCTGTTCTTCAGATTTTTCATTCACTTGATTTTCAGATTACTTGTTGGTAGGTATGTATTTGATGTCATTTTGTTGTTCATAATTTTTAACTTTATCTTTTTCTTCTTCTTCCTCTTCTTAAAGAATACCCTTCAGCATTTCATGTAATCCTGGTTTGGTGGTGATGAACTCCTTTAGCTTTTTCTTGTCTGTGAAGCTCTTTATCTGACCTTCAACTCTGAATGATAGCTTTGCTGGGTAGAGTAATCTTGGTTGTAGGTTCTTGCTGTTCATCACTTTGAATATTTCTTGCCACTCCCTTCTGGCCTGCATAGTTTCTGCTGAGAAATCAGCTGAGAATCGTAAGGGTGCTCCCTTGTAGGGAACTGTTTTTCTCTTGCTGCTTTTAATATTCTTTGTCTTTTGCTCTTGGCATTTTAATTATGATGTGTCTTGGTGTGGTCCTCTTTGGGTTCCTCTTGTATGGGGTTCTGTGTGCTTCCAGGACTTATAAGTCTATTTATTTCACCAGGTAGGGAAAGTTTTCTGTCATTATTTCTTCTAATAGGTTTTCAATATTTTGCTCTCTCCCTCTTCTGGCACTCCAAAAATTCGGATGTTGGTTCGCTTAAAGTTGTCCCAGAGGCTCCTTACACTATCTTCATATTTTTGGATTCTTTTTTCTTTTTGTTTTTCTGGTTGGATGTTTTTTGTTTCCACATATTTCAGATCTTTGGTTTGATTCTTGGGGTACGTTGATCTACAGTTGAGTTTCTGTATATTCTTTATTTTAGACACTGTATGCTTCATTTCTGATTGGTCCTTTTCCATTTTTTTGGCATTCTCATTAAGGTCCTTGAAGGTCTCACTAAGCTCCTCAGAAGTGTCATCAAGTTTCTCAACGGTTTTAAGAAGATTCTTGAGTAACCTTATAAATGTGGTTCTGAACTCTATGCCATCCATTAGTTTGCTTTCCTCCGTTTCTTTCATTCGTGACATGTTTCTTTGTTTCTGCATTTTGGCTGCTTCCCTGTGTTGATGGAGTAGCTTTGTGTGGTACATGACCTATAGGGGGCAGTAGCTCAGCCTCCTCAATCACATGAGGTGGATGTTCTTGGTACACCCCTTTGTGAGTTGAGTGCAAAGTCTTGGTGTAGTTAAGCCTGAATTGCTGTTGGTACGCTGGGAGGAATTGACCTCCAGGCCAATTGACTGTGAGGACTCGCTGTGTCTATAATGGAAGAACTGCTGCGCTAAAAACACGCTTATGGGGCAGGACTTGTTTCAGTGGGGCTTTGGTGCTCACTGAGTCTGCCTCTTGAATGTGTCACTTATGGATGTGAGGAGTTGAAATCTGGTGTCTCACACTGACCACTAAGTATACTGGCTTCTGGATCTCCAATGGGGTGCAGGTCAGCTACTGTCTGAGGCCATCCAGCAGGAGCTACAGTGAGAGCTGCAGTTTTCTCCTCTTTGCTTGGGGTTTGGAGGTTTTGGAGCTGTCTGACCCCGGCTGCAAGTTTTCTAGGTTAAGCTGCGATAGGGCAGGCTTTCTTATGCTAAATCTGCTGCTTGGAGCTTGGGTGGGTTTGTAGGTTGTGCACGGCGGGGTCTCAGGGTGTTACTAGGCTAGGGCATGGCAAACAGCAATGGCTGCTAGTTAGTCGGCTCTGCGTCCCCGATGGCATCCGCGGGTCCCGTGCGTGCCCCAGTGCAGTAAATAATTATTCCTGTGCAAGCAAGCCACCCTCACTGGCAGACAGTCCAGCTTCTCCCCGAAGGAGTTTGGGTCCCCCGTGTCTCCCCAGAAACTGGATTTCAGAGTAATCGGGGGCTTGTCTCCCCTTTGGGTTGAAAAAAGCAATGCCCGCCGCCAGCCCGGATCACGCGCCTCCGTACCTCAGCTTTTCAGCGCTCGTGCACGTCTCAATGCTCTTTTCTCTTTCCTTCTAGTTGTAGAACTTCCACTCAGCCAGCTTTCCCGTGGTTCTGGGTGATAGATGTTTTGTCTTTTAGTTGTAGTTTTGAAATTGTTGTGCGAGGCAGCAGTTTAGGTGTTTACCTATGCCGCCATCTTGGATTCCTCCAGGCAGAGAATCTTTTCAATGTCTTAATTCAGTCAACAGATTGCACTTGCAAATCTATCTGCTGCTATAAAGAAACACGAACGCAGAATGACTAGGCCAGTGGTCGGCAAACTCGTTCGTCCACAGAGCCAAATATCCACAGGACAACGATGGAAATTTCTTTTGAGAGCCACATTTTTTAAACTTAAACTTCTTCTAACGCCACTTCTTCAAAATAGACTCGCCCAGGCCATGGTATTTTGTGGAAGAGCCACCCTCAAGGGGCCAAAGAGCCGCATGTGGCTCGCGGGCCGCAGTTTGCCGACCACGGGACTAGGGAATTGGACATTCCACAGAATTCTTCCCAGATCCAGTATACCATATTATCAAATAACTAGAGGCCCGGTGCACGAAATCCATGCACTTGCGGGGGGAGGGGGGGTCCTTCAGTCCGGATTGCAAGAGGGTGCAGGCCAAGCTGAGGGACCCCACTGATGCACAATCAGGGCCAGGGAGGGATGCAGGAGGCTGGCCAGCCGGGGAGGGACCGCAGGAGGGCTCCAGGGCGTGTCCGGCCCGTCTCGCTCAGTCCTAATCGGCTGGACCCCAGCAGCAGGCTAACCTACCGGTTGGAGCGTCTGCCCCCTGGTGGTCAGTGCACGTCACAGCGAGCAGTTGAGCGGCCTTAGCATATCATTAGCATATTACACTTTGATTGGTTGAACAAACGACTGGACACTGAGCATATTAGGCTTTTATTATATAGGATTATGGCCCAGTGCACAAATCCGTGCAAATGGAAAGGAAATTAATTAGAAGAAATATTTTAACATCGCTATTCGCCTTTTCTCTATAGAAGTGTCAACCAAATTCACGATCGACAATGACAGCCCGAAGCACATGGGTGCAATTGGCGCCAGCGAGAGCTTTATGTGTACCGCGCATGCGGGAGTCACCTTAGCCTTTTACAGACACAGAACAAACTTGCTTCGTTAGACCTGCTTTCTGATGCAGCTAAACTTTCCCCAGCCCAGGGAAGCACCCCAACTTCTCTTCCAGGTAATTGTCAGCAACACAGCAGGAAATATCAACACGAAGCAGATTATTATTATAGATCACGCAGGGAGAACAAAGGGTGAACTATTTAACTGCAGCAGTGTTTGACTATATTCTATGCAGTGAAAAAACCTGATGTCATTTTCAAGGTCCATCATGTCTTTCTTCTTTTCAGTCGGGTCAAGTTTCTAAGCTTTCTAAATCTCCATTTTCTGGCTAATGAAAAGAAAATAGAATTCCACCAAGTCTCCTATCTTCCTACTCCAGGACTTCTGTGAGGATCAAATGCGCTGAGGCACGGGAAAAGGCTTCACAGACATTTGGTTAAAGTGTAAAATGTTTGCACCTGGCTATAAAGCAAGTCGTGTTCCTGGGCTGCAGAAACTCCAAGGAGGCTAGTCCCTAGGGAGAGGAAGCCGGGTTTTGCTACGTGACGTCATTACCTGGCGCCCACAGAGACCGTTTGCAGGCTGGGCTGGTCTGGGCTGTGGGCCCCACATTTTGCACCAAGGGGGTCTCGGCAGTGTTGGCTGCGATTTGGTGGGGTGTCACTCTGGGGTGGTGGCGGGGCCTGTGCCTCACTTGGGGGAAGCCGAGTATTGCTTTGTGGGCGCCAGATGCGCGGTGCCATTTCTCTGTAAATGGCCAGAGCGCATCACGGCAGCTCCTGCGTCGAGCGTCTGCCCTCTGGTGGTCAGTGCGCGTCATAGCGACTGGTCGGAAAGTCAGACACTTAGCATATTAGCCTTTTATATATATAAATGTTACAAAATTAAAATGCTATTTAACGTAAAGGCTTATTTAATAATTCAGGAAGACTATGAACATGAATTCTACACTGAAGACAGATGTGGCATTAGAAAATATCTAACAACAGCCTGGCAAGGATAGCTCAGTGGTTGAGTGTGTCATGCTTCGATGCCCAGGTTGCAGGCCTGATCCCTAGTGGGGGCGTGCTGGAGGCAGCCAATCACTGATTCCTTCTCATCATGGATGCTTCTATCTCTCCCTCTCCCTTCCTCTCCAAAATCAATAAAAATATATTTTTCCAAAAGAAAATACCTAACCATAATGGATAGCCATGAAACTGTCCTTTTGAATAACTGCACATTGCTATTCTGCCAGTCTCTCTCACCGATGCTGTGAGATATCAAGCAGTCATCTGGACTTAACTCGTACGGATTTTGGAAAGAAGCGTTACTCTGAGAATCAGACACGACAATGTAAGTGACAGTAGAAAGCCCGTGCAATGTGGGGTTGTTAGGAGTGGGATTGGTAGCTTTGTTAGACTGAGCACTCACACCTCAAGCATCTTTATTTACCAAACTCACGTCTTAGTCACATTACACTTCAGTATCTAGACCCCAACCAAATTCCAGTCTGTAAGATGTTCATGTAAGACGTTTATTAGTATAATTTAATTAGCACAATGATTACATTAAAATGTTCCAATGTACAAACTGCTGAAGTCTAAAATCACAAAAAATACAAACTTAGGTGCATAAACAAAGGTATAAAAATCTTTAAAAACAAAGGTCTACATCTTCAACATTAGGCAAGAGAGGAGAAGGGAAGGGAAGAGAAGGGAGAGGTTGATTTGATTACATACAAGATACAGCACATTTCAACAGAGCAATTCTAACCAGCCTGGTCATCTCAGCAGGACAATACTGGGGCACTCAGGTGTAACCATCATGGCAACACAGCATTTCATTACAGGACTGGCTACTGCATCTAAAGCTGCATGTAAAACACACAATGTCTTTCTTTCAAAGTGAAACATCCAAGTGCAACAGAGTGAGCTAATAATATATAAATTTTAGCAGGCTGTTAGTAGAAATTTTCAATTTCATACATTAAAAAAAATTCTTAGATGAAAATAAATTGCAAACAAAACAAACACATAACAAGATGGAAATAAAAGTGGACTAAATCAACATCAACAATGGCGCGGGTGTGCCTCTGACCAGGGCACAGCAGGGTTCACCCAGGCTTCCCCGCCCACCTGTCATTCACATGAACTGCAGAGACTGGTTAGAAGGATAGAAAGAGGCCACACTTTTAAAAAGTTAGCACTGCCAGGTGTAAGAAGGTCCCTAACCAACAGCTGCACCAGGAAACCAATGGCACACATCGAGGGAAAGAGCTGTTTTAGTTCATGGTGTGGCCCCTATGGTAACAGCTGCCCTATGCGATGAACCGCCTAGAAGTCAGCCTGAGACCCTTCCCTTCCGTGTCCTCTCACCAGAACCCATGGAAGTAACTCCTGGCAGAGCACCACCCCGTGACCAGACCCAGCGCCCAGAAGAGGGGTGCTTATTAAGTTCCAGGGGTCAGTGCGGGGACTCGGTGTAAACTTTCGTAGTTCTCATTTCACCACCCCACAGGCAGCTCTGTGTAGGTCTAAACTACGTGCATCTCAAGCTCTTCCTCAGAACACAGTAACAGCATTGTTTTCACTGAAATAATCAGTAGCTCAGTGATGATAAAAACATGCACCGTCTGTAAGAGGAGAAAAAAATTTAACAAGTGCCCTTGCCGGGGGTCCCAGTGGTTAGAGCATCCGCCTACAGACCAAAGGGTCGCGGGTTCGATTCCTGGTCAAGGGCACATACTTCGCCAGCCCCAGTTAAGGGCACGCACGGGAGGCAACCAATAGAAGTATCTATCTCACATCAGCGTTTCTCTCCATCTCTCTCCCTCCTCCCTCCCTCCCTCCCACTCTCTCTAGAAAACAATGGGGAAAATATCATCGGGTAAGAATTAACAAAAAAAGAATTTTAGAAGTATTTCGCATTTCAGATCCTAAACCAGAATTTCTCCAAGATTCCAAAACATGGCCCACGTTTTATATTCTATTTCTAAAGGTCCAGTAACAGCTTGTCATTTGAAAGGTTCCATAGCACTTATCCCAAATGCTTCCAGAACTTTTAGCTATTAGTCTGGAAAAATGAGCAATGGAAATAAGGAAGTCCCGTTAGACAATCCTCAGAAAGTGTGACACTAGATGCTCACGTTCGTGGGAAGGACCTGACACACAGGGCTCCCCCTGACCCCAAGCCCTAGAAGGCTGCATAAAGGCACCTTCCGAGCGCACGGGGTGCTCATCCTGAATAGAGACGGAGTCCGATCAGACAATCACGTCATGAGAAACCTGATAAACTGCTGTCCTTCAGGCGATCCCAGGTCGTTTCACTTGTGTGGTTACAGGGAAAGTTATTTCTATCTGTATCAACAGCCCAGTATTCTAACAATACTGGGTTCCATTTCTTTAGCTTCTCATAGTTCATGATCATGCGAAGAAAGTAATTTTGCTTATAAAATTCCACACACAATATAAGGTTGTTAAATTTTCAGGAGAACCTAGACAAATAGATCTCATAACGGAAACAATTTTGGCCCAACTTGCAACTAACAAAGGCCAATTTAATTTGAGGAAATACTTTTCCAAGCTTCATCAGAGCTGCTCTGTTAGAAAGCTTTACATTAAAGAGCAGTCATCACCAGCTCTTAGGAAGGGAGAGAAACAGGGTGCCTAAGAGAAGCCCCTTCCCGGAAGCCAGCTCACGGAGGGAGAGAGCAAGCGGAGCAGAGGGGGTCCCTGCCGTCCGGTGGACTCACGCCCTATCCTGATTCGGTGGGAGATCTGAAAACCCGATGAAAAACGCCAACTAAAGATGTTCAAAGAAAAGAAAAATGTGAGAGCGAATTAAGTGGTGACATCCATTTGAAAAGAGAACAAGAAATGAGAAACATTAGGTGACCCTTACAAAGACGACAGTGAAAGACCCCATCTTGTAGTGGGTGTTCCCGGGGAGGAGGCTCCAGCGAGCCCTCAGACAAGAGGAAGCAGGTGGCTGCTCAGCATCAGCAGAAAGAGGCCCCGAAGAACCACCCTCGCTTCTTCTCTGCGTGTCCAGGGAGGGAAAGCAAAGCTCTGCAATGCTGCAGGTGTTAGGAGCGACGGTGCTTAGGAAAGGCCACTGGTCTGGTGGAGCCGCGCCCCAGCGCTGAGAGACACTAGGCTTCTAGGAGGAGAACAGAAAGGGAGGCAGAGGGGGAGGGGCAGAGAAGCACAGGTCATTAGTCAACAGCGAGTTCAACACCGAAGAGGCTCCTAACCCCCCTCCGCTGCAGCGGGCTGAGCGCTCGCAGGCTGGAGACAACGTCCTGAAGGAAGCAGAAACGGGAGTTTTCAGAAGGGCACCCGTTAGTGATGGCCAATTAGGATGGAGCCGCACATGCTCCAAAAACATGCATCCTCGTTCCCTCCCTGCTCGTCCCCACCCCAACAAAGCACCGTATTTTCAGGAAAGCACCTGCTCTGATACAGTCCAGTGTCCGGTTCGGAAGGCAAGCCCCTGCCAGGGTGCGGCTGACCTCCCCGAAGGAAGGGGGCGGACCTGCGCTCACCGCCTCACTGGCGAGTGCCCAGCCAGCAGGTTCCGTTCGGCAGCCCGGGAACTAAAAGGCTGGGCAGGAAGGCCAGGCTGTGTGTTGCCCCGTTCTTGCTTGCTGCCCTGTTAGACTTGGCAGTGGGAAGCAGCTGCTACAGAAAGTGCCATCTCACGTGACATCCTGCTGGAGAAGAAACCTGCTCTGGCTTTGACAGCTGTCCCCTTCCTGGATGAAAGTGGCGTCTGCTCTCCCACAAGCTAATCAAATCAATCCCCGCACACCGTCTCCTGGTTAAGGAGGGTGACATCTACTCATGTTGAAAGTTCACGCTCCAGCTGCTGCTTCAATCAGAAATGCTTTCTGAAAACCCAGTTATACAGACGGCTGTTTTCAAAGCCGGCCCGGAAACTGTCAGAACCACACAGAACGACGACTGTCAAAGAAACACAAATTTCATTTCACAAAACCACGGAGGCCCTTCGGGTTGCTTCTTGCTTTTACCGTTAAGAGTTCCTAATTCATGAGTTGTCAAGCAGAACCTCATCATCAATAACCCTGAGGAACCAAAATAGATGCAGTGCCTGGTGCAGTGCCTGGAGCAGGGCCTGGAGCAGTGCGACCGCTGGCCAAGGCTTCCTGGGAGCCTAGCACTGCGAGCCCTGCAGGGCCGGAAGGGAGGGCTCTCCGCGTCCGAGAGGAGAACCATGGCCAGGCCCCGCTCGTGTTTGCCCACACAGACATGGGAACCCAACGTCCGCCCGCCGTGAAGGGCACACACGGTGACAGAGAAGACTGCTTGTTTAGGCCAACAGTGCCAGCCTGATCACAAGTGCAAGCGACATGCAGTCGGTCATCACCACCCAGCTGCCTTCCTCCAGCTCCCCAAGGAGCACGGACAGGGCACACCCCCGGGGCGTGGGCTGCTGCCTGGAGAACTCCGCTCCCCACAAATACACCGGGGCAGGGAGGGTGCTGGCTCTGAGGTGCAGCCACAGGCACTCAGTGCCAGCTGAAGAACAGCCAAGCCTGGTCACAGGCTCGGAGTTAAAGTCAGAGACAGATTTCAAAGTGAACAGCTAAGGGGAAAATAAAGAAAAAGCAGACTGAGGGCAAAAGAGAGAAGAAAAGAACTTAATCTGCAGCTCACAGGTTCCCTGCGTGGAGCCACGCAGACTCCCAGTGCCGTGTGTTCGGGGAGAGACCCGCCTGCAGAGCTGGCGGGACGGGGGCCTCGTCTCGATGAGACCATTCTGCCTCCGTGGCATGTTTGTAAGGCCGTCAGTCCTTGTTTGGCTCAACTACAACAAATGTGCAAGGAACGGCAAAGGACAGGCCCTCGCCCCTCCCGCTGCTGCAGCGGCTACGTGGACGATGCCGCTTAAACACGTCCAACAAAAACCCCACACCCTGACACAGAGCGATCCACACGCTTCCCGCCGCCCTCCTCAAGCAGCTGACCCAGGGTGCACTGTGACTGGGGCCCGGGAACCACTCACCTGCAGTGCCCTCCCCTTCTGTGCCATGGTCACCGTTGGCCAGCACTGCTGCTTTAGGAGACGGAGTGCCTGTAACCAGCACAAAGAGAGTCACCATGTGATGATGAAGCAACAAAGCGAGCTACTGTCTAACTGGTCGAGCTCGTGTCCCCCCATTAGCTTAAAGCAGATAAAAATCAGTCCAAAATTTAAAGATCCCAGGAAAGGAACCCCAGAACAGACCGCCATTCACTCCTACAGCCCCAAACTCTTCTACGCACCCCCAGTGGGGGGGGGGGGGGGGGGCGCGCTTCCTAACAGCAAGCCGGCCTCTTCTGTTCTATAAACTGTCAGAAGAGACTTCCTGCCTCCCTTCCGGCTCCCACACACGCAGACTAAAGCATCTGCCCTGAGGCTCGCGTCTTAGCCCGTGCCTGGCCCTGTACTTGCCTCCCTTCCAAAGACAGGGTTCTGTTCTCTCCCGAGCGCTGCAACCAGATCTTACCTCCCGCCTCTCACGTCTCACAATCCCCTGTCTGTCCTTGCTTTTGGCATTGATTACCTTCCCTAATGAACTGTAAACTCCTTACGGTCTCTAATGTTGGGTTCCTTTTCCCTCTGTAGCAATACAGTGTTCTCAATAAGCATTTGCTTGAAGAATGAATGAGCCCCAGCTGGTTTGGCTCAGTGGATAGAGCCTTGGCCTGTGGGCTGAGCGGTCCCAGGTTCGGGTCCGGTCAAGGGCACATGCCTGGTTGCGGGCTTGATCCCCAGTAGGGGGCGTGCTGGAGGCAGCCGATCAGTGATTCTTTCTCATCATTGATGTTTCTATCCCTTCCTCTCCCTTCCTCTCTGAAATCAATTTTTTAAAAAAAAGTAAAAAAAGAATGAATGAGTTGGAATAAATCTGACTGCCAGTAGTAAATGGGTGGCAGAATAGGAGATAAGAGGGAGAGTGCAAGTCAAGACACTCCTAAGTTAATCTAAACTTTCTAAAAATGAAACCAAGTATTAGAGATTATACTTTTTAAAATACTTTAATTTTCGATTTTCTTCACAAACAGTTAAATTTGTTTTTATAAGCAGGGGAACAAGGCTATTCACAAGATTTCAAACAAGATCAACACCAAGAGAGTCATATGCCATTTCTTTGTTTTCAGAACCAGAGATCCGACCTACATGGGGAGGTAGGAAGACTGCTGTGCTTCCCGAGCCGTCCAGCATAAAGAAGTCCGCACCATTTCCAGAGCCAGAAATGTGCGTGTGACAAACGATGTTCTCCCGGCCCAGAGGGACCTGAGCCTGAGCAGAGCAGCAGCTTTTCGGTGAAGGGAAGGGTGGGGAGACACGGAAAACGGCTGCGTTAGGGTGGCAGTTGATCTCTTTGACATCTTTGCCCTGTGCAACTCAGAATTTCTCAGCTGCAGAAAGAACCTGACCGATTAACCTCTTCTTAAGAAATGTCTGCTTTTATTTTATTGTTAATTGATTTTTGGAGAAAGACAGAGCCAGAGAGAAAGATGGGGGACAGGAAAACATCGCTGTCAGTGAGAAGCACTGATTGGCTGCCTCCTGCACGCGCCCGGGGACCGAACCCGAAACCTGGGTGTGTGTCCTGACCGGGAACTGAACCCGCCACCTTTTGGGGTGTGAGGTGGCACTCCAGCCAACTGAGTGCCTGGGCTCTGCTTTCCTTCTGGACTGGAGCGCCGTAACTCCTGGTGCCGTTTCTTTTTCTTTTCCCGAAAGACATTAGTTAAGAGAGATATTTTCAAATAAAAATTCTGAAGACGTTATTTTTACAAAAATATCACGCTGCCCGGCGGTGTGGCTCAGCCGTTGAGCGTCGACCCAGGAACCAAGAGGTCCTGGGTTCGATTTCCCGTCGGGGCACATGCCAGGGAGGCACACCACCCCAGCAGGGGGCAGGCAGGAGGCAGCTGAACGATGATGATTCTCTCTCATCTCATCGATGTTTCTCTCTCCCTCTCCCTTCCTCTCTCTAAAAATCAACGAAAACATAATTTTTAAAAAATATCATGCCGATTTCTTTATGAAATCCCTTCCTTTCAGTTTCTCAGGCCCGGCCCCTTGGAGTCATCCTGGAGTCACCGTGGACAAGACAGAGTCCTGGGCCCGAACAGGAAGTGCTGGCGGCACGGCGGCAGTGCAGGCAAACGGAGTGGGTTCCAAACAGGAGGAGGAGAGGGATGGCGAGGAAGCTTTTGCAGAGAAGGTCCGTGAGCTGATGGGATGGGCGTGGGCTGGGGCAGCATTGTTTCAATGCGGGAAGATTACGTGTGTTTGATGCTGGTGAACGGCCCGTTAAAAGACAGGCGCTGCTGATGCAGAAGACAGAGCGACCACGGCTGTGAGCTGTGCTCCTGAGCTAGAGCACGAGCAGGTCACCCGTAACAAGAGGAGCCCGCAGAGTAAAAGGCAAAGAGGAAGGTGGGCCAGGAGAGGGTGGGGGAGGGGTGTGGGCGTTCTCTTCTGGCTGACACTACCGATTCTCTCTGCTCAAGGTCAACAGAAACTGTGAACGGGGAGCAAGTCCTGGAGGTGTGAACAGAGAGGAGGAGGTGTGGAGCAGCTGTCTAGAAAAGTGGAAGACTGGACATGCCTGTGAATTCATAGCAGAGTCCTCACGTTCCTGCTCTTTATGCAAATAAAATAAGATTTTTACGTAATATTTGTATGTCTCATAATAAGTGAATCTTCAGTTTTGAAAAACAGTATCTATGAGACATTAAACCAAGCAGAAAGTATGCATGAAGCTAGTATGGTTTCACAGAAAGAATGTAAGTTTAAAGTCAGAAAATCTGAGCACAGGTTATGATTCTGTCACTAGTAACTAAATGATCAATTGCAAATCCTTTGTGCTAAGCCTTAACAGCCTCAACTGGAAAATGGGACAATATCTACCTCCCATGGCTGTCATGAGGACGAATGATACTGGAGGCAGTACTGTGTCCATTGTTAAGTAAATGTAATCAGCTATTATTATTCTCACTAGAGGCCCGGTGCACAAAATTCCTGCCCGGGGAGGGGAGGCGGGAAGGGGAGGGGGTGAGTCCCTCAGCCTGGCCTGCACCCTCTCCAATCTGGGACCCCTCAGGGGATGTCCAACTGCCTCTCACAATCCAGGACCGCTGACTCCTAACTGCTCACCTGCCTGCCTGCCTGATCACCCCTAATCCTTCTGCCTGCCTGCCTGATCACCCCTAACCACCTCTGCCTGCCTGATCACCCCTAACTGCTCCCCTGCTGGCCTGATCGCCCCTAACTGCTCCCCTGCTGGCCTGATCACCCCTAACTGCTCCCCTGCTGGCCTGATCACCCCTAACTGCCTCTGCCTCACCCCGCACCTGGGACCCAGGATTCCCTCCTCTGGCCAGTTGGAGGCATCTGGGACCCAGGCTTCCCTCCCTCTGGCTGGTCGCAGGCACCCAGGACCCCGGCCGGCTTCACCCAGGCTGGCCACAGCCGCAGGGGACCACGGGGCAGGCGGCTTGTCCCTCTCCCAGGCCGCAGCCTGGCTGGTCCCCATTCCTCTCTCCCCAGTGTTGAGTGTCTGAGCCTTTATGGCGTGATGGCGTAATGTCCATTTGCATATTAGCTCTTTATTACATAGGATGGCCAATAACTGCAGATTGATTTGACTATAGATTGGTTAAACTATAGCCCAACTATAGATAACTACAGATTCGATCACTAAATTATAAAGTAACCTTGTGAAAACCCTGAAATTTACTTTGCCTTACATAAAAATCTACTTAAATGACATTACTAGACTAGGCCATAATTGTGAGACTAATATACAAGCAACTTATCAGAATAAAAGGAAATAGCAGCAAAACAGAGGTTACAAGAAAATAGAAAATAAGAGACTGAAATTCTACCATACACACATCTATGCTCTAAGACTGAGCTCGGGAGAGAAGAACAAAAACAACCCTGCAACATAAAGCGCTAGGTTTGGTGAAGGAAAAGGCGTGCATGCTTCCCTGCAGACGGGGCTTGCCGGCCTCATCACTGGGAAGTCCTAATTCAAAAGATGCCCTCCTGCCTTTTCTCACCCAGTTCCCCGAGGGACGCCCACTCATGAAATGAAACTCTCAGCGAAACACATACAGCGCCGACAACACGAGTTCTTTTTTTAACTTATCGCGTGCTCTGAGATGGAAGAATATTCTAATTTACTTGGTTTTCCAAATCTCTTTTTCCACGAGAGATTTCAGAGGCACACCAGTCAGAGATTTCGGAGGGTCACAGCTGGCACACCAGTCAGAGATTTCGGAGGGTCACAACTGGCACACCAGTCAGATTTTTCGGAGGCCACAGCTGGCACACCAGTCAGAGATTTCGGAGGCCACAGCTGGCACACCAGTCAGAGATTTCGGAGGCCACAGCTGGCACACCAGTCAGAGATTTCGGAGGCCACAGCTGGCACACCAGTCAGAGATTTCGGAGGCCACAGCTGGCACACCAGTCAGAGATTTCGGAGGCCACAGCTGGCACACCAGTCAGAGATTTCGGAGGCCACAGCTGGCACACCAGTCAGAGATTTCGGAGGGTCACAGCTGGCACACCAGTCAGAGATTTCAGAGGGTCACAGCTGGCACACCAGTCAGAGATTTCAGAGGGTCACAGCTGGCACACCAGTCAGAGATTTCGGAGGTCACAGCTGGCACACCAGTCAGAGATTTCGGAGGCCACAGCTGGCACACCAGTCAGAGATTTCGGAGGCCACAGCTGGCACACCAGCTTGGCAGCGAAGAGAAGCAGCAGCGTGCTGGGAGGGCACGTGTGCCGTGAGGAAGAGCGCAAGGCGGCTTGGGCAGACGGGAAAGAGTCAGCATGGTCCCAAGGCAAGGGCACCTTCTTGTGCAAGCGAGGCCCGTGCCAATCGCGCCCTCTGGTGGCCAACGAAAGTGGGTCATGATGCTCTGCACTAGAAGGCTGAACAAGAAGAAACTCTGCAGCACCCAGGGGTCATCTTTTCTAGACTGACGCGAACCCGTTCTCCTGGGTCGAGTTTCTCCATCTTGGACATGCATCCAAGTCACCAGCAACAGTTTGTTAAAATACAGACTGCTGAGCCCATCCCTGGAGCTTCTCATTCCCCGTGGGCCTAAGAAGTGCAACTTGAACAAGCTCCCAAGTAATACTGATCCTGCTGTCCAAGGACCATATTGGAGAACACTATCTTCTATTAAAACATTCTATGGAGTCCTGGCTGGTGTGGCCCAGTGAATAGAGCGTCCGCCTGCAGACTGAAGGGTCCCGGGTTCGATTCAGGTCAAGGGCACATGCCTGGGTTGTGGACTCAATCCCCAGTAGGGGGCGTGCAGGAGGCAGCCGATCAATGATTCTCTCTCATCATTGATGTTTCTATCTCTCTCTCTCCCTTCCTCTCTGAAATCAATAAAAAATATATAAAATAATAAACATTCTATAGAAATAATTTCTTAACCTCAAAATCTTCCTGGAACGTTGGGGAGAACATGTTCTCTCAACCTCACAGGTAGAAGGGCCTAAGCACGCACAGCGTACAAAAACTAAGTGACCTGCCCACAAACTTGCCAACTCTTTGTGTTTTTGTATTTTGAGAATTGTTTCCCAAGGTGACAGGAAATTTTAGAAGTCGTTTGACATCAGTTTTATTTCCATATATTTAATATTTAGATGCTTTATGGTGGCAATGCTAAGATAACATACTTGTAGAAGCAAAACTAAATAGGGGAGCATAGAATGGGAAAGAGCATACCGGTAGTACAGCCTTCAGTTAATCCAAAAGCAGACAAAAAAATAGGTGAATTAAAAACAGATGAAAGAACTAGAAAGCAGCTAGTAAAATGACAGACTTAAGTCCAATAACCATATTAAACATAAACAGTCTGAACACATCAATTAGAAGACAGAGCTCCTTAGACCAAAGGTAAGACATGTCTGCAATTTGTCTGTAAGAAACCCACTTTTACTAACTATTAAAAAAGGAAATATGTTGAAAGTAAAAAGATGAAGACAGCTATATCCTGCAAACACCAGTCAAAAGGAAGCTACGGTGGCTATGCTAATATAAGACAAAAATGAGACTTCAGAACAACAGTATCAGGAACAAAGAGGGAGCATAAGAGGGCCAATCCACCCAGAAGACATATCCTACGTGTGTATGCACATGACAGCAGATCTTCAAATACATCACACAAAACCGACAGGACTAACAGGAGAAAGAAACAAATCCACAAAAGCACATGGAGGAAGTCCATCCCACATTAAAGAAAGAACATCAATTCTAAACAAACTATTCCGGAAAACTTCCCAAGTCATTGTCTGATGCCAGCAGGACTTCAATTCTAACACAACAAACTCATACCCTACATGCACACGGATGCAAAAAATCCTCAAATATTAGCAAATCTGGTCCAATCCTATATAAAGCGGCAAATCTCTTTTAAAGGCTTTAATCATGTTTTAATCCAGATCTGGTGTTACTCCCAGAGTCAAGTGGCATGTGAGTCCATTCAAAATGAAGTCCTCATGTAAACACACAATTTTATGTCTATGACTGTTCAAAGAAAAAGCACAGCCGCCAGTTTAATGTGGGAAATTAAGAGGAAGATTATACGGAAGTGACAGCTACAGAGGAAACCTAGGGTTAAAAGCAATCTTAGGCCCGCCGGCGTGGCTCAGGGGCTGAGCGTCGACCGACAAACCACAGGCCCAGCTGGATCCCCGTCAGGGCACAGGCCCGGGTTGTGGGCTCGATCCCCAGTGGGGGGCGTGCAAAAAGCAGCCCATCAATGATTCCCTCTCATCACTGATGTTTCTACGTCTCTTTCCCTCTCCCTTCCTCTATAAAATCAGTAAGAACACACATGTTTTAAAAAGTAACCTGCAGTACAATGAACACACAGCCAATTAAAGCGTGGGCACCTAGCTCCTTGGTCTCCAATGAAGTTTGGGCTCAGGGCAGGTTACGGCCTGTACCTAACCACCGGCTCAGCGTCCTCAAGGTCTCCACGACTGTCACCCAGCGCAGAGTCCCTCCCTCGTCCGCTCCCTGCGCCATCTCCCCAGCGCGGCTTGCGCACTTACCTTCGGCCTGGCTAGGGTCTGGGCACGGTTTCTTCTTTGTCTCCGAATTCCCGGTGTTCTCGTCAACATCCAGGAGAGGAATGTAGTCTGTTTTCCCAACAGTTTCTCCCACGACATCGTCATAGGCCTCCGCCTCCAGCGTGGCGATGAAGTCCCGTTTGATCTCCCCCTCAACTTCTGGAGGTGGCTCTGTTAACGCGTCCGCAAGACTGAGGTCAGCCATTCTGCACCACTGCAACTGCCTGGTGAAGAGAGAGAGTGTTCGCTGGCGAGCTCGGCAAAGGGGAGGCAGGCCTAGAAACGCTGGTCGGTTTGGGAACAACAAGCAATGACATCCAAACCTCTAGCTCTGAAAGGGACGCCGCATTTACAAACTAGGAAACTAACGCGCAGGAAGAGGCGCGGCCAAGGCGAACACTTTCCTCTCACATCTCTGGGAAATGAGCAGAGCAGGGGCCATCCTGACCTCTTCATTAGTAAGAAACATGAGGCATATCTAAAAATCAGTTTATCCTACGTCACAGCCATTGAGGATCAAATCAGGTCTCTTGATGTCCAGTCTTATAACCCTTTCAAATATTCCATACATCTTAATTTCCAAGTCATATCCCAGAATAAGTCTTTAAAAAGAATAAACAGAGAGGTCAGATGAGATTAGATTCCCATTTTAAAAAGGTTTACTGCCCTGGACAGTGTGGCTCAGTGGATAGAGCATCATCAGCCTGTGGCCTGAAGGGCACATGCCCAGGTTGTGAGCTCGATCCCCAGTAGGGGCGTGCAGAAGGCAGCCGATCAAAGATTCTCTCTCATCATGGATGCTTCTACCTCTCTCTCCCTTTCCCTTCCTTTCTGAAATCAATTATATATATATATATATATATATATATTTTTTTTTTTTTTTTTTTTTTTTAAAGGTTACATTACTATCAGGCGAACGAAGTCACCTTTCTTGACCAAATACTCTGAGTACGGGCCTCATCCTGAGATAAGTCCTGCTTCTTCATGAGTCACCTGTGAAGAGCCGTGTCCACACCAAGCCACACTTGGCCAGGCATGAAAAGCATGGACGTGTCCCCTGAGTTATCCAAGAGTAGTTCTCTGTGGTCATGCACATTACCACCTTCACAGAATATCAGGTTCGCAATTTTCAAACATAACCTGAAATTAGAAGTGTAATCTATTATAGGTAAAGCTCTGAGTGAATAGTCAAGGAAATACAGAAATGACGTGGTCGAAAGAGCCAACAGGCCTATAATAAACTAAACTCCCAGCGCATAAGGATAGAGAGACATCTGAGCTTGACCAGGGAAATGTCCGCCAAACAGCAATCTTTCCTTGTCTGCTCAGAAATGTGTTCCTCCTCATCCCCCTCATTCACACCACGCCCCAGAGGCACAGGGCCGCAGTTTGGCCCATCGGGAGACGATGGCTAGAAAGGGTCCCGGTATGACCACATCCCAGAGGGCCCCGAGCGCCTTCTTTCTCAAGTCTAAGTGAGCAGCCTTCCCATCTTCCTTTTGCCTCCTGTAGTCAATCTATTTCTGCTGACGAAGCAATCTCAACTGATAAGCACAGTCTTCCCCAACCTAAGTTTTTAAAAAGACAAAGTTCACTATGACTCAAGATACTCAACGATCAGGCTCTCCTTGCACACTCTCCTCCACGGCCAGCCTCTCTCCAGCAAATGTACTGTGGAGAAAGACGCGCAGCAGGAAACACAGCCACTCTGTCTCCGTCTTTGTCCCCAAACACGCTCCTCCCACTTCTTCTATCCGGTGATACAAGTACGAAAGCCCCGTTTTTTCAATCACTATTCTCTTCGTTCTCCGTAAGACGAAGCTGTAAGGCCAGCACAGCAATGAAATACGCACGAAGCAAATACATTCGGAACGTCCCACAGCCAGAAGCCAGCCCATCCCCGGTTCCCAACTCCAACGCCGCAGAGGCTTCGCTGTGCCTCAATGGTGTGCAAAGGGGAAGAGTGGAAGCAGATGGAAGCTCAGCTCTAGACACGAAACAGAGCACAGAGGGGATAAGCCCAAAAGCAAGACTTACTTCCAGGCAAGTGCCCAGAAAAAACACAAAAACATGTCTATATAGAAGGCCTCATCCTGGTGAGAACATTCACTACATATTATTTATATTACATGACGAAATTCGTGCACGCGTAGGATCCCTAGGCCCGCTGGTGATCAGGGCCAATCTGTGGGGCGACCGAGGGGGCAATCGGGGAGGGGCCCCCCCTGGTGGTCAGTGTGTACAGCACAGCGACTGGTCATTCCACCACTCAGTCGATTGCATATTAGGCTTTTATTATATAGGAAAAGGGTTGCAAGTTAAAGTTCCAAGATTTGGGAATATGGAATTTGCATAGGCTTCTAAATAAAACCTTTTCAAAAAATGTAATGACAGATAGCCCCGCTGGAATGCTTCTGCGGCTGAGTGTCAAACCATGAACTAGGGGGTCACCGTTTGATCCCGGTCAGCACACGTGCCCAGGCTGTGGGCTCAACCCCTGGCGGGAGGCATGCAGGAGCAGCCAATCGAAGATTCGCTCTCATCACTGTGTTTCTCTAAATCCGTTTATTTATGTCAGAGAGGAAGGCAGCGGGAGAGAGGCAGGGCAGTTTTATCTGGCTTATAAACAGTCTGTCCCGTCACCAAAGAGCTTGAGCAGGCTCCATGGAAAGCTAACAACGCTTTTAATAAATAGGTTAAATTACGCGGTGGGTTTTTAGAAACTTACATATTTGTATTTTTTAATTGTTGACACTATTACAGATGTCCTCCATTTTCTAATCCTTTATCGACTTTCACCCAGCCCCCACCCCTCCTCCCTCTGGCCATCACCACCCTGTTGTCCGTGTCCAGGGGCTATGCATATACGTGTGTGCTTTGGCTAATCTCTTCTCCTTCTTTCAAGAATAAGCTTCTTACATAAAATATCCCATAACAAATTTATAAAAAAGCATAGTTTGGTCCTGGCCAAATGGCTCAGCTGGCTGGAGCACCATCCCATACCCGAAAGGTTGCGGGTTCATTCCGGTCACGGTGCATGCCTCGATTGTAGGGTCAGTCCCATCAGCACCCATTCAGGAAGCAACCGATCCATGTTTACCTCTCACATCAGTGTTTCTCTCTCTCTCTCTCCCTCTCCTGTCCTCTCTCTCTAAAAAGCAATAAATATATTCATATATATATACATTTAGGGGGATACCATTTATAGATACAGATCTCCTCAGGTGAGGATAAAAAAAAAAATCACACTGGCCAACTGTTAACTAAAGCCAAAAAATAAACATAGAAATAAATCAAAAGTAATGATGGAAAAGATTAACAAAATAATTTTATTTAGCAATATTAGGTATTACTGTCACTCCAGATCCTGACAGGCAATATGCTAACAAATGACTCATTGAAGACCTTTCTAAAAGCCTGACAAATTCTAATGTTAAAGGTTTCCATAGAAAGTCACTGCTTTTTTGCCCTGGCCAGTGTCGCTCAGTGTTAGCGCGTCAGCCACACAGAAGGGTCCCGGGTTTGACTCCCAGTCACGGCACGCACCTGGGCTGCAGGCTCATCCTGTGTGGCTGGTGTCGCTCAGTGTTAGCGCGTCAGCCACACAGAAGGGTCCCGGGTTTGATGCCTGGTCACGGCACGCACCTGGGCAGCAGGCTCATCCCGGCCCAGTGTTAACGCGTCAGCCACACAGAAGGGTTCCGGGTTCAACTCCCGGTCACGGCACGCACCTGGGCAGCAGGCTCATCCCGGCCCAGTGTTAGCGCATCAGCCACACAGAAGGGTCCTGGGTTTGACGCCCGGCCTGGCTGGGGCACAAGCGGGAGGCAACCAATCGGTGCGTCTCTCTCACATCAATGTCTCTCTCCTCCCCATCCTTCCCTCTCTCCCTCCACTTTCTCTAAAAATCAGTGGAAGAAATATCCTCGGGTAAGGGTTAACAACAACAGAAGTAATTGCTTTTTTCTTTCCTACCTATGCTAGCCATTATTATCAGTTAGGCTATGAAAACTGTTATGAACCAAAAACAATAAAGAATGTCTACAATTAGTTTCATAATCAAAAGAGAATTTGAAAGGACACCTATACTATCTTTAACAACATACAGTAAGAGCCAACTAGATTTATCTGTGCCAGAAATATCTAATTATGACACTTATTTCACACAATCTACTCAGACTTTTCTGATGTAGGACATGGGAAAGAACAGAAAATCCAGCGATACATTTTAAACCTCGCGTATCTGAGAGCAGATTCTCCAAGAGCAGCTTTTTACGCACTGTGACCTTCCCTCCAGCCTTCCAAACCACTCCCTGAGCTGGCACGCGGGTCCTGGAATATGAACAACAGCTGAAACTCAGCCTAACAAGGTAAAATGGATAGAAAATTAGTCGGAAATGGGAAGGTCACTGGGCTCTGTGTGCATTTAGCCAACAAACCAGCATCTACAAGTCCACAGTGCAGCCATTCCTTTCCTGCCACCAAATGTAAAGAGAAGTATGACCAGCACACACAGGCACACCGCAATGTCTCCTGTGGAAACTGACGTGTAAAAGCGATGCTCGGGTGGTGCTGGAAGAGAAAGGACTGGTTCTTTAAAGCCCCGTTTTCCAGTGCGTTAAAGAGATCGCCCAATTGTGCAGTTCATCTCTCTAAAACTGTACAGCAAATCCCGTTAGTGCCACACAGACCTGGCAAGCTGTTCTGCGAGTGTTCCAGAACTGGTTTTAATAAATGCATGAACAAATTTATTCTCACACAGACTCGTCTGAGATCACTTAATATTCATTCAAGCATTAAAATGTTTAGTCATGTAGTTTATGGACAAAAAGATGACATAACACAGTGTTAGTCTCAAATCTGGATAGTCAGATCCAAAAATGAACCCTTGCGAATGAATAATTACCTACTTTTCAAAAATATCTCTCGCTATTTATACTATTTGTCTTCACCCATATAGCTAACAAAGAAAGTTAACTTTAAGTGGATGTGTTCATCGGCGGCAAGAAAAGAAAGCTGGGTACGGAAGTCTCTGCTTCGCGGAAGCACTGGTCTGCTCCGACTCGCACTGCGGCTCTGAGAGTCACCTTCCGGGGCCGAGTTCCCTCATCTGTGAAATGAGGAAGGTTTGCCACACGAACCTGAACTTGATTGGCCTATATAAGCCACTTATAAACCATTTCATCACTTACATTAGAAATAAATACACAAACTTCATGTAGATCCTCAATGTACATGTAAACTCGCATGATTAAATTAGTATTTTCTACACCAGGGACTCTCAATTATAACTGGGGGTAGGTTTACCAAAAAGCTTCTTAGCAAAAGGAAGACTAAAACTCATCAGTGCACGGGCCCGTTGAGCAAACCTCACCAGAGGTTAAGAAGCTCGGCCCCGTGCGAGCTGGCAGCAAGGCCACCTGCCGCCCCTCGGCCGGGAAGAAGCCGTGTGTCTGAGCCGCACCGAGAACCGTTTCCACACAGCACCTCAGACTTCTGCTCTTCACCCTGACTACTGTCGGAAGTGCAACGCTCTGGCACGCTAGAGGATCTGAAACCAGGAAAAGCAAGGCAACAGCAAAGGACATGACACGGTGAGGCAGCACGGGGGAGAGCTCTGGCCTCCTGACTACCCTCTTACTATGAATAGCTCCGGACTCATGCGGCGTCCGTAAGAATACATGATGAGGTCACCGCACCTTCTCTGTGGCATGGTTTCCTTTAGATGACAAACTCAGAAGTTAGTTACCGAACTGAAAACATGTGCTAGGTCTAGAGACTAACCAGTGCTCACGTCTGATTCAAATACGTGGCTCGCTCTTTCTGATGAAAAATTAGCCATCAAGTCTGCAAACGGCCTGCTGTTGCCTCTGTCCTCCCCGCCCTCCCACCCCCAGATGCTGCTTAGGAGTTAACGTGGAAGAAGAAAACGCGTGAAAAGGAAGAACAGAAGCTGTTCCCATCAACATAAGCAGTCACTGTTCATAGCACTGCCATATTTTTATTTTACTGTTACATTAGCCAAACTTCCACCAAGATTCGTTTGAGAGCCCGCATTCTCCTTGGAAAAGTACAGAATCCTACTTCATAATTCAACAAGGAGAAAGAATACCTGGCAGGTGTGGCTCAGTGGTTGAGCATCAACCTATGAACCAGGAGGTCAGGGTTCAATTCCTGGTCGGGGCACGTGCCCTGGTGGGGGCGTGATTCCCAGTGGGGGTGCAGGAGGCAGCCGATCAAAGATTCTCTCATCACTGATGTTTCTCTCCCTCCCTCTTTGAAACCAATGAAGCACATTAAAATAAAACAAATAAAGGGAGAAAGGGTTAACCTAAAAGACACTTCCTATCTAGGAGCTTTCCTCCCGATTCCAGAGACGAATCCCACAGCCAGTGTCTGAGTTCCTGGGTCAGCACGAGAAGGAGAAAACTGACTCAGCGACATGGAGTGTGTCAGGGGGCGAAGCGGATCTGGAAAAGATATCGGCGTTGGGAGGAGAGGGCAAGTGGGCCCTCGGAGGGAGGAAGTAAACAAACAAGCGTGAAAAAGTGAAACAAGGGAGGCAATGCCATGGCCAAGGGCAAGTCTGACGTCTTTCGAGATGCCGCCTCCTGACCATTTTTGAAGGAAAAAGAAATGTTCTTCTCAATAACCTGGACTAGTTTAGAAATAAAACTTTCATTTATAGCATTATTATCTAAGGGAAGTTTTGTATTCTGAGTCTCAAATAACCAATCCTATATAATACGAGGCTAATATGCAAATTGACCAGACGGTGGAATGACCCGTCACTATGACGCACACTGACCACCAGGGGGCAGACGCTCGGTGCAGGCGCCGCCCCCTGGTGGTCAGTGCGCTCCCACAGGGGAGCACTGCTCAGCCAGAAGCCGGCTCACGGCTGGCAAGGGCAGCGGCGGTGACAGAGCCTCTCCCACCTCCGGCAGTCGGACATCCCCCAGGGGCTCCAGGACTGTGAGGGGGCGCAGGCCAGGCTGGCCCCCGCCCCAGGCATGAATTTCGTGCACCAGGCCTCTAGTTTAATAAATAAATGTTTAATAATAATTCTTAGAAGTAGGAGACTGCTCATAATGCTCACTTCAATTTTCTGTGATTACCTGTGCTGGTGGGGTTTTTGGGGGGTGGGGGAGAAGGCTGACCTATGGACAAGGCACAGAACTGGAAAGATACGTGGGCTAGTATTTCCTTCTAATAAGCCCATCGTATTTAAGCCGGCACCCAGAGAACCGTTTTAACACAGCACCTCAGACTTCTGCTCTTCATCCTGACTACATGTCTGAAGTGAAACGCTCGTATGCTAGAGGATCTGAAAACAGGTGAAGCAAGGTAACAGCAAAGGACACGACATGGTGAGGCAGCACAGCAGAGAATTCAGCAAAGGACACAACATGGTGAGGCAGCACAGCGGAGAATTCAGCAAAGGACACGACATGGTGAGGCAGCACAGCGGAGAATTCAGCAAAGGTCACGACATGGTGAGGCAGCACAGCGGAGAATTCAGCAAAGGACACGACATGGTGAGGCAGCACAGCGGAGAATTCAGCAAAGGACACGACATGGTGAGGCAGCACAGCGGAGAATTCAGCAAAGGACACGACATGGTGAGGCAGCACAGCGGAGAATTCAGCAAAGGACATGACATGGTGAGGCAGCACAGCGGAGAATTCAGCAAAGGACACGACATGGTGAGGCAGCACAGCGGAGAATTTGGCATGAAGCCACCAACCACGCTGCTACCCAGGACACGTGAGAGGGCTGCCGCCGAAGGGCAGTGCTGCCTCTCACCTGGAAGACCAGCCAGTCCCGTGTGCTGCCAGGACCATCTCCAATCTGGCATGGAGGGGCAGCCTGCATCCTGAGGCCTTCCCATCCAACCCGGGCTTTCTCAGTTGGCCGAGCAAGCTCTCAGCTACTAATGGGGACTTCACTCCTCAGGTCTATTGTCATGAACTCCTGCAGACATCGAGGGCATATCAAGCTGATCTTTGTTTGCTGGCAGCTGTGTTCTGTTTTTAATTTAATTAACTGGAAAACCTTGATTTATACTTTCAATCAAAACTATGTATTTTTTTAAAAATATATATTTTATTGATTTTTACAGAGAGGAAGGGAGAGAGAGTTAGAAACATCTGTGAGAGAGAAACATCGATCAGCTGCCTCCTGCACTTCCCCCGACTGGGGATGTGCCTGCAACCAAGGTACATGCCCTTGACCGGAATCGAACCTGGAATTCCGCAGGCCACAGGCCGACGCTCTATCCACTGAGCCAAACTGGCCAGGGCCAAAACTATGTTTTATTTTAAGTAAAACCACATCTTCATGAAAGACCTCTAGGGGACTCAGCTACCTTCTCCTGCAGCTCAGCAGCAATATATCCCCAGGCTAACCTGAATTTCTCTGCTCATCCCCAGAACCAGACTGGCAAATGGCAACGGACAGTTCAGCAACATCTTGACTGTCCTGAGCAATTAACGCCGAACTCCAGGAGAACACACGGACTGTCTAACCTCAGGTGCCTCCTACACAGGACCCGGACAGCAGCGGTACTGTCACAAGCGAATGGGTTTCCAGGCTCGGCAGGGTTCCCGTTTGTCCTGTGCTCTTAGCAACAGAGAGCCCCGTTACCGGAAGAGCGGAGGCCTTGCCCAGCTGATGCATTTCTTTCAGGTAGTCCCCCAAACAAAGAGCTCCTCTTCCAGCTGCTATTTAGGGAGCCCCGTCCTCCAAACATAAACGCTGCACACACAGGCACCCACGTCCTGGCATACGTACCACCTGCAGCACGAGGCACACAGCCTCGCTTACCTCCTTACGGGACTACGCTGGCAGCTCGCACTCCGTCCCTCCGGAAGGCACTGCAGAGCTCTAAGGAGGCACCTGCTACATTTCTAAGTGAATTTGAATCTATTTCTCCCAGAATAATCATCTGCCCAGAGACCTCCCACTGTTAGCCATGTGATGCAGTCTGAACTGGTTATGTGGGCCAGCACCAGACAATGACACAGCACTTACATGGCTGCTGCAGCCATCTGCAGCGTGAATCTTCCATTCTGTCTCAGTTAAAGAGAGAGGGGCACATTTTAAGAGGATTCTCAATGCCTAATGCCCCCAATCTGGAAAAAGAGAAAGTGTTTTTTTTTAAACTTTACTATTCATCCCATGTATTCTTCCTCAGTCCAAGACAAAAAAAAAGTCAGTTTGCTTACACCTACCCAAAACTTCTTTCTACCCACTTCAACTCTCCACAGGCTTGCTTAAACCACCAGCTCCCTGCCTGCAGAGAGGGCAGAAAGGAGAGCCAGGGCAACACGGCACAAATGCCAGGGCTGGGCCTGGCAGCACCAGCCCGAGAGGGGACCAGAGCAGCACAAACAGTGGGTGTGGCAACACGGGCCAAGTCCTCGAATTTTATAGATTCCGCCTCCATCTGACACTCTTGCCCCATCTTTTCTTCTCAGAGGGATTAAGGCAGTGGGGAGAGGCCTAACACCAAGGAAACATCCCAGGTGATTTAAAAGAACCCTAATGCCAATTAAAAATGAAAGAAATCCAAACTCTTTAAATGTTATCAAAGCCACACGCCCTGGAAGACCCAGACCTGTCACCTGTCACAGCCATCAGTGCAGGCTCCATGTGGGGTCACCCTACACCGTAGTGACAGGAGACAACTGCCATTTTACAAGCAGGCCACAGACATTACCACTGCAGAGGTTCGGAACGAGCCCCCTAATGCGTGCCTCTGTGGCATTCGGATTGCTTTGCGCTAAAGGCACCCCAAACCTGAGGACCCAAAGAAACGCCTGCTGCCTCCTCATCTAGAAGTTCAATCAGGAACCTGGCCCTGGTGAGAGTTAAAATCAGAAATGCCTCCTACCTATCTGTGCGGCAGGGAAAGCGAAGAATTCCTGAACATGTGCTCCCTGCAGCGACCCGGGGCATGACCTCATCCCCCGCTCAGGAGGTGCTGTGCACCCGTTCTCCGCCCGTCTCGGCACCTCCCGGGCATGTGGGGCTCTGACCCATGCATGCAGGCTCCCACACGAAGGTCTGTGCTGAATTTGGTTGTCTTCCTCGTTCCCCGGCTCACGTCTCCTTGCTGTCAGACCAGCCCCGACCGTGAGGGGAGGAAGGCTTGCCCCTGCCCTCACCATGCTGACACTGCTCGCCACGGTGCCAGCTCTCTCCACGCCCTCCTTGTATGCCCAAGTCTCGAAATCCAGGCCCACACCTGTCACCTGTCTGAGATTATGTTTTAGGATCAGCTCTCCCGGGGCCATTCAAAACCCACACACGTCATCTGAATTCCTCTAACAGGTACAGTCTGCCCGTGCTGTAGGTTGTTTGGCCTGCCCTCTATACCAGCTAAATGGGTCTAAAATGGTGCAACGGAAGTTAGGTTTTTTAAAGGTCTACTCTGAAATGAACCAGAGGTGTCAAAATGACAAAACTCTTCAGAACTGGAGAAAGAGTAAATCGAGTCAAGCCTGAAGGATCATCACTAATTAAGAATATTTACCTCATTCCTTCTACTTTCCAGACATGCCAGAGACTCGTGGAGAGAAAGCCAACAGGCAGTCACCACACCAGCCGGCTCTCCACGCGCTCAGCTTATCGCTATGAGGCCGGGCAATAAAAATAGCTCTCCGCTTGCAGAGAAGCACAACAACATGATGCAACGTGCAGCAACAAATAGGCTTTCATACAAGAGAGCGCTGCCCCCATGGATGTGCGTTCGCATCACTGGGTAAATACTAGAACTTTACATCATTAAGATGTTAAGTCTCTATAGTATGAGCTCACATCTCTGTCCAAGGATAATCAATGAGTAATTTTAGGGGACTCAGTGCTGGAGAAGCTGATGAAGGGAAGAGCCTTCACACCTCACTAGCTGTGAGCTAAACGGTTCCATTTAGGAAAAGCCTCTCCACCAAGCAAAGTGAGTTTCTCTCTGACGATCAGAGCGCAGTAGGCCATGCTTTAGGGGCCCTTGGGCAGGCAGTCGTGGCTGAGGGGAGGGACAGAACCTCCCAAGCTTTTCTGGGGAGGGAGCGTCTCCCTGCTGGGGCCGCAGGCGGCTAACCCTCTAGCAGGACGGGTGGGAATGACGGGGAGTGTGCACTCCATGGTGCAGGGGATCTAGGCAGGGCACCGGCACCATCTACACAAAAGGATCACCTGTGTCACAAAAAAGCACAGCAGACTGGAGCAGGCATATAAATCCCAAGCAAAACAGACTCTGAGCAAAAGGAAATAAAGTAACAAAAAGCTTACTCACTTAGGGGAGTTCTCAACATTAAATATTAAGCTTGTACAGCCCAACACCAGAGCTCCTTTAAAATGCATGACCCTGACAGTGCGGAGGGGAAACGGAGGGCCCTCCTTCAGAGGGGCCCTGATACGCCCCTCCCCGTAACTGACACAGCACGTGGACAAAATCAGACAGGGCGTGCAGCCTGAACAGCTCAGCACACAGGCCCAGCTCATGACACCGTGCGCTGGCACAGCCACCAAGAAAGGGGCCAACACAAGAGAGCAGTTCAGACAGAACCACTGCACACGCACACGCACACTTCGTTAGGACCGACGAGGCACTGTGAGCAGCGCGGGGACTCTCTGGAACAGATGGTGCTGTGTCACCTGGAGATCCAGTTACTGGGGGAATGTCTTTGGAGTTCCGCCCCACACTGTGCACAAAGATCAATTCCAGGTGGACGGCAGTCCTAGACATCTATATCTATCTATAAAGGTCTAGCATGCTAAGTGTCCCTCCAACCGTCCGACCGGCCACTGTGACACACTCTGACCACCAGGGGGCAGACACTCAATGCAAAAGCTGTCATAACGCGCGCTGGCCATTTACAAAGAAACAGCGCCGCAGATCTGGCACTGGCAAAGCAACACTCAGCTTCCCCCAAGTGGGACACAGGCCCCACCACCCCTGAGCGACAGCCACCAAATCGCAGCCAACGCTGCCGAGAGCCCACGGTGCAAAATGCGGCCCACAGCCCAGCCCAGCCTGCAAACGGTCGCTGTGGGAGCCAGGTAATGATGGCACGCAGCAACACCCAGCTTCCTCTCCCTAGCGACTAGCCTCCTTGGAGTTTCTGCAGCCCAGGAACACAACTTGCTTTATAGCTGGGTGCAAACATTTTACACTTTAACCAAATGTCTGTGAAGCCTTTTCCCGTGCCTCATCGCATTTGATCCTCACAGAAGTCCTGGAGTAGGAAGATAGGAGACTTGGTGGAATCCTATTTTCTTTTCATTAGCTGGAAAATGGAGATTTAGAAAGCTTAGAAACTTGACCCGACTGAAAAGAAGTAAGAAATGGTGGACCCTGAAAATGACTTCAGGTTTTCTTGCTGCGCAGAATATAGTCAAACACTGCTGCAGTTAAATATTTTACCCTTTCTTCTCCCTGCGTGACCACAATAATAGTCTGCTTCGTGTTGATATTTACTGCTGTGTTGCTGACAATTACCTGGAAGAGAAGTTGGGGTGCTTCACTGGGCTGGGGAAAGTTTAGCTGCATCAGAAAGCAGGTCTAACGAAGCAAGTTTGTTCTGTGTCTATAAAAGGCTAAGGTGACTCACACATGCGCGGTACACATAAAGCTCTCACTGGCGCCAATCGCACCCATGTGCTTCGGGCTGTCATTGTCGATCGTGAATTTGGTTGACACTTCTATTACAGAGAAAGGGTGAACAGTGATATTAAAATATTTCTTCTAATTCATTTCCTTTCAATGTGCACAGATCCATGCACCGGGCCACTAGTAAAAGGTGAAACAATAAAGCTTTTAGAAGGTAATCTGCAGAATATCTTTTGATCATGGGGTAAGCAAGGATTTCTTAAATAGGTCACACAAATCACTAACCATAAAAAGCTAAAAATGATAAATTGGACTACATTAAAGGTAGAATTTAAGTCCATTCAAATATACCATTAAGAGGATGAGAAGCAAGCCAAAGTGTTAGAAAGGATGAACACCAATGGTACTTCTCATGCACTGCTATAACTGATTATCATTTTAGACAACAATATGTCATTATTTACAAGGCAGAATTTCTACATTTCCTTCCCAGGCTTTCCATTTCTAGAATGTATCTCAGATAAACTCATGCATCCATGTACAAAAATGTCAGAGCAGCATTATTCATAACAAGAATCTAAAAACCCAACCCAAATGTATATCAATAGAGACTAGATTAAAATTTATGTTAATGTAATAAATTTAATACAGCATTGAAAATGAATTAACTACAGATATACCCCTCAACATGGTGTTACATGGTGTTAAAGGAGCCATGTGCTTATATTCAAACTATTAAACACAGGAAGGGAACAAAGCTCAGGGCAGCGATACACTCCGGGGGGAAATTTCTATAGGAAAGGGATAAACAAAGAGCTTAGGAAAGTCCAATTTTGTAAACTGGGCTGTAAATTCATGAAAATTTACCTTTTGATTACTCTTTAAGTTTTGCATATATATTCTACATAAAAAAAGGTATATATGATGCCGGGCCAGCATGGCTCAGCGGCTGAATGTTGACCCATGAACCAAAAGATCACGGTTCGACTCCCAAGCAAGGCACATGCCAAGTTGCAAGCTAGATCCCCGGTAGGAGGCGTGCAGGAGGCAGCTGATCAGTGATTCCCTCTCATCATTAATGTTTCTGTCTCTCCCTCTTTCTGAAATCAATACAAACATTTTTTTTAAAAAGGTACATATGACATCACAGCCAAAAGGAGAGGTTGCGTGCATAAGGACAGTGGAAGGAGCAAAGAGACAAGGACAGGAAGTGGAAAAAGGAGAGAAAAAAAGAAAATTCCCCAAGTGGTACCAAGTTATGGAAAACAGATTGTCTTCTGATTTTTAACAGCAACACTAAATGCTAAGGAAGCAGTGGAGTGATGCCTTTTAAAACTGAAATGTTAGCCCAGCCAGTGTGGCTCAGTGGTTGAGCAATGACCTATGAACCAGGAGGTCACGGTTCCATTCCCAGTCAGGCTATAGGCCCGGGGTGTGGGCTCGATCCCCAGTGGGGGGCATGCAGGAGGCAGACAATCATTGATTCTCATCATCAATGTTTCTACCTCGCCCTCTCCCTTCCTCTCTGAAATTAATAAAAATGTATTAAAAAAATAAAAATAAAACAAATTTTAAACTAGAGTTTTATCTCAGACCATTTATCAAGTGAAGCCCAAGTTGCAAATTCAAACGTGCAATAAACCCAAAATGTTTATTTTCCAGAAACCCTTTCTGAAAATGAACTTTCAGCACAAATTCCAGTAAAAGGACAAATGAATACAGCATCATAGGAAAGCCACGGTATTCAAGTAATGGCACCGTCTATATATATAAAAGGCTAAGCAACTGACCAACTGGCCGACCAGCCGGTAGGTATGACGTGCACTTACCACCAGGGGGCAGACCTCAACGCAGGAGCTGCCACGCTGCCGTGATTTGGCAGCAGCAATTCTCAGGTGACGCACCCCGGAACCAGAGAGGAGGGAGCCCTCGCACTCCAGGACCCCTTGGGGGGTGTCGGAGAGCCGGTTTCGGCCCCCTGCCAGAAGGACCCCACTCACTCCGCAGACACCCTTCGAGCCACGGCGCCACCCCAGGTGTGGCTGGCCAGGAAGGGGCCACGGGAGTTGGCTCCAGGGCGTGTCCGGCCCGTCTCACCCAGTCCTCCTTCTCATTCACTTCCTTCCTTTCAATGTGCACGAACCTGTGCACCGGGTCACTCGTTAGGGTGATGGCCATGCACTGGGTCTAGAAATAACCATCTAAATTTTGTTGTTGTTGTTATTCCTCACCCTAGAATATTTTTTCCATTGAGTTTTTAAAAATTTTTTACTGATTTCAGAGAAGAAAAGAGAGGGAGAGAGAGAGAGAAACAATGATGAGAGAATCACTGATTGCCTGCCTCCTGCACGGCCCTACCTGGAATCCAGCCACAACCCAGGCACAAGCCCTGACCAGGAATTGAACTGTGACCTCCTGGTTCATAGGCTGATGCTCAGCCCTGATCTACAGGCAGCCGGGCTCCATTAACTTCGAGACAGAACGGAATGGAGAGGGAGAGCCTCGGAGAGAGACATCTGTATGAGAGACATGACCACTGAGAAACTGGCTGAGGACCAGCGGTCCAAAATCAACCTTTCCACGGACAGTATGATTTTCAAAAGCTGGAAGACCCTACCTACGTGTGCAGATGCCATACATTTTTCTGGCAACAAGGAAAAAAGGACAAGTAGAAACTGGGAGAGGGAGGTTACTGGAGGGGAACCAGCAAGAACGTTTGATTCAAATACAATGCAACCTGTACTGTGGCACGCTTTGAGCTCATTGTATCTTTCAAGAAAAGGATGCATTTAATACTTAGAGCATTTTCATCAGATTTACTAACACAAGGTAGATTCATGAAGAATTACATTTTGTACTTAGGTGTAAAAGGGTGCATATGGCCCTAGCCGGTGTGGCTCAGTGGATAGAGCATCGGCCTGCGGACTGAAGGGTCCCGGGTTCGATTCCGGTCAAGGGCTTGTACCTTGGTTGCAGGCACATCCCCAGCAGGAGGTGTGCAGGAGGCAGCTGATCGATGTTTCTCTCTCATCGATGTTTCTAACTCTCTCTCCCTCTCCCTTCCTCTCTGTAACAAATCAATAAAATATATAAAAAATTTTAAAATAAAAGGGTGTATATGTACTGTATCACAAAAAAAGGGAGGTGGGGGCTAATTCTAAAACAGCAGCTTTTGAAATCAAAGCTAAAAGGCTTTTGCTGACTCTTCAAGTGTAATCTTCAGTGGGCAGAAAGCAGAGAAAGCTGCCTCCTCGCTGGAATGTGCCTCTCCATCGGTTGCAAGTCTGCACGTGCTGACCTTTCAGAGGATGAGGTGTCTGCTCTGCCTCCTGCGAGTGGGCTGACGGACTTAGCACGGGTGGACAACGACTTGGCGGCTCTGACACCGGCTTTGTTCAGTATTCTACGGTATTTCCTGTACGAGCACTGGAAGATTTTTGGCATAAATGCATTTTAATCCTCCAAAAATAAGCAAGGCATAATAAAGTAAACTAGTTTAAACCTCAAATTAAGTTACAAAAGAAAATAACCTGATATAACCGTTGGGGGAGGGGGAGGAAACTCCTAAATATAGCAAGCACCGAAGAGTTTACAACCTAAAATCACAAAGACTTCCACGCTGAATGTCTTCTAAGAAATTCTGGAGTAAGTTCTAAGTAATCAAAGCTACAACCATACCAGGCATCAGGAGAAAGACTCGGCGCCGAATCTACGATGGAGGAACGTGCAAACCACACGGAGTGCGGCAGCGCTGTGCTCAGCGCCAGTCCTGCCCCTTCTCTGGGAGAACACACCCAGCCCTCCCCACCCTGCCGCCTGACAGGGTGAGTGAGCCCATCTGACTGGGCTCTGTCCGAGGAAGGCAAGCTGCAGTCACGCGCTTCACCACCACAAGAAAGAGGCTCGTCCTTGCTGCCGCTCCTAAACAGCAAGGGTCCAGGGGAAGCTCCAAGACCCCAGACGGAAGGAACCGGAATTCTTCCATCATCGCAGGAAGCGAGACATAAACCTTTGCCACCAAGGCTGTGGGTTCAATCCCCCATGAGGGCGAACACAAGAATCAACAATGAACTCATAAATAAGTGAAACAACAAACTGATGTTTCTCTCTCTCTCCTTCCCTCTACCTCTGAAATCAAAAATTTTTAAAAAGAAATAAGCCCTAATTGTGTGAAGCCATTAAAATGTTAGGTAAGTTACAGCAGATAGCATTAATTACCCAGTTAATACGAGGATCTTACGTATCCAACATCCTCATTTTACAAATTAAAAAAAACGGCTGATAAAGAGACTTTCGGAAAATTGCACTAATGGAAGAACCAGGTTCGTCTTTTGTTATATAGAAGACCGCAAAAGGCAGTAAGATAGACAGTTTCCCATACAACGTGAGGGGCCTTACATTTCTGCAGAAATGCCTGTGAAAATCTTACAGACATCCATCCCAATCATCATGACAGACACTGTTCTCTCATTTGGACATGTATCAGTAAAATGCGGCTGAAATTATTAGAGATTTCATGCGCCACAACAGACTAATACATTACATAAAACCTTATATAATCTGTTACCCTATCACCCCCATTTTCTAAGGAGTATCTTTAAAGTATTATATACTACGTAAGTATCTCACGTGAAAGTGGTATTTGTGATCATTTCTAAACACACAGCTTCTGATTACACCTTTATATCTATCAGAGAAGAAAAAGAAAACCCCAAGTTTTTAACAATTACTCAGATTTCAAATAATTCATCACTGGCGGGCCATCTGGCTTCTCTCTGCCTCTGTCATAGCTGGATGTAAGGCCTTGGATATAAGATCTTGGGCAAGTCACCTTGCTTACTTTGTATAAACAGAATTATCCACAGTCTTTCTTAGGTGTATCATTGCACTTATTTTTATTTTTAATGTATTTTTATTAATTTCAGAGAGGAAGGGAGACCAATGATGAGAGAGAATCAGTGATTAGCTGCCCTCTGCGTGCCCCCTACGGGGACCGATCCCACAGCCCGGCACCGAACTCGGAATCAAACTCGGAGCCCGTGGCCCGCAGGCTGATGCTCTCTCTCTCCCCGCCACACCAGCCGGGGCTGAGCCTGTCACTGTGACGACGGTTTCACTGTTCAGGTCAACAAATGCACCGAATACTTAATTACTAGGTGGAACCAGAGAAATTATTGATATTTGCCTCTGCTGACCTGTAAAAACCGCATCGTTGTGAGACTTGCCTCACCTCTAAGAGCCACACACCGCGGTCCTGAAAGCACTAGCTCTGTGGGGCATGCACACACTCACACGCCTTTTAGAAAAGCCAGCATGCTCACTCAGGGGCTCCTCAACTGGTGGCATCAGCAGCGGAGCAGCTCCACAATCGGAAGAGAAACCCTTTCACAGAACGTGTGCGCATTCTCTTCTCCTGAGCATGCACAACTGTCTGTTCACAAAAAACTGCACGTCAGCCGATATACTGGATCATAATGCCAAATTCAAGTGTTCTGTCCAAGCGTCCTGCAGTTCCTGTGCAAAACATAAAACCTCCCCGTCTAGTCTCCCATCGGTTCAGACTCCTATACAAAGATTTCGGATTAAGTTTTTGTCAGACGCACAGAGGACTGAATTCCTTGTAAATAGCTAGTCATTCCCATAAAAGACTGAATTATGAAAGCTCATCTTACATCCCAGTAAGTTCAAAGGCTTCTCTGAAAACTTTGTCAATCCATACAAAACAGGAATTACTGTTCCCGGGACAGAGGTATGTTCCTGACCAAATCCTTTTACATCAAGACACTTTATTCCAAAGACAACACCAGGACATATTATTTTTATTGTTTAAAGCATTACAAATAGTAGTACCTGTGTCTCCTTTCAAATGGACATATTTTTACAAGCATGTGACAGCTGACCTAAATATGTAAAGTAAATACCATTAGCTTGTATTCTTAGAGGACATGAAAACTTACTTCTATTGCCTTTACTCTTTCCTAAAAGAATTTTAGTTTTCCTATGAAACCACCTTTTTGGTTAAAAAAAGTCTGAGTCAGCGAAGGTAACAGTCCTTTCTTATCTCTGTAGACTAACTTCCAAAGTGTAGTTTTTCAGATCTGCAGTCAGAGTAACTCACAGACGTCATCCTGTGATCTTGGACGTTCATTTTGAGCAGCGAACACCAAACAGCACTGCTCCCGCACAGCTGCCACAAGTCCATCAGCCTAAACGAAAAGTGACGTGTTCTCCAGAACTGAGAAGCTAATGTCACTGTCAGCTTCACTCCTGCCACTCATCACAACTACGCCCCCAACCCCACTAGCAACACATCCATCAATACCGCTTTCGCCGCTTTAGAGTCAATTTACCATTTACTTGAAGAAACAGAAGCATAAAATGCATCATCAATTAATACGAGCACCTCTGCCAAACCGGACGGGAGGCAGCAGCACGCCGAGCGGAGGCGGCGGCACTTGGAGAAAGCACGCCCCCTCTGTGACTGAAGCACTCAGGCTGGTCAAACGTCCTCCCATCCTGAGCCACGACTGGTCACTGTCTCACAGCTCAAGTGAGAGACATGCGTAAAAGTACCTAACCGCAGTCAGTCAGACAGAAAAGGACAAGAATCAAATCATTTCCCTCCCCTGTGGGATACAAATCAGAAAGCAACAAACAAAAACCTCAGGGACAAGGGTGGGGTGGCCATCGGAGGGGAGGAGGCAGGGGGAGGCTGAAGAGGGCCAAGGGCGTCAGATGCGTGATGCGGAGGGAGACAACTCCGGTGAGCACACAGTGCAATATGCAGATGACGTGACATGGAATTGGGCACTTAAAACTTACACCAGCTTGCTAACCAATTCTCCCCGTAAATTTACGTACATGCATAAAAGTTAAAATAATAGAGTAAGGGGGCGCCTTAAGTTATCTGTTTCCTCTCCTATTTTACCACTCGTAAAGTAAGATCCAAAGAATTCTCCCCCGCCCAAAGGCACCCCGCTAACGAACGGCAAAGCTACCCTCAGAGCCAAGACCTTCCAACTGCCACGCAGCCCGAAGCTCCCTCCGGGGTACCGGCCCAACCGCAGGACAAGCACTCGTCCGGTACAGGGGCCAGCATCCAACAGGGCCCGCAGAGCACTCCACAGCGTTTTGGAAAAACTGTGCCGCCTTCTCAAAAACCGGGTATTTTTGCATGAAAATACAGGTTGACAGCTTCTTTCAAAAAAGGACCAGACAACCAGCATGCATTCCCACTCAGCAAAGATAAACTGGAGCTGAGAAGTACCTGCCTGATGTGCACACGGCTCAGGGTACGTACCACAGTCTCACTCCAAGCCTGCTTCTCTCATCCCTGTAGCTGCAAGGATGCTGTGGAAGTGTAGTAAGAGATTCCTGCACTAGAGCTACTTAATCATAAACTCTAAACAGTTCGTATGGTAGCAGGTTTTGGCTAGGGTTTAGTGGCTGGGTTTAACTAAGCACAAAGTGGATATACAGGGAAGATGGGAGAAAGAGAAACAAATTTAAAAAGCCACCTATACCCTAGCTGATTTGGCTCATCGGATGGAGCATCGGCCTACAGACTGAAGGGTCCCAGGTTCGATTCCGGGCAAGGGCATGTACCTTGGTTGTGGGCACATCCTCAATAAAGGGATGTGCAGGAGGCAGCTGATTGATGTTTCTCTCTCATCGATGTTTCTAACTATTATCCCTCTCCCTTCCTCTCTGTAAAAAATCAATAAAATATATTTTTAAAATAAAATTTTAAATAAAAAACCACCTACTATTCAGGGCCATTCCTTAGAGCATCATCAGAACTTGGCTCATACATCCAAAAGGGCTTCCTTTCCTGGGAAGCAACAGCCACTGTCCTTTTTCAAGATCTTTAGTCAAGGACAGGAAGCACTGCCCCGGCCCCGCCGCTTTAAGGCAAAGGCAGGAACACACGCTCATTCTTCCTGAAGTCAGGAATCTCAGTGGTTTAAGTCCTGTATGTTATAGCTACAGACCACTAGTGTAACGCCATTTTTAAAGTATTTTTAAGACTTAGTACTGGAGAAACCAAGATGGCGGCATAGGTAAACACCTAAACTGCTGCCTCGCACGACAATTTCAAAACTACAACTAAAAGACGGAACGGACACCATCCAGAACCACAGGAAGGCTGGCTGAGTGGAAATTCTACAACTTCTCTCCCTCTCCCTTCCTCTCTCTTAAAATCAATTAAAAATCTTAAATATGTATATATATATACACACACACACCCAGTCTAAACATAAGAAAAAGATCAGCTAAATCCCACTTGAAGGACATTCTACAAAATGTCAGAGCAGTACTCCTCAAAGCTGCCGAAGTCATCAAAGAAAAGTCATCAAAAATCCATTCTGGCCCTGGCCAGTGTGGCTCAGTTGGTTGGAGTACCGTCCGGTAAACCAGAAGATGGCAGGTTCCATTCCTGGCTGCGAGTTAGATCCCTGGTGTGGATGTGTGCAGGAGGCATCGGATCAATGTCTGTCTCTCTCTCTCTCTCTCTCTCTCTCTCTCTCTCTCTCTCTCACTCCTTCCCTCCTTCCTTCCCTCTCTCACTCCAAAAGAAACCCTAATAATAATAATGATGATGATGATGATAAATCAAATCTGACCCTGACTGGGTAGCTCAGTTGATTAGAGCTGTAGTCGGCAAACTGCGGCTCACGAGCCACATGCAGCTCTTTGGCCCCTTGAGTGTGGCTCTTCCACAAAATACCACAGCCTGGGCGATTCTACTTTGAAGAAGTGGCATTAGAAGAAGTTTAAGTTTAAAAAATTTGGCTCTCGAAAGAAATTTCCGTCGTTGTCCTGTGGATATTTGGCTCTGTGGACGAACGAGTTTGCCGACCACTGGGCTAGAGCATCATTCCAATAAGCCAAGGTTGTGGTTTCGATCCACATACAAGAATCAACCAATGGAAAGAAATGTTGGGAAAAAGATACAGAGGCAAAGAAGCATTGAACAGACTGTCAAACTACATTGGGAAGACAGGGAGGCTGGGTGAGGGGGGCTGTCAGAGACCAACCGAAGGACTTGTACGCATGCATATAAGCACAACCAATGGATATGAGACACTGGGGCGGGGGGAGGGCGGGCAGGTGAAGGCATGTACTGAGGGTAGGGGAGGTCGGGGGGAGGTCAGTGGGGAAAAAAAAGGAGACATATGTACTACTATTTGTAATACTTAAAACAATTTTTAAAAAGTTTTTTAAAAAAAGAATCAACCAATGAATGAATCAACCAATGAATGAATCAACCAATGAATGAATCAACCAATGAGTGCGTAACTAAGTAGAACAACAAACTGATGTGCTCTCTCTTTCCCTCCCTCCCTTCCACTCCTGCCGAAGAAATATCTGGTGAGGATTAAAAAAGTGTCTTCCAAGTCTCTAATCACCGAAAACTGGCTCTCCACTGAAGCCTCAACCTGAGGCCCTGCCCCTGGGACGCTGGAGGACCAACTTAGCCTTGCTGGTTCACAGACCAACGCTCACAAGGACTGAATTCATTTTCAGAGAAACAAAACAACTTAGCAATGTGTATCTGATATTTCCAACGGAATCACAAGACTTTAAAAAGGGCATCTGAATCCAACCTCCGTATTTTGTAAGTGAGAAAAGGGCCAAGGGCGTTAACAAAGGTATTTGTTCAAGGTCATCCTTGAGTCTCAACTGGAACCAGGATTTCCTCTCAGTCCTACATTCATTCACAGCAGGAAGCAAGTGGGAGGTAAGGGTATTACAATCCTGACCATTTTCTGTACCAGGTTAGAATGCTTTCCCTTTCTCCAAGGTCGACAGGTCAGCCAGCCATGTCCGCCTGTCAGAAAGAGCACCAAATAGCTATCCTTTTTCTAAACGCCATGCCTACGTGTTACGGGTTTTTGTCTCGTGTTTACCTCTCCATTCTTGCATGGTGCCACCAGTCGATATCCCTGATGTGAAGGGGAAGCCTTGGGTACAGTCCCTAAGTGTACAATTTAATCTGGACAGAAAAGCAAGCACATCCTTTTTTCTCCCAGTTGGCCTTAATACTTTTTTAACTGAAGTAAAATGCACAGAAGAACCGTCTTAAAGTGTACAATTCCGTGACATCTACCTCTCCCGCCTCAAATGTCTTTCATTTTTAATTAGAGACGCACTAATCCCAACGAAGAAGTGTTACTCTGTTTGCAATTAATCCATCGCCTCTCAGTGAAGGCCTACGCCCAGGTTCCAACCCTAAGAGTATCCTGATCCCCTTTATCGCCCCAATCTCTTTCTACACGTGGCCAGCCAGCTGCACGGATTGTGCCAAGCACCTTGCACCTTCCGTATCAGTGGTGTTCTATCACACAGAAAACCCACACTCCTGCCCTGCACAACCACCAAGTCGGGGCATTGTGTGGTTAGCCTACCCAGCAGGCTTTGTTGCAACAAATACTTTGACATTACAAACTACTTAGGAAGGAATGACCTCATCCTACTGATCTAGCAGCAAACTTTACCAAAAAGCTTCTTGTTACAAGCTGTGATAACCTAGGAAACAAGATCTACTTTTACTATCTGGGCAACAAAAAGAAATCATGGGGAACAGCTCATATGACCATTTCTAAAAATCACTTATTCCACAGAATTCCCCTTTCTTCGCTACCTCACTACAAGTGAACAAAAAACTTTCAGAATTATTTAATGCCAGTAAAAAATAATTGTAACAACTGTCTTAGTGTAAAACTTTAAGCTTCCTATTCTAGCCCCAATTCTGACCTACATTGGATGTGACTTGTAGGAAGAAACAAGGATCCCTCTCCTGCATCACTTCAACATCAACTGAGCGCTTATATTTTAGATGCTCGTCCCTTTACACACAGTAATTCGATTAATATGTTGAATAATTCCAGTATGTAGGTATATTATTTCCGTTTAAAATGAGGACACTAAGACACTTAGTGGTTAAATAACTTGCAATTATTTTTACAGCAATAATTGCTGTATTGAAGCAGAGCTAAAATATCATTAAATACATTGAGAAGTCGGAAGCAATATAAACATTCTCTCCCGCCACCTCCACCTACCATCCAAGAGCCCAACTCCCAGCCCCCAAAACGATAAGAAGACATCAACAACTGAGAGGTAAGGGTAGTGCGGAGAGGGAAATGAGCAGCCAGTACACGGACAAATGTGAGGGCTTGTCTCACTCTGTGACAGTAGATGTTCCAGATGGGGAAGGGTTAGCACACAGAAAGATGTAGGGAAAAGCGGGTTTTTAGAAAAGCAAAATCTCAGTATTCTTTCACTAGTTTCCGAGGATCTGGGAAGCATAAGCAATCTAGTCACTGGCCCAGGTGGTGTGGCTCAGTGGTTGAGTGTCGACCATGAACCAAGGGGTCACTGGTCGATTCCCGGTCAGGGCACCTGCCTGGGGTTATGGGCACGATCTGCAGGTGGCAGCCGATTGGTGATGTTTCTCTCTCATCGATTTTTCTATCTCTCTATACCTCTCCCCTCCCCTCTCTCTAAAAATCAATTAAAAAGGCATTTTTAAAAAAGTGTTCTCTGCTGGGGGAAGAGGTGTTTTGTCTGGCTCTCCTAGAGTTTAGATGAAATCGCCCAAACTGTACTCCTTTGTTCTAAATCCACCCTCACCCATCATCCTTCCCAGCAGAAGCAGCCAACATGGAGGGGGGAGGGCGGGGGGGAATGCAACAGGAAAAGGTGGCCCTCTAATCACTCAAGTCTGTCTGTTTGAAAAGTCCGCCTCCAAAGTTGAAGATTATAACCCAGACCTTAAGGCAGGTAACCAGTTAGCTCCCCTTACCAAACCACTGGCGGCCTCACCCCCAAAAGTAACCTCTTCCAACGTCTGGTGAAGAAACAGAAACTGTCATCCATTAGCATTCATCCCCTATGACCTCCGCCACTCCCATCGTTTTAATTCTTAAAAAAAGACGTGACTCATCTTCCCTATCTGGGTATTCCAAGCCCTGGATGCGCCTTCTCTCTGCTTGTCTCCAGCAGGCAGTGACACTGCCAGGCTCAGGGCCAGGCCATCCGCTCTGGGAGGGCGAGCACCCCCACACCTGGCCGAGCAGCTGCTCCTGCTCGGGAGGAGGTCGGTGATCCATCTCTGCTCTAAACACTCGGGAAACACACAGTAGATGGGGAGCAATGTTGAGAGTGAACCACCCTAGATGCGCATGTGTCAGAATGCACGTCAGAACCGACCGGCTGAAGGTGCCTGGTGTGAACTTCACACAAAGGACCCACAGCAAATTTAAGGAACAAAGTAACAATCTCTCCTGGTTTATGGACCAGCTCTCTGACATTCATCCCAAAGGTGATTGTTGTCTTCGAGTCAGAGAAGCGAAAAGATGGCTACAAAGACCACGGGGAGACAGACTCAGGTAGGGCGCTGGCCTAGAGCCGAGTTTCTGAAGACCAAGTGGAGTCTGGCTCTCTGAAATGCATGGGGCTCTCCCAGATCGCAGCTGACCTCCCCAGCTGTGCCCTCATTCAGTGAGGACAGGAACACAATCACAAAGCATAATCTGAAAAGGAAACGAGTAAACTCTAGCACAAAGCGCTGCGGACAGTGAGGAGTGTCCCGGGAAGAGGAAAGCTGCTAGGAAGCCCTAGCACCTCCCTTCATCTCCTGGCCAGCGCCCAGACGCCGGGCCCTCAGGGCTACATCGGACAGAGTGTAACATGAATGGGGGAGGACTGAGAAAAAAAGGAAAAACTCGAACAAGCGAATGAGCGGATGAGTACATCCATACCCTGAGTCAGAAATAATTTGTCGTCTTCCTCTTCAACCCAAACATAATTTTTCTCACTTAATAACCAAAACGCCGTTTTTCTGTTTTTCACTGTTGAAAGTATTACGTACAGTAGTACATATATCCCCTTTTCCCCACTGACCTTCCCCCAGCCTCCCCTACCCCGTCGCACGCCCTCATCCCACCCCCCAGTGTCTTGTGTCCACTGGTGTAAAATGCCGTTTCCTATTCCACCTTTTCGAGACCCCCTCCACGATCCCCATCTCTATGCAAGCTTCTAGTACGCGACTGACAAACTACCGTTACGTGCCTGTCCCCCTTCGTGAGCTGCGGGCTCAAGCACAAGGGTTCTCCGTGATCTGTGGGTGCTCACCAGCACCGAGCCCAGTCCCAGGGACATGGCAGATACAAGTAACGTGAAGTAAAATGTGCTGCTCATTTTCCTACTGGAGGTCTTCAGTTTTTCTCTTGTGATCACAACCCATGAGGGAATACTCATTTCAGTCCCACAAATTTACTTACACACACCTTCACACGTAAGTGAAACAGGAGTTTGTATGTGAAAATGTACTGATATCTTCTGCTCCTGGTTTTGTTTTTCTTAAGGATTGCTGTGACCTACCATTGGAGATTTTCACTCAGTAGAAAGCATCTCCCAAGAGAAGGAAGTGCAGAAGTGAGAGTTGTTCTCAAACTTCAGTGTGAAAACCCCCGGGAAGGTGGTTTCAAATACATTACAGCCCCAGCAGGCGCTTCAGTTGGTTGGAGTCGACCCACCAAAAAGGTTGTGGGTTCTATTACCAGTCAGGGAAGCAACGATCCATGTTTCTCTCTCACACTGATGTTTCTCTCTCTCTCTCAAATCAATAAAAATATATCCCTGGGTGAGGAATGAAATACATTACAAAGTTCTTTTCCCAGAATTTGGTTTGACAACAGGATTTCAAAGTAGTCCAACTGGTTCTGAGATAGATGCTAAAACTATCTACACAAATAAAAGAGTAAGATGCAAATTGGCCGTACCTTTGTGACGTCCACCAGCCAATCAGGAGTGAGTATGCAAATTAACCAAAAAGGGGGGTGGGTTAATTTGCATACACAGGCGCTGAGTGGCCAGGGGCAGGGCGGGATGCTTGTGTCATCGCCATGGCAACAATGCAGGCATCCCACACTGCCCCAGCCACTCCGGGCCTCTGGGCAGCGTGGGAAGGCAGAAAGGCGGCTCCGGGCCAGAGCAAAGGCAGTGCCGGCAGCCAGGGGAAGGAAGGCCCATTCTGCACGAATCCTCGTGCCTCGGGCCTCTAGTGCTTACCATGAAGATACCTACCGTAGATGACGTAAGATTAGTCTCAACAGTCAGGGTTTCCGCTCCTCTTCTAGGAATCTACAGGTTAACTGAGTACCTGCAGAGGCTCCTGCCTTGCTAAGAGGTGGGATTTTCATCTGAAAGCCGCTCAACAATCCTTCCATAGACTTCCCCTAACGCAATTTGGTAAACCCTGAAAATCTGACTGTTCCTCTCAACTGTGGCTCTCTGGCTCTTCCCACCAAGAAAACAAAGGAATGATATGAATGAAAGGCATTTTTGTTGCAAGTCCTTCGCTTTATAACTGAAAGGGCTTTTGAAAACCAGTCACACTGACCGTACAAGTGGCACACGCCGTCACCAGTTTGGAACTCCTAAGCACAAGTGGCCTAAAAAGTGATCGCTAGTAGCACAGTCTGACCACAAACTGCTTGAAAGCCAATGCTGAAACCAAGTTTCTGTTGGAGCACCCTATGATACAAGCCTCCATTCCTTGTCATTATGAGCCAGGAAGAAGATCCTGGATTCTTGAAAGTTTTCAATTCAACAAAGTCAGTGTTAAGAGAGCACAAAACACTTGCAAATTAATAATCTAAAAATGAAATTAAGGCCCAGTGCCCGGTTTGATTCCTCCGTTTACATGCCAAGGTTGCGGGCTCGATCCCCAGTAGGGGCTGTGCAAGAGGCAGCCTATCGGTGATATTCCTCTCTCACTGATGTTGCTACCCCTCTATCCTTCTCCCTGCCTCTCTCTCTCGAAATCAATTAAAACTTCTTTTAAAAAAATAAAAAATGAAATTAAGAATGCAATTTCACTTACAAAAGAATACTTAGAAATAAATTTAACCAAAGAAGTGCAAAATTTATACCCCAGAAAAAATTTGATTCAGGATAAAACACAGTGGGTAAGAAAAAAACAAATTTAAAAGCAATGTTTATAATATACACCCATATAGGAAAAAGCCTTAGTGTACACACATTCAATAAAACATTGAAAATTTAAATGCAAGTACAGAAAGTACAAAACTGAAAGTACAAAATTACAAATTTAAGTGGTGTTTTTTTTAAAATATATTTTATTGATTTTTTTACAGAGAGGAAGGGAGAGGGATAGAGTGTTAGAAACATCAATGAGAGAGAAACATCAATCAGCTGCCTCCTGCACACCTCCTACTGGGGATGTGCCCGCAACCCAGGTACATGCCCCTGGAATCGAACCTGGGACCCTTCAGTCTGCAGGCCAACGCTCTAGCCACTGACCCAAACCGGTTTCGGCGACAGTTTCTTTAAAAAAATAAACATACATGCCCAGCTGATTTGGCTCAGTGGTTGAGCATCAACCTCTGAACCAGGAAGTTGAGGTTCAATTCCAGGTAGGGACATATGCACGCGTAGGGATCCTTATGCAAGAGGCAGCCAATGAATGATTCTTTCTCATCGAGGTTTCTATCTCCCTCTCATTCTCCCTTCCTCTCTGAAATCAATAAAAATATATTTTAAAAAATAAATAAATACACACTCATCATACGTCCCAGTATTCACTCAGGTATTCATCCGAAAGAAAATTCAAAAATCTATACACAAATGCTCGCAGCACTTCATTCATGACGACAAACTATGAACCAACCCACTGGCTTTCACAAAGCAGACTGCACACAACACCCACACCCAGCTGTAAAAGGAGCGGGCTACTGATCACAAACAACGTGAAGGAGCTACTGATCACAAACAATGTGAAGGAGCTACTGATCACAAACAACAAAGGAGCTACTGATCACAAACAACGTGAAGGAGCTACTGATCACAAACAACGAAGGAGCTACTGATCACAAACAACGTGAAGGAGCTACTGATCACAAACAACGAAGGAGCTACTGATCACAAACAACGTGAAGGAGCTACTGATCACAAACAACGTGAAGGAGCTACTGATCACAAACAACGAAGGAGCTACTGATCACAAACAACGTGAAGGAGCTACTGATCACAAACAACGTGAAGGAGCTACTGATCACAAACAATGTGAAGGAGCTACTGATCACAAACAACGTGAAGGAGCTACTGATCACAAACAATGTGAAGCAGCTACTGATCACAAACAACGTGAAGGAGCTACTGATCACAAACAACGTGAAGGAGCTACTGATCACAAACAACGAAGGAGCTACTGATCACAAACAATGTGAAGCAGCTACTGATCACAAACAATGTGAAGGAGCTACTGATCACAAACAACGAAGGAGCTACTGATCACAAACAATGTGAAGCAGCTACTGATCACAAACAATGTGAAGGAGCTACTGATCACAAACAACGTGAAGGAGCTACTGATCACAAACAACGAAGGAGCTACTGATCACAAACAACGAAGGAGCTACTGATCACAAACAACGTGAAGCAGCTACTGATCACAAACAACGAAGGAGCTACTGATCACAAACAATGTGAAGCAGCTACTGATCACAAACAACGTGAAGGAGCTACTGATCACAAACGTGAAGGAGCCGCAGGGCATCACCGTCAGGAGGGGAAAGCGCACCTCAAAAGGTCCCAACTTGTAGGTCCCAATCGTATGGCTCTGTCAAAATGACAGAACTCTGACGACAGAACAAATGAGAGGCCGCCAGGACATGGACAGAGGAGGAAAGACGTTTGCGAGAACCCAATACACAGGGATGGATACAGGTTAAAATAGTGAAAACAGGCCCTGGCCGGTCTGGCTCAGTGAGTCGAGGTCAGCCTGGGAACTGAGGGTCCCAGGTTCGATTCCGGTCAGGGCACATGCCTGGTTTGTGGGCTCGATCCCCAGTAGGGGCGTGCAGGAGGCAGCCAATCAATGATTCCGTCTCATCATTGATGTTTCTATTTCTCTCTCCCTCTCCCTTCCTCTCCGAAATCAATAAAAATATTTTTTAAAGTAATAGAAATATAGTGAAAACTGAATAAGGTCTGTTGTCCAGTTAACAGTAATGTCCCAGTGTCAGTTTCCTGGTTTTGATATACTATAGCAAGCATGTCAAACTCATTCACGAGGCATGCGGCCCACCAGCTGCGAGTTTGATGTGCTTGTACTACAGCCTGTCACTATTTGTTCATTTATGGGGAACGTCCGGCCTGAGGACCACATACGGCCTGTGACATCACTTGGTCTGGGCCTGCCAAGGTATCAGGGTGAGTTCAGTAAGTGTTTGACCCAACAGAGCAGGCTAATTTTTAAGTTGATAATTTTGTTGGCCCGTGAAGGGTGTTATAAATATCCCCGTGGCCCTGGGCAGGAGGAAGGTCCCACCCTGCAATAGAACATGATGTGCCCATAAAAAGGAACCAAGTACTGATACATGCTGTAACACGGATGAACCTTGAAAGAAGTTAGTCACAAAGACCACTTATTGTATGACTCCAGGACAGGCAAATCTACAGACAGAAAGTACATTAGTGCTTGCCTAGGGCTGGGGGGGGGGGAATTGGGAGTGAGGGATGAGGGGTAAATAAGGGGGTGATGGCTGAGTGAGGGTTTGGGGGGGTCTAATAAAAATGTCCTAAAGTTGATTGTGGTGATGCATGTATGACTCCGAAAATACTAAAAGCCATGGAAGCATGCACTTTAACTGGGTGAGCTGTACAGTATGTGAATTACCTTATGTAACAAAAGGCTAATATGCAAATAGACCAAATGGAGGAACAACCAAACAACCGGTCCCATGACATGGGCTGACCACCAGGGGCATGCGCAAAACATGGCAGGCATCGGCCACGGCGGGAAGGTGGAGCAGGTGAGCGGGGGCACCAGACCAAGGCGGGCGCCAGTTGCTGTCATCGGGGTGAGCCTCTGGTGCTTACTTAAATTCTTTGCTCCCGAGCGCTCAGTCCCTCCCACTGTTTGCACCTCTGTCAGCGCCAGCCCGCTCCCATCTGCTGCAGGCGCCGGCGCTGGCCCCGCTCACTCTGCACTGTCAGTGGATGCAAGCTGGCCCCAATCACCCCTCAGGGCTTCTCCACATCCCCCTGCTCCTGAGGGGCCATCAGGGCCTGCCACGGCCTCTCGCACCCGCTGCCAGTGCCGGAGCCACTGCTCACATCCTGTCAGTGCTGACCCCGCTTGCACTGCAGCCGGCGCGGAGCCGCCGCTCACACCCGCTGATGGCACCAGCTCCGCTCATACTCACTGCTGGTGCTGGCCCCAACTGCTCCGCGCCGTCTGCAGGTGCCAGCAGGGCGGCGCCATCAGCGTGTGGGAGAGGTGGTGGCAGGAGCAGGGTGCCGGCACACAGGGGACGGGGAGTAGGGGGGGCAGTGAGAGGGGCCGGGCGGGGCCACAGAGGATGGGCTGAGACCCGCCCCTGTGCCTACCGCAGCCTTGCAGCCCACAGTTCCTTTCAAAGCGCACACATTTGTGCACTGGGCCCCTAGTATCTCAATAAAGCTGTTAAGAAATTCTGATTCTGGATTCCACTCAGATCTAACGAATTAGAAATCGAAGGCAGAAAGCCAAGACGATGTCAAAAGGCCCTCAGGTAACCTAACGCGGCCGCTCTGGGACCTCTGGGCCCACTGCCTGACGGTGACCAACATCCCAAACCACATACAGAGACTGGCAGAGAGCAAACAGCGTGCTGGGCACTTCTCGATGGCCAACTGCTGGTGGAAGCACATGGAAGCTGGTACACTGGTGAATGCTCTCCAGTTTTCCTAAGCTTCGTTTTTATAGCATTATCTATCACTTTTGCAAAAAAAAGTAAATAAATATATTAAGTTTTCAAAATATGACCACTAAATAAATAAATAAAAACTAAAAAATAAAATATAATCACTAACAACCTTACTTCCATGTTTAATTAATGATTCCGTGTTAAGTTGAAAGAATAGCTTCCTAAACAAATTAAGACGTATGCATGTTCACGTTTCACGAAACAGAAACTGGCCGGCCGGCGTGGCTCCGCGGCTGAGCGCCGCCCTAGGAACCAGGAGGCCACGGTTTGATTCCAGTCAGGGCACAGGCCCGGGTTCCGGGCAGTCCCCAGGCTGGGTGTGCAGGAGACAGCCGATCAGTTATTTTCTCATATCAATGACGCTGCCATCTCTCTCTCCCTTTGCCTTCCTCTTTGAAACCAATAAAATTCTATTTTACAAAAAGCCCTAGCCGACGTGGCTCAGTGGATAAAGCGCCAGCCTACAGTCAGGGCACAGGCCTGGGCTGCGGGCTTGATCCCGTGTGGGGTGTGCAGGAGGCAGCCGATCAACGATTCTTTCTCATCATGGATGTTTCTAGCTCTCGCTTCCTCTCTGAAATCAATAAAAATGTTTTAAAAAATAAGTAAATAATAAAAAGAAGAAGAAACGAAAACAGTTCCAGATGTTATATACTTCTACATCTATGCTCATTTGCAGAGTGACTTTAGAATTCAGTAGTTCCCCTTGTCCATGAGGGGTACGCCCCAAGACCCCAGTGGATGCCTGAAACTGTGGAGGGCACTGAGCCCTACATATACACTGTTTACCCAGGACATACCTGCAATAAAGCTTAACTTATAAAGTAGGCACAGTAAGCAATTAAGAACAACTAGTAAAATGGAACAATTGTAACAATATTCTGCGACAGAAGCCCTATCTTGTGCTGTACTCGTCCTTCTCGTGATGATGTGAGATGATACACTACGCACTGATGCGATAAAGAGGTGGAGTTTCCCAGCTAACATTTTCCAGCCACGGTGGACCTCAAGGGTCTGCGGCCACGGGAAGCACAGCTGCAGGTCGGGGGCTACTGGACTGGTTTTGCTGTGACTCTCGCTGCAGCTCCTCACATCATACAAAGAAAAGGCTTTCACAAAGTGGAGGAAAATCTGAGGATTAATCTTTAACTAGACCTGTTCCATGAATCTGGATCACGAATACTAAAACCCCAATCTATGAAATCGAAACTTCCCAATACATCTGAACACGCGGAAGTGTGTTACACAGCGATCAGAAAAAGCTGTCCTATGGAAAAAGATCTGCCCTGCAAACCGATGTGGCTCAGTGGCTGAGCGTGACCAGGAGGTCACAGTTCGATTCCCCGTCAGGGCACAGGCCCGGGTTGCGGGCCCCATCCCCAGTGGGGGACATGCAGGAGGCAGCCAATGAGTGCTTCTCTCGTATCACCGATGTTTCTCTCTCTCTCCCTCCCTCTCGGAACCCAATAAAAAATATATTTTAAAAAAGAAAAAGGTTTAAGTCATCTTAGCTTATGTTTCGCGAACTCCAGCAGAAAGCTAATGCTGGGCTCGCTGAAACGCACACTGCCAGCACCTCCTGTTCCCTCCGAGGAAACAAGCAGGCCATCATTCTCTCCCGGTTTCCTCAGAAAGTAGCGTGCCCTCTGGTTTTATGGCAATATGAACAGAAATTTTAATCACACTAGCACTTGTAAAGACACGTAGATACTTTTACTTTTCAATTTCAGAATCTAAGCACCTACCCAAACACCCAGCTTCTGAAACCAATGGCTAAGTCTGGATTACTTCAGACTCCCTTTAACGAAAAGGCAACGCTACACAATGAGATTCGCGTGAAACAGAACAGCCTTTATTTGTGTAGGAAGTCTCTTCCAGGAACGGCAACTAGGGGAGGAACACATACCGATGATCCCCTGAACGCACACAGCACTCCTAATTGATACCACACAAAAATGGTATTACACCTATTTACTGACAAGGAGTCATGCTTATACTACAGTGAAATGAAAGTTCACAAAGAGTATAAGCGATTCGTAAACAGTGGAGAAATATATATGACAGTGTTATTCTCTTTTATACCTTCGGTGTTTTCTAAATTTTCTACATTAAATCTATATTCTTATAAATAGAAAAATAAATGTCATTTAAAAAATTCTGTAAGAGCTTCTGCTCCTGGGACGATGAAGAACTACTTTTCCCTACTCCTCCCATGAGGTACAACTAAAACCCTGGACATCCGTACTGTAAAAGGCCCGTGGGCAAAAAGCAGGGTAGTGGTTGTTGCCAGAAGCTGGGAGTCGGAAGGAATGAGAAGTGACTGCTAGCGGGTTTGGGGTTTCTTTGGCGGATGATGACAATGTTCTGGAATTAGACAGCGGTGAGGGTTGCAAAATACTGTAAATATACCAAAAACCACGATGACTTACTTGCTTTAAAACGGCGAACTCTAGCCTGGACAGCGTGGCGTAGTGGTTGAGCACGGTTCCTCATAGGAACCATGAGGTCATGGTTCAGTTCCAGGTCAGGGTGCATGCGCACTCGATCCCCAGCGAGGGGTGTGCAGGAGGCAGCCAATCGAATACTCTCTCTCATTGCTGTTTCTCTTGCTCTCTCCCCCCCTCTCTGAAGTCAATAAAAATATATTTAAAATAATAAAATAAAATAACGAATTCTATTGTATGTGAATTATCTTCATTTTTAAATATATTAAATGACATCTACTCAAAAGATATACACACACGCACAGGCACACATTGGTGAAAATACCAAAAAGTGCCACTTCACCCAGACGAGGGTAGAAACCAGTCACGCAGCCTTCCTAAAGGGGCACCTGAGCTGACCTAAGGGAAGTACGGACGTAAGCAGGCCTTGTCCCTTGCTCCCGCCCTTCCCTTCCCCAGTTGTCTCTAAACTCAGAAAGCACTCACGCACCAAACAAGTACTCCCCATAAAAATTATTCCAATCAGCTACACTCAATGAGCATGTTCTACCTATGGGAAAATGACCGAGCCATCCTGAATCCCCCGATGTCTTTCCGAGCCTGAAGGAGAAAATGAATGAACTCAAACGAACATCTGACTGAGGGTTTCAGACAGCGTAACAGAAACAAACCTCAAAAAAATAAATAAGATAATAAAACTCAGAGAGGAGTCTCTGTAGGAAGCAACTTTTTTCTGAAAGTGTCTGTTCTCCACGCCCACTATCACCCATCTCCAATCTCCTCTAAGTTCTCCATTTTTCCTTCTTTACAACAGAAAGGCTTCACTTTTTCCCACAGCAGTCTCAGCACGTGGGGGCGCGGAATAGTGAGGCAAAGCTATAGCTACTGTACACGTGAGTGATTTATGTCAGAACCTATCCATGGTCATGATAAAGAATCCTATAACCTAACTTCAACCAATAACCAATGACTACCATTAGAAAAAACTAGTTGTGCCTTCAGCGTAGTGAGATAGAAAACATTGTACCAGTAGTTACAATTTGGCACACAAACTATAGCAGAAAATCAGAACCGAGACCTCCTGGAACTACTGAAGTCAGACAAGTCAGAAGAAAGAAGAAAGTAAGGCGTGAAGTTTTGTCTCTCACTGCATACTAAGATTCCTTTTGGCACTCTGGGTATTTCCTTAGCCTGTTCAAGTAAAAAATAGAAAGAACGTATCAAAATTACAGACATGGGGAGGATAACAAAGGTACATGGTAATAGAATAGGATTCCAAAAATCCTTTGGAACAACAGAGAGCAAGAAAATAAGAATATAAAAAAATCAACCACACAGGTTCTGAAAGCAAACTAACAAATAAAGAAGAAGAGCCAGCCAGCTAAAAACAAAGGCTTGGGTTAATATCAGTTCTCGAGAAAAGGACCAAGGTGCGCTTAGTCCTGGGACAAGAATAAACTAACGTGGAAAAGGGCAGAGAAGGAAGAGACCCTAATTTCACTAAAGCAGCCCTGGCGGGGAGTCACTGGCCAACTGCCCAAGGGCAGCGATCCTTTTTGATTCCTTCATGGCTTCACTTCAGGGCCTCCTGCAGTGTCTGAACCCGACCTCCTGGCAAACCGCAGCATGTCTGCAGCACGATGCCCAGCACGGTGAGAGGGTCAGAGAGGACATTTCACAAGAGGTGGCTGCAAGGAAGAACTGCTTCGTCTGGAAAAGAAACAACTTACGTGGGACAGAGTGACTGTCACTGAATAGCTGTCAAGGTGAGACTGGAGCTACAGGGAAATATTGACAGCAAAGCCGAACCAGGAAGAACTGCAGGGAGGCAGGTGGGAGATCGTCACCGGGAATCTTTCTGAATCGACATTGGCGCCCTGGCCGGTGCGGTTCGGTTGGCTGGGTGTTGCCAGTGCACTGAGAGTCTGCTGTTGGGTCCGGGTTCCAGCGGGGCACCTGCCCAGGATGCAGGCTCGATCCCTGTTGGGGGCACGCAGGAGGTAGCAGATCGATGTTTCACTCTCACATCAATGCTTCTCTTTCTCTCCCTCTCCCTTCTTCTAAAAGTCAATAAAAAACATACTTTTTAAATAAATAAAATGACAAATTTGCGAACTTGGCATTGATAGCCACCAGGGGTGAAGTCCCAGTCTTGGGGAACACTTGAACAGAGACTGGAGGAATCACTTATCCTGTGATTGCACTAGATTATCTCTACTATTTCCTCCAATTCCATGATTCTACAAGAAGGAAGAAGTCCAGGAAAGGAATTATTCTTGCACACAACACTGCCAAAATTAAAAACAAAACACTGAAAACTAAAAACCAGTAGCTTCTGTATTAAAAGGAGCAATCCCACCAAGAAGGGACAAAGGTGGACTTGTTAGTCAAGATATTCGATATGAAGAGACCACTCTGCTTGAGATCAAGCTTAGCACTGGCAATAAGAACAGGTCAATTCTAGCCATAATCATTTCCCCAAAAAATTCAGGAATCCATACTCAATTTAATAAATGGTGAATAAACAATGGGGGAAGGGTACAAATCCTCCTTACAGAAGAATTCCAAATGATAAATGTAGAAAGAACGAGGGAACTAGAAAATCACAACTAGAATGACGTAGTAATTGCTGCTGCAGACAAGTCAGTGAATGGCACTTAAAAGGGAAAACCAGACCTTTGCATAGCCTCACACAATCTCCTCCAAAATATGTATTAACTCTAACATGTGCAAACAAATTGTCTGATCCTCGTCCCTTCCGGAAGTGCGGCTTCATTCCCTTCCCCTGGAGTGCGGGCCTGGCTTGGCGACTCGATAATGGCTTCTACCAAATAAATGAAGGAAACAAAAGAGCGGTCACGATGGTAAAACCAGGCAGACACTGCCTTAAGCTAACAAAGTTACCTTTACAGAAATAATAATAATAATAGTAAACTAATGTTGATTTCTTAATTTTGATAAACTGTATCATGGTTATATAAGATGTTAACATTAAGGAAAACTAGATGAAGAGTATAGGGAAATTCTGAATTATCTTTATAACTCTTCTGCAAATCTAAAATTACTTCAAAATAAAATATTTTTTAAAACTGCATTTTCCTGATAAAATCAGAAACAAGGAAACTTTATAAATAAATTTTAAAAGGTATTTAAATATATGCAAGCTAATAAGATGGGTTTTTAAGGTAAGATTAACTTTTTTAATCTACAAAGAATCATAAAAGTAGGTTGACTTCTAAGTTAAAATTCTAATGACACACCAAATATTTCACCACAAGGTCGATGTTAAAAGATCAGCCTAGAAGAGCTGGTTTTTGTGGATAACCTACTGCTCTCCCATACTGCCAGCAGTACTGAATAAACACTTATAATACGATTTTTAAAAAGGGGTTAACCTAGAGAGGTCTAGGAAGGCACTGAGTAAGATTGCTCACATACACACATCAGTTTGCTTTACCCCCCTCCTTTAAATATGTTTTTATTGATTTCAGAGAGGAAGGGAGCTGATGGGAGAGAACCGCTGATCAGCTGCCTCCTGCACAGCCCCCACTGGGGATCGAGCCCACAGCCGGGCACGTGCCCGACCAGGAAGGGGACGGCGGCCTCCGGACACAGGCTGACTCTCCACTGCTGAGCCACACCAGCCAGGCCCATTTCTTTCTTTTTTCTTTTTTTTTATATTTATTGATTTTTCTTTTTACAGAGAGGAAGGGAGAGAGATAGTCAGAAACATCGATGAGAGAGAAACATCCATCAGCTGCCTCCCGCACGCCCCCCACTGGGGATGTGACTGCAACTACGGCACATGCCCTTAACCGGAATCGAACCCGGGACCCTTCAGTCCGCAGGCCGACGCTCCATCCACCGAGCCACACCGGTGGATGTTCTCAACACACTCACTCCCAGCAAGAAGCCCACAGTAACCTGCTTCTAAAGGTGTCATTCAGAAAGACGAAGTGTCATCATTGATATTTACTCCACTTCCTTTTCAAATTGACAAATTCCGATGAAGCAACAAAATGACTTCCATTGGCCAGAATGCTCCTTTCGTATTTTCTTGCTTCCTAAGGAAAAATAACACCTACATATCAAATGCCCATGCTTAACATTAAGGAGGGGTAGGAGACGGGAAAGCCATGCCAAAGTTTGAAGGGTCACCCTGGCCAGTGTGGCTCAGTGGATAGAGCATGGGCCTGTGGACGGAAGGGTCCCGGGTTTGATTCTGGTCAAGGGCACAGGCCTGGGTTGCAGGCTCCATCCCCAGTGGGGGGCCTGTGGGGCGCAGCCGATCCATGATTCTCTCCCATCATGGATGTTTCTGTCTCCTTCTCCCTCTCCCTGCCTCTCTGAAACCAATCCTATCTAATAAAGAGGAAATATGCTAATTGACCCTCATGCCATCACAAAGAGGGCAGTGCCCACAGCCAATAAGGAGGGAATATGCTAATTGACTGTCCCGCCCTCAAAGATGGAAGCACCCACAGCCAAGAAGGAGGGAATATGCTAATTGACTTCCATGCCCTCAAAGATGGCCGTGCCCACAGTCACAAGATGGCTGGTGGCGCCCAGTCCCCTCAGCCCCACCAGGGCAGCAGGCGCACGGCAAGGCCGGGCCTGGCCGCTCTGCGCACCTGCCTCCAGAGCTCCCCACTCCCGTCAGCCCCCCAGCCGCCCAGGGCCGCCCGAGGCTCAGGTAACCAGGGGCGGCCGAGGCTTGCGCTGCCGGCAGTGGCAGCAGCAGAGGTGTCATGGGGCATCGCCTGCCCCTGAGGGCTCCCGGGCTGTGAGAGGGGGCAGGCCAGGCTGAGGGTCCCCCCCTCCAGTGCATGAATTTTCATGCGCCGGGCCTCTAGTAAATATATATTAAAAAAATTTTTTGAAGTGTCAGCAGCAAAAGTTTTCAGGGCCAAAGGATGGCTCCCCAAATCCAGAAACAAGATCAGATAAAAGAACCTCCTCTCTGCCTAAAGCTAGCCCACCTATCTTAAGATTGGTGGGAGCTTCTCACACAAGGATATGGTGGGTGACAAATACGTGAAGTGATGACAAAAACCACAACTGAGACGGAGGGGGAAGCGCGTTAAGTTCCCGCCACCAGCAGGTGTGGTTCAGCGGCTGAGTGCGGCCAATGCACCGAGAGGTCACCGACTCAATGAGGTCACCGATTCAATGAGGTCACCGATTCAATGAGGTCACCGATTCAATGAGGTCAGGGCGCCTGCCAGGGTTGCGGGCTCCACCCCAGCAGGGGGCGTGCAGGAGGCGGCCCATCAACCATTCCCTCTCCCTTCCTCTCTGAAACCAATAAAAAAAACAAAACACAGATTTCTCAAAAAGCAAGGAAGGAGCGTGGACTATCCAAGGACATCAACGTAAAAGACACACACAACCCCCCCCAAGAGAGACGCCGCGCTTCTGGGTACGGAGCTGAGCCGAGCACCGGACCTGCGGCACCGCAGGAGCTTAGCAACTCCACTGTTGTCCACCAAACACCGGGCCCGTCACCGGGAGCGCAGGACAACTGTTCCCCCTAAATCCGTGCGCTCGGCTCGGACTCGGGGCCCAGCTATAAAAATAGCTGCTGCGGCCGCGGCTCTCTCCATCTCGCTCAGCTGATGGCCGGGCAGAGTTACCTCGGGGCCTGGAGCAGCTGGAGTCCCTCGCCACGCCCTGCCCCGGCCTCCGCCGCCCCGCCGCCGGCACCCCCGCCCCTCGGCGGCGTGCTCGGCTCCCTGGCTCCCTCTCCCCGGGCTGAGTGAGCACACTGCAAGCACAAATATCCCCTGATGCAATGCCACAACCATCCCTGGGAAAGCGCAGGAGCCGCTGCCAGAAGCGCGGCGGCAGGGAAGTGGGCGGGAGCCACACGCGCGCTCACAGCCACAAGCCTGCACGGCGCTGCAGCCAGGACGGCGAGCCGGGGGCCCTGGGGAGCGGCGCTGTAACCGGACCGGAGGGCGCGGGGAGGACGGGGGTTTCCAGGAGAAAGCCGGGGAACCCTGGTCTCCCGAGGAGCACGCTGCACCCGGGGCTGGGCCCCACGCGCGAGCCGCGGTGTAATCACTGCCTCCGCCCAAAACGCACGTCGCGGGCACCTCCCTGGACGGAAGCGCGGGCCCCCGCGGGCCCCCCGCGGGCTAATGTCACTCCAGAAGCGCCGGGCTGCAAACCTGGGCTGAACCGCAGCCTCGGTCCCGGTAACGTGGCCGGCGGCCCTCCGGGCCCCTATCCCCATCCTCGCGCCCCAACGTGACTGCCGGCGCCGCTTCGCACCCCCGCGGCCAGACACATGCTTAGTCCCCCCCAGACAGTGTCAGGGCAGCCGCCGGGCCTGCCTCCCAGCGCCCCCGGACCAGACACCCTCTCCAAGGTTCGCGGGGCCCCACCTCAGCCGACGCCCAGTCCTCACAGGACGACCTTCGCATTCTCCATCGTCCCCGAGCCCCACCCAGGCCCCGACAGCACCGACCCCGCTCCCGCGGCTCAGCCCCGTCCGAGCCCGAGGCGCCTCGCGGCCCCACCGCTCCAGACCCCGCGAGCGGCCCTCTCAGCCCGCCCCGCCCCGCCCCGCCCCGCGGGCCCCCACATCCCGCCGGGAAGACTCGGAAGATCACGCCCGCGGGCCCCCCGCCGGCCGCCCCGCGTCCCGCAGGCGGGTGGCCACCGCCCTGCCCCACCTCAGGCGGACCCCGCGGGGTCCCGGCGACCGCGGGGCGTGGCTCGGGCAGCCCCCGGGCGGTAGGGAGTCCGCCCCTCCGACGGGCCGCGCCTGCCGCTGCACCTACCCGCCGCCGCCGCGCCGGAGCTGGAGCCGAGGGAGCCTGGACAGGGCCGGGAGCAGCCGGGAGGCGCCGGGAGCCAGCGAGCGAGCCCGAGGGGCGGGGCGCGGGGAGGCGGCCGCTTCCTCGTCGCCCTCTTGAGGGCCAGCGCGTAGGAGGGGCGCCGCCGCCGCCTATCCCGCGGGCTCCGCGGATCCGGCCAATGAGCGCGACGAGGGGGCGGGCGCACGGCCAGGAAGACCAATGGGCGCCGGCCCCGCCGCCTCGACCTTGCGGGAGTAGCGGCGCGAGCGCAGGGCGGTTGGGGGCGAGGTGCGCCGGGGGGCCTGCGTCCTTCCCCAGACCCGCCCGTTAGCGCGGAGGCCCGCGGCAGGCCCGCCGCCCGCCGCCCGTGTGATGTCGTCGCTTCTCTTAGAACTTGGGGGCCGGGAGCAGGGGGAACGCGAGCGGCCGGGAGCACGCGGCCGGGGCTAGGTCCCCCGGCCGCCCGGCCCGCGGGCTCTGTGACGTCACCGGGGCGGGGCCTAGGGCGGGCCAGCTGGTCGCCGGAGGGAACCCGCGGGGGGCGGGGGGGCGAGGGCGTGGCTGGGGGGCCTTTCCAGAGCGGCTTTGTCACCCGCCGCGAGTGACGTGGCTGGTCCGAGCTGATCTGTGCCCTCCGTGTCGAAAACCTGCCAGATTTGCGACATTTAATACCGAAAATATATAAAATGTCGCATTCACAATTTTCATATTGATGATTATAAGCCGGGTAATTGATTACAAAGTTAATTACAACTTTGTACATATTTGATTAAGTAACATGTATTTAAAATAACTTGGTGTTTCTTTTGCTTTTTTATATATACTAAGTTGATTGGGGTGACATAGGTCAGCATGGACATACAGGTTTCAGGGGTGTCTTTTTTGCTTTTTAAAATGTGGCCACTGGGAAACTTAAAGTTACTCTCGGGCTCAGGTTCTATTTCTGCCGGGTAGCACCGGAACCGGCTGGAAAGTGACCGCAGACCCCCACTGAGTGCTTCCTGTGAGCCTGTGATACCGAACAACGGTTGGTCCCAGGGTGCTCCTTCTCCTCTTAGGGCTGGGAACACACACAGGGTTAGGGACTTCCCTGAGGTCAGCCCGCCAGAGTGGAGGCGCTGAAGCCGCAGGCAGCCCGGGGCCAGGGCCGCTGCTCCGCCTCCAGAGCAGGCTCTCAACTCAGAACTTGTGAAAGCCCCAGTTTCAGGTCCGGCTCTGCCACTTTCTTTTTTTAATGTATATTTTTTATCGATGTCAGAGAGGAAGGGAGAGAGAAAGAGAGAAACAGCCATGATGAGAGGGAATCATTGATCGGCTGCCTCCGGCACACCCCACCCTGGGGATGGAGTCTGCAACCCCGGGCCTGGGTCCCCGACCAGAATCAAACTGGCAGGCCGAGGCTCCATCCACTGAGCCATACCAGCTGGGGCCGGCTCTGCGACTTTCTAACCGTGTAACCTTAGAGGAGTTAAGCTTCCGCTGCCTTATTTATAAAAACGCGATAACACAGTTCCTAACCTCTGTCATCGTCACTGTTGGGGTGACCTAGAGGAAGTACCCTGAGGTCGGGAAACTTGGACTCTGGACCCAGGCTCCCTGTGTGCGACCCGCGCGCTGATACTTCAGAGTTACGCGAGCGTGAGGAAGACAGTTTATCTCTCAACTGTGAAACAGGTAACCAGGGTCCTACCTCGTTAGGGTTTTATGTGCGTCAAATGTGCGAATACAGGTAGCAAAGTGCTTAGAAGGGTGCCCGGCGCTTCGCAAACACAGAGTACTGGGAAATGATGACGATGAAGCGTTACCAGCATACACCAGTATGGAGGGGGGACGAATAAGAAAGCACATGAAAAAGGTCTAGAACTGTGAACGTGGAGCCATGCAAAGAACGTGAGGCCAATTACAGAGAACCGAAATGACTGATGTAGCTCACACACCAATTAAGAGGCCAGGTGCCTTGCCTTAACTGGTGTGGCTCAGTGGGTAGAGCGTCGGCCTGCAGACTGAAGGGTCCTGGGTTCGATTCCGGGCAAGGGCACATGCCCGGGTTTCAGGCTTGATCCTCAGTAGGGGGTGGGCAGGAGGCAGATGATCCATGATTCATCATTGATGTTTCTCTCTCTCCCTCTCCCTTCCTCTCTGAAATCAGTAAACATCTATGTTTAATTTTTTTTTTTTAAGAAGCAGCAGCAGCCAGGTGCCTTGGGCCCACAGGCACGCTTACCCAGGCTCCAGCCGGGGGACTGCCCTTGCACGCCGGAAGGCATTCATCCAGACTGAGTGCCTGCGTGTCAGGAGGGCCGTGCAGGGACACTGGTACAAAGATGAACGAAATCGGTTCCTGTCCTGGTGACATCAGCATTAGCTCACACCAGAGCCCACCGATTTTGTCTAAGCCTGAACTTAACTCCCGAGGGAAAACACAGAGGTGGGAGCTAAAAGGGTTCCACTGATCCCTTCCGCGACCCGGAGTAGCCAGCCCCCAGGGCTGTCCCTGGCTTCGTGAACGGAGCTGGCTTTGAGCTCCTCACAAGCCGGATATCCGGCTAGGGAAACTCAAAAGCATAGGGACCTGCCGTTCCTTCGTTAAGGTTACATGTCACCATGTCTCCTGGAGCCCAAGCTAGACACCCAGGCGTCATTCTCAATGAGCCCCTCCCCGCTCCCCGCTCCCCGCTCAGGCCTACCAGGTGCTGCTTCTGCCTCCATCGCCCGGATGCTGCTCCGATTCCGCCCCTTCCTTCTCCCAGTGACGGTCACAGCTCCCACCCAGGCCTGCCTCCACCCTGCGTCGGCCCACGCTCCCCAACCTCGGCACCACCCCCTCCTGCACCCCTTCTGTGGCAGCACCCACCACACACGTGGCAATTACTGATGTAAACGGGGATCTGCCCTAGGAGGTTGTTTCTCGAGATACAGGTTCCGTGGGGGAGAACATTCCTTCCAGCCCCAGGACACCCGGGAGGAAAAGCATAGATCCGCAGCAGCTCCGCGCTGGAAAGGCCTTACCAACGCCCAGTCCCAGGTGTAAGGCCTCTCCATGCCCTGAGGCTCTCCAAGCTCACAAAACAACGTCTTCGAGTTCTCCGATGCACGCATTATGCATGAAAAGCCTGGTCTATACTTATTCACCCACACGGTGACCGCAGCGCTGGGCAGGACACAGACGTGAGCAAAGCCCAGTGGCTGAGCCTAGAGGCGTCCCTCCTGTTGCAATGCAACCTTCTTCCGTGGCTTTCCATCGCGTTCACATCCTGGCAGTGGCTTTTCCGCGCCTGTGCTGTCTCTCCCTTCCATCGCACGTCCTCGTCTGCCTTATGTCTCCCTGTGCCCAGCATCATCTGCCTCCTCTGTTTCTTTTCTTTTTAATCCTCACCTGAGGATAGTTTTCCACTGATTTTTAGAGAGAGCGGGACGGGGAGAGACAGAGAAAGAGAAACATGGATGTGAGAGAGACACATCAGCTGGTTGCCTCTTGCACTCGCCCTGACCAGGGCCCAGGTCGGGGAGGAGCCTGCAACCGAGGTACGTGCCCTTGACCGGAACCGAACCCGGGACCCTTTGGTCTGCAGGCCGATGCTCTGTCCACTGAGCCACACCGGCCAGGGCTCTGTTTCTGTTTTTAGCTGCATTTATTGGGGTGACGTTGGTTAATGAAATCGCATAGGCTCCAGACACCGTCTGTATATTGTGTTGTGTGCTCACTTCCCTCTCAGGACCTTCCTCATGCTGATTCCTCTGTCCATCCTAACTCGTAGGTAATAAAATTTTCTGCACAGAAACCGTGGGAAGGTCTACAACAAGCATGTCGAAGTCGCGGCCAGTGGGCCGCATGCCCCGTTAAATGCGAGTCTGACATGCTTGATCTACAAACTATTAGAATTAATAAGAATTCCGCAAGGTTACCACGTACAGTTAGCATGCATAAAGGAGTAGCATTTCTACATACTGATCATCAATTACAAAATGTGATATAAAGATTTCCTTCACTACCGCGAAACAGTAAAATCAATATGGTACTTAGGAATAAACCTAACAATCCTATCCTATATAATAAAAGCCTAATATCCAAATTGTTCAACCTGGAGTTTGACCGCTCGCTATGACATGTGCTGACCACCAGGAGGCGGCAAAGAACATGGCAGGCATCAGAGATGCGGTGCTGGCAGCGGGCCACATGGAGGCACTGCCAGCCCCGATGGGCCCGAAGGAGAGCGGACCGTGGTGGGATGGTGGAGCAGGTGTGAGCGGGGCCTAATCACCCCACTGGTAGCCCTGCAGACAGCAACCAGTGGTGGTGGTGGCGGGGAACGGGGCTGCCACTCAGCTCCCAGGCACTGAGGGAGCGGGTGGGGGGGGAGGGGCGGCGGGCACCCATCCCCGATTGATCACCCCGCAGGTGGGATAGTGGAGCAGGTGAGGGGGCAGCGCCAGGCCATGGCGGGATGCCAGGAAGGGCTGTGGAGGTGTGAGCTGGGGCCCGATCCCTGCAGGCCACCTCCAGGGACCTCACCTGTGCACAGATTTGTAAGGCTCCTACAGAAAAACATTATAAAACTGCAATTTAGAGAGAAAACCTAGGGATTACCTTGAGGCTTTCAAGGTAAGAATCTCTGGTTGAAATTTCTTAGTACCAATGCTTCTCAGATAAATTCACTATTTTTACATGCCAATTTTTACCATAATTTATGATGTTTATGTTAGAATTCCATAGGGGGAGAGAAATACAATCACACTAGCGGCCCGGTGCACGAAAACCCACTCACTGCCGAGGGGGCGATCCCTGAGCCCGGCCTGCGTCCTCTCACAGTCCTCAGGGACGTCTCACTGAGGGACACCCTAAGCTGCAGTCTGGCCTCCCTCTGCCTTGGCTGGCATGTGCCTTGGCTGGCCGAATGCCACCTGCTTGCCAGCCTGCCCCTCCCCCCCCCCCCCGTCAACTGGTCATTCTGCCGTTTGGCCGATTTGCATATTGGGCTTTTATTATATTGGATGGATTAGAATTTGAATAGGTGAGATCATTGAGTCGCGTCAAGAACCCATAAAAAAGGGGCAGAGCCCAGGCAGTGTGGCTCAGTGGTTGAGCACTGACCATGCACCAAGCGGACGCCAGTTCGATTCTCGGTCAGGGATCCCGGGGCGGGGGGCGTGCAGGAGGCAGCCGATCGATGTTCTCTCTCATCGATGTTTCTCTCTCTCTCCGTCCCTTCCTCTCTCTCTCTAAAATAATAAATTTTTTTAAAGTGGCAGAATCCAGACTTGAACGCACATGCTGAGTCTTAGGCGGGTGCCTGTCGAACCCACCCCATCTTTCACCTCTGACATTGAAGCCGTGACGAGTGGAGACGCAGCAAACGGACCAACCCCCCGCCGGGCTCCTTTGCAGTTGGGACGCCAAGTGCCTCACTGGATGGAGCTGTCAGGTAAGTCTTCCCTTTTCCGGTCTTTAACGTGTTTTTACTGATTTCAGAGAGAGGGAGGGAGAGGGAGAAGCACCAATGATGAGAGAGAACCATGGACCGGCTGCCTCCCGCTCGCCTCCCACTGGGGACGGAGCCCACCACCCGGGCCTGCGCCCTGAGCGGGAATCGAACCCTGACCGCCTGGTTCCTAGGTTAATGCTCAACCCCGGAGCCACACCGGCCCGGCTCAGCTAAGCCTTTGAAAAAAGACACACTCAGCTTCATTTCTCCCTCCCGCCTGGATGGCTAGGGCTCCACGCCTACACGTGTGCCAAGCGACCATCTTAAGACAGTAAGGGGCAGGAGCGGGAGCTGAGGGGGAGGGAGCTGAGGGGGAGGGAGACTGAGGGTGAGGGAGCTGAGGGGGAGGGAGCTGAGGGGGAGGGGGACTGAGGGGGAGGGAGCTGAGGGGGAGGGAGCTGAGGGGGAGGGAGCTGAGGGGGAGGGAGCTGAGGGGGAGGGAGCTGAGGGGGAGGGAGCTGAGGGGGAGGAAGGGGGGCGGGGGGGGCAGGTCCCTCACACCCGTCAGCAGCTACCCCCGTCATCGCTGTGCACCCCACCCCCACCCCTACGCCACCCCCGTCAGTAAATCTCCTTTGAAACTGGCAGGGACGCAGTCCCACTGGCTCCTGGGCGGACGCTGCGGACCGCGGGCTGAGAAGTGCCAGGAACACGCCGTCGGCCGTGCACCGGGGTCACCATGTCCCACGTCTGGGCCTCGGGTCCCCATCTCTGTCGTCTCTGTCGGGGGAGGACGAGGCGGCCCCTTCGCCTCCGGCTTCCCGGGACCTCGCGGTGCAGCGGCGGGGGAGGGGGAGCGGGGGGGTGCAGAGGGACTTCCTGCCCCTCGAGGCGACCACTGTGTCCCCGTCCCGCGAGCAGAGTGCCTCCTTGCTCCTGTGGCCTCGGGGCTCAGGACAGGGCCCGTCCCATCCGAGGGAATGAGACGCAGCACCCCGGGGTGGCTTTCCCTGCGCACAGCCCAGCGGGGTCCTGCTTCTCTCCTCCTGGCTTCGTTGCGTTTACACATCCCCAGGGGGAGGCCACAGGGTTCTGCTCCAAAACTAGGGGTGCGCTGCGCCCCCCTGCCCTCAGCCCGCTGTGCAGTGTCTCCTCTTGGCCTCAGGTCCTTCTTGGTGCAGACCCGCAGGGGCGTCCAGCCCGGGCACCGGAGACCGCCTGCCCTCCTCTCAGGGAGGCGGCGCCCAGGTGCTGCGCTTTGCTCCTGGCCCGAGGCTGAGGCCCTGCACCCCCCCCACCCCCCGAAGGCGGGGTGTGGATCGTGCCTGTTCTGACCACGAGGAGGCAGCTTCAGGGACACGAAGAGATGTGCCCAAGGTCACGGGCAGGAAGTGGAAGCTCTGCACCTAGAGACCGCGCCCTTTGGTCCCTCGCCCAGGGCTCTTCCCACGACATCTGACGACCCCCGGTGCTGTCATCGCTTCTTCCAACCTCTCGTTCAGCGTCTGAGGTCCCTGAAGAGATGGGACGTGGCAGGGACGTGGCCCGGGAGCTGGCGGCCCGTCGAGAGCCCCCAGGCCCAAGGCCACGCAGCGGTGCACACGTGGGAGCCGGTCCGTCAGAACGTGAAAGGCGTGGGCCCTGGCCAGGGCGGCTCGGTTCGTCGTGTGTCGTCCCAGGTACCAAAAGGTCGCCGGTTCACCTCGCCGGTGTGTCTCAGCGGTTGAGCATCCACGGTTCGATTCCCGGTCAGGGCACAGGCCCGGGGTTGCGGGCTCATCCCCACTGTGGGGCGTGCGGGAAGCAGCCGATCCATGATTCCCTCTCGTCATGATGTTTCCGTCTCTCTCTCCCTCTCCCTTCCTCTCTGACATCAATAAAAATATATTTAAAAAAATAAAATAAACTATTCTTTAAAAAAAAAAAAAAGAGGAGGAGGAGGAGAGGACTGTGAGGATCGGGAGGAGCAGGAGAGCACACACCCGGCGCCAGCCAGTCGCTGCCGGTTGCTGGAAATGTGGGCGCAGGGAGGTGGAGGAAGATGGGCCACATTTTATGGGCGGCGTCCTGGATGCTGCGTGTCGGCAACTAACGGAACGCTTTAGAAGACACTGTGTAGGCCGGACACTTCTGTGGGCTGGTGGTCCTCGGGGTGTTTTGTTCCAAGCCCTTCTTCCCACGGAGGAGGAGGCCCACGTCCTGGCGCAGACGGGCAGGAGGGAGGGAGCCAGGGCCCCAACCCCAGGCCCGGGTCGCCCAGAAGCTGGAACCTCGGCCTCTGCACCAGCCCCTCGCCTCGTGAGAGCTGCTCGGGAAAGACATCCGAGAAAAGACAAACATGAAGGCAGAGCCCTCGCGCTTTGGCCCCGTGGATAGAGCGTCGGCCCGCGGACCAAAGGGTCCCGGGTTCGATTCCGGTCAAGGCTGCAGGCTCCTCCCTGGCCGGGGCCCCGGTCGGGGCTCATGCAGGAGGCAATCCATCGAGGCGTCTCTCTCACATCGAGGTTTCTCTCTGCCTTCCCCTCCCTCCGCCACGCTCTCTGAAATCCGCGGGGAAATGTCCCCGGGGAGGGTTAAAGAGAAGACGGAATCTTTTCAGAGATGCCGCCGTAGCTCCTGTCGCTCCTCCGCTGAGCTTGAAGCCAGACCTTTGGCGGCGCGGACCGACGGGCTCGCATTCAGCGGGAGCTGTGCGTGTTCAGCGGATCCCCGCGGCGTGGCCCACACCCACCGCGGCAGGATGCAGGGGCTCCCCCGGAGCCTTCTCCACGTCTCACCGGGAAATAACTTCCAACGAAGTGCGAGGTAGCAAGGATGAAAAGAGTACACAGGTCTCTCCATTCGCTTCGTCGAGGTTTACCTCCCTTAACCATGTTGCCCACACGCCACACACAAATTTTTTTGGAGCCATTGGAGGGTAGGTCCCATACGTATGGCTTTGTACCCCTAAACACTTCAGGGTGTGTTCTCCACAACAAGGGCATCGCTAATAATCAATACAAATATCAACCTCGGTACACTTCACTCTGACTCAGGCTAATAATCAATACAAACATCAACCTCGGTACACTTCACTCTGACTCAGGCTAATAATCAATGCAAATATCAACCTCGGTACACTTCACTCTGACTCAGGCTAATAATCAATACAAATATCAACCTCGGTACACTTCACTCTGACTCAGGCTAATAATCAATGCAAATATCAACCTCGGTACACTTCACTCTGACTCAGGCTAATAATCAATGCAAACATCAACCTCGGTACACTTCACTCTGACTCAGGCTAATAATCAATGCAAACATCAACCTCGGTACACTTCACTCTGACTCAGGCCTTCTGTCCAACCTCCCATCCGTATCCCGTTTTGTCAGCTGATCCAGTGATGTCCCTCAGAACAGGACCTAGTCAGGGTCAAAGGTCACTTTCAGTTGTCGGGTCTCAGGTGGAGCATAGTCACACCTGTGTGTGTGTGTGTGTCTGTGTGTGTTTTTAGGACATTAATCATTTTGAAGACTAAAGCTCCCCCCCTTTTTAAAAAAATCCTCACCCAAGGATATGTTTTTTATTGCCCTTAGAGAGAGGAAAAGAGAGAGAAACACTGATGTGGGAGAGAAACATCCATCGGGTGCCGCCTATACTCGCCCCGATGGGGAATCGAACCCCCAGCCTTTCGGTGTGTGGGACGACACTAACCACCTGAGCCTCCTCCGGCCAGGACAAAGACCCTCCTTTTCATTTATTTGTTTGTTTTTAATATATTTGTCATTGATCTCAGAGAGGAAGGGAAAGGAGAGAGAGAACCATCATTCATGAGGAGAGAGAAGCACGGATCGGCTGCCTCCGGCACGCCCCACCCTGGGGATGGAGCCTGCAACCCGGGCCTGTACCCTGAACCGGGAATCGAACTGTGACCTCCTGGTTCAGAGGTCGACGCTCAAACCCTCCGCCGCGCTGGCCGGGCCAAAGCTCCCCTTTTTTAATTACAAGGCGTCCCATTTGGGTGTCTGAGGGTCCTCGTGGTTAGACTCAGGACGCGTCCCGGTCTGCAGTACCGCACACGAGATAGCGTGTCCTCAGGACATCCTATCGGAGGCATGTGGCGTCCATCTGGCCCTCCCTGGTGAAGTTCATTTTCATTCACATCTGATTTCTCCAGGGGGTTGTTACTATTCTTTCCCCTTTCAACTAACAGGCAAGCTGTGGAGAGAAACTTGACACATGCTTATATCCTGCTTGCATCAAATCATGCCCCAAATATAGCCTCCACGGACGCCTCCTGCCGGGACCAGCCCTTCACGGCGATGATTCTCCAGATCACCACCGCCCCCACATGTGCCTGTTGACACGAAGCATTTTGACGTAAACCATACCTCACCCCCCTTCTCGAGGGGTGCAGGTTTTTTTTTTTAATATATGTTTATTGATTTCGGAGAGGACTGGAGGAGAGAGAGAGAGAGAGAGAGAGAAACATCGATGATGAGAGAGAACCACGGATCGGCTGCCTCCTGCACACCCCACCTTGGGGCTCAGGCCCACAACCCGGGCCTGTGCCCTGACCGGGAATCAAACCATGACCTCCTGGTTCCTAGGTCGAGCGATGCTCAACCACGGAGCCAGGCCGGCCGAGCAAAGGGTGCAGTTTTGATGTGTATCAAGGTGAGGGAGGCCGGGGTCCCGCTAGCGGACAGTCATCCCCATCGAATAGCAGCAGAGGGAAAGGAGGCAGCCACCCGGCGAGGCGTTGAGAGCGGCTCAGGGTAAACGGGGACGGTCCCGGCAACGGCTGGCTCCAGAAGTGAGGCCTTTGGGGAGGCTGTGGCTAGAGGAATGTGCAGGGGCTCCTCACCATGTCAGTGTCAAAGGTCAGGCCCCACGCTGTCTCTTCCCCTCGCCTGCTTAGTGACCTCGCACAGCTCACCTAGCGTCTCGCTGACCCGTCTCCTGACTGGTAATGGGGATACTTCTTACTTTGAAGGCTCATGGGGACCCCGGCCGGCGTGGCTCAGTGGCTGAGCATCGACCTATGAACCAGAAGGTCACGGTGCAATTCCTAGTCAAGGGCACAGGCCCCGGTTGTGGGCTTGATTCCCAGGGGTGGGGGGGGCGTGCAGGAGCCAGCCGATCCGTGATTCTCTCCCATCATGGATGTTTCTCTCTCTCTCTCCTCTCTCCCTTCCTCTCTGAAATCAATAAAAAGATATTTAAGCCCTAGCTGGTGTGGCTCAGTGGACAGAGCATCAGTCTGCGGACTGAAGGGTCCCAGGTTCGATTCCAGTCAAGGGGCATCGGACTTGATCCCCGGGGGGGGTGGGGGGGGCGTGCAGGAGCCAGCCGATCCGTGATTCTCTCTCATCATGGATGTTTCTCTCTCTCTCTCCCTATCTCTCCCTCTCTGAAATCAACACAAATATTTCGAGTTCTAACAACAATTTAAAAAGTGTAAAAATAAGTGAAGGGCCGTCGGGAAGGTTAAAGGGAACAACTCGCCTATCTTACTGGGCCCGTAGGGTGCTGAGAGGCACACACCATACCGAGCACGGGGAAATCATGCTGTGCTTGAATCAGCTCATTTCCGTAGACATCTCCGGAACACTGCTGTGTGCCACGGTACTGTGCTTGGAGCTAGAGATGAAATGGAGCCCTCACCAAACCCCCCGTCCAGAGGAAGAAAAAGACAGTTAACTCCACTCCTAAGTATTTACCCAAGGAAATTAAAACACATCCACGCCCGGCTGGTGTGGCTCAGTGGTTGGGTGTTGGCCCATGCACCCAGAGGTCGCTGGTTCGATTCCTGGTCAGGGCACAGGCCTGGGTTTAGGGCTCAATCCCCAGTAGGGGGTGTGCAGGAGGCAGCCAATGGATGTTTCTGTCTCTTCCATGTTTCTATCTCTCTCTCCCTTCTCCCTCTCCCTTTCTCTCTAAAGATCATTTTTTAAAAATATATTTTATTGATTTTTTACAGAGAGGAAGGGAGAGGGAGAGAGAGTTAGAAACATCGATGAGAGAGAAACATCCATCAGCTGCCTCCTGCACATTCCCCAATGGGGATGTGCCCACAACCCAGGTACATGCCCTTGACCGGAACCGAACCTGAGACCTTTCAGTCTGCAGGCCGACGCTCCATCCACTGAGCCAAACCGGTTTCAGCTGAACCTGGGACCCTTGAGTCTGCAGGCCGACGCTCTATCCACTGAGCCACACCGGTCAGGGCAAGATCATATCTTTAAAAACATTTTTTAAAATACATCCACACAAAGATTTGTTCAAGAAGGTATATGACAACTTTATTCTTAATAGCCCCAAGCTGGAACTGGCTCGGGCACCCATCCCTGGATGGGGAGAGGGATAAAAAAAGTGTAATGCACCCAGACCGAATACTATTCAGCCACAGAGAGGAGCCACCTACTGATTGTGGGTGACATGTCCGACCCTCAAAAGCACGCTAAGCGGGAGAAGCCTTCTGCTCTGTGATGTCACTTACAGGGAGCTCAGCACCAGGCAGGGCTGGGAAACCATCGGACGAGGGGCGGTCTGGGCTGGAGGCAGGGGCGGTGCTGGGACGGGTAGGAAGGCGCTTTCTGAGTGGCGAGACAGCTCTGTACGGTGCTCGGGGTCAGAGGGCACGGGTCTATGTGCTTGTCCAAAATTGCACAGCGACATAAAGAAAGAGACTGAACTCCGATGAGTGGGGTACATCACTACGTATTTAGAGAGACGTGTGCTGATTCCAGAATTACCTTGGAAAGGTATCGGGTGGATAGTAGCGTGGGAAGAGGGATAGATATGTGATAAAACAAGTACCGAAACGTGTGAAGGTAGAAACAAGAGGGTAGAGAAGTAGGTGTTAACTTAAATTCTTCCATCTTCACTGTACTTTTTTTTTTAATATATATATTGTTATTGATGTCAGAGAGGAAGGGAGAGGGCGAGAGAGACATCCGTGACGAGAGAGAGGCGTGGGTCAGCTGCCTCCTGCACGCCCCACACTTCGCTGCACTTTTAAAATGTTGCAGAAGAAAACTTTGGAGGAGAGACGATGCTTTCTAGTTCACGCTGGACTTGGGTGACCGCGTGGCAGAGAGCCAGCCTTCTCTTCTGTGGAAGCACGAAGGAGCGAGCAAGCGATCGTTTCTGCTGGGACGGAGGGAGGCAGGGTCAGGAGCGGCTCGGAGAGCAGGCGACCTAGGAGATGGGCCTGAAAGAGAAGATTTTTAAAGGCGGGCGGGGGGGGGGGGGCATCCCAGTAGGAACAACAGGGCCGCGGGAAACTCACGGCCTTCTGGGAAGTTGCAGGTGAGCAGAGAATGGCGGGAGAGGGGGCTGATGAGCCAAACTGTGCCCAGGACGCGATAGCCTGACAGACAGACAGACAAGGGCATCTGGTGTGGACTCAGTCAGCAGCGGGGAGCCACTGAGCAGGATGCATGTGCACAGCGGGTGTGCGTGCAAGTGTGTGTGTGTGTGCGTGCACATGTGCGTGTGTGTGTGCCTGTGCGTGCGCGCGCGCGCGCGCGTGTGTGTGTGTGTGTGTGTGTGTGTGTGTGTGTGTGTGTGTGATCTGACAGCCCGGAGAGAGGACAGTGGCGTGGGGGTGGGGACCAGCAATGGTGAGAGCAGCCAGGCTGTGGTAGGGTTCTCTGTTGCTTTTATTAGCAAGCTGAGAGCCAGGGCAATTTTTGTGACAGAATGTGGTCCAGACATGACCTTCCTGAAGGTTTTTAAATTTATTGATTTGAGAGAGAGAGATCAGTTAGCTGATCCACTTATTTGTGCATTCGTTGTTGCTTCTTTTATGTGTCCTGACCCGGGATCGAACCCGCAACCTTGGCGTGTCAGGACAACGCTCTAACCAACGGAGCTCCCCCTCCAGGGTGAGGTGGCTTTAAAGAGCAGGAAGACGACTTGGTTTGTCCTAGTTCCCAGCTCTGGGAACTTGGATCCTTAAAGACTTCCTGTCCCTTAGGAGCGCCGGGCTGTCCACTGACCTCCCTCTGGCCCTCAGCCACAGGCCCGACCACGGAGCCGCCCGCAGGGCCCTCAGCCACAGCCCCAACCACGGAGCCCGCCCGCAGGGCCCTCAGCCACAGCCCCGACCACGGAGCCCGCCCGCAGGGCCCTCAGCCACAGCCCCGACCACGGAGCCGCCCGCAGGGCCCTCAGGAGGAGCACAGAGAGGCTGGGACCGGCTCGCAGCCCCGCGTTCCTCCCGCCCCTCTCTGCGCCCCAGACTCCTCCTCCATGAATGGGCTGTGCCGGGCGGCTTGTCCTCCCTGCTGCCGCCCAGTTTCAAGGCTGCTCCACTCGGGCCCTGGCTGGTGTGGCTCAGTGGATAGAGTGTCGGCCTGCGCACTGAAGGGTCCCGGGTTCGAATTCAGTCAAGGGCACGTGCCCAGGTTGCGGGCTCGATCCCCAGTAGGGGGTGTGCAGGAAGCAGCCGATCCATGCTTCTCTCTCATTGATGTTTCTCTCTCTCTCCTTCTCCCTTTCTCTCTGAAATCCATTAAAATATATTTAAAAATAAATAGCAAACCAGTGGAAAGACACCCTTGGGTGAGGATCAACAACAAGAAGGCCTGTGGCCGCCCCGAGTCTCTGAAGATGTGGGAGGACTAACCGCCCGCCTGGGATGTGGAGAAGAACACGACCGAGAAGGCGTGCAGGAGCCCAGGCCGGGGTTCCCACCGGCCAGGCCCTCGGCCTCCCTCCTCCGAGCTGTGTCTCCCCGTCCCAAAGTTCATGGACGTGGCGTGACTTCCTGAGAAGGGCACCGGGTCGGCACGGCCTCCCCGGCCCAGCACCCCAGCGCCTGCTGCCATGCTCACGGGCTGCCTTCTGTGCTGACGGCTAGCCCAAGGTCACACAGCCAGGGCCAAGGTCACACAGCCCGCCTATCAAAGGGGAGGCGCCTGCCCACGGTCCTGGCGCCCACGGGGGAAGAAGGGGGCGAGTGGGCGGAGGGGAGGGTGCTGCTCAGCTGTCTGTGCCGGCAAAAGGCCCCGAGACGACACCTGCTGCTTCGGGGGGCAGTGGGAGTCCCCCAGACGCAGCCATTCATTGAGCAAGTCCGGACACCTCACCGGGGTCAGCTGCGGGGGGGCAGAGGACACAGGTGCAGGGCCCGTGCTCGGCTGCAGACTCGATCCCCGGGGGGCGGGGGGCGGGGGTGGGCAGGAGGCAGTGGATCAATGAATGATCCTCTCTCATCTTTGATGTTTCTCTCTCTTCCTCTCTGAAATCAATAAAAATATTTTTAAATAAATTTTAAAATAGATTTAAAAAATAGTAGAGACATAGAATCATCAAGCAGACCGTCAAATCTCAGAGGGAAGGCAGGGGAGGGGGGCAGTGGGGGGGTAAGACATCAACCAAAGGACTTGTATGCATATAAGCATAACCAATGGGCACAGTCAATGGGGGGGCGGGGGCGGGGACTGGGGGCAGGCCGGGAGACCACAATGGGGGCAAAGGAGTCAAATGTCATCCTTTGAACAATAATGAATGAACGAACGAACGAACGAATGAATGAATGAACGAATGAATGAATGAACGAATGAATGAAAATAAAGGTTCCCAGGTGTGGGCTCAATAGGAGCTTCGGAACAACGCGGCTCGGAGGCCACGCTCGCCAGGCCCTCCCGCCTCCTGGGGGAGGGGACCGTGTCCTCGGTAACGTGCTCGCCGGACGGGACGGGAGAGCCTCCTGCCTTGGTCCGGCCTCTGCGGAGTGTGGCTGCCCTCCTTCACCGGCCGTTCTTTTACGTGCCGTGCCCTCTGCCGGGGCTCAGGGCTCAGTCCCCAGAGAGACCGCATCCAGGCAGGGCGGCTGGGTCCCTGGGAGCCCAAGACTCTGAACAGACAAACCTCCCCCCGGGACCTCTGGTGATTTAAAATGTGTCTGAAGCCCGGCCGGCGGGGCCCGGTGGTTGTCTTGACCCGTGAACCAGGAGGTCACGGTTGGATTCCCAGTCACGGCACAGGCCCGGGTTGCAGGCTCCATCCCCGGTGGGGGGCGTGCAGGAGGCAGCCGATCACTGATTCTCTCTCTCTCCCTTCCTCTCTGAAATCAATAAAAATAGATTTAAAAAAAAAAAAAAAAAAGCCCTACCCGGTTTGGCTCAGTGGATAGAGCACCAGCTCAGACTGCAGGGTCCCGGGTTCGATTCCAGCCAAGGGCACGTACCGCGGTTGCGGGCTCCATGCCCAGCCCTGGTCTGGGCACGTGGGGGAGGCAGCCAGGCAATGTGTCCCTCTCACATCGATGTTTCTCTCCTCCACTCTCTCTCTGAAAACCACTGGAACAATATCCTCGGGTGAGAATTACAAAACAAACCAAAACAACAAATAAAACAGGCCCGAAAACGCCTGGACACGGTCCCTTTCAACCACGGGGTCGGGTCCCCTGCCCTGGGGTGTGGGCCGACTGAGGGACTTGCTTTGAACCGGGACAAGGTTACAGCTCTCTCCTCCCACGGCTCACTCCCAGGGAAGCCCGGCCCGGGGTCGCCAGGATGGCCCGGTGAGGAGGCCCTCAGGGCAGGAAGCCGGCCAGCGTGCCAGGCCTGCGAGGGGCCGCGGGGAAGGGGTGCCCCGGCCAGAAGACTGCGGCCGGCCGACAGGGACGGCAATGCCTGGAGGCATCATCCCACCCAGGGCCTCTCTCTAGGGCCCCTGCTCTCCAGCCACACTGACCCGCTCGCCGTTCAAAGCTTCACATTTTTACTGGAATCTTCTCTGTGCCAACCCAGGCCAGACACTGCGGTGTGGCAGGGAGCCAGCCCGGCCAGCCTGCCCCGCCTTCGTGGGCTGAGGGTCACGCACGCCCTCTCCCCCGGGTAGGAGCCTGCGGACTGTGTCTTCCCGGCACGGAGAAGGGATGGAGCCCTCGGGCAGCACCCGTTCTGGGCCGGGAAAGTCCATCCTAAGACGCAGATGAGCCCTCTGAGATAAACCACCAGGCTGTGCTGTAAGTCTGTAATGTGAGAGTATCATCCCGTCAGCCATCATATCAAAGTACCCAAGTTACACACTGTACACCTTAAACTTACACAATGTTATACATCAAAGTTATTCTGCTAAAGACGAGTGATTCTAAAGATTTTAAGCCCAGCCGGGCGTGGCTCAGGGGTTGAGCGTCAACCCAGGAGCCAGGAGGCCACCGGGCTGGATTCCCAGGCAGGCCGCATGCCCGGGTGCGGGCTCGAGCCCCATCAATGATTCTCTCTCATCGTTGCTGTTTCTCTCTCCCTCTCTCTTCCTCTCTAAAATCAATAAAAAAATATATATTTTTTAAAGTGGGGGAGGGGCAGGTAATTCGGAAGAGATGACCTCGGGGAGTCTGCGGCCCTCGCCAGGAACACACACCTGGCCCGCCCCTCCCTGTGCCGGCCTGTGGGTGAACCCCCCCACCCCACCCCCGGGTTTCCTCGGGGCTCCCATCACCGGCACTGAGTCCGCCGGGATCCCAGGCAGCTGGCCCTCACGCCCAGGACCAGCCCACGGAGGCTTGTGGTGGCCTGGCGTGGCTCTCCGAAGCGCCGGGTGAGGATTTGCGGAGGAGCGAAGCCCTGACCCAGGTGCCGTGCGGGAATCCCACCAGGCCCCACACGCAGCCACGCCTGTACCTGCCTGTCCCCCCAGCACCCTTCCCTAAAGCGCGGGAAACCCAGGCGGTGCAGCCCGCCCGCAGGGCCCTCAGCAAGAGCACAGGGAGGCCGGACCGGCCCGCAGCCCGCGTTCCTCCCCGTCCCGCTCTGCGCCCCAGGCTCCTCCACGAACGGGCTTGTCCTCATGCCGCCGCCCAGTTTCCAGGCTGCTCCGCTCGGGCCCTGGCTGGTGTGGCCCAGTGGGTAGGGCGTGGGCCTGCAGACGGAACAGGAACAATGCTCTTACTGATTTCAGAGAGGAAGGGAGATTCGGGGCACTTGCCTGGGTCGCGGGCTCGGTCCCCAGTGTGGGGCGTGCCCGGACCAGGGATGGAACCGTGACCTCCTGGTTCACAAGTCGGCGCTCAACCCCTGAGCCACGCGGCCCAGCCCCTTCTCTAAGTCTGGCGGTGAGCGGCGAGCGGTGAGCGGCGAGCGGTGCTGAATGACCCGGGCGCGCCCGCCGTGCGGCCTGGAGCCGAGCGCTGGCGGTGCGGGTTAAGCAAGGCCCCGGCTGCTCGGCCCAGTTTCTCACGCAGCTCCAGCGCAGAGCCCACCCCGCCAGCAGCTGCGTCCGGCCCGGCCTCTGGCCCTGAGGCCTGGGAGGCCACTCCAGCAGGCGGTAGCCGTGGCCAGGCAGACATGATGTCACTCATGCATCTGGAACCCGCAGCCCCGCCCTCCGGCCCCCGGAGGCTCTCGGCTCTGGCCAGGCTCCCCGAGTTCCGCTCTCTGCATCCCCAACCCTCCTATTCCAGGCTCCCCAGGAACTGAGTCAGGACCTCCCGGGCAGCTGTCCAAGCAGCTCCTTCTGAATTCTCCCGCCGCCGCCCCCCTCCCTGGGGAGAGAACAATATGACCTCAAACAAAGCTGCTCGCTGCCTGGCCTGGAGGAGCCACTGGGCCCAGCGCACTCACCACTCCTTTGGCACAGCCACACGCCCCGGGCAGAGCCTCCTGGGCCCCCTCTGGGCCCCCTCTGGGCCCCCTCTGGCCCCCCAGGCACTAAGAGTGCTGCTCACATTCACGAGGGAGGGAGGGTCGTGGGGGAGTGGAGCAGGCCTGTTTCAAATCAGAAACCTGGGTGTTTGATCCCAGCGCTGCCTCCTCATTAAATTATTATGTTTTTATTGATGTCCGAGAGGAAGGGAGAGGGAGAGGGAGAAACATCCGTGATGAGAGAGGATCACGGATGAGCTGCTTCCTGCACACCCCCCACTGGGGATCGAGCCCGCAATCGGGGCCTGTGCCCTGATGGGGAATTGAACCTGGGACCCTTCAGTCCACAGGCCGAGGACCCGAGGTTTGCTTTTTTCTAGAAACTTCAGACACAGGACTCACCCAGAACATGCTCTGTTGTGTCTGGCTTCCTGCCGTCAGCAGGACATGGTTGCGGTCCATCCATGTTGGGACACCTGTCAGGAGCTGGTGCCTCTTCACGCCCATCGACGGTGTGTCCCCCGGGTCGACCCGCTCCCTGGGACGGACACAGGAGCTGTTTCCAGTCGGGGTCGTTACAAATAACGCTGCTGGGGTCACTCATGTGCACGGCTCGGCGTGGACCTGCTGCTTTCACGTTCTGGTGTGAAAGGTCAACCGGAACTTACCAGGCCCCCCACCCGCACCCTGAGGTGTCGCGGCTGCTGTCAGAGGGTCAGGGAGACTCCCTCCGAGGCTGGCGGACCCTCTGCAGCCGGCCCAGCCCGGGAGCTCGGGTGCAGGCCTCCGCCCAGGCCCTGCCACCCCGCAGCCTCGGCTGACCCCCTGCCCTCCTCCCATCGCCCCAAACACCCTTCCTGATGCCGAGCTGGTGGTGGAACGGTTTTGCCTTTCGGTTTAATTAAACTGCGCAAAGCCGCCAGCAGGGAAGAGAATGGAAACAGGATTGACCCAGATTTCTCGAAAGTCCTGGGCTCGCCCTGGCCGCCGTGACTCGGTTCCTGGGGCGTCGCCCGCACCGAGAGGTTGCGGGTTCGATTTCCGGTCGGGGCACCTGCAGGCTGCATCCCTGAAGGGGGCGTGCAGGAGGCAGCTAATCAATGTCGCTCTCACCTCAGTGGGCCTCTCTCGAACCTCTCCTTCCTCTCTCTAAAAATCCATTTTTAAACATGTTTTTAGTCCCGGGGTTCCTCATCGGTTCTGAGCATCACTAGGCCTGGGACGTCCCCATGGAGGCACCGTCTGGTCCAGAAGCGGCATCCTCTCTACTGCACGGCCTTGCACCCCAAGGCCCCGATGCTTGGCTGCACATCCGCTCCCGCGTAGCCGCCGTCATGCCTACCACACCCGGCTCTGCGTGTGCCTCAGGGACACCCGCGGCCGTGGAGAGCACGGCTCCCACTCCACCCGAGCCCTCCGGCCACAGGAGGGACAGACACCACACTGCGCGCACCGGCCCTGCACGGACCCCAGGCAGCGACAGCCAGGCAGATGGTCTGAGGCCCCTGGCCCTGAGCGAGTCCAGGGGAACCCCTTTGTGTCCAGGCAAGTTCTGGGCTCGAACCCTAGGCCAGGCCTCGGTGAGGAGATCTGGGGTACGCGTCTGTGCGAACCTGGGGCAGCCGTGACCTTGAACTCTACCTTCGACAGGGGTGATGCTTTCCGTCCACCTGCCTCGGGCACAGCGGAGGGGACCGGAAGAGAAGGGTGGGGTGCACCTGCTTGGGTGGCCACGTGGGCCCTGGCAGAGGGGTTCAGAGAGCCCGAAGGACTTCCTGGCCCCAGGGATTTTGGACGTGCTCCCCAAATTCGCCAAGTCAAGCAGGGGCCCTGCGCCGGGCGCGAGAGTGCCTCCGAGCAGGGTGACGCCTGCTTCCCAGGAAACGCCTGCGCGCACAGCACAGCAAGGGCCACAGGAAGAGGCGGGACCGGGCCTGGCGGAGCCTCAGCCTGCTGCCTGCTGCGGCCTGGGCTCCCGCCCCGCGCCCCCACCTGGGACGTGGCGGCGACCATCTCACAAGGTCACCAAGCACTCGGTGAGAGGTGGCATCCGGCTCCCCCGAGGGTGCGCCCAGCCTCGTGTCCTATTTCTCGTGAAGCATCTCTGGGCGCCGACGGCCCACCCAGTCACCGTCGGCTCGTTCCCTCTCGTTCGCCCCCTCAACAGAAAGGTCAGGGGCCAGCAGAGGCAGAATCTACGGAATGCTCTCGAGAGTAAAAAGAAGCAAGGCTTTCTCAACGCCCTTCCACACGCACGTCCTTCCAAGCTAAGGAGACGGTGCTGCCTGGCCCGTGTGGCTCTGTGGATGGAGCCTCGGCCTGCGGACCGGAGGGTCCCGGGTTCGGTTCCGGTCAGGGGCACGGACCTCGGTTGCGGGCCGGGCCCTGGTCGGGGCTCGTGCAGGAGGCAGCCATGGCTGTGTTTGTCTCTCATCGATGTTTCTGTCTTTCTTCCTCCCTTCCACTCTCCCTAAGACCCATGGGAAATGTCCCTGGTGAGGATTAAGGAAAAAACAAAACCAAGTCCATTTGATGTAAGCTTCCACAAAAACTGCACCCCCTCTACCCACTCGGGCTCGCCACGGTGAACTCTGCCGAGAATGAGGAAGGGAAACGGAGGAGAAACGGCGCCAGGACAACGCCGGATCCTCGCAGGAACAAGCCGGGGCGGAGGAGCCGCAGGGCGCTGCGGGCGGGGCGGGCGCGTGCCCGAGGCTGTGGAGGAGGACGGCCCGCACGGCGGGAGTCTGCGAGTCTGCGGGAGGAGCCGTGTTTCCAGGAGGAAGCAGCGGCCAGGGGCACCGAGCGGTCAGCAGGCCGGTGGCTGAGAAACGCCGAGAAGTTTGCTGACCGAGGACAGGACGCGGGCTTGAAAGTCCAGCCGGGACCTCCAGCAGGAGCCTGGCCCCGGGAGGCGCCGTGAGCCTCTGAAAGGACAAGGGGAGCCATCCTGGGCCCATACACCCAGGACGTGAGAGTGACCCGGTCGGGGCACAGACAAGCATCAACCTCACCTGGCGGGGCCGCGTCTCACCCAGGAGCCATTCCCGGTCGGGCACGTGCGGGGCTGCGGGCTGGAGCCTCCGTGTGGGGCCTGCAGGAGGCAGCGGAGCCATGATTCTCCCTCATTGGTGTTCTCCCTCTCCCTCTGCCTTCCTCTCTGAAATAAACATTAAAAACACACATTTTCTTTAAGAACCTCTCTCTCTCTCTCTCTCTCTCTCCCCTTCCCCAATCTCTAAAATCAACTTTAAAGCTTTTAGAGAGAAAGGGGAGCCAGCGCGTGTGCCGCGTGTGGAGCGCCGACGCCGCCCGGCGGCCTTCTGTCCACACCACAGCCTGTGCCTGTGCTGCCGGCAGGGGCGCAGCCACGGTTTCCCACGGGTCTCGCCGTGTGAGCAGGGGCAGGACGGGAGGGACGGCGGAGCCACCAGCCTCGGGGAGGTGAACCCCTTACATGGAAGGAAACAAGATGGAGCTTCTTAGACGTTCTCTCTTCTGCTCTGAAGAGCTGAGCCCTGCCCTCTCTGGGTCACCAGAGCACCAGGCACGACACCCAGCGCTGACCGAGCCTGGGCCTGGGGCCGGGGGCTACGATGGCTGGTCGGGGACACCCTGTACGTCCCCATTCGGTGTCCCCTGGCTCGGGCCAACACCTTCAGGCAGCAACTCCTGGTCTCTGGTTCACCCACGTCCTGCGGAGGCAGAGGGGCAGCACCCACCTTCCAAGAGCCTTCCCCAGGCTGAGGGGGGCAGACCTCCTGGAGGGAGAGGCCCAGGGGCCCCAGCCAGGAGGGGGTGAAGGGGATCAGGGGGGCGAAGGGGAGCAGAGGGTGGGAGGTAGCCTGGGGCCTGGGCACCTGGGGAGGCCACTCAGGGCTGTTTCTCTGTCTGGGAAAGCAGGTCCGGTACCTGCCTCAGCAGGCTTCTGGGGGAGGAGGGGCGGGATGGCGGAGGGAGGAAAGGAACAGCTCAGCCTGAGCCAGGGGTGCCCGTCCTCGCCGGGTGGCTGTGGCGAGCTGGCATGGCCCTGGCATCCTCAGCCCCACGATGGGCGCCACATGTACCGTGCCAGCTCAGCCAGGTTCGGTGAGCCTGAGAGGGGGCGGGAAGGATTGAGAAAAGACAGACAAGAGAATACAGCTGGGTCTGGGTGGGACACTGCTCTCTGACGGAGAGACAGCGCCAAGGCCTGCAAGCCGAGTCCTTATTTTATAGCCAGATCTCACCAGGCACAGGAAGGGCGTGGTCAAGATGTTTACAATGTTCTCCGGGTTTCGAATCTGCTCACTTACATGCACCTGATCAAGCTTTGTCTACTGGCCGCACCTCCCGCAGCCCACATCACTCAGCCACCTGGGACCACAGGCTCGGACCATGAGGTCAAGTCACAACCACAGCCTTTGGCTGTAACTGTGCTGGGACTTGCCCGTGGCTTTGCCACGAGAGGACCCTGCCCTCTCCTTAGCCCAGGCGTGAACCTGTCCAAACGCTGTAGCCGCGCCCCACAGGCGGCCACCAGCAGCCGGCACACTGCTCCTGGTGAGCCAGCCCCTCGGTGCCCGTTCCCCCACCTACCAGACGGCTCAACAGGGGCCCTTGCCTCCCCGGGCTTGGAGCACTGAGCAGAGCTGATCTTTGCTGCTGTTGGTTTTGCTGTTTTCGTGCTGACGTGGGAGACAGAGGGACCGGACGTGGAACAGCTGCTCCCTGCGGGCTGGGCTCCTGCGAGTCATACCTGGGATTGCTGGGTTCTCACCGAACCGAGTCCCTCACCTGATGTCATCTCGTTCTCAAACCACCCTGCTGTTACCTGCAGCGGGCCGGCTATGCCCGAAGGTCCCCCACCCACCCCACCCATCCCTCATCCACTCCACTGTCTGCCAAGTACTGTGGTCACCAGTGCTCAGCCCCCGGGCCTGGGGTCAGCCCACAGCTGTCAGTCAGCACGCCCGCCCTCCTGAGGCAGCCCGACGCCTGGGCAGGCGTGAAGCCTGCAGACCCGACACGCACCCTGCTTCAGCCCGGCCTGCCTGGCCACCTTCCCGTCCCGCTGGGGAGCTGGGCTGCGGCCAGGGCTTGTCATTCTCCCCCACCCCACCCCCTGCACGCCCAGGAGCCTGGGTGCTGGCAGATGCCACCTCCACTGGCCCAACTGGCCGCACCCTCACTGTGCAGGGTGGGCGTGGGGGTGGGGGTGGGGAGAGGAGGAGTCACCCCAGCTCAGAGCTGCCGGGCTGGTCTGCAGCCGAATCTGAGCATCACTCGCTGCAGCGGCTCTGGGAGCGGAATGCCTGTGGAGTCCAGGTGCCCGGGGAGACGCGGCAGCCTTGGGCCCTGAGTAGTCAGGGCCAGCTTATCTCCCTCTGCCAACTCAATCAAAGGCCCACCCCATTCGGACCATCCACTCAGCCGCCAGCGGGAGCCGGCACAGAGAGGGACGCTGCTTCCGGCCTCACTGGGGCATCAAGTCTCCTGGGGCGTCAGCCACGTTGCAGGCACCCAGAGGAGGCTGCTGGGCTCACGCACCTGACATCCAGGCCCAGGACTGAAGGCCCAGAGGGGCGGCCTGTCCCGGTCCCTGGCGGGGGGCAGGAAGGGGTCAGCGGCCGCCAGCCTCTGTCCTCCCCTCTCCCCTGGCACCCCCCTGCCCGGGGCCACGTCCTCTGCTCAGCCTGCGCCCGAGCCCATGTCTCCCGCGTTCTGTGCCGCCGAGGACTTTCTCTCATTTACTTTGCTCAAGATTCAAGGGGTCTTTGTGGATTTTGTGACTTCAAGCTTTTCATTAGGCCTTTCCTTCCTTCCTTCCTTCCTTCCTTCCTTCCTTCCTTCCTTCCTTCCTCCCTCCCTCCCTTCCTTTCTTCCAAGATTCTTAAATTGATTTTTAAAGAGAGGGGAAGGGAGAGGGAGATGCACCAATTGCTGCCTCCTGCATGCCCACTAGGGCCCCTCGGGATGGAGCTGGAAACCCAGGCATGTGCCCGGACCAGGAGCCAATCGGCAACTTTTCGGTGCTCTCAGGAGGACACCCAACCAACCGAGTCACACTGGGGCCGTCAGGCATTCTTTTTCATATATACATATATTTTTAATATCTTGTTATTGATTTCAGAGAGGGAAGGGAGGAGAGAGAGAAACAACGACGAGAGAGAACCATTGATGGGCTGCCTCCTGCACGCCCCCCACCAGGGATGGAGCCTGCAACCCGGGCCTGCGCCCTGACTGGGAATCGAACGGTGAAACGGTGACCTCCCGGTTCACAGGTTGACACTCAACCACTGAGCCACGCCGGCTGGGCTGTGCTTTTATTAAAAACATACACGGACACCCTAGTCGGGTTGGCTCGGTGGGCAGAGCGTCAGCCTGTGGACTGAAGGGTCCCGGGTTCGATTCCAATCAAGGGCCCTGAAACACATGCTTGGTCAAGGCCTGAACGGGAGACAGTCGCTCGGGACAGGCGGGCGCCCAGAAATGCAGCTGGGAGCCAGGGGCATGGGGCTCCTGCAGCTCCAGCTGCAGCCCCAGCTCCTCCCAGTTCCCGTTCCTCCCAGTTACTGTTCTGGGGAAGGGAAGCTGGAAGGCGAATCCTGGCGGAGACACCCAGGACACCATCGCCACCTGGCGGCGTGCCCCGGCCATGGCAGCGGTCCCCGCAGCAAGCCCCGCCCCGCCCCACGGAGAACAAAGGAGGCCTGGGTCCGGCTGGGCGCTGACTTTGTCCCAGGAAGAGCTGACCGGCTCTGGGCATCCCCGGACGCGCTGCCTCCTGGGAGTGTGCCAGCAGGAGCCCGCGGCGGGTTGGACACGACCCAGGCTCCACCACTTAGAAACCGGAATGGCCCGGGTCCTAACATTTTAGAATCTTCAAGGTCTTAACATTTTAGAATCTTCAAGGTAACCCCCACCCCCCACCCTGTGGCCGGGTCAGCCACAGAGCTGAGGCCTGCTGGTCACCCGGCTCGCCCTGCTGCCTCAGCTCGGCCTCCCTCTGGTCCCTCCTCCACCCACCCGCTTGGGAAGCCTTTGTTCACCAAGGTCGTCATGACCTCCGGCCACAGGCAGCGGCCACAGGCTGCGGCCTTCACCTTGTCTCTCGCCTCCCTGCGCTCCGCTCCCTCCCTGCCCTGTCCAGCCTGCGCTGCCCGGCTGCTGGCCTTTGCCCTCGGCCCCCACCCAGGACCTCGCCCACAGCGGCTCCTTGAAAGGTCTTGTGGAAGCTTGCAGCTAGTTGCTGCCTCCAGCCTGGCTGTTCCTCCCAGCACCCCGTCCCTCCCGGACCCCAGGCATCCGCACAGTCCTCCGCCCCTGCAGGAGCTCAGCAGGCAGCGGCCTCCTCGCTGGTGGCTTTCTTTTGAAAGAATCTCATTTACAGAAAATGGCAAGAACAGTACACGGAGCTCCCTTGTACCCTTGACCAAGAGTCATTGATTTTTTAAAAAAAATATATTTTATTGATCTTTTACAGAGAGGCAGGGAGAGGGACAGAGAGTCAGAAACATCAATGAGAAACATCCATCAGCTGCCTCCTGCACGCCTCCTACTGGGGATGTGCCCGCAACCCAGGTACATGCCCTTGACCGGAATCGAACCTGGGGCCCTTCAGTCCGCAGGCCGGTGCTCTATCCACTGAGCCAAACCGGCCAGGGCAAGAGTCATTAATTTTTTAAATGAGTGAATGAGATTCATCAGTTTGTGCACTAAGAAACAGTCCTTTCTTTTTTTTTAAAATATATATATATATATATTTTTTTTTTTTTCAGAGAGGAAGGGAGGGAGAGAAACACCAATGATGAGAATCACTGATTGGCTGCCTCCTGCACGCCCCCTACTGGGGACTGAGCCCAGAACCAGGGAATCAAACCAGGGACCCTTCATCAGTACACAGGCCGACGCTCAGCTCAGGGAGCCGAACCGGACGGAGCCGAACCGGCTACGGCAAGAGTCCTTCCTTCTTTAGCATTCACTCCATTTGCTCTCTCCTGCCTCTCTCTTACAGCCGCTCGGTGATTCTCTCATCGTTAAAGTGCAGGTGCACACGCGTTCCACAATAGTCCTTAACCTTAACTTCAGTGCCTTTGCTGAGAATGAGGGCATTTTTATTCGCTTTATATAATGACCAAGTTCAGAAAATTTAACACCGAGACAAAATGTCTTTCATAGCGTTTTTGTTGTTGTCCATCTTGGTCTAGGATCCTTATTTCAGTTAGCTGTCACGTGTCTTTTTTTTGAATCTTGATTGTTGAATGTATCACATTGCCCTGCCCCTCCTCCCCGCTGGTGGGCACGTGCCTCAAGTCTCCTGTACCTGGGACCAGGTTCCCAGCCTCCTGGTCTAGGAGAATGTCGACATAAGAAAAGTCGGAGCCGCCTGGCCGGTGTGGCTCAGTGGTTGAGCATTGACCTCTGAACCAGGTCACGTTGGATTCCCAGTCGGGGCTCAGGCCCAGGGTGTGGGTTCAATTCCCCGTGTGAGGCGTGCAGGAGGCAGCTGATCCATGATTCTCTCTCATCGGGGATGTTCCTCTCCCTCTCCCTCTCCCTCTCTAAAAGTGAAAAAAATAAAAGCCTGAAACGTCCAAACCTGTAGAGGATTCCAAAGTGATGACACGCCGAAGAGCAAGCACTCAGCTGCTCCGAGGAACGCGTTTGGCAGCTTCCTTGGTGCATCTGCGACCAGGAGGGAACTCGGGGAGGCTGCATGCAGGTGGGAGCAAGCAAGGCGCGGACTGGATCGTGGCAGCAATTCCCAGCCCGTGTGCGGCGGGGACCTTGACAGCACGCAACGCCTAAAGAAATAACACAAAACACCGGACTACTTAGTGGGGGGCACTGATCTCTTTTCCCTTAGATTGTCGACTTTTAAAATAACAACAGCCGCCCGGGCTGGTGTGGCTCAGTGGACAGAGCATCGGCCTGTAGACGAAAGGGTCCCGGGTCCAATTCCGGTCAAGGGCACGTGCCCGGGTTGGGGTCTGGATCCCCAGTGTGGGGCGTGCAGGAGGCAGCCGATCCATGATCCTCTCATCACTGATGTTTCTCTCCCTCTCCCTTCCTCTCTGAAAGCAATAAAAAAATATGTTAAGAAATACATTTTTGGTGTGCCGCAGTTTTAGTAGTTAGTTTGTGTGCGCCAGGAGACGAGAAAGGTTGAAGTCGCTGGATTACAGGGATGTTAAGACTCTGTGATATGCCTGCCCGAAGCCTCACTTCCAGCATTTCCAAGGCGTGTTAACGTAGCCGTGGGCGCACAACGGCAGGGCTTGCTTCGAACCTTCACCGAAGAAATGGCAGGCCGGGGCGTGACCGTCCACCATGACCTGCCCACTGGGGGACTTGGGGTCACGGCACCGCTTTTCCTCCCACAATGTCTGAAGTTCTCCATGATTGAAAAAGCAGTGCTCTCGCAGACACCATAGACCCTTGGACGACAGATTGAAGCAGCATGTTTACATTACCATCTTCCATGTGCTTTTAAATAGGTACAGATATTAATCATATGTGGACATTTGGCTATTTCCACCATAAGACAGAGTGTACGTGGTTAAATTAATTAAAACTTTTTTGTTTTGTTAACCCTCACCTGAGGATATTTTTCCACTGATTTTTAGAGAGAATGGAAGAGAGAGGGAGAGACAAACATCGACGTGAGAGAAACACGTCGAGTGGCTGCCTCCTGCATGCGCCCCAGCCGGGGCTGGAGCCCACAGCCAAAGTACGTGCCCTTGACCGGAATCAAACCTGGGACCCTTCAGTCTGCAGACCGACGCTCTATCCATTGAGCCACACTGGCCAGGGCTAATTAAAACTCACATCTTCTCATTAGGGATATGGAATCCTGTCATGGGGAGGTATGCTAATATGGGATGGGTTAGGGTACAGCCATGTTTTTTCCAAGTCATTTTTATTTATTGGTTTTAGAGAGAGATTGATTTGTTGTTCCACTTATTTATGCATTCACTGGCTGATTCTCTTTTTAATGATTTTATTGACTTTTAGAGAGGGAGAGAAATATCAGTGAGAGACACACCCCCTGCTGGGGATTGAGCCCACACCTGGGCCTGGGCCCTGACCGGGGATCCAACCTGGCAGACCTCTTGGTCCAAGGGAGGATGCCCAATCAATCCCCTGAGCAACACTAGCCGGGCCATCGGTTGATTCTTGTATGTGCCTGACCAGGGATCGAACCCACAACCTTGGCGTACCAGGACCATGGCCTGACCGACTGAGCTACCGGCCGGGATGGCCCAATGGTTATACACAGTTCAAAGTCATCTCTGTGCCAGTCTCTTCCAAATTTAGTGGCAAGAACGGGATGGAGAGCAGGGAGGGGGTGCTCAGCCACGCCGTGTCCCTTTGGGTTAGAAAACCATCGGGGGAGGAACCAGGGTGCCGGGGAGGGCAGCGTCCCTGTGGTCCTGTGGCCTTGCTCTCTCCTCCGTCTTCCTGACACAGAAACACGGTAACAGTGACACTCACTGAGATTGGCTGGCATTACAAGGACGTCCTTTCATGGACATGTTATATGTTTTAAGGATGGAATAATGCGTCTATTATTCTATTATCCCTACAAATCAGAAGGGAGCACACTGTCTCGGGTAAGCGGAGTGAAATACCTTAGATTTTAGCACTTGCTACATTTACGTAAGATTTAAAAATAGTTCTTTTCTATCCCGTGCAGGCATAACTATTTTGTAAGTTTTGCTCCAGCGTTTATCCATCCGGGCAATCACCCCCAGCATCACATGGGGACCCATGACTTACCATCTGTCCTAGTTCATTCTGTATTCTCGCTGGTCCTTGCAGAAGTCAAAACTCCAGGGAGAACTGGGAGAGACCTGTAACACTATCCTATCTAATAAAGAGGGAACATGCTAATTGACCCTCATGCTGTCACATCCACAGCCAATAAGGAGGGAGTATGCTAATTGCCTGCCCCACCCTCAAGATAGCAACACCCACAGCCACAAGATGGCGATGCCCAGTCCCCTCAGCCCCGCCAGGACGGCAGGTGCGTGGCTGCCTCTGGAGTCCCCCAGGCCCCTCAGGCCTCAGCTGCCAGGGCCGCCCGAGGCTTGCGCTGCTGGCAGTGGCAGCAGCAGAGCTGTGATGGGGCATCGCCTCCCCCTGATTGCTGGGTCACCTCCCGCCCGACGCTCCGGGACTGAGGAGGCGGCCGGGCTGAGGGACTCCCTCCAGTGCATGAGTTCTCCTGCATCAGGCCTCTAGCCAACAAACAAAGGTCAAACTCCTTCTTTAGGGTCCTTTGGCTGCTGCTTCCTCCACAGGAACAGGTCTCGTGGGGAGTGCCGTGGTCTGCTGCGGCTGTCCCTATTTGTCAGGCCATGCAACCTCAGCCTGTTGTTTCTGGACTGGGGGCCTCACTGGAGGAGAGCCCTGTGGCCTCGAGGAACAGGGCTACCCAGCCACTGGTCTTAGTCACGTGGAGTCCTCGAACCTTAAAGGCAAACGATTCCCTTTGAATCAATTAGGCCAAAAACCACGAAGCCGAGCACGGGTTCAAGATTGGTTTTATTTTAGAGCCTGTGATGGCTGGTCAGCGGTGCCAGCCACGCCGAATAACCTGGAGGCCACCACCTCCTCCCAGGCATTGAACCAACAGAATGCCCACGAACAAGGTCAGAGACGAAGTGGAGCTCTCCCCTCCTGCTCCCCACATCCTTTTCTAACAAGATTGGTTTATAGGCAAATGCAATGCAAACCCATGGACGCACCGGCCATCCCCAGCATCACTGGTTCCCTCCCACCCCAATAGGCAGCCGAGGCAAGAGGGGGCTGACTTGTGTAGAAGAAACGTGGCCGCACCCCGAGGGAGAAGAGGTGGCGAGGGGCTGGCGTCAGAGGGCGGGGCCCAGCAGGGGCTGCACGGGCCCGTCCAATCCGTCAGGTCGGCCCAGCTCCGAGGACAGGCGTGTTCCTTGGAGACCCCCGTCCCATGGGGCTGGATGAGGAGGCAGCTGGCTGTGGCCCATCGCTCCCTGCCCCTCAGGGAAAACATGATAAACTCGGAGTTTCACCTTCCACCCCGCCATACCGCCGTCACACGCCAGCACCCACGCCCTCCTCCATGCCAGGGCTCCCCGCCCGCTGCCACCCTCGGGGGCCCGCTAACACTGATTTGATTCTCCTCGACTCAAAATGACTCTTTTTAAAAGTTCAAAGCTACCGGAATGCCAGAGGGAGACACTCCGCAGACACTCCCCGTCTCAGAGCCCCCCCATCCCTGCCCCCCATCTGGGATACCTTTGCTACCGCGTTCACACAAACCGGGGTGCCGGCCGAGGCTGCCAAGTGCTTTCCTGATCGACTCCCAGACCAGGCACCGACCGGGAACGGGCCAGGGCAGGGCCGCCCCAGCAGATGTGTGGCCTGCGCGGCAGGTCCGGCGGGTCCGCTTACCCCGTTGCCAAGGCCAAGTCCAGTGCCCGCTCCCACCGCATCTCCGTCTGTGGCTTTAAGTAGCAGCAGCCAGGACCGCAGTGGCTCCTGGGTGACGGCGGGTTCCGTCCCCACTCCCGGCCGCCTCCCCTTCCCCCTTCTTCCTTCATTAAAAGCAGAGGTAGTCTCGGGATGATAAAACGGCAGTATTGCGGCGTCAAGAAGCAGGTCCGCCAGTCTCCGGGAGAAAAGTAGTCCTGAAGTGATCGGTGCGGCTGAATAAGTTAGACGTGGTTCTCCCTTCCCGGCTGGGCTGTCTTTGGAGCGTGGCCAGCAGCCTTCCGCGGTCTTTCTTCCTCCCCTCCCCCGCTCCCGAGGGGTCCAGTGCCCAGTGAGGCCCCAGGGCTCCTCAGCTGTGGGACCAAGAGGCAGAGCTGGACTTGACACGGTGCTCGGGCCTGGGCCTGTGACAGCCTCGGAGACGGTCCTGACGCAGGGACGGAGAAGGCGCAGCCCGCAGGGTGCTCTGGCTCCATCCTCGGCGTGTGAGGAAGGTGGACGGAGGCAGCCCAGGCCGCTCGCCACACAGCCCTCAGGGCGGGCTCCTCGGCTCGTTTCTCTGCGCAGATGGAGCAGGCGCCGGCCGGCCGCCCCTCAGAGCTTCTTCAGGCGGCTGTACATCTCCCGCTTGCTCTTCTCCCCGGCCCAGGTCCGGCTCTTGGTGCGGAACTTCTTCAGGTCCTCCTTAAAGTCCTCGTGGTGCATGGGCCGGTAGCTGGGGGGCTCGCAGTAAGACTGGGGACAGGGCGGGCGAGGTCAGGGTTCACCTGTCTCTCTCCTAACCCTGCTCCCTCCCTCCCGGGGGCTGGGAGACCGAGCCAGTGGGTTCTAAGGCCCCTCTTACGCCGGCAAATCCCCAGACACCCGGCAAAAAGCTGTGACCACCAGGCAAACCCCACCGTCCCGCCCGGCAGGGGTCGCCACGCGCCCGAGAGCCCACCTCACCTGGCACTTGAGGAAGAACTCCTTGTAGCCGCCCTTCAGGACGTACAGCTCCGGGTAGTGGAGTCTGGGGTACTCGTTGCTGAGCCGATCTCTCTCCCTCACGTAGCGGCACCTGCAAAGGAGGCGGCGCAGGTCAGCGCTTCCAGCAGAGGAAGAGCCCGCTCCCTAGCAAAGCAGGCGGGGCCGCAGCACTCACCGGTGCTGAGCGCCATCCTGGCCGCCGCGGGGCGCCCGGTGTCACAGCCAGTGCCACTGCTCCACACTGGAAGGCAGACCCGTCTTCCCCAACTTCCTTTCTCCAAGTGAAACAGCCCCCGTCCCGGCCACTGGCCTCCGCCTCCTCTCCCCGCCCCCAGCCACTGCGGCCCCCTCACTGCTCAGCCGGGAGCCCCGCCTCTGCTCTCCTTGTTCCCAGCAGCACTTCCCCAGGACGGCACAGTCCACACGTTTATGATGCTGACCGGTCCCTGGCTACTCTGAAACGCAGGCTCCTGAAAGGCAGGGGCTGTCCTGGCGCTGCTACCTCCCCCGCCTGAACAGCGCCCGAGAGGCCCAGCAAGGACCTGCAGTGCAGAAGCCCCTCGGAGACGAGCGTCAGGGCGGCCCACACGCCGCCGCTGTGGGTGACCTGGTTTTGCGTGCTGCACGGCCACGTCCCCGCCCAGGAGACAGCTGCTGGCGGACTTAGGAAGACGGTCACACCGGCCAAGTTCTCGTGGTTGTGAGGGGTTCTGTGAGCGCAAACGCATCGCCATGGTAGCAGCTGGTGAGATGGGGTGAAACTCGGGCAGGAACACCCTTTGGGGCTTTGCGATGGTCCCGGATGGAAAGGCGGCCAAGACCATGGCGCTGGAAGTCTCTCCCGGAACCTCCTCACCGAGCTGCACCCCCTGCCCCCGCTCATCTGTCGGCACTTGTCATCCTGTCTCCCTACGGGGACCCCCTGCCGCGGGTCCGTCAGACCTGCTCACTGCCTCCGTGCACCCTCCCGTCCCAGTCCTCTCGAAGGGACACGGACGATGGCTGGGCGGCTGTCCGGCCCTCCCCCAGCCTTTGCACACCAGCACCTCGGGCCGGTCCACAGCAGCCCGCTCCGTTAGGAGTGCGGAGGATGCTGGTGAGCGTCCGATGTTACTTCAAACCTCAGTGCGTGTTGCCCCATTGCAATCGCACTTTCTGCTCTTTTGGCATAAAGGGCGCTTTGGTGGCAACAGGGCCCGAGGCGCCGCCGCCCCAGCGGAAGTGTGTGCTAACGAGGCGGAGTGCGGCCTCTCACCCCCCATGTGGCAATAACCTGAGCACGCAAGCCACTCCTTCGCCAGCACGGACGGGACAAGTGTGTCAGGCACCGCGGCAAGCTCCGAGGGAGGACGCCACACTTTCCTGGCATGTGAACAGAGAGCCACCACACTGCACCTCAGGGTGTCACCTGGGGACAGTGGCCCCCGCGTGGAAGGAAGGACGGCGGGGACACAGGAAGGCGGGGGTCGACCTCCATGTGAAGGAAGCTGAGCAGCGAGCCACACCTCAGGTGGCAGGGACGCACTCAGGAGTGGGGTGCCGGCAGAGGCCAGGCCCCGGGGAGATGCAGGGGCACCTCTAGCACCGGAGGCAGCGGGACCGGAGAAGCCGGCAAGCCCCTGCGCCAGGCCAGCCAGGCACGCCCACGCGCTCCACGCCAGGAAGCTGCTCATATAGCATCAAGGGGCTGCTAAGTGGGGAGCATTTCAGAGACCACCTACCACACGGGGCAGGGGATCTGTGCTCACGAAACCCCTAGCCCTGTGGTCAGCAAACCGCGGCTCGTGAGCCACATGCGGCTCTTTGGCCCCTTGAGTGTGGCTCTTGCACAAAATACCACAGCCTGGGCGAGTCTATGTTGAAGAAGTGGCGTTAGAAGAAGTTTAAGTTTAAAAAATGTGGCTCTCCAAAGAAATGTCCATCGTTGTCCTGTTGATATTTGGCTCTGTGGACTAACGAGTTTGCCGACCACTGCCCCAGCCCCGTGCCAGGTGCCGCAAAGGCCTGGAAACGCCCGGGCGGCCGGGCGGCACTTACATGCGCGGGCCCCGCTCGGAGGAGAACTCGCAGTGGAACACCACGATGACGCGCTTGCCGTCGGCCGGGCAGATAGGCTTCTTGAGCAGGAAGTCCTCCACCTCGTCCTCCATGTGCAGGTTCACTGCGCCCTGCGGAGACACAGACTCAGCGCCGCCGCACACGGCGCGACGATTCCACACGCAGGCTTACACGGCCTCCATGTGCTACGCTGCGGGTACTTCCTGAGCGCCACGTGGGACTCTGGGGACTTTCAAAGCCACAGACAGCGACCAACACGACAGCGTTTTTAAAGCACCCGCACCACATTCAACACTGGTTTACTGGCCACAAGACTGAAATGCACAAGCAGCGCCTTCCTATCCAGGAAAGTGTGTCCCAACACCCCTTCCCACCCGGTGACCTAACAGCCCTGCGCCAGGCCCGGGATCTGCAGGCCTGGCTCGGAGAGCAGCGGGCACCGCCCGGACATGCCGTGCGGGTGACGGAGCACCTGCTGCACGAGGTGGCAGCCGTGCAGACCAGGAACAGCCTGCGAGCACCCAGGAGGCAAGTGCCTTTCGCACAGCAGCCTCTCAATTCTAAACCAGCCTGCGAGCTCACAAGCAGCCAGGGGTCCCCACAGATGCTGCCAAGGGCCCCTTTTATGCCTCCCACGACAACAGGGCTCACCGCGGCCTCAGGAACCCTTACCTTGATGTGGCCGCCCTCGTATTCGTACGGGTACCGGCAGTCAATGATAACGAACTCTTTAATGAGGTTGGCAAACTTGCCGTTTAAAACGGATGCCATCTGTGGAGAGAAAGGCCAGGGGAGTCCGCGTTGGCTGCTGGAGACTAGGAGACCCAAACAGTGCACGCAAGCGAGGCAGGTTCCAAAAGCGTGACTTACAATCTCCGGAGAGATGTACTTCAGGTCCTGGTGCTTCCCAGCGACCGTGTGGAAGAGATAGCCCTTAAAGAGAGAGGACACTCAGCACACACGCTGGCGCTGCGCGCCCGCCTGGAAGAGGCAGCTTTAAAACACCGCCGCGCCCAGGCAGCGTGCAGCCGTGGCTGAGCATCCACACAGGAGCCAAGTGGCCGTGGCTCGATTCCCAGTCAGGGCACACGTCCAGGTGAGAATGTCCGTCTTAATCCTGGACCTTTTAAAAAACCTTTGGACACATGTCTTGGTGAGGATCTAGATTTCTGCTTGCTTGTGCTTTTCTGCATTTCCGTCTCTATAATAAGCAACACAGATTCCCGAGAGCCTGCCTTGGGGTTGGAGAATGGCTTCCTACTTGGAGTCTCTGGTCAGCACCGTGAGGTCTACCGTCCCACAGAGACCCTTAAAAATGTCAAGCTGTGTCGCCAGGAGCCACCTCAGAGAGGGAGGAGGTGGGGGGAGGTAAGCCCGTCCGCCCTGCATCATAGCTAGAGGCTGGCCATTACCTTGGAGAAGTCTCCTATGAGGTCCCTTGGGTCATTATCCAGAATATTCTCAATGGTCCCTTTGGGGGGAGATACCAAGGCTGGAGACAGCTGTGGAATCTGTAACAATCACAGGTGGGGAGTGAGGCCAGGGCTTTAAACAGGACTTCTGGGAACCCCGGACAGGTCACAGGAGACTAAAACGTTCAGGGTCCCCCTTAGCAAACGGAGGTTGTTCCTGTCTGACTGCATCTAGAGAGAGAAGGCCCACTGACTAGGTCTGTTTCCCGCGTCCAGCTGAATTTCCCGGAAACTGAGTTTCCCTCGCCCCTCCCCCCACGCAGGAATACAAGTGAGGCTGGGTCTAGGTAAGAGGCCTCTCAACCAACGGCAACCGTACAGACCTTTAGCTCCAGATCTGAGAAACAAAGGCAATTTGTTGACATGTATACAACAGTTTCATAAATGTTCTTGTCCTTTAACCTAGAATTCCGCTTTTAATTAGAAAAAACGAACTTTCGTAAGGTATTAGGCACCTAGAGTAATTATAAAATACACGGCATCAGGCCTAGATGTTTCCATGCCTGCGATCTAGCCTTTTTGACGACGGCTGCTGATTCAAACCTTTCCATGCTACAGTAAACACGAGCACTTCCCCAGCTTACTGTCCAATGCTAATACCAAAACCGGTGTCGGGCAGTGCAGTGCAGGGAAGCTGTATGCACCAAAGCAATTGGAAGTAAGCCAAACGTGACACTTCAGGAAGAAAAGTAGCTTTAAAACCAGGAAATCTATGAAGCCAACATATATGAACAGCTGATGAAAACGGAGTGGTCCCAGCTGGGATGCCGTCCCGTCGCCAAGCCTTAGCTCATGGAGGAAACCGAGGGACGCAGAGGCCTCACTGCCCAGAGGGCCAGGGCTCTGAAGACGGGTCACTCGTCCACAGGTGCAGCAGGCGGTCAGAAGAAAGGACGAGCCCTAGTCAGTCTGACTCGGGGGACAGACTGTCAGCCCGCAAACTGTAGGGTCCTGGGTTCGATTCCGGTCAAGGGTACCTCCGTAGCAGGTTCGACCCCCAGCCCCGGTCAGGGAGCCTGCAGGAGGCAGCCAATCAATGTGTCTCTCCCTCCCCCTTCCACCCTCTGTACCAATCAACGGAAGAGTACCCTCGGGTGAGGATTAACACCAGCTTAGAGGTGCACCTTTGCCTAGCTGTCACCAAGTGGCCCAATCTCTACTCCACCGGGCCGGTGTCAGTGGAGACCAGCAGGGAGCGGAAATCCCACTCCTGCCCAGCAAAATGAGGCCTCCTCCACCCCACATACCACGCCCAGAGGCCGAGCTGGGGCAGTGACTCCACCCTGAACTTCAACCCCAGCTTCCCCGCACGGTCAGAGGAGACCTGCTAAAGCACCCACAATACACAGATGCGACTGGAAACTCACTTGTCAGAGCAAGTACCAGGAAACCTCAACGTGACCAGGAAAAGGCAACCAACAGAAGCCACCACCATGACAGATGCTGGAAGCGTCTGAGAAAGATTTTAAAGCAGCCGTCATCCAAACGCATCAAGAGCAATTACAAACACTCTTCAGCGGATGAGAAGGCAGGTCTCAGCAAAGAGAGGCCAGCGGGAACCTGAGAACCGAAAATACAGCATCGCTCGCCCTGCAACACCCACCTCCGGGGGCTTCTCCGGACTGGCTGCGGCCCCGGGACTGGCCCTGAGCACGCTCTTCCTCCGTTTCGTGTTTCCAGGCGGGGACAGCTCTCGGGAGCAGTCTGGTCTTTTCAGCACGGAGCGCAGGGCGGGGCTGCCCGTGGGAGTGGAGTCCAGCAGCTTGCCTCGGTTGCCCTTCGGGAAAACACACGACACCCCATTACCCACAGGCCATGCTCTCAGCACCTCCCGCTCCACAACTGTCCTAACTCCACTCCAGGGGGGAGACCTAGAAGTAAAACAGAATCTTTGCGCCAAAACAGATAAACCGTGTCCAGATGCCGGGCAGACTTTTGTGTGCCGATGCTGAAAAGCCTGGACACACAGTCCAGGAGCTCTGGCTGCACTCAGTGGTTCGAGCACCGGCTAACACCAGAGCGTCTCAGGTTCGATCCCTGCCCCGGGCTGGGACGCGTGTGGGAGGCAACCAATCGCTGTGTCTCTCCCATCAGTATTTCCTTCTCCCTCTCTCCTCCCTCCTTGCCACTCTAAGTCAATGGAGACGTATCTTCCCTCCTTGGATGAGGATTGAAGAAAAAAGGTCCAAGAGACCCCGGACAGAAGGCAGCAGCGGCCCCGAGAGCCGGGTGCCCGAGGGGCCCCCTCCTCAGAGCTCCTGGGGAAAGCTGCTTTGAGGCTAACCGGGCCACCGCCCGTGCACACCGCTCCGCAGGGCCACACCTCGACTCCCACCTGCACCCTCAGCCTGGTGCTGAGGGCCACCAGTCACTGTTGCAGGGAGGAACCTCAGCTGATCAGCTGGTCCCCCTCTCCAGCACTCCTTCCTGGACGACCACCAGCCTCCCCTCCCCACCGTGAGGCCCCTGACTTCCCATGCCTCGGCTCAGCTTCCTGCTCAACACGAACAGCCCAGCCAGCTCCTAGCTCTGCTAAGGTCTGGTGGTCCCCACCAGCTGCCCTTCTTCTGCAGGAGGGACAGGGCTCATTCCTCTCCCAATGAAGCCGCCCCGACTCTTCCCCCGTCAGCCCACCCATCGCTCATGGCTGAGTCTCCGTATTCTCCCGGCTGTGCTCCCGTCGTCCCACGTCCCGTGGACAGGAAAGCACGTGGCAGTCCAGCAGGCCCTCTCTACCCTAATGCAAACGGGACAATCCAGCAGGCGCTCTCTCCCAATGAAACGGGGCAAGGCTGCGTCACCTCTGCTGGACCAGGGCTCTCCGAGGAGGAGGAGCTGTGGCTGCGCTCGCGGCTGGGGAGTGGGTGTGGATGGTGTCTGTGCTGGAGTCTCTGTTCTTGCTGCTGACAAGTAACTCACTCAGAAAGCTTTCAATGCAAACCCAAGCCAATACCATCTCATGTCATTTAAGCACAACTGATTTCTTAAGTGCGATTTAGCAGGTATTTTCCAGATAGCACCCAGTGATCGTTCACCGGCGTTCACCGAGGTCAGGGTGACAGAAAGGGTATTAGCTGACCAAGAATGGCTGGGATGAACGGGAAATTATAAAAACAAGAACTGTACGCACGCACATTACTGGTACTTCCTCATACATCAACGAGGACAAAAAACTTAAAAGGCAGAGCGCATTAACAAGAGACAAGGCCCAGAGACCCCGAAACGGAATCTCCAACGAAGCAATTTTTGATTCCTGTGGTGATGTGAGCAGAAGGGTTAATTTCCCGTTTGCTCTGGTCCAGCCCGTCAGAGGCCCCATGCATGACTCAGGACCCCTCAGACCCACCGGCATCACTCACCGTGTTTGTAGTTCTTCTCATGACCAGGGGAGCTGTCCAGAGACTGGCCATGCAGGAGGAGGTTTCCTCGTCATTCTGAAGGAAGAGAACGTGTGACAAGGGGCCGCAGAGATGAGCGCTGGTTTCAATGCCAGCGTGACTGTGCCTAACTACCATCTAACGTTCTTTCCCCACTCCCCGACGTTTTACAGTGAGAAGAGGGCCACATTTTAGAGTTCGGTCATCTGAACACAGCCCCCCTATCCACACAGGAGGAGGTTGAGAATTTCATCCAGAAGGACATTTCAAATCCTCACCAAATAAACACAAACACCCGCTAATTCAAGCCCTGGGGATCGCTGGACCTTCCCCCACCACACTCTTTCCCAGGCCAGTCAGTGAGACGGACAGGAAAACACCCAGTACCTTCAGATTCTCTCCATCAAGAAGGTCCATGAAGCCATCATCTTCGTCAGACAGAGTGGCCGTCACGGGGGACTGGGGCATAAAGAGAGGAACGAAGGTCCCTGGCTCGCTGTTCTCCCTTTCGTTGGAGGAAAGCTACAAGACAGAAGTCATGCCTGTTAATAAGCGATCAGCTCTCATCTCCTTGATGGGTCATCGCTTCTGAGAAAAACACAGTATATTTAAGTAAAATTCCAGCACTACTCATCAAAGGAATATGAGCCCACTAGCTGGTTTTGCTCAGTGGTTAGAGCATCGGCCTGTGGACGGAAGGGTCCCGGGTTCAATTCCTGCCAAGGCACATGCCTGGGTGGCGGACTCGACCCCTAGTAGGGGGCGTGCAGGAGACAGCTGACCAATGATTCTCTCTCATCATTGATGTTTCTCTCTCTCTCTCCCTTCTCCTCTGAAATCAATAAAAACGTATTTGAAAAATGATGATTCCACGTCCACACACAGTACTAAGCAGTGTGAGGCCAAGCAGCCCTCACAAAGAACCCTGCCCCGAAGCAATCCCCTGCCAGCAGGACCCGGGGAAGGCCTTGTCGGGAAGTCAAGGCTTATCAGCGGCTGCATCCAGCGAGCACGGCGCCATGGGCTGTGACAAGGCGACAACCGGCCAGGAGGAGGGAGGGCGAGAAGGTGCCGTCTCACCGAGACCGCCCGTGGCCCAGCAAATGCTTAGGTACGGCAGTTCCGACAGGAGCCTTACCTTCCCTCGCATGTTCCCAGGGAAGCCTCCCAACACTCTAGGTGAGCCTCCCTTTTACTTAACACACCAGGGGAGCAATGCTCAGCAGGTGAACGGTCACAGGGCTCACTGCTCCCCACCCCACCCTCCCCAGGAAAGAGACCTCTCGGAGGGAACACGGGGCATCTCATAGGCAACCCAGGACACAGGAAACCTAAGCCCCTCAGCAAGCATGGAGGACACTTTACTCCTTTCCTACGCGCTTTCCAAAGCCAGGGCAGAAGCTCAGCCATGTTTTCCTCCACAGGAACAAGGCGGTCCCCACATCAGCCCTGCAAGTACCGTTAGGACCCACATCCCTTGGGGCATGAGTATGTGACCCTCCAGGGGCCCTGGGCAGATCACCCCCAGCATCCTCTGCAGCAGCCTGCTGTCCTGGCCCTCGCTTTGCTTCTCAACATTAACACGTTCTGGCGCTCTCTGGCTGTCCACGGGTGCACCTGGGCACCCGGGCACCCTGCGGGGTCTCACCCAGCAGAACGCAGGGTAAGTAACGATCCTGGACAACACCCCTTGATGCTCACGTCGGGTATAACACCGGTTTTTGCGACCTAGGTTGACTCCCCAGGTACGGATGTCTACAGAGAATGACACACACTCTCTGGACACATCACCTCCCTCCACGACTCCTCCACCACGCGAGGAAAGACAGCGTGCTTGCAGACTAAAAGGGTACAAGGCAAACACCCTCTGACGTGAGCAACGTCCACCCCAGGAGATAGCACTGCCTGTCCTTGTGTCTACACCGCAGTGGCTGCAATTAGGGGCAGCCAGGTGACCACAGGAAATGCTGGCTTCAAGCTCGCACGCACGCGCACGCACACGCGCACACACACGCACACACACACACACGAAGCACGTTCAGTTTGGATACCCAGCTCTCACAGGGTTACCGTGTCCCTCGGCAAATCACCTCACGCCCTGACCCACTCACCCAGCGCGTCACATGGCAGGCTCAGCTACTTCAGGCCTGAGACGGAGGTGAGAAAGAGGCCCTTCTCCTCAGCGCCCCGCCCTGCACTCTCCCCCTCTCTCGCCTAAGCTCCAGGGGCCCTTCTGCTCGGGCACTTGCCCCCTGAGCCTCCGCGGCCCAGCTGGCCCACCTCTGGGACGCAGCTCTGCACCTTTCCAATAGGCCTTCTCTTACAATTTGAAAAAACAAACACACAAAACATCGGAGTGCCCTGTGCTGCCTGGCCCGTGTGGCACAGTTGAGAGATCAGCAGCTCGAGTCCCAGTCAGGGCACATGTCCGGGTTGTGGGCTTGATCCCCAGTCAGGGGCGTGGAGGACGCAGCCAATCAGTGATTCTCTCTCCCTCCCCTTCCTCTCTCTCAAACCAATAAAAACGTTCTAAAATGCTTTGTGCTAACGCTAGACATAGCGATACTGGCTGGACACACTCCTTAGACCACAAGCCAGTCTGGAGAGTCGCATTTTCAGAAGCACGTTCCCAGCCAAACCCGGAAACCAAATGTCATCTTGTCCACGGGGCCTCTCTAGTCCGCAGCGGTCAGATGCCCAGGAGAAAACCTCGAAGTGATGGCAGTTTGTCTGGCAAATGGGGCCAGCGGCCCTCACGATCCAGCAGCCCAGAGCGGTGGTCCCCTGTACCCACAACTCTCTCAGCCGCCCTGGAGGGAAGCTCAGGTCCTCCCTCCACACAGCAGCCGTGCCTTGGCACCAGGATGCGCTGGGAAAGAGCAGGGTTTACGTGCGGACATGTGGCCCACCAGAGAATGACCCAGGAAGCCTGCACGTTATTTTCCCAGAACTGACCAGGTCAAATAGCCTTTGCTCACGTCCAATATTTCAAACAGACCATCTCTCACTCCGCTTCTGCCTGCCTCCTCTCCAGACACAGCAAAAACACCAAAACATGTGACCAGCTAGTTTCCAAAGACAAGGTCCACGTAAAGACATCCAGAGCTGCCGCGGTGTCTTCCAGTCCAGGTTCAGGTGCTTGAATTCTCTTCCCGTGAGAGACGCCCCTAAGAGCCAGAGCACGTACCATCCGCGCTGGGGCAGAACTCTGCCTCTGGGTGAAGAGATCGCTACCCTCCTCACGTCGCAGGCAGCCACGAGATGCGGGTCTTATTGGCTTCTTAAACTCAAAGGCTTCCTGCAAGACAGTACAGTCGAGACATCTTCCACGGTCTATGGCACCAGCGCTAGGCCTCCGCTATACCTCAGGCGATGCGGACAAGGGAGTGGCCCTGGTCACTTCTGTAAATGCCTCCAAGTGAGGATTGTCATATTTCTCATCTAACTCCAGCACTGGATCTGTGTAGCTAAGCATTTCCAAGGCTGTCGACAGCTGACTTCTCACCAGGCTGAGCTTCCTAACAAGCACGTCACTGCCAAGTCCACAAAACACTGCCTTATAAGCTAGTCATCAATTTTCAAAATCTAAAGCCACGTCAACATGCCTGCAAATGGGAGCCAAAGCTTTTCACTGCACATGTGCTTGAGCGCTTTACGTGTCCCACCTTCTTCCTCCCAAGATAAACGTTCCCTGCGTAAGATTACCGCATTCCAGCCCTGGAGAGCGGCTCAGTTAGGTGACCATGGATTCCCAGTTGGGGCACATACCCGGGTTGGGGGCTCGATCCCCAGCAGGGGGCATGCAGAGGGCAGCTGAGCCATGCTTCCCTCTCTAAAACCAATAAAAACACATTTAAAAATAAAATTACTGCATTCCGTACTAAAAGCAATGGGGGGGCGGGGGGGACCAAAACAAATCTCACAAAACGCCGAGGGAAAGAAGTCAGAAGTGGCAGAACACATCGAAAAGCACTCGTAACCCCCTTTCCTGAAGTGCCACGTGGCAGCTTGCCCCGTGCTCAGGGCAGTGACAGCTCACACCAGAGGCCTCAGGTGCCAGCGCTGGACCAAGTGCCGTCTGTGCCATCAGCTCATCAACCATCAGCTACGACCCGATCGTCCCCCTTCGACTGGCACAGGCTGTGATGTGCCTGCAATCCGGCTTCACAGCCGGCCGGAACAACTCTGCCGCTGCTGTTTCCCTTCCAGAACGAGGCTCCAAGCAGGCCACCCTGGGAGAAGCCGAGGCTGGGAGGGAGAGGGGGACCCGGTCACCGGGCCTGGTCCAGGTCTGCACCTGGTCCCGGTAGAAGCCACTCGCGAGGCTGCAGCCTGGCGGGCACTGAAGGCAGGAACTCATTCTCTTCCAGATCTCACAGCGGGCCAAGGCATCATCACGCGAGAGCTCGTGAAAGCAGCAGGTCTCCCACTGAGCCCGTAGGGTTGTGAGGAGGATGGACTGGCAGTTTAGCGGGGAGAGGAGATGGGGAAATACAGCAAGAAGCCTGGACTTCTGCACAGCAAGCAGCTCAGCCTCTCAGCTGCCGTTTCAGTGACCGAAACGCCCTGGGACTTGCCCGCTCTTCCTAAGGGGACTTAGGAACGATGTTGCTGGGAGGGGTGATTTGTCCTAAGTCCCTAAGGGTCAGCCCCAGCCAGGGTCAGCTCCGGCCAGGGTCAGCACACACGCCAGGGTCAGCACACACGGAGGAAAGGAAGTCCCGGGCAGGCCTGTCCAGGTAAGCTCTTCATGGAGCTCCCGGCAGAGCAATGCCTGCTTTCCCGAACCACCTGCAAGTCCTCTGTCATCTCACTGAGTCCCCACAGCAGCCCCCAGGACACTGCTGTTCCTACCACAAAGGCAAAACCCTAAGGAAACAACTCGCACAGCAGGGCGCAAGCCCACGATTCTGCCGCCCAAGCCTGCCGACCTTCTCCCGGGAGCAGCCCAGCCCGTCCCTCGGCCACCGTCCTGGGGGCTCTGCTTCGGCGCCAGGTTAGTCCACGGAGCAGCACTCACGTTTTCCTTGTTCTCCTCCGGGTCCAGCAGCTGGAAGGCACCCCGGTCCAGGGAATCTGAATGGCTCCTCCTCAGAGCTGGACTGCATCCCAAGAGCTTCAGCTGCCGAGGTGGGAAAGGGAGGTAAGGCACGTAAGTGAAAAGGCCAAGGCAACTCAGTTCTCAAAAGGAAGGACAAGCGAAGCGTGGGGCACCCACCCTCTCACTGCGGGAACGTGGCCAGACGTGAGTGCCCGCTACGCGGCTTTACATGTGCTCCCCGGAGGTGCAGCCCTCAGCAGGGACTTAGGACCAATCACCCCTCCCAGCAACATCATTCACCCAAAAAGAACCCTCCCGATTCCACAAAGCTCTGGTAACCAGAGGTGGAGGGGACAGAGGCAGGTTTGCAGTAGCTTTTCGGGATGTGTGAACGCTTTTGAAACGAAGGAAAAGCAGACTTCATTGTCTGAAGTCACGTCTACGATTGAGAGCACACTGGCAGCTGGGGGAGGAAACAGGCATTAGTTCCAAAGGCACCGGAGGACTAACTTACAGGCAGGGAATTCACTCTCCTCATGGAACTTTCAAGACTGCAACGAAACCAGAAGGTAAATCGTGAGAACACAGCAAAGAGGCAGGCACATCAGGACAGGGGACCGGAGGGTCCTGGGTCCGATTCTGGTCAAAGGCGCATGCCCAGGTTTCGGGCTCGATCCCCAATGTGGGGTATGCAGGAGGCAGCTGGTCAATGGTTCTCTCTCATCACTGATGTTTCTCTCTCTCTCTCGTTCTGAAATCACTAAAAAATATTCACAAATAAAAAATCAGACAGTCGCCCTGGCCGGGTGGCTCAGTTGGTTGGAGCGCCGTCCCATACACCAAAAAGGTCAAGGGCGGGGTTCGCGGTCAGGGCACATACCTAGCCTGTGGGCCGCATTGCCGGGATTGGGCACATACAGGAAGCAACCGGCAGATGCTTCTCGGTCATATCCATGTTTCTCTCTCTCTTCTCCTTTCCTCTCTATGGACATATCCTTGGGTGACGACTTATTACTTGAGAGAGAGAGAGAGAGAGAGAGAGAGAGAGAGAGAGAGAGAGAGAGATCTGTTGTTCCACTTATCTATGCATTCATTGGTTGCTTCACCATGACCCAGGATTGAACTCAGCGCAACCTTGGTGTATTGGGACAATGCTCTAACCAACTGAGCTATCCCCACCAGGGCATTGGGTGAGGATTTAAAAAATAATAGTAATAATAATGGTAAGATACCAGACTGTTCATAGGACCCAGGAGTCTTATGAGGGACAGGTAAATCCAGAGCATGACCAATTTCACCACAAAATTAAGGGGAGTTTTTTCTAAGCACTAACATTTAAAAGCAGTGAATACATACTTTTCTTTACTGTCCAAGGGCCCGGGAGAATCCAGACAGAAGCCTGTGGGAAATAAAAAATGTATCTTTTAGGAACGAGTACACAAAACTCCCATTTGTCATTAAAAAAAGACTCCCTAGCCCTAATCGGTTTGGCTCAGTGGATAGAGCGTCAGCCTGCGGACTGAAAGGTCCCAGGTTTGATTCCGGTCAAGGGCATGGACCTTGGTTGCAGGCACATCCCCAGTAGGAGGTGTGCAGGAGGCAGCTGGTCGATGTTTCTCTCTCATCGATGTTTCTAACTCTCTCCCCCTTCCTCTCTGTAAAAAAAATCAATTATATCTTTAAAAAAATAATAAAAATAAATAAGACTCCCTAGTACTTTCTTTAAACCAGTCCACAAAGACAGCCTGGACTTTATGCCAAAAATAAAATCGAGTCTGTTTGTTTTTTATTTCTTTATTTTATAAGGAATTACATGTGTCCTTATTCCCCCATTACCCACCACCCCCCATTCATGCCCCCATCCCTGTTGTCTGTGTCCACTGGTTAGGCTTATCTGCATGCATATAAGTCCTTTGGTTGATCTTACCCCCTTACCCTTACCCCCTTACCCCCACCTTCCCCTACCTTGCCTGAGGTTTGACCTTCTGACTGATGTTTCTCTGTCTCCGGATCTATTTTTGTTCACAGTTTATGTTCATTATATTCCACAAATAAGTGACATCATGTGATATTTATCTTTCTCTACCTGGCTTATTTCGCTTAGCATAATGCTCTCCATCTCCATCCATGTTGTTGCAAATGGTAAGAACTCCTTTTTTTTTTTTTTACAGCAGCATAGTATTCCATTGTGTGGATGTACCAGTTTTCTAATCCACTCATCTGCTGATGGGCACTTAGGCTGTTTCCAGATCTTAGCTATGGTGAATTGTGCTGCTATGCACAAAGGGGTGCATATATCCTTTCTGATTGGTGTTTCTGGTTTCTTGGGATATATTCCTAGAAGTGGGATCACTGGGTCAAATGGGAGTTCCACTTTTAGTTTTTTTCAAGTCTTTATACTAGTATGATTGTCAGAAACTTCACATTTTCATGGTAGATCTACTAGTCCCCTGGCCTATTTGCAAATACCATTAAGGAAGATGGGATTTGAGGGCGTGAATTAGCCCGAAGCCTCTATCACTTTGTGGTTATTTGGAAGTTACCCAGTAACTTTCTGGGAGTTCCAAACCCTGGGGAGAATATTCCAGCACCAATGTTCTGGCATAGTTCTCTTTTTTAATATATTTCCATTGATTTTAGAGAGGAATGGAAAGGGAGAGAGAAACATCCATGATGGGAGAGAATCATTCATCGGCTGCCTCCTGCACACCCCCTACTGGGGATCAAGCCCACAACCCGGGCCTGTGCCCTGACCGGGAATCGAACCGTGACCTCCTGGTTCATAGGTCAACGCTCAACCACTGAGCCACACCGGCCGGGCCTGGCCTAGTTTTGATTTCAAATACTTTATCTTGTCAGATCGCTATGCATAACTCGGGGGTTCAGGAAGCACAACCATGTCATGTGACAAAGGCAGGCACTTAGCGCCTTCAACAAGTGACCACCAAGGGAGGTGCCCATCTCCCAGAGGCGGCAGGCGGGACCACTGCCCTGCACGGCCCAGGTCAGCAGCCTGCCTAGCTCGCCTTTCCTCTCTCTACCTGTGTCCTTGGGTGCGGACTTATTGATTACTTACTTATGTATCTATTTTAGAGAGGAGAGGTGCGTTTGCGGTTCCACTTCTCCATGCATCCATTGGTTGCCGGGTCGGATCCCGGGTCAGGGGGAAGCAACCACTGAACGCACGGACAAGTGGATGGCACCCAGAAACCTTGGCGAATCCAAGTGACCTGCCAGGCAGCTGGGTGCCCACGCCTGCCCGTGTGCTCCCTGGCCACGCTTTGCTGCCGCCGGCCGTTTCCAGGTGAAAGCGCAGGTTTCAGCAAGGCTGTTCCCCACACCACCGCAGAGGATGAGCGGCGGCGGCGAGGACCGAGTACCTGAATCTGTTGACTCGGAGGAGCCCATTCTCTGAAGACTGCTGTTCTTCGCCTCGGGCGGCTGCTCGCCCACACTGAAACCAAGAGAAAGATCTGTGCGTTTCTGGGCCACAGCGACGGGTTGACGGGTTGCTGCCAGGGCGGCCATGAGGGCCTTAGCAGCCTCACCCCGCACAACTCAGGGACCCAGCACACCCGACGGCAAGGACGAGGAAGGGGCCGGTGCAGGACAGGAGGACTCGGACGGATGCTGGCGTGTGTCCGGAAGTGAGAGCCTGTGTTCTGGGTAGGCAGAGCTAGGAGCAGCCGTGAAACACACAGGAAAACGAACCTACGGGACACGAGCGTCCCTAGGAAGCGCCACGTCCAAGGTCGCAGGGAAAGCAGCTTCCTGTAAACACTGTGGGATGCTTTTTTTGTAATTTTTTTTTTCTCCGAGAAGCCCAGAGAATTGAGTACAGGAAGTTGAGTAAAAAGGTCTGGCTCTAGGCAGGCGTGCGGGTGGACATCTGGAATGTGCAGGGAGCGAGGGATCCCCGGGGTTTGCACAAAACCCCGAGAGAAGATGCCACGTCCCTTTGTTGAGAAGGAACGAAGCTCACAGGAAACGAGGATCCTGCAAGATGGTGCGGCCCAGGGTGCAAGTGGGGTCTCGGAGGGCCCGTCTTTACCCAGGGGGGTCCCGGCGTGGGGGCGGGGGGTCCCAAACAGCCTCCTGGGACCAGGACAGAAGCGGGCAAGGCAGGGCAATCCGAAAAGCAAGGGCAGCGAAGGTCGGGGGGCCAGGCCGCCCCCACACCCTGCCGGGCCTGGCTCAGGGCTGACGGCGGGCCTGGAGGGTCCGAACGGCCTCTCCCGCCCAGCATTCCGCCCGGGAGGAGGGTGCACATGGCGAGCCCCCGCCAGGCGGGGCCGCCCCCGGACGGCGACAGGTCTGGCCCTTCCTGCGGCCCGATCCCCCCGAGAGCCGCCTGGGAGCCCCCGCCCGCCCCTCCTCACCTGCCCAGTCCCTGCAGCTGGTCCATGGTGGCCGTCAGGTTGGTGACAGGCGACAGGCCGCCGGCGGCCGGCTCGCCACTGAAAAGCGCCTTCACGACGGGCGGCGGCCCGGGAGGGGGGCTGCAGGCGAAGAGCAGGCGGCGGCGGTGCGGGGGCTCCGGGCCCAGTTCCATGGCCGCGCCCGGCCGCCCAGGGAGGGACTCCGGCTCCCTCTGCCTCCGCGGGGCCCGTCCGCCCCGCCGGCACTGGCCTGGGCCGCGCGCCCCGCCGTCGGTGCCCTCGGCTCAAACACAAACACGACCCCGCGGTTCAGGGACGCGGCTGCCGCGGAAGAAGCGGCGCGGACGGGCGGGCGGGTGTCCGGCCCCAGCAGGCGCCACCCACACGCACGGGTGCTTCCCGCTCACCCCGCGAGGCCGGCGGGCGGGCGGGCGCCGGCAACCTGAAGGTTAAATCCAAACAAACGCGGCGGGCCGGGGAGGGAGAGCGGCCGGAGCGGAGAGGCCTCAGCCCGGGCCCACTCTGCCTGCGCTTCTGCCTCGGCCCCCCGCCCGCCCGGACCTCGGAGTGACCTGCCACCTGCCTCCTCTCTCGTGGACTGTCGCGGCGCTGAGCCCTTTCGCGCTAATAGCTGCTCCCTAGGACCCGCCTCCGCCCCGCCCCGCCCCCTTTCCTAGTTGGCGCCAAACGGAACCCACCAATCAGTGCGCAGCCCTGCCCCCTGGCTCCCGACTGGCAGCCGGGCTGTACCACGAAGAGGGGGCAAAGGACGCAGCTCGCGGGACCCAGCGAGGTCACGTGCTCGCCGAAAGGGGCGGGGCCTCGGGGAGACCCGAGCGGATCCGAACGGGAGCGAACGCCGAGGTCAATGAAAAGTCCCAGCAGCTCCTGCGAGGCGCGGTCGGGACGGAATGGCCGCTCTTGGCCCGTTGCATGCTGGGGAGCGTAGTTCTCGGCCCGCGCGGCCGTCCCGTTGCTTCCTGCCCGGCGTGGGCTGCAGAGGCTTCGCCCCGGGCTCGGCACCCCACCCCCTGAGCGCCGGGAGGCTGGAGGCGGCCTTCCGGGCCCTTGAAGGCCAGGCTGAGCCCAGCCTGGCAGTACTGCGGGCCCCTCTCTGCCGCACGGGTCTCCACGCCCCGGTTTTATATTTGATAACGAGGGAGGGAACCGAATGACCCCTGGACTGGGCGCTGCCCTCCCAACCCCAGGGCCCAGGGCCCGAGAGCCGACGCTCCCCCCCGCTTCCACACCCTGCCGCCAAGCGGACCCTGCAGCAAGGCGTGGCCTGTGGGCCTCGGCATCCTTTGCTCGCCTCCGTGGTGGCTCTGACTATGTTTTCTGAGAATCACTTCCTTCTCGTCCACCCTTTCTTCCCCGATTGGGAGCTCCTAGCCACGCCATCGCTGTGGTCATGGCTGGCACATGCAGAGCGTCGGTGCCAGGCACTCTTCCAAGTGCGTTATCTGTATTATTATTTTTTTCTTTTTCTTTTTAAAGGTTGACGCGAGTGTTGAGGGTGATTTTTATAATGTTGGGGCCATCTTCCATTGTGAACGGGAGCAAAAGGAAGAGCATACTTGAGCCACATCCTCCCCGGTTCCCACAGGTCTGCCCGCCCAAGCCCTGGAGCAGCAGGAGGGGAGGGAGGGCCGTGCCCTGTGAATGGGGAGGTTTGGGTTACTGGATTCTGCTCTGGGGCGGGTCCCTTTGCTCTTTCCTTCAGTCTCCACCGAGAGCCTACCACTTTGCTAGATCCAGACCGACTGGGTCAACAGGTCCTTGGAAAATGCTGGAAGAACCCCCTCACGCCCCTGCCCACACCCCTGAGCCAGCTTCCCGGGACACATTCCCGTGTTAGCATCTGCCTTCCAGGGGCCACAGGCTCCACTTTTGTCCTGTGGATGATTTCACCGGGTGCGTTCACCCCTTGGCGGCACACTCAAAAGGGGAGGGGCCCTGCCTCTCCCTTTCTGGACTCAGTGCCACCCCGGTGCCCGCCTGGGTCAGGGGACCCCTCGGGACATGGAGACGGAATGCTTACTGCAAAGAGAAGGTGTGAGGGCTCTGAGCGTTTAAAAAGGGAGTCTGACCTGGTACGCCAGGAACCCTGAGGAAGCGCCGGGTCCAGTCCTTGGGGTGGGGAGGAAAGCCTGTCAGGCTCGGAGTCGAGGAGGCCCCAGAGTGGCCGAAAGCAAGTCGGAGGAGGGGAGCAAGGGGAGGGTCCCCGGCGCCCCGGGGGCTGGGGCTGGGACTGGAACTTTCCTCTCTCCAGGGCAATGGGAAGCCGTGGACAAGCTGGCGTTTCCATTTTAAAAGGTAACCCTGATTCCAGGGTGGAGAGTAGGAATGGGTAGAGCCGGGGGACCCCTTTGGAGGGCATCCCATGGTCCTGCTACGCACTAGGGAGGGGACGGGATGGTGCAGAGGACAACGGAGGCCTCGGGTCCCCCCCGCGGGGGGTGAGAGAGCTGGACTCCACTGTGCTTCTCGGTCAGGCGCCCGGCCGGCCGGCTCCTGGCTGCTCCCTGCCACTCCTTGGCCACCAAAATAAAACGTGGCTTTTCCACCTACATTACGTTTCGCAGTGCCCTGTATCTTTTGTTTGGAGAAGGGATTCCCCTCGTTAAAAACAAAAGCAAAAATAAATAAATATACACACAGACCTGTATGTTTATGTATACATGTATGTAACGTACACATAAATATACTTTGTATGTAACGTATACATAAATATACATTAACTGGAATCGGGCTGGCCCTCGTTTCTCAGACATAAATCGAGAAGCGGATTTGTTGGGGAACAGAACCCTTTTCCCCCGGTAGAAATAATGTCAACTGAATTAATGCGCTTCTGACCATGCCCTGTTTTAACCTCCCTTACATGCAGTACATGGCTAATGTGCTGTCTAATTCACAAACACTTCTTACATTTATCAGCCCACCCCTACTAGCCTCAAAGGGATTTTGCATACATCACTGTCTCTGAAATGCGATCACCGGCTATCTGCTTTTCGTTCATCCAATCAATTTTTCTACCTCCGCCATGGCCCCCGTGGCTGTTTTGAGAGCACTTTCACACCCTTAGCGACATCAGCACTCTTGATGGTCTCTTTGTGGTTTAAAATTGTCAGCAACAAAGGCATTCTCTCCTTGGTCTGTTCAGTCCTGCTGAGGTCTGAGCCTGAGCGGGCTGCCAGATGGAAAACGGAAGTTTTGGTTGACAACCGAGACATTTTTCTGTGAAGACAACTGAGAACCGAAATTGTTCGAGATGAGAGACGGCCTTGAAGCATCGTAACCTCCATCTCGTATGAAAAACTCTGAAACTCTCTGCTATTGTTAGATAGTCCCTAGTCCTGTTAGCTCTGTCATTATAAACTCTGTCACCTTAGGAGAGTCTGCTGTTCTGTAAAATGACTTTGTTTTTTAGTTTAAATAAGAGAAAAAGATAAACTTAACTGTCTGACCTTGCAAGCTAGCCACCCAATGTAATAGACTAAAGTAAACTCATACTGATAATAATGCCAAGTACAAACTCATTATGCATTCAGGGTTACAACGGTCTCTAACAGTGGCTCACACGGAGCCCTTTGTATTATCTGCGAACAAAGAGGCTTGAAAGGTATAAATAGGGGGAACTTCCTGTATGGGTTGCTCAGAGATTGGGGAAAGACACCTCCCTCTGGGCCCCGCAATAAACAACTCCCAATTAATTGGCTCTTAGGCATCCTGTCACACAGTTTGACTGTCAATTTCCCCTCTCCTTTATTTTATTTCTGTTCTTGTTCATCCTCACCCCAGGATATGGGCATTGGTTTTCAGAGCGCGTGGAAGGGAGGGGGAGAGACAGAGAGAGAAAGACACTGATGTGAGAGAGACACAGTATTTGGTTGTCTCCCGCGCTCTCCCCGACGAGGGCAGGAGACCGAGGTGCGTGCCCTTAACTGGAACCGAACCCGGGACCCTTCAGTCCTCCGGCTGGCCCTCTATCCACTGAGCCAGACCAGCGAGGGCATGGGCAGGGCCTTCGATACTGGACTCAACATCCCTGTTCTTGCAGGCATTCATTCAACCGGCGCTTCTTCATTGCTCACTACAAACCCGAGTGCTTGATCAAAACCCCACAATTCCTGCCCTCCTGCGCTCACCTTCGCCAAACCCCCACCCTCAGGAACATTCCTTCAATGATGGTAATTGCCAGGCCACCGGCAGGGCTGCTGGGACCTGGAGGAGGGGCGGGAGATAGAGACTGGGAATGCTGGGGGGGGGGGGGGGGGGGAGCAGGAAGGGGAACTTCCAAAAGGGGATTAAAACTCCCGGACCCAGGTTGCTGGGAAAGGGAATTCGGGTCGGGGTGCTTGTCTGTCTGTCCTTTTTTCCTTCATTTTACTTTGCTTGTTTGAAAGAGGTGGGGTGCTTTGCGGGGAGGCAGACCAGCGCTTCCTGGGAGCTGCTTCTGAGTCCTGGGCCCTGAGGGGGGGCGGGGAGCAGGGGCCATTCCTGACAGACTTAGAACTTCCCCAAGGGCTTGGCCTCATCCCGTAGTGAAGGGTGTGGAGAGGGTGTGGTAATGGGATCCAAACTGCCCCCCAGGAAGAGGTGGGGGCTGTGCAAAAAGTTGGGGGGGGGAACCACTGGAGGAAGGGAGGGATTGGGGGGCAGGCGGGGAGGCAGTGTTAGGGGCAGATTTTCGTGGGTGACCTGCGGCTCCCCCACGCTGCCGGCAGCATTGGAATAGACCAGGGATCCTCAAACTTTTTAAACGGGGGGGCCAGTTCACTGTCCCTCAGACCGTTGGAGGGCCGGACTATAGTTTAAAAAAAACTATGAACAAATTCCTATGCGCACTGCGGGCCCGGGACGAGTCGGCTGCTACACAGGACAGGCAGCGGCACCTGGCGGGCCGGATCCATGTCCTCGGCGGGCCGCATGTCACCCGCAGGCCGTAGTTTGCGGACCCCTGGAATAGACGCTCATAGGGGATTCAACCCTGTCTGCCGCACTGGCTGGAGCCGGGACCGGCAGCCGGACCCCTGGGCTGTCCCATTACAGCGAGTTCACCTGCTGCTGGTGCGGAGCTGAGGCGAGGCTGGGCGGGAGGACGCCGGGGGAGGACTGCAGCACCCTTTCGGCGGGAGGCCGCGCTCCTGAAGGCGCTGAAGGAGCTCAGCTCTGCTTGCTGCTGCGTGACGGGGCAGGCGCTCGGAGAGACTTGGGGTCTCAGGGTGCTTCCCCGGGGGCGGGACTGTCCCTGAGGGTGTGCAGTGTCCTAGGGTGGGGGGGGGGCACCAGCACGCAAGCCTGGGTGTAGCAGAGGCCCCGGGGGTGGTTCTGGGGAAGGAACCGGAGGGGGGTGGCCAGTCCGCGGTTACCACCCCCGGGAGGGAGCCCTGAAGGTGCCCGGGAGGTGCTGCAGAGAGGGAGGGAGAGGTCGGAGGGAGGGAGAGGTCAGAGGGGGGCGGGCACGCTCTGGGACGCAGAAGGGGCAGTTGGTTCCTAGGTGCTGAGCGCCTCTGAGCATCCATTTCAGCCCCAAGCAGAGAGCCATCTACGGCGACGGACGGATGGACGGACGGACGGACGGACGAGAGAACGGGTGCCCAGCGGTGCCTTCACGCAGCGATGGAAGCAGAGCACTATGGTGGCTGTCGCAACGAGTGCTGAGCATAAGCCAGGCACAGCAAGGACATGCTGCCCCATCCCCTGGATACCGGGTTTTGAAAAAGGAAGAGCCCTGCCCTGGCCGGTGTGGCTCAGTGGCTAGAGCATCGACCCTCAGACTGCAGGGTCCCGGGTTTGATCCCGGTCAAGGGCACGTACCTTAGTTGCAGGCTCCCGGCCCTGGTTGGGGGCAGGCGCAGGCAGGAGGCAGCCCGTTGGTGTGTCTCTCTCTTTTCCTCTCCTTTCCACTCTCTCTAAAAATCAACGGGAGGAAATCCTCCAGTGAGGATTAATAAATAAAAAAATAAAGCAGATGCTGACTTTTTTTTTTTAAATGAAAAGTCCTGCTCTTAGCTCTGGCTGGTGTGGCTCAGTGGCTGGAGCGTCGGGCTGAAGGGTCCCGGGTTCGATTCCGGTCGGGGGCCCATGCCTGCCTCGACTGCAGGCTGGATCCCCAGCCCGGGTCCAGGCGCGGGTGGAAGGCAGCCAGTCCTCAGGCTGATGCTTCTCTGGGCCTCTCCCAGGCCCTTCCACTCTTTCTAAAAAGGAATGGAAGAATTCCCTCGGGTGAGGACCAACAACAACAAACGAACAATGCAAGATTTCTTAAAAACATCACATTTAAATTCTGAAAAAAGGAAAGTCCTGCCTTTACGCTGTTGGCGATGGAAGTCAGGGTGCTGTTGTCTTTGGGGGTGGCTGGGAAGGGCCCCGGGGGGCTGTGGGGGCGGGCTGCGTTGTTTCTTGACCTGGGTGCTGGTTTCCTGATGGTCACGGGGCGAGAGAGGATCATGGATCGGCTGCCTCCTGCATGCTCCCCGCTAGGGATTGAGCCCGCAACCCAGACGTGTGCCCTTGACCAGAATCGAACCCGGGACCCTTCAGTTCGCAGGCCGATGCTCTATCCACTGAGCCACACCGGCCAGGGCTTAATTTTTCATTTTAAACCTATTTTATTCATTTCAGAGAGGAAGGGCGAGGGAGATAAAAGCATCAGTGATGAAAGAGAATCATGGGTCCGCTGCCTCCTGCACGCCCCCCACTGGGGATGGAGCCCCCAACCAGGGCCTGCGCCCTGACACCGAGAACCGATGGAACTGTGACCTCCTGGTTCATAGGTGGACGCTCAACCCCTGAGCCATGCCAGCTGGGCTCAATGAAATGTTTATTACCAGTAATAAAACAACCTTCCTTTCACTCACTTTACCCTCCAGCGATATTCCTTCCCTTCACGGTAAAGCTCTAAAAGAGTTGACTCCGCCCATTTTTCCCCTGAACCCAATCCAACCAGACATCCCACTCCCTGCTCCACAGAAACCGGCTTCGGCGAGTTCTCCAGGGACCTCATTTTACCGGATCCAGGACCAAACCACAGCCATGCCTTTCCCTGCCTGGCAGCCAGCCGATGCCTCTGGCCACAGGCGCTCACTCCCTTCTAGAAAGAGCAGCGGGCTTGGCCGTCAGGGCACCCTTCTCCAGACCACCCCCCTCCAGCTGCTGCTGAGAGGCCTGAGGGAAGCCATGAGGCCCCGAGGGTGAGGACCGGGCGGGAGGAGGGAGGACGCTTGGGGCCTCCTGGGAAGTATCATGCCTCTTGCTCCCAGCACAGCACAGAGCCTGGCTCTAGGGGTGAGGAGGTGTGTGGAGTGATGGAGGATAAGGGTTTGCAGGTCATCTGAGGTCAGAGGCCATCCTCCCGCCTGCCCCCCCCCCCCCCCATGGCAGATGGACTGCACTTACGGCTTGGGGCGGTGAGCAGTTCTAGATCCCTTTTCTCTAAGAGGGAAACATGGACGTGAGAGAAACATCGATGGGTTGCTGCCTGCATGACCCCTGACCAGGGCCTGGGCCAGGAGTTGCCCGCCACCAAGGTGCCTGCCCTTGGCTGGAATCGAACCCGGGACCCTTCGGTCCGAAGGCCGACGCTCTATCCATGGAGCCAAAACAAATTTTCTCTTCTGAAAAAGTTGAAGATTTGGCCTGTGGACTGAAAGGTCCCAGGTTCGATTCCGGTCAGGGCACAGGCCCGGGTCGCGGGCTCGATCCCAGCAGGGGCGTGCAGGAGGCAGCCGATCCATGATTCTCTCTCATCATGGATGTTTCTTCTTTTTTTTTTTCAGTTTTGAAAAATATATATTTTATTGATTTTTTTTTTTTTTTTTTTACAGAGAGGGATAGAGAGTTAGAAACATCGATGAGAGAGAAACATCCATCAGCTGCCTCCTGCACACCCTCTCACTGGGGATGTGCCCGCAACCAAGGTACATGCCCCTGACCGGAATCGAACCGGGGACCCTTCAGTCCGCAGGCCGACGCACTGTCCACTGAGCCACACCGGTGAGGGCTCATCTTTGATGTTTCTATCTCTCTCTGCTCTCCCTTCCTCTCTGAAATCAATAAAAATGTATTACAAAACAATACTAGTAAGTCCAGGACTCTCCGGCCACTCCCCCGCCCCGCCCCCGCGGGCTTGGCTGTCCCCGAGGAGGCCGCCAGAGGGCACCGGTTTCCCAGCAGAATGTCCGTCTGCAAAGACAGGGCTGCTGGGAGCAGAGGAGCTGAGCGGAGGAGCTGAGCGCACGCGGGAGGCTGAGCGCAGGGCCGCAGAGGGAAACCCGCCGGACTGCACAGCCATCCTCAGTAACGTCGCGGCTGTGTGGCGGCAGACGGGGTCCTGGAACGATGGGGGTGATCGCTTCGTAAGGAACATGAATGTCTAATCGGCTGTGCTGGACCCCGAAACGAATGTAATGCGGTACGTCAACTGTAACTAAAAAATTAGCCGGCCGGGCGATGGGTGTCGACCTATGCACCAGGAGGTCACGGTTCCGTTCCGGGCAGGGGCTTGCCCAGTTTGCCAGCTCAGTCCCCACTGAGTGGTGCAGGAGGCAGCCGATCGATGATTCTCATCATTGATGTTTCTCTCTCGTTCCTTCTCCCATCCTCTCTGAAATCAATTTTTAAAAATGTATTTTTTTTTTTAAAGGAAAAACGGAGTGTGCCCCGTGTCGGGGATCTGTTTCCAGAGGCTTCTGCGGGGCAGGGCGGGGCGTGCGCCTCCAAACCCCTGTTGTTAATCTCCTTCGCTGGCCCTTGTCTCATGTGTCAGCTTCCGGACCTCACTTGCTCCCCGTTTTACCCCCCAAGGAAACGGGAGGAAGGACCCCTCACCAGTCTACCACCCAGAGGCGTGGGCAGAGAGAACAGAGCACGTGTGTAGGTACCTTCTGGAAGTTTGAAATGGAGTGGAGAAACGGGAGGTGGCCGGTCCTCGCTGGCCCTCACCCTGGCCCTGTGGTACCATGGCTGCTGAGTGGGCCACACTGCCCGCCGTGCTCTACAGCGAGCGAGCGCCCGGGCTGGGCATTCTGGGAGAGGGGACTCCCCAGCAGGTGGAGGTGATGAGGCTGAATGAGGGCAGAGGCAGAGGGCCAGGCAGGGCAGCCACTGGAGCAACGGGGAGCCACAGCGGCTCTGGAGCAGGGCGCATTGCATTCCAAAGGGTCACCCTTTCCTGTGAGGTTTCTTGGGGTGCTCCCTCCGGAGGTCAGAGGTCCTGGACAGCAGCTGCGCCTCCTTACCGCTTGCACTGGGGGGCTGGGAGGGGCTGGAGGCCAGCAGGATGGGCCTGTGGTGTCAGTGCCCGTCCGGGCTTCCTCCTCCCGGGCCTCCGGGAGGTAACCGTGTTCCTGGGGTTGAGTTACAGCCTCTTGCACCAGCCGCCTGTTAGCGGGTTGACAAAGGCCCCCATTAGGCAAGAGGCCGGGGTGGGGGCTGAGGGGGGTCTTGGTTTCCAGGCCTGAATCCTGTTCAGCCACGGTAACGCCTGCCCTTGAGGGTGTCCGGGCTGGACCCATTCCCGTCCTTCCAGCCTGAAACCCAGACTCGGAGGTGTGGACGGAAGGGGCCACACGCTGACCTGACAGCTCGGGGGAGGCCTGCGTGGCGGTCTTGCAAACTCAGACCTAAAGTCACCCCACAGGAGGGTCTGAAATTAAACTTGAACTAAACGCAGGGATGGTGGGCAGTTACGTCCTAGGCCGGGGTCTTCACCGACAAGGTCAGCCTTTACCTTAGCTGAGCCTGTCTCTTTTTGCATCTGTGATAACACACCCTTGGAATGTCCGGGTACCTTGTAACTTCCCTTTTTCTGGGGCCCCTGGGCCACAACCTAAAGTGCTGGGCGCCAGGACGGAGACCACAAATTCCTTCATTATCATGTTCATTGTTCCTGCACCCACCGAAGTATGTGTCCATCATTTCACTTTTTATCCAATCCCAGGGGTCCCCCCACACTTTGCTTAATCCCACCTCCCTAATCTATCACCAATGAATTTCATGTCACCCACCTACGTCCCTCCTTGGATGGCAATGTATAAATACAGATGTAACCCGCCATTCTCCGGAGCATCATCTCAATGCGTTGAGGTTCTGCTTCCCGGCATATGTCCACAATTTGGCTCAAATAAACTCACAAAAATTCTTTACAGGTTTCAATGGTTTTTTTACGTTCACAGAGGCAAGCCTGGGCCTTTGGGTGCCTGTGTGTTCTGCGAAGAGCAGGCCCGTCTGAGACGTGCCCCCCACTTAACCCAGTGAGGCCCCACGCTCTTCACAGACGAGGAAACAGGACAGAAGGGCTTGGCCCGGTCCCTGCTGGGGGGCTCCTGAGCGCGGGCCGGCCTCCCTTCCCTGGGCACAGAGTGCCCCCCAGGGGGCTGGGAGGCGGCAGCCACCGGGCTCCCCCTTTCCCTCACCTCCTCACGTTCCCCACCCCCGCTCCCGCCCCGTGATCCTGTGACCCCTCAACCCTCAGGTCGCAGAGTTGGGGAAAGACCTGCCCCCGTGTGGCCACCGCTTAGCTCCTCACTCTGCAACCTTGAACACAGGCGTTGCATCCGCCATAGAACTCGCCACCTCCAGGGTCACTGCGCGCGTTGACGGGTGCAGGCAGTGGTGTGACCACTGCCAACTGTTGTGGGGTCGAACCCTGGAGTCAGAATAAGACCACCAGAGGCTGATGCTCCGGCTAAGGTCCCTGAAAGGAGGGAGAGCCTCCAGCCCCTTCTGGGGGGTCCCTCTCTCCTCCCTCTTGGGTACCTCACCGGGGCCCCAAATGTTGTGGGGCGACCCGCGAATGAAGACCGCCAGGCAGCCAAATTGAAATTTAGGAAGCCTTTATTACAAACTCAAGCCCGGGCCTGCGTCTCCACTGACACAGCAGGGAGCAGCGCGAGCCCCGAACACTCGGAGCAAGCAAGTTTTTATCCCAAAGCAGGGGGATTTGGCAGAACCTGATTGGTTAAACTTGGGTCAAAAAGTCAGTTACATTACTCACAATAATGGAAGGTTTTCAGTTGAACAAGCAATTACAAAAGTTACAAAGCATGGGAGAATGTAGTTACAGCGTAAGTTGCCTGTTTGATCAGTCTTGCGATTTCCTTTATTCTAAACTCTAAATTACAAAGGCTGGGCGCCGCCCGCAGGGTCGCTCCCAGCCACATCCTGCTGGACATAGGATTGGAATGTGGATCTATCTTACGAAAGCAGATTGTACAGAAGCAGAATTGAGCGAAGTTAATAATCTCCAAAAGTTATTTACAGTTTCTACTCCTGGAGCTGCTGAGTCATTGGGAATCGATCTCCTGTAGTTCTGGTCCACAGGGACAGGAAAATTACCTTTGTGGTGTGGGATGGATTTACGTTAAAACAAAGGGCAGGAGTCACGCCTGGCTGGAGCATGACGAACCACCTGCTTCTGAGCGTGGGTCACCTGCCAAACCTTAATACACAGTTGGGGTCTCTGTCCTGACGTGGGGTCACTTACGCCAGAACACCATGAGATGCAGGATGCTTCCACTTCCCAAGCCAGGGGCCCTTTGCAGTGAACCCCGGCCTGGCCCGGCCGCTGGCGGCCACCGGCCCACTTCCTCCCCCTGCGGCTCTGCCTTCTCGGAGATCTCACGGGAGCAGAACCCTCCGATCCCGCCGTGTGACACTTCTGGAGACCGGACGCCCACGGCTCACGGCTCATTCGTTTCCCTGGTTAAGCCGCAGGCCAGGAGGGCGTGGCTGCCGCGTCCCGTGAGCCCGCTGGTTTCACTGCTTCCCGTAGAGCTGCCACGCGCACGCTTGCACGGGTGTTCGTGTGGACGGACGCTCTCAGCGCTTGACGGTGAACGCCCCCGAGTGGAACTTCTAGGTTGCATGGTGTGAGAGCTCGCTTGCCCTTTTATCCTTTTAAATATAATAATTTTATTGATTTCAGAGAGGGAGGGAGAGGGGGAGAGAGACAATAATGGTGAAAAACCCTCTCGGAGGGCGGGTGGGGGTGGGTGGTGAGAGATTAACCAAAAAACTGAAATGTGTGTCTACGTTACCCCTGGACACAGCAGTGTGGTGAAGGCTGGGGTGGGGGTGGGGTCAGGCCAGAAGGGGGCAATGGGGAGGAAGGGGGACATCTGTAATACTTTCAACAATAAAGACACATTTCAAAACAAAACAAATAGAAACAATAATGATGAGAACCAGGAATCCGCTGCCTCCTGCACACCCCGACTGGGGAACTGAGCCCGTCACCGGGCCTGTGCCCTGCAGGAATGGAACCTCCTGGTGCCTGGGTGGACGCTCAGCCGCGGAGCCACGCCGGCCGGGCTGCTGTCTTTCTGGGTGGCCCAGAGCTATCGGGTCACCTCCCTGAGCTTTCCTTACCCTCCAAGCTGGTGTCTCACAGCTCCGATGCGTCTGTGGCCTTGGCCTTGGCCTTGGCCCTCACACTTCTTTGTGCGTCTGACCCACCTGCAGGCTGGGCTTCTTGAGCCAGGTCCCGGGCCCCCCTCAGAATTTCCATTTCTTTCTTTCCTTTTAATCTTCACCCGAGGATTTGTTTTCCATTGCTTTCTAGAGAGAGTGGAAGGGAGGGAGGAGAGGGTGTTAGAGAGTGGGAATTTTTGAGCACTACTGAGGCCGTGGACTATGCCCCAGATAGAGTTGTCAGTGCTGACACCAGGCCAGGCCTTGAGATACGGTCTCATGGCCCCTTCCCAGCACGTAGGCCTTCTTTCAGAGAACACTGTCAGCTTTCTGAAGAGCAGGATGACCCTGTGAATAACATGGTCGTCAACCGCATGACTCCGACGTTGCTTGGGAAAAACTGTTTTGTCTTGGGTTGCCTGCTCTGCAAGAACAGGATGTGGTTAATGTGCTTAAAAGTGGTCCTGCACAAAGGGTGGGGGCTGCTCTCTGGACTCCCTGCGTGGAGAATGGCAGAGCAGTCGCCTGGCTAGCTCGAATAAAGGCTCTTTGCTATTGCATCGGACTCGGCTCCCGGGTGGTCTTTGGGGATCACGAAATCTGGGCATAACAAGGGGAAGAGAGAGAGAGAGAGAGAGAGAGAGAAGCACTGACGTGGTCCCGCACCCGCCTGCCCCACCAGGGCTGGGGGACCTGCAAGTGAGGTCTGTGTCCTTGGCCTGAAATCGAACCCACACACTTTGGCCTGCAGGCCGACGCCGACGCTCCAACCACGGAACCCTTGGCCGGGACGCCATTCTTTGAGCTGTTGTTGCTGTGTGTGTGTGTTTTGAATTTCCATTTTTTTTAATGTGTATTTTATTGATTTTTTTACAGAGAGGAAGGGAGAGAGATAGAGAGCCAGAAACATCCATGAGAGAGGAACATCCACCAGCTGCCTCCTGCACACTCCCCACTGGGGATGTGCCTGCAACCAAGGCACATGCCCTTGACCGGAACTGAACCTGGGACCTTTCAGTCCGCAGGCCGATGCTCTCTCCACTGAGCCACACCGGTTTCAGCTCATTAAGGCTCCTCAAGGGAACTTGGCCTCAGCTGTGGGTGCATCCATCTTTGTGACGGAGGGATGGTCAATTAGCGTATTCCCTCCTTATTAGATAGGGTCCCGGGAGGCACCGGAAGGGGGAGGTGAAGATATTTATAATGTTCTCCGGGTTTCCAATCTGCTCACTTACATGCACCTGCTCAAGCTTTGTCTACTGGCCGCACCTCCCGCAGCCCACCTCACTCAGCCACCTGGGACCACAGGCTCGGACCATGAGGTCAAGCTCACAACCACAGCCTTTGGCTGTAACTGTGCTGAGAGGGCTTTGCCACGGGAGGACCGTGCCTGCTCATTACTCTGAGGCGTGAACCTTCCAAATGCTGTAGCCGCGCTCCACAGAAAATCATTGATCAGCTGCCCCCTGCGTGCCCCTACTGGGGATCGAGCCCACAACCTGGGCATGTGCTCTGACTGGGAATCGAACCCCGACCTCCTGGTTCATAGGTCGATGCTCAAACCCTGAGCCACACCGGCTAGGCTCCCCTAGAATCTTCTGATCACCTTGTTCATGAGATGAGACATTATGAAAAAGGCAGGCTGGGAGAGGCCCCTCGCTCCCCAGGAGAGAGGGCGGCCATGACTTCTGAGGGTCTGATCAGCCTCCCCACCTCTGTGGCGGACACCCACTCGCACGCACCGGGCTGGCTGGGGCTCAGGCCTGGAGGCTGGGACGCCTGGAACCTGTGCTGTGGCCGAGAGAGGGAAGGCGACCCAGGGCCCCCAGTCCGACGTGCAGCCGGCGGAGGCCCTGTGGACGCCCCCGGGCTCTGCTGATTCCGAGCGGGGGAGTGTGCAGGGCTGGCCGCGGCCGAGGTCCCTTCGCCAGCGGGAAAGGCGCGCTGAGGGTGTGGGGTCCGGCCTAGAGGAAGCAGGACTGGGCAGGTCCCATGCCCTCGTCTAAGGCGAGTGCTGATGCCTTCTTCTCTCCGGCTTGGCTCCTTGGGGACCTGAAGCCAGAACGAAAGGTGAGGGGCCCGGAAGAGACCTTAGGAGTCCAGACTCCTGGGCTGACCTTCCTCCCGGCCATTCTCCAGGGCGCCGTGTGCAAGCCCGGCTTGGTCAAGAGCCGCTGGGGCAATCCCGGCTGTGAAAGCAGGTTGCACACAAGCCCATTTCTCCTTCCTTTCCCGAGGCCGAGTGCGCAAGGGCACCCTCACGCCGCTGCCCTTCCAAGTGCCCGTCCAAGCCGCAAGAGGCCGACAGCAATCCCCGGCCTCCTGGCCACACGGCCACCCCCCGGGCAGCGGGCCTGCATGTCCACGCTGCCGCTGGGCCCTCTGGCACGCGGGCCTCACCTCTCCCAGGGTGCTCTCTCCCCTCCAGCCTCCCGGGCCTGTGTCTCCACCAGAGCACAACCCGGGAGCCATTTGGGATCAAATCGGAGGAGACTTTCCGAAGGCGGCGGCAGCAAGAGGAGACGGTGGCCACGTCAGGCTGGAGGTTGGGAAGGCGTCCTTGGTGGCCGGGCGTGCCAGGCAGAGGAGGGGAGCGGGCGGCTCCGCGGGCCTTGTGGGGGGGTGTATGCGGCAGCCTGGGGCCTGCAGGGCTGCGGGGGAGAGCTATGGGAGCAATGAGACTCCGGGCCGTGCCCGGCCGGCCGGCCTGGCTCAGGGGTTGAGCGCCGACCTAGGAACCAGGAGGTCACAGTTCCATTCCCGGTCAGGGCACACGCCCGGGTTGTGGGCTCCATCCCCAGTGGGGAGCGTGCAGGAGGCAGCCGATCCATGATTCTCTCTCATCATTGATGCTTCTATCTCTCTCCCTCTCCCTTCCTCTCTGAAATCAGTAATACATTAAAACACACACACACACACACACAAAACTCCAGGCTCTGATGCCAGCGGAGGAGGATAGGGGGCTCCTGAAGGCGGGGGTGGGGGGTGAAATGGGTCATCAACAGCCAAAGGAGCCCTGTGACCATGGTGACCATGGTGACGATGGTGAGGATGGTGACGATGGTGAGGATGGTGACTATGGTGACCATGGTGACGATGGTGAGGATGGTGAGGATGGTGACGATGGTGACCATGGTGACCATGGTGACGATGGTGACGATGGTGAGGATGGTGACGATGGTGACCATGGTGACCATGGTGACGATGGTGACGATGGTGAGGATGGTGACGATGGTGACCATGGTGATCATGGTGACGATGGTGAGGATGGTGAGGATGGTGACCATGGTGACTATGGTGACCATGGTGACGATGGTGAGGATGGTGACGATGGTGACGATGGTGACCATGGTGACCATGGTGACGATGGTGAGGATGGTGACCATGGTGACTATGGTGACCATGGTGAGGATGGTGACCATGGTGACGATGGTGAGGATGGTGAGGATGGTGACGATGGTGACCATGGTGATCATGGTGACGATGGTGAGGATGGTGACTGTGGTCTGGGGCAGCCTGGAGCCTGGAGGAGGTGGCGTCTGGAGGTTGTGGCTGCACTTCAGAGGGGAGGAAGCGAGGCGGTGCGGGGGGCGGGGGGCGGCCGAGGGGAGTGTCCCAGGAGGAAGAAGGAGCAGGTGGGAAGATGGGGAAACCATTCCTTCACGTTGCACAGGCCCGACCTTGCCCACCGCGCAGCAAGCCTGTGAGGCAACAGGGCGCTGAGGCAAGCCCAGCCACCTGCATAAAGGAGGGCCCTGCGTGCTGTGGGGGTGACTCGACTCGGGGACATGGAGACCCAGAGGAACAGCCTGTCCCAGGGGCGCTGGTCGCTGCTGCTGCTGCTGCTGGGCCTGGCCATGCCCACGCCTCCAGCCGCCGCCGAGGCCATGAGCTACCAGGAGGCGGTGCGCCTGGCTGTGCAGGGCTTCAACCAGCGCTCCCTGGAGGCCAGCCTCTACCGCCTGCTGCAGCAGGATCTGCAGCCGCAGGGCGTGAGTGGGCGGGGGGGGGGGGGGGGTTTGGGGTGGCTCTGCTCTGGCCTCCCTGCTGCTCCCTGGCTTCTGCTTGGCCGCCCTCAGGGAGGCTGCTCCCTCCCAGGGGTCCCCCCTCCTCCAGGGCACCTCCCAGGGCTGTGTCCCCTCCCAGAGGGCCGCCCCCACCTGGGACGCTATCCTGTGCCATGAGGTGCCCCCTCCCACCTCACCCCCCCATTCAGACTCCAGGGCTTCTGGGAAGAACGGGGTCCTGGGGCTGGGGTGTGACTTCCCTGCTTTATTTATTTACTTACTTATTTTTTAAAATACATTTTGTTTTTGTTTTGTTTTATTATTATTTAAAATCCCCACCCGAGGATATTTTCCCATTGGTGTTTAGAGAGGGGAAGAGAGAGGGAAAGACAGAAACAGCGATGTGAGAGAAACACGTCGATGGGTTGCCTTCTGCAGGAGCCCCAACCAGGGCCCAGGCCGGGGAGGAGCCTGCAGCCCAGGCACGTGCCCTTGATCGGTATCGAACCCGGGACCCTTTGGTCTGCAGGCCGACGCTCTATCCACTGAGCCACACCAGCCAGGGCTAAAATAGATTTGTATTGATTTCAGGGAGGAAGGGAGAGGGAGAGAGAGAGAAACATCCATGATGACAATCACTGATCAGCTGCCTCCTGCACGCCCTCTACTGGGATGGAGCCCACAACCCGGGTCTGTGCCCTGACCCTGACCGGAATCGAACCCAGGACTGAAGGTGCCCTGAGCCGAACTGACCAGGGCCCGTCCTGCTCTGAGTGTCCTGCTCGCTCCCCTGCCTCCCAAAGAGGCGGGGCCCTTCCCCCAGGAGGCCCCGAGCCCCCGGTCCCCCTGGAGCTGGGCGGGTCTGCTCTGTGCTGAGTGCTGGGTGTGGGCAGGAGCGGGCTCTGCCCTCTTACCCTCCCCCAGTGGCAGGGCTGTTGAAGGCTGTTTCCTTTGGAGGGGGTGGGGCGGGGGCTCAGACCAGAGGGAGCAAGCAGAGGCCCACCCCTGGCCTCCCCACTTCCTCTCCCGGCCAGGACCTGAACCCAGACACCCCGAAGCCCGTGAGCTTCACCCTGAAGGAGACTGTGTGCCCCAGGACGACACGGCAGCCCCCCGAGGAGTGTGACTTCAAGGAGAACGGGGTGAGCTGGGGGTGGGCGCCCACAGATGCCAAACGGGAGGCCTCCGGAGCTCATTCCCAGAGGCCAGGCGGGGAGGCTGGGAGGGCGCAGCACCAGGGCGCAGCGTGACCTGTGCCCCCTGCAGCTGGTGAAGGAGTGCACGGGGACGGTCACCCTGGACCAGGAAAACGGCTACTTCGACGTCACCTGTGACGAGGTGAGCGGCCCCTTCTGAGGCGGGAGGAGCGGGGGGCGATGGGTGTGGCGCCTGGAGCGTCCTGGGGACCATGGACCGCTGCCCTGTCCTGGGCCCAGGGAGGCCCCTGCCCCGCCCCTCCCCCAGCCCGAGCCTGGTTCCGAGTGTGGTCCTCGCCCAGGAACGAGTTAGAAAGGCACCCTCCCAGGCTCCCGCAGACCCGCTGCCTCAGAGTCCGGGGTGAGGCCCAGCAATTGGCATGCAACCACCTTCCGGAAGATTCCTGCTGAGGCTGGGGCGCCACTCCCGAGGGTGATGAGCTTTCAGCCGCGCTCCGCCTCGGCTTTGCGGGGATGGGCTGTGTGACCCGGGAGCCGCCAGCCATCCCCGGGCCTCTGTGTCCTCCCCGCGCAGATCAAGAACGTCAAAGCCCGGCTGCTGGGCGAGCTCCTCAGGAGAGGCGGGAGGAAGCTCGGGGAAAAGATCGAGGGGATCGGCCGGCGGATCAAGGGCTTTTTCACGAACCTCTTGCCCAGGGGGGAGCCCTGAGGGTGCTGGGCCCTGGCTCCGGGCTCCGGGCTCTGACAATAAAATCCTGGGAAGCAGCCTTCTCACCGCGTGAAGTCTGTGGGGCTCTGTGTCTCTTCCTGAAAATCAGTAAACGGGGGGGGGGGGGGCCTCGATCCCCCGTGGGCGGCGTGCGGGAGGCGGCCGATCCGTGATTCTCTCTCATCGCTGATGCTCCCTCCCCCTTCCTCTCTGAGGTCCATACAAATACATGAAAATAAATAACAAAAGCCATGAGCACATACCCTCAGAGGCTGAAACAAACAAGCCACACCTAACCCTGGCGCTCCCCGTGGAGCCCGCCCCAGCCCCCCGGCCTCCGGGAGCCGCCAGGAGAAGGCGCTGCAGACACCGGGCCTGGACCGTGGTCCCCGAGCCTGGATAGGCCCTTCTGCTGAGGATTCCTTGTGACTTCGTGTGGGGGTGTGTGGGGGGCGGGAGAGGGAGAAGGAGGGATGAAGGAGTGCAAGGGGGCACCCCAGAAAGCACCCACTAAACTGACATGACTACCGGGCCGTTTGGGGCTTCTCACGATGGCGCACCCCCGGGAAGGGAGCCCTCACACTCACGCAGGCGCTCGGCCGAGGACCGGGAGTCGCTGACATCGCTGCTCCCTGAGGAGCAGGGGAACGCCCCCGCACCCCGGGACTCCCTGCAGCGCTTCCCCACCAAGGGGTAACCCTCAGTGTCACCCCACGGGGGTCACCAGCAGTGTGTGCTCAGCAGCCAGCGCCGATGGGGTGGGGGGAGCGGCCGGGGGCCAGGCCGCCGAGCGCAGCAGGCGCCAACCTTCCGGACTCAGGGCCACCGGTGTCCAGGGACCGCCGCCCGCCGCCTGGGACCGCTGGCTGAGAGAGGGCTGCGCAGCCCCAGCCGGTGAGCGTCTCAGACCTGCGAGGGCCGGCTCTAGGGGAAGGAGTCACAGTCGGAAAGGATGGAGCTAAGAATCCATCATGGAGATCATCCAAAGGACGTGTGGGCACGCATATAAGCATACCCAGTGGACACAGTCTGTCGGGGGCTGGGAGGTCAATGGGAGGCGGGGGGAAGGAGACATATGTAATACTTTCGACAATAAAGTATTTATTTTTTTAAAAAATCAAGCCCTGGCTGGTGTGGCCCAGTGGGTAGAGCGTCGGCCTGCGGACTGAAGGGTCCCGGGTTCGAATCCAGTCAAGGGCACAGGCCCAGGTTGCGGGCTCCATCCCCAGTAGGGGGCGTGCAGGAGGCAGCCGATCACTGATTGTCATCACTGATGTTACTCTCCCTCTCTGAAATCAATAAAAACATTAAAAAATAAAGTAACTCCTCCTTAAAAATAAAAGAATCCATTACAGCCTCAGGTCTGTGCGGCAGAATGAGTGTCCCCCAGTAATGCCCTCATGTTGAGTCTTTTTTTCTAATCCTCACCCGAGGGTATTTTCCCACTGATTTTTTTTCTTCTCTCTCTTCATTATTTTTACTTTATTTTAATTATTTATTCCCCCCCATTGACTTTTAGAGAGTGGGAGAGAGAGGGAAAGACAGAAACACCGATGGGAAAGAAACACATCGATGGGTTGCCTTCTGCACGCGCCCCAACCAGGGCCCAGGCCAGGGAGGAGCCTGCAGCCCAGGCACGTGCCCTTGGCCGGTATCGAACCCGGGACCCTTTGGTCTGCAGGCCGACGCTCTATCCACTGAGCCACACCAGCCAGGGCTTATGCTGAGTCTTAGATAGAAGCTGTGGCTGAGCCAGATGCCTGGCTCTGTGGTAGACACGCTGAGCTCCGTGCAGAGCATGTGCACAGCCACACACGACCGGGCCAGGAATTCTTGGAATTTCTTTAAAAATTTTTTTTAAATTAATTTTTACAGAGAGGGAGAGGGATAGTTAGAAGCATGGATGAGAAACATCCATCAGTTGCCTCCAGCACGCCCCCTACTGGGGATTGCGCCTGCAACCCAGGCCTGTGCCCTTGATTGGAGTTGAACGTGGGACTCGTCAGTCTGAGGGCTAACTCTATCCACTGAGCCACACCGGCCAGGGCTATTTCTTCATCTCCTTTGTTGGTTTGTGCAAATATTCGTTCTCACAGATCCTGTATAAATTCAAGGCTCCTCACTATTGTAGATTGCCATGGTATGGCCCCAAAAATTCACACCTCCCAGTACCCCTCCCTTATACAGGCCCTTGCCAAGTGGACTCTGTTTAATCATGTGATCTGCTTTGGCCAATGGGATGTTAGCAAACATGAGAGGAGCAGAAACCTGGTAAGCCTGTGAAGGGGGCTGGCCCCGTGGGACCCCAAAACCACCACGCCGTGAAGAAGCTCACGATGAAAGCCCCATGGGCCCCACCGCTGAATGCAGCCACAAGTGAGTCCCCATGAGACCAGCGCCTTCACCCAGCCAATCGACAGACACGTAAGAACAAGTGACTGCTCGCTCTTTTCTTAAAAAGATATTTCTATGGATTTCAGAGAGGCAGGGAGAGAGAAAGAGAAACATCAATGATGAGAATCATGGATCAGCTGCCTCCTGCATGCTCCCCATTAGGGATCCAGCCTGCAGTCCAGGCCCGTGCCCCTGACCGGAACTGAACCTGGGACCCTTCAGACTGCAGGCTGGTGCTCTATCCACCGAGCACACCGGCCAGGGCGTGATTATTCTCTTAAGCAACTACATTTTGAGTTGATTCATCAGCAGCCACGGCCTCTGTTCACATAAAGGCCGCTCCCCCCCACGCGCCCCCAAGCAGGCCCGGGCCACGTGCCCGGCCGGGATCGGAGCCCACACTCGGCTCTGTCGCTGGGCGCTCACGCCCGTGAGCCACACGGTGTGTGGACCCCTGGGAGAGGTCTGCACGGCTCCCCTTCTCGGAGCACAGGGAGGGCGTGGGCCTCAGGAAGGCTCAATGACTCCGTAAGGCCCAGCAGCCCTAGCGCAGCCTCACGCTGGGGAAGAGGGCCGGCCGAGTGCTGCTTACAGTCACCAGGCAGGCAGGCAGGCTCCTCCCCGAGAAGGAGCGAACAGTTTCAGGAAAAGGAGGAGCCCCCAGGACCGGCCCTGCGAAGAGCAGATGAGAGCCAGGCTCGGAGGCGGTGGCAGTGAGGAGCCAGGCTCTCAGGCAGGGCGGTGCCCAGTGGCCATGGCGCCATGAGCCCCAGCCCCCCGATCCAGCCTTCAGACCGACAGGCCGGTGTCAGGCCGGTCCTGGCCGCCTGTGCCGGCTGCGCAGTGGACACCCCCCTCCGGACTGTAGCGCACGGAACCCCAGCGCCACTGCGGCTCCTCCTCCTCGTACCAGCGCTGCTCGCTGAAGTCGGGGAAGAAGGCGGCGATCTCTCTGCTGGCAGAGGCCACGGAGTCTGCAGGGGGGGGGGGGGGGAGAGAGAGAGTGAGAGAGGGGGAGAGAGAAGGGGTCTCTCGGGAGGGCAGAGTGCAGGCAGGAGGCGGGCACTGTCAGGTTCAGAAACCGAGCCTCTTCTGCCCTCAGTCCTGGGGCCACGTCCTGTGGCTGAGGCCGCAAAGGGCCAGAAACGCAGGAGGAAAAAGCTTGATGTCCACCCCCACCCCCTCCGCCCCTATTTGGGCCGTGGGCCTGGAGCAGACCTACCGGAGCCATGGGTGGTATTGCGGGTGTCGGTGAGGCCGAAACTCCCACGGATGGAGTCGGGGGCCACGTGGCGAGCTCGGAACACCCTGGTGGGCCCCATCAGCGTCCTCCAGAGCTGGATGGCATCTGGGTGGGCGAGGATGTAGGCCTGGATGGGCCCGCTGGGACCAAGGGGCACGTGTCAGGCATCTGGCCATCGGGGCTCGGATGGCACGCCGTGAGCGTGTCACAGATCAAGGCGCCCTGTGGCCCAGCCAGCGACCTATGAACCAGGAGGTCAGGGTTCCATTCCTGGTCGGGGCACGTGCCCGGGTTGAGGGCCTGATCGCCAGTAAGGGGTGTGCAGGAGGCAGCCAATCAATGACTCCGTCTCATCATTGATGTGTCTCTCTCTCCCTTCCCCTCTGAAATCAAAAGAAATGTTTTTTAAAATGGCACACTGTACATCCTGAGCGTTGCCGTGCCTTTCTAGCTGGATGCCGACGATGCTGCTTCCACAGGTGGCGAGGGCTACCGCTCGTGTCCAAGAAAGCCAGGGAGGTCAGCCGTAGCGAGGCGGCATCCAGCGGTACGCTGCTACGGCCGCGGGGCCCGTCACCAGCACGGGACAGGCCACCCGGGCGGTGCGGCTCGGTCCGAGCCCCGAGTTCATGTTTCTGGACTCTCATTACAACTTTAAAGTGGGGCCAGTAACATCAATGCACGTATGTAGGGGCAGGGGCCTGTCTCAGGCGGCACAGACGCGGGAACCAAAGCTGGGCGTACCTGGCCATGAACTCCACCAGCCGCTGGTAGAAGAAGCGCCCTGCAAAGAGAGCGCCTGCGTCAGGACACGGCCGGGAGCCGCGCACACGTCCTCCCAGCTTGGAGGGTGAGAACGGCTCAGAGCGAAGAGCAGGCCGCGCAGCCTGGCGCTCCTGGGCCTGAAGCCCGGCTCGGCCCCGCCCCACCTGAGCCACTTTGGGTCCTGGGGGCTCAGAGGAACGGGGCTCCTCCTTCTCAGGGAGGAGCTTGCCTGCCTGCCACGCCCCAGCCGTTCCCTAATCTGAGACCGGGGACAGGCCCACGCCCGAGAGGGCGGCTGGAGAATTACATGAAATCAGGAGCTCGGCCCCAGCCCGACGGGTGCAGTGGGTGGAGCGTCGGCCCTCAGACTGGAGGGTCCCGGTTCTATTCTGGTCAAGGGCACGTACCTCGGTCGCAGGCTCCGACCCCCGGCCCCCCAGCCCTGGCCGGGGCGTGTGCAGGAGGCAACCAATCGATGTGTCTCTCTCTCTCCGTCCCTCCCCTTCCCTTCCCCTCTCCAAAAATCCATCGAAAGATACCCTCCGCTGAGGATTAACCAAGAAACCGAGAGTTAGGACGAGGTCTGACCGAGTGAACATCATCGGACAGAAAACTAAGCTTCCGGCTGGAATGAAGCAGAGCCTTCCGAGGAAAGAGGAGTTTCACGGAGGGAGGGGTGGGGGGTAGCGACCCGCGTCCAGGTAAATCCCGCGTGTGCGTCCCGGGGGGAGAGGGAGAAGCCCGGCCGGTGCGGGCCCTACCTTCGTGCTCCTGGTAAAACCTCCGGCAGTCTTCTCTCCGCCACACCAGCTCTCTCCTTCGCACAATGAGGAGCCTGTGGCTCAGAATCTGCTGATGGACAGCCTGGCAAGCACCACAAAGACACGGTCAGTCACGGATGGGGGAGGGACCCGGAGCCCAGGACACGAGGGGCTGCCATGGGCGGGCCAGGAGAGAAGGTGGGGTGAAGGGAAGACCTCCGGTCACATGACCAGCATGTGAGCCTGGGGTGGCGGGGGCAGGACCCTGGAGCGCAAGCCCACAGGACCCACCGCTCTGGCCATTCCAACAGCCTCTCCCTGATGGTCCTGCTTGCCGCCTCCCTCTCTCTACCAGCACCCTGATGAACACTCTCTACCATCACACCTGATGAACACTCTCTACCACCACACCTGACGGACACTCTCTACCACCACACCTGACGAACACTCTCTACCATCACACCTGATGAACACTCTCTACCACCACACCTGACGGACACTCTCTACCACCACACCTGACGGACACTCTCTACCATCACACCTGATGAACACTCTCTACCACCACACCTGACGGACACTCTCTACCATCACACCTGATGAACACTCTCTACCATCACACCTGATGAACACTCTCTACCACCACACCTGACGGACACTCTCTACCACCACACCTGATGAACACTCTCTACCATCACACCTGACGGACACTCTCTCTACCATCACACCTGATGAACACTCTCTACCATCACACCTGACGGACACTCTCTACCATCACACCTGATGAACACTCTCTACCATCACACCTGACGGACACTCTCTCTACCATCACACCTGACGGACACTCTCTACCATCACACCTGACAGACACTCTCTACCATCACACCTGATGAACACTCTCTACCATCACACCTGATGGACACTCTACCACCACACCTGATGAACACTCTACCACCACACCTGATGAACACTCTCTACCACCACACCTGACGGACACTCTCTACCATCACACCTGACGGACACTCTCTACCATCACACCTGACGGACACACTCTACCACCACACCTGATGAACACTCTCTACCATCACACCTGACGGACACTCTCTACCATCACACCTGATGAACACTCTCTACCATCACACCTGACGGACACTCTCTCTACCATCACACCTGACGGACACTCTCTACCATCACACCTGACAGACACTCTCTACCATCACACCTGATGAACACTCTCTACCATCACACCTGATGGACACTCTACCACCACACCTGATGAACACTCTACCACCACACCTGATGAACACTCTCTACCACCACACCTGACGGACACTCTCTACCATCACACCTGATGAACACTCTCTACCACCACACCTGACGGACACTCTCTACCATCACACCTGACGGACACTCTACCATCACACCTGATGAACACTCTCTACCATCACACCTGATGAACACTCTCTACCATCACACCTGATGAACACTCTCTACCACCACACCTGATGGACACTCTCTACCATCACACCTGACGGACACTCTCTACCATCACACCTGACAGACACTCTCTACCATCACACCTGATGAACACTCTCTACCATCACACCTGATGAACACTCTCTCTACCATCACACCTGACGGACACTCTCTACCATCACACCTGACGGACACTCTCTCTACCATCACACCTGACGGACACTCTCTACCATCACACCTGACAGACACTCTCTCTACCATCACACCTGACGGACACTCTCTACCATCACACCTGACGGACACTCTCTACCATCACACCTGACGGACACTCTCTACCATCACACCTGACGGACACTCTCTACCACCACACCTGACGGACACTCTCTACCAGCACACCTGATGAACACTCTCTACCATCACACCTGATGAACACTCTCTACCACCACACCTGATGAACTCTCTCTACCATCACACCTGACGGACACTCTCTACCATCACACCTGACGGACACTGTCTCCACCATCACACCTGACGGACACTCTCTACCAGCACACCTGATGGACACTCTCTACCATCACACCTGATGAACTCTCTCCACCAGCACACCTGATGAACACTCTCTACCATCACACCTGATGAACACTCTCTTTACCATCACACCTGATGAACACTCTCTCCACCAGCACACCTGATGAATCAGACAGGCCACCATCTCGGCCACCCTGGCCTTTAGCTTTGGAGTGGTCTCGCTCTCATTCCTGCCTCGGCTCTCCTTTTTGTGGACCGGTGGTCCTCCACCTGGGCATGAGGGGGAGCCCGTCCTTCCTTGAGGCCGGGCCTGGTCCCAACACCTGCAGACCACCTGCTGGCGCTGATCTTGCCCTGAACCTGGGGACTCACTCCCAGTGCTGCCGGCGACGGCTTAGGAACAACAGTAAGCTGAATGCGGGCACCAGCCTCCCCCAAACCTCCAGGACTGCGGACACCGTGCAAAACGAGTCTGTCACACGATGGGGCAGAGGGGCGCTGCGGCGTGATGAAGGCCGCCATCAGCTGACTCTGCTTTAATCAAAAGGGAGAGGATGTGGCCGGGCCTAGTGCATCACATGATGCATCAGATCTTTAAAAGCAGAGCTGGGCTGGGAGCTGGAGGAGGAGCCAGAGCGCGCAGACGCCTTTGCTGCTCGGGTGCTGACCTGGAGACGGAGCGGCCGTCTGACCCTCGGGGCCTCTAGAGGATGAGGGCTGTCCTGCCTGGAAGCCAGGACCGGGAGCCTGGCCGGGTGGCTCAGCGCAGAGCGCATCGGCCTGTGGCCCAGCCAGGTTTGATTCCTGGCCAGGGCACAGGCCTGGGTTGCAGGCTCAATCCCCAGTAGGGGGTGTACAGGAGGCAGCCGATCCGTGATTCTCTCTCATCACGGATGTCTCTCTCTAAAATCCATCAAAATATATTTAAAAAGAAAAACAGCAAGGACGTGGAGACCTCAGTCCTAAACCACAGGAGCCTGAATAAGTTTGGAGTGGGTTCTCCCGACCCCCAGGTAAGGGCCCAGCCAGCTTCTATCTGGACTTGGCCTGGTGAGAGGAAGAGCCCAGCCAAGCCTCCTGTACTACCTGGCGTTCTAGGGCCCTGCAATACTAAACAGGTACTGCTTTAAGCTGCTGTATTTACGTAACTGCTGCGTAGCAACAGAGCACACACACGCAGACACGGTCTTGAGGGGGGGTGCCTCGTATTATTGTGCTGGCTATGTCTTCTACGTTATATCTGCCCCCAATTCGCCTTGGGGTCTGAGTTCCTGGCTCCCGGCTCTGCCTCCACGGCACCTGGCACAGGACTATGCTGTCAGTCCTCACCAGTGGCCGTTGGGCACCTGGAACTGAGTGGTGCCAGATGCACACCGTAGAGGCTTAGATCCGTTCTTACCTCCAGAATCAGCGGGTGAGCAACCGCATCAGGCTTGATGAGGGCCAAGGTGAGCTGCAGGGCCTGAGGGCTTCGCAAGATCGAGGTCATCTGGCTCCTGCCGTCAGAGCTGGATTAGGGCCCCATCGGAGCTGCAGGCCCCGCCCTTCCCATTCCTCCTGGCCATGCAGCTCTGCAAGCTAACCAGGGCTCTCCCTCCTCACACTCACCAAGCACATGACAGCTACACAGGAAGACTGCATACATGGCTACCGGACGCATGTCTACATTGCTGGATTTAATGCCCCCTTTGTGCTCATGGGGTGGGGGGGGGACCAGGGGGGCCCTCAGGTTGCCCTGTGGAGTGCATGACCTGGTGTGTGCCCCTGTAAGCCTACGAAGGAGCTACCCATTCAAAAGAAATTCAGGTTTAATCACTACCGGTCTCTCCCAATTACTTCCTTCCCTGCCTACCTGTCCTTTGCTTTCCAGAGCACATGCTCACAAGTTATACTTCTCGACAGCCAGGCCACGAGGGCAGAACGGGGATTCCCACCCCAAAGGCCCCCTCTCGTAGTCTGCCCTCCCACCAATTCTAGGACTGGAAGGTCGGATGGACAACAACTGGGATGCTGGCAGGATACCAGAAAGTCTGCTGGATGCACACCATCTCTCACCCACTCGTACAGGAAGGTCAGGGTCTCTCCTGCCCACGCCAACCCCCCCGCGGTCCTCAACGGCAAGGCGGACAGACAGACGGACAGACAGACGTGCAACTCCAAGCTCAGGGCCTAGTGCCAGCAGCTCAGAGAGCGCCTGCGGCGCTTGATCAATTTGGTCTCGTTTTTGTTTTGGTTTTTACTTTCCTGCTTGACCAATTCCATTGCCTAAATGCACCCACATGGTCTTAGTTCATTCATCTTTGTATTTCTAGCGTCTACCATGCTGGAGGAGCTCACGAGTAATTGTGGGGATGAGAGGAAGGACGGAAAAGTATTTTATAGTTTAGTCTCTGGACTAAGAACGTGAGGGCTCTTCCAACTGTGAAATTCTGTTTCTATGTGAGAAATTGACCATCTCTGCAGGACTAAGGGCGCCTCACGTCCTTCCTACAACTTTCAGCTCGACGCCCCACGCAAACCACGAAGCTCAACCCCGTCCGACCGGCAGGAGGTCAGCCAGGCCGCGCCCCGATCCCCAGGTGGTGAGCACCCCGGAGCAGGCAGGATCTTCCCGTCTACCGAGGGCGAGCCACCCGGGCCCCGCCCTCCCTGCTCCCGTCCACAGACCGCTGCGTTCCGGCCACTGTCCCGAGGGCTGCACCTCGGACCCGTCCACGTCGCTCCCTCTCCACCACCATTCCGCCCCCAGGTTCCCGATCTCGGCGCGGGGCACCGTCCCTCCCTCGCTCCCTCCATTTCCCCAGGCCTGCGGCCGCGGGACCCCTGCCCCCTGTACCCGGGGACTAAGTCCACCCAGATTCTGGGCTGTTCGGAGGCCCAGTCCCGCTGGAGTTCGGGTCCGATCCACCTAGTCCTCCTGGCGCGTCACGTGGCCACCAGGCGCCGGGCTAGCCAGCCGGTGCGGCGCGAGCGGGGTCCTTCAGGCGCGCGGCGGGCAGCCCCCTGGGTCCTCGCCGCGAGCGGGGCCGGAAGCGGAGGGGCGGTGCTAAGCCCTGGGCGACGGCCGCGCGGTGGGGTTCGCTGGGGCTCACGGTGGAGACAGCTGCTCGTGGGCGGGTGGACTGCGGTGGCCCCGGTCGCTCTCGTCCTCGGAGGAAGCCGCCCCTCCGAGCCCAGCTTGGGCGCCCCCTTGCGGCAGGGAGGGTGAGCGGGGCGGGGCAGGCCAGGATGGGCGGTCCAGGTGGCGGCCTGCCGGAGGGCCGCGCCCCCAGTGCCCGCGGGGTCACCCGCCTGCCCCTGGCCCGGCCCTTCCATTCCGAACCTCTGTGGTTTGGTTCAGGTTTCTCGAACCAGATCCCGGGGGGCTGACGGCCGGGCCACTCGCCCGCCATGTATTCAGCTTAGCGGGGACCAAAGCCCTCCGCTTGTAAATGTCGCCGCTCTTGAGGCACCCCATACTTTTTTAAAGGATTCTGGTTCGCCAAGAGAAGTGTTCGCCAGCCACGTTGTCTGCTGAGAATCATTTACTTTAGAAGCACATCAACGAGTGGGACCCGCCCTGCTGAGCGAGGACGCCCCGGTGCCGGCCTTCTGGGGGCGCGGGGGGTGGGGGGGCGGCTCGAAGAGGCAGCCATCGTGTTGCACGGGCTCGTCTGGGATTCTGCGGGGTCCGGCGCTCTTCAGGGTGAAATCAGGAGTTTTTCTGCAAAAGAAGGATCTGCTCAGAGAAATCAGCCCCGGGAAATCCACCACCTTGGTGACCGCACCCGTGGTCCGGCAGGAGGGACGCGAAGCACGTATTTCTCTCCATGAGTGCCGGCAGGCGGCCATGCCACGTTCCTGGGGGAGGAAACGGCGCGCGTGGAAGTGGGCAGGGGGCGCGCGTGGGCGACACGGAGCCTCGGGGGCAGGAAGCGGGGCGGGCAGCCAGAAACTCCAGCGACCCTCTAGGGACGTGGACGCTCCGCATGATCTTCAGTAGCCTTGGAGTTTTGAGAGTTTTTGCGAGTCTGGAGGACAAAGGTTAGTTTCCAGATACTGAGTGGTTTTCGCTTCTGCTTCGGGGGATGTACTGTTTCTCATTTATTTTCCAATTGGGGGTCACTGCTGTGAAGGAAAGTTGGTGAGCCCGGCCGGCGTGGCTCAGGGGTTGAGCCTGGACCTAGGAACCAGGAGGTCCCAGTGCCATTCCCCGTCGCGGCACACGCCCCGGGGTGCGGGCTCCATCCCCCGTGGGGGGCGTGCAGGAGGCAGCCGATCAGTGATTCTCTCTCAGCATGGATGTTTCTGTCTCTCTCGCCCTCTCCCTTCCTCTCTGACATCAATAAAAAAAATACTAAAAAAATTAATTAAAACAGCCTTGGTGTGCAAGGAAGTGTCCACACTTCTTAGAGAAGTGCTCTGCAGTATGTAGGAGTGGAATAACACGGTGTCTGAGGTCTGTGTTCGTAAACTTCAGCAAAGGAAAAGGAGACGACCAGGGAAAAGGGGCAAACACTGCACTTTGTGTTATCTACATGGCAGGCACAGGAGGGTTATGAGGTTACTGTCTCTGTATGCTTGAGATTTTTCATAACAAAATACCAAAAATTCTCTACTATGGTGAGCTCTTAACTATATTTGGTTTATTCCTAAAAATTAAAAATAAAAGTGACTTTACTTACGCATGGTCCGTCATGCAGCTTAGTTATGTTAAGCTTTTGATATCTGAAAGAAATTATATTTGGAAATGATTATTTTTGCTCTATGATTTACTTGATAATCTTTAGTTTGAGAAGAAAACATTCTGCTATAATAGTGAATTCTTATTTAATAAATAATTTAAATACTACATAGATCTTTATTTGTCAGAGACTGAACATATAAAATATACTCAGCCTTAAGTCAAATATAGAAAATTCAAAGTCATCTTGAATAATAGTAAAAAGTATTAGAGAATGTACATTAAAGTATGCATTGGATGCAAGTTAAGGCATTACTAATGACCTTAAATAATAACTACAAGGGAATACTATGAACAATTGCACATCGATAAATTAGATATCCTAGATGCAACAGACAAATTCCTAGGAACACACAAATTACCTAATCTGACTCAAGAGGAAACAAAATCCACAGACCTGTATCAGGTAAAGAGATCAAATCAATAAAAAAACTAATAAAAGTTCAGAATCCGATGTTTTCATTGGTAAATTCTAACAGGCATTTTAAGAGGATTTAATACCAATCCTTCTGAAACTCTTCCAAATGATAGAGGAATAAAAGTCCCTAACCATTTTATGAAGCCAGAATTTAGTCAAAGACATAAAAAAGGGAAGTGACAGCCCTAGCCGGCTTGGCTCAGTGGATAACGTTAGAGAGTCCGCCTGCAGACGCTCAGGGTCCCAAGTTAATTCCGGTCCAGGGCCCCTTCCTGGGTTGTGGGCTGGATCCCCAGTAGGGGGCGTGCAGGAGGCAGCCAATCAATGATTCTCACATCATTGATGTTTCTCTCCCTTCCTCTCTGAAATCAATAAAGAAGTTAAAAAAAAAAAAAAGGGAAACTACAGACAAATGTCCCTTATGAATACAATGCAAAAATTCTCAACTAAATACTAGGAAATTGAAGCCAACAGAATATTAAAAGATTATACATTCTGATCAAGTGGTTTTTTACCCATGAGTGCACTGTGACTCAACCTGAAGTTATCCACCAGTGTAATAACATTAATCAAACAAAGGGGGAAAATACGTTTTTCTCTCTTTAAAAACATTTTTTTTAAATTGATTTCAGAGAGGAAGGGAGAAGGAGACAGATGGAAACATCAATGATGAGAGTGAATCATTGATTGGCTGCCTCCTGCACACCCCCTCCTGGGGATGGAGCTACAACCGGGGCCTGTGCCCTGACCAGGAATCTGAACCATGACCTCCTGGTTCATAGGTCAATGCTCAATCACTGAGCCACACCGGCCAGACACAGCACCCTCCCCTCCAGGGGGTTCTGTTTCTGCACTGTGCGAGTGGGATCGCTTTGGGGAGCACAGGGAGGAATGGAAGAAATGGGGGAGCAAGTCGTGGAGGAGACTGAGGGAAGATGGAATGAGGAGGAAGCCCTCCGAGGAGGTCCCTCCTATCGCCTATCGTAGCCACCATTCGCCTCCTGCCGTGCGGGGAGGGAGAAGGGAAGGGAGACTCACAGGATGGTGAAGCAGAGGTGGCATTCCCCGTTGTAGGTGATCTGGTCACTGCCACAGATGGGCTCGCTTGGCTTGATGTAGGACAGAAACCAGCACTGCTTGATGTTGTTGGTGCAAATGACCTGAAGGTGAGACCCGGACACTTGTGGGTGCCTGCATCCAGGTCCTCCGACTGCTCCCGCTGCTCCCGGGGGAGAGGGAGGACCAACCCCGAATGGGGGCTGTTAGTGACGGGGGCTGTCATCCGATAGAGGGGACACCTGAATTAACCTGGAGAATAATGATCGTAAAATCCTAGAACACACATGAACAGGGGATTAAGTTTCTTAGATGTGAATAGGGGTTAAGTTTTCCTTAAGGTTCCTTTTCAAGGCCTGTGCCAGGCGATGGAGGAGGTGACTCCGCTGTGACTCCAGCACGCAGCACTGATAAGCTCGGTCAGACCCACCAGGAGCCAAAACATCATCTCCTCGCCGGGTGACTGAGGGCAAAGCTGCCGTCTGTGCACCTGCAGGCCCGCACACAGCTGCGTTCCCTCCCAGCCGCACCCGCCCTTCCCCTTACAGCCCTCCCCGCACCTGCTTGGAGACAGGATTTGAATGGCTGTAAGCGCCGGCCTTCTGGGTTGGCTGGCCTTCTCAGTAAACGCCTTACAGGATTCAACCCGGCCTTCATTATAGGACACAGTGACCGAGCCCCCCGCCCTGCCCCCCGGGGGTTTCCGGGTAGCATTTGGTTACAGAAGGGAAACCTCTCTCTCAAGGTTGGAAGGTCCTAAGGAGCGTTACTGAGCGACGACGTGTGTGGGGGTGCCTCAGACAGCAGGGCTCACACTCGGCACAGTGGCGTAGGATGTAGACAGAAAGGGACAAAGCGAATACCTCGCGGGGCCTTGCTGTGGAGCAGGGTGTGTGCCTTCGCACCTCCCAGCTCACTGTCCCCGAAGCCAAGGACAGGCCTGAGTTCCAGCCAGGACTGCATCACCCATCGCATGATGCAAAAGGCTTGCCTTCCAGCCCACAGAGAGCTGCATGAAGCGACGGGGCTCAGGGACGCAGGAAACGCCACGCATAGTTGACGACTCGGCTTTGATGGGGCCGTGATTCCCACGCCAGCGCCCCCCCCCCCCGGCCCCCACTCCCAGCAGAAAGCACTGGGGCCCCGGGCACCGGGCTCCTCCCATGGCTGTTCCAGGAGGCAGGCTCACCTTGGTCTCGGGGAGGCTCGCCCTTTCGCCGGTGGGAACGAGGAAGTCTGGAAGACAAACTCCTTCAGAGAAGTTCTGCTCTGCCCGGGCCCTGGGGGAAGGCTGGGGCGGGGACCTGGCTGGCCGCGGGAGCCGTGATCCTTCGGGAGAGGCTGACCTTGCCCAGGCTCCGTGACCCGGAGGTGGAGAGCTGGGGAGCTCCCCGTGTGAGGAGACCTCCGGTATACCTGGGTCTTGTTTTTAAAATTTTAGTCAAATAAGTTCTACCTTTTGGACTGGGTTGTGGGGTTCATTCACATGTAAAGTTTTATGTTGTAGTTAGATTTGTACCTGGCTTTTTACTTTTTGTTTGTGATATGCCTCATCTCTTTTTGCTTCCCTATTCCTCCTTTGCTGCATTAAGTGACTATAATCGAGTGTAACATTGTATTTCCCATAAAATTTTCACCATTTTTCAGAATATATTATATATATATATATATCTATAATACATATTTTTATTGATTTCAGAGAGAAGGGAGAGAGAGGTAGAAACATCAATGATGAGAGGGAATCGGCTGCCTCCTGCATGCCCCCTACCCGCGATCCAGCCCTCAACCTGGACTTGGGCCCTTGACTGGAATCCAACCCGGAACCCTTCAGTCCCCAGGCTGCTGCTGCTGTAGCCACTGAGCCAAACGCGCCAGGCCTAATGACTTTTTAAATTGATTTGAGAGAGAGAGAAACGGAGAGAGAGAGAGAGAGAGGAAGGGAGAGGGAAAGAGAAACATCGGCTGCCTCCTGCACGCCCCCTACCTGGGATCCAGCCCGTAACCCAGGCATGTGCCCTGACCGGGAATCGAACCGTGACCTCTAGGTGCATGGGACACCGCTCCAGGCACTGAGCCATGCTGGCCAGGCCCTGGATCGGTGCAGTGGCTGCATTGTTCCTTAGCACATGTATCTAACTTACGAGAGCGTGCCTCCGACCTATACTCTTTTCATTCTAGCGGCCTTTAGAAATGTTGCTCGTGGACAGCTCTATTTCCTCTTCCTTCTTTCTGGGGTCGAGGGGCTCAGTCTACGTCTGTCACACGTGGACTTGGGAGTAAAGAAGACCGAAGGGCACTTCCACATCCGCCTCTCATTTCCCCACGATCCGGACAGACGGCGGCAATGGGGGCAGAGCGAGGACAGGCGACTCACCCACCGCCGAGGCAGCCCGCGCAGAGATGGCCAGGAGGAGGACAGCGCTCGGGAAGGCCCCCGGCATGGCGGCGGAGCTGGGGAACAAGGAGGTTGTGAGAGCCGGACACGCTGCGCCCAGTGCGGACGCACAGAGACCTCGCTGGTCAGGACCCGGCGCCTGCATGGCTCAGGGTGGCTGTCCTCGCGTTACTTGGAATGCCTGGTGTCTGAGGCACTGAACTTGCTTCATTTGTTTGCTAAGAGTAAACTTTAGGGAGAAAGGATCTCCACGGGATTTTAGAAGATGCCGGAAGAAGACCTCCTAAGGAGTATCTGCCAGGGAGCCTTGGATGAAGCATCAGCACCGCCCGGCCGGTGTGGCTCGGGGGCTGAGCGCCGACCTAGGAACCTGGGGGTCACGGTTCGGTTCCCGGTCAGGGCACAGGCCCGGGCTGCGGGCTCCATCCCCACTAGGGGGCGTGCAGGAGGCGGCCGATCCATGATTCTCTCTCTCCTCCCTTCCTCTCTGAAATCAATAAAAATACACTTAAAAAAAGAATAAGCACCAAAAACGTTTCATTGAAATGTTGAGATGCTGGTATTTACCTCTGAGGGAAAAGGGGCAGGCACTAGAAGGTTCCGTGCCACAGGGAAGTCCGGGCAGCAAGAAACAGGAAGGGACGGAACAACAAACTCGCCCTATTTCGAGTCTCCTTCGCACGATCACTTCGGTGTTAACACTTAGTGACCGGTAACGCGATTGCAATGAGAACCGTAGCCTGTTTGCCAACAGCTTCCTTGCGTTATTGACAATGTTACAGGACAAGCCGACTGGCATTATCTACAGGTTTCTGCACAGTTTTCTGTACATTTTCCATTAATCATCTATCCGGGTCGTTTCTACCCAAGACCTTCCCTGAGTAAAAACAAACAATTGCTTTCCTACTCACAAGTCGGCAAATGAGTAAGGGCACTTACGCTCCTACGGGCTTTCCGGAACTGGCCAGACCGGATTCCTATTCTCGGTGTTTGTCAGGCAGTGACAGCGTGCCGGCCGGAGCGGGACCGAGTCTTCTCAGGCCTGATGCCTGGGAGTGGACGAGAATGACCTTTAAAGTTAGAAACTGGCCCTTCGCCCGCCACGCTCGGCGTGCTGACCTCGGCGTTCCTGCTGCCGTTTTCTGAGGGGGTCCCCACTGTCCACCTCCACCCCAGAATCCAGTTGTCCTTGCCGATCCCAAACCTACCATTTCAGCCACGTCATAGCCAGTGTTGGAAGTCCGACATTTTTTTTGGTTAATCCTCACCTGAGGATATTTTTCCCATTGATTTTTTTAAAAAAATATTTTTTTATTGATTTTAGAGAAGGGAGAGGGAGAGAGAGAGAGAAACATCAATGATGAGAATCATGGATCAGCTGCCTCCTGCACGCCCCCTACTGGGGATCGAGCCTGCAACCCGGGCACGTGCCCTTGACCGGAATCGAACCCGGGACCCTTCAGTCCGCAGGCCGAGGCTCTGTCCACTGAGCCACACCGGCCAGGGCTTTCCGTTGATTTTGAGAGAGAATGGAAGAGAGAAACACTGATGTGAGAGAAGCACATTGATTGGTGGCCTCTTGATGAGCTCCACCAGGGCCCGGGCCGGGGAGGAGCCCGCAACCAAGGTACGTGCCTGTGGAGAGCGGCTACGGCGTTGGACAGGTTCACGCCTGGGCTAATGGGAGGACACGATCCTCTGGTGGCAAAGCCACGGGCAAGTCCCAGCACAGTTCCAGCCGAAGGCTGTGGTTGTGAGCTGGACCTCATGGTCCGAGCCTGTGGCCCGCGTGGCTGAGTGAGGTGGGCTGTGGGAGGTGCAGCCAGGAAACAAAGCTTGATGGCGTTCAGGTGCATGTCAGTGAGTAGATTCGAAACCCGCGAGAACATGTAAACATCTTGGCCACGCCCCTCCTTCGCCTCCTGGAATCCGGCCATAAAAGGAGGACTCGGCTTGCAGGCTGTGGCGCTGTCTCCATCAGAGAGCAGCGTCCCACCCAGACCCAGCTGTATTCTCCGGTCTGTCTTCTTCCATCCTTCACTGGCCCCGCCCCCCTCCTCCCCCTCAGGTTCACCCCTGGCCGTGCTGAGCGTGGCACAGGTGCCCTATGACCGGAATCAAACCCGGACCCTTTGGGCCGCTGGCCGACACGCTCTCCACGGAGCCAACCCGGCCAGGGCCTCACCCCTACACTTTGATCCCTGTTGCGGTGACTGTCCTCAGGATTGCGTCAGGCTTCCACACAGGACTAGGCTAGTACATCTCGCATCTGCAGGTGTCTCCGGGGCCAGCCCGCCCCGGGAAGCCCGTGGCGTCCCAAGCAGGTCACACGGAGAGGGTGCTCCGCCAGGAAGCCAGCAGAGGCAGCCTCTGCGCAGAGCCTGGTCCCTGGCAGCTGCCGCAGGGGGCGAGTGGGGTGTGGGTCTCAATCCGGGGGGCTGAGGGGGTGCAGAGAGCTCCTGGTGGGTGGCTGGGCTCTGAGGAGTTACCCACTGGGGATGGAGCCCCGCAAACCGAGCACGGGCCCTTGACCGGAATCGAACCCGGGACCCTTCCGTCCACAGGCCGACGCTCTGTCCACTGAGCCACACCGGCCAGGGCATAAATGTTAGTTTAAATTTTGTTTAAAAAAATCAAAGATGTGTCTTGCTGATACAGCGGGGTTTGCTGCTGGCGGGCCTGCGGGGTCCCCTCTCGGTCCCTGCGGCTCCTCCGCCCCCGCCCCCCAAACCCTTGCCCCCTAAGGCCTGAGCGGACCGGGGTTGGGCCGGACCCATGGCCTCAGCCTGACCTTGCACGAGCCCAACCGCCACCGCGGCGCCGCCCACTGGCCCCCGGAGTGTCCGCGCAGGTCCACCCGCGGCCGGAGCGGCCTGGCCGCCTCGCCGAGCCACAGCGCGGCCGTCAGCGGCCCAGACGCCGGGGGGGGGGGGGGGGGGGGGGGGGGGGGGGGCCGCAGTCCTGGGGCTGGCTCGTGGGGGGCCGAGCCCTGGAGGTTGGGCTCCTCCTCCCCCACCCCAACGGGAGAGTGGGAAGAGGCCCCCCTGCCCTCCCCCCTGCCCCCCTCTCTTCTCCCCCCCTCCCCCCCAGTCCGCCAAGTCCTCCCCGGAGCCAAGGCCACCCTGCCCTCGGTCCTCACTGTGGGGCCTGGGATCGGGGCGCTGGAGCGGAGCGGCCTGGGCGCCTGACCTGGGGGGGGGGGGGGCACCTCCACTGCAGGCTCGCGCCCCGCGCCCCCCGCCCCCCGCCCCCCGCTCCTCGGGCTCCGGGCAGCTGCTGGAGGGTCTGCCCCCAGCTTCACCCTGCCCCCCCCGCCCCCCAGCATCTCGGAACCCAGATGTCTGCTGCGGCCTTGGGGGTCATGTTGTCCCTTTATTCCTGTGCAGAGGCGGGAGGAAGGTGGGGAAGGAAGGGATGGGGACCGACCAGAGGTTGGGGGCGCAGCAGCGGGGACCGACCGCGGGACCGCGGGGTGGGAGGGCGGGGAGCGGAAAAGGGATGGGGGTGGGGGTGGGGGGTTAGGGGGGGTGGGGGAGTGGGGGTGGGGGGTGCAGGGGTGGGGTGGGGGGTGGGGGGGTTGGGGGGTAGGGGAGTGGGGGTGGGAGGGGAGATGGGGGAGTGGGGTGGGGGGTTAGGGGGTGGGGGTGGGGGTGGGGGGGTTGGGGGGGTAGGGGAGTGGGGGTGGGAGGGGAGATGGGGGTGGGGGTGGGGGGTGCAGGGGTGGTGTGGGGGGTTGGGGGGTAGGGGAGTGGGGGTGGGAGGGGAGATGGGGGTGGGGGTGGGGGGTGCAGGGGTGCAGGGGTGGGGTGGGGGTTAGGGGGGTGGAGTGGGGGGTGGGGAGCGCCATGTTCTTCCCCAGGTGGTGGCTCTGGCTCCCTCTTTCCCAGTCCACGTGCCGCCCCCACTCTTCCTGGGGTTCCCTCAGAAACCTGCCAGCATGATGGCCGCGCTCCTAATAAAACCCTGTAATCCGCAGAGCACATCCTGACCAAACTCTTAGGAATTATTGTTTATGGAATGTAGTATCACTCAACTATTTTGACTTCATAGTTAACAAAACAATTATCTTTTCTATGACAGAGTTTCTGCGTTCATGTCTTGTTTGGTATGGTTACCCCGTCCCTAAATATTCGGTGTGGTCCCATAATTTTGTGTGCTATTTTTGGTAAAGTTCTGTTTTACATTTTTACTTTAAATCTTAAGTTATCTGGATATTTCTAATTTAAATATCGAAAGCTTAGTTCTAAATATGGTGTAAGGTAGGGCTGTTTTTTCATATTTTACAGACACAGAATTATGATGAAGCCATCTATCAAATTTAACATCTTTTACTATAAATACCACGTTTTTGTCAGTTTCTTATAACTACAGGAAAATGCTTCATTCTTATTCGCCGGAAGCCAGTCTTGGTGCCACTAACGGAGAGCTGTGGAAGGGAAGTCCCGAAGGCCGCCAGCCTTAGCCGCTCTGAAAGGTGGGAGCTGACCGCTGACTGTTTAGTTAGACGGAGCAGCCGCCGCTTCTGTCTGTCTCCTGTAAATTTCTGTTCCTGGGATTTCCTGCCTGAAGGCTGTGGGCGTGTCCCGTGGTCTCAATAAAAGGGTTAGCAAGGCCAGAGCGGGGGCAGTCTTCCCACTAGAGGTGGGCTCCCCCCTGGCCCCCAATATTCCCAAATGAATACTTTCCTAGTCTCTTTTCATTTGTGTGTGGCCTTCTCCAGAACCCGAACCCTGAACCGGGGGGACCCTGAACCACGCGGGACGTGAAAGGGGTTCCCACACTTATTTATTATAATTATCCTTTAGTCCTCACCCGAGGATATTTTTTTCCATTAATTTTTTAGAGAGAGGAGGAGGGAGGGGGGATTGAGAGAGAGAGAGAGAGACATCGAGGTGAGAGAGACACACCGATTGGCTGCCTCCCACTCGTGCCCACTGGGGCTGGGATCGAACCTGCAACCGAGGTACGTGCCCTTGACTGGGAATTGAACCCGCCACCGTTCGGTCCTCGGGCCAACGCTCTAACCAGTGAGCCAGACCGGTTAGGACTATTTATTTATTTTTTAAAATGTGTTTTTATTGATTTCAGAGAGAGGAAGGGAGGGGGGAGAGAGACACACATCCATGATGGGAGAGAACCACTGATCGGCTGCCTCCCGCACGCCTCCTTCTGGGGATGGAGCCCGCAGCCTGGGCCTGTGCCCTGACCGGGAATCGAACCCTGACCTGCTTCATGGGTGGACGACGATGTTCAATCACTGAGCCGCACAGGCCAGGCTCTTTCTTTTGTTAACTCTTATTTCTTCTATTGCTGTTGGTGTTTTAATTTCTCTTGTGTATTCCAGGTTACCTTTCACTGCTCAAGAGCCATGAGAGGTTGAAACAGAGGTAAAGGAATTATGTTAAGCTGCACAGGAAAGTATCAAAACAGAACTAAGCTATCCCCAGGCCACGGACGTCTTGTGACACTAGGGTAATAAATCAAAGGCGCAATTTACTTTTTAGCCACAAAGAAATCTGAGTGGCATTATCACTGCGATATATATATATTTATTTTTTACTATTTTTCTGTTCTAGCCAATGTGAGGAGAGGAAACCAAGAGAGGAAGGAACAATTTAAAAAATTAAAACATTTACTTATAAGGGATAATTATTTGTCTTTTAAAACAAAGTTAAATGAAAATGCTTAGAATTAATAGTGTCCAGTACTAGCATGGATACGAAGTAAATATAAAGAAGTGAGTAGATGCCCTGGCCGGTGTGGCTCAGTGGATAGAGCATTGGCCTGCGGACTGAAGGGTCCCAGGTTCGATTCCAGTCAAGGGCACATGCCCGGGTTGTGGGCTCAACCCCCAGTGGGGGGCATGCAGGAGGCAGGCAATCTATGATTCTCTCTCATCACGGATGTTTCTCTCTCTCTCCCTCTCCCTTCCTCTCTGAAATCAATAAAATATATTTAAAAATATATATTAAAAAAAACAAAGAAGTGAGTAGATCTTTATGAACCGCCATCGGGCCACGTGCTGCTGCGTGGGAAGAGGAAAACAAACCAAGAAGCAGAGGCGAGCGTGCAGGAAGGGAGCTTTATGCTGCAAGGACGCCAGCCAGCAGGTCGCCGCGGGCGGGGCCAGCTTGTGCAGCCGCCTGGGGACACGCCGCGGCCACACCTGTCACCGGTCACCTGGAGACACACGCGGCCACACGGCAGAGGAGGGAGGTCCGGCCCAGAGCCAGGAGGATGGAAAGGCTGACTCCCAGCCGACTCCAAACTTCCTCAGAGTAGGGGGACGGGGTGATGCCCACGCTAAGCGACAGAAAACACGCCATTACATACCAGTACCCGGAAATGTGAGAAAAGGACACGTAAGCTGCTACAAAGGGGTTATTTCCGTCCAGAGACCGGTCTCAGCCCAGCCACACGCAGCCTCTTGTCCAGGCCTCCTCCCACGGTGATGGCCGCCCCCCTAACCACGTCCCGGATCACTCACCCGAAGCATCGGTTCATTTCCACTCGATGTTCAGCTCCTGGAGCCATCCGTGCCCCGGAGGCCTCGATGGAGACAAACGTGAGGGTGAAAATGGCAGGGGAGGAAAAGGTGTGCAGGGGCAGAAGTGACAACAGAAAAGCTCTCAGAAGGGACGGTGGAAGCGCTGAATCCTCCAAACGTAGCATGCTTACACGCTCAATTCTGTACCGGGAAAAGGGGCTCGGACTCTGGCTCCCTAGCTACCTCCAACTCGGAGAAGAAACAAACGAACCAGCCCTGACCGGTGTGGCTCAGTGGATGGAGCATCGGCCTGCAGACTGAAGGGTCCTGGGTTCGATTCCGGTCAGGGCACAGGCCTGGGTTGCGGGCTTGATCCCTGGGGTGGGGGGCCGTGCAGGAGGCAGCCAAGCAGTGATTCCCTCTCATCGCTGATGTTTCTCTCTCTGAAAGCAATAACAATATTTTTTAAAAATAGCAGTGTAAACAACTACCATAGCTAACGAAAGTGCCCAAACAGAATGCCAGCATTCACTGGAGGAGGAACTTTCCGGCTGTTTCCAGAGCGTGGGGACGCGGGCAGCCCCAGGTCGTCCGTGACCGGGCCGAGAACCCCCGTCCGCTGTCCGGGAGGGAAGACTCCGAGTGCGCAATCCTGTGCCCTCCTCCGAGACTCCCACGCCCAGGCACCTGCACAGGACACCCCAAAACCGGGTGGTGGGGCTGCCGGGGAGACGCAGTAAACAAGGCCCGGCCCCCCACCAGCGCTGAGCGTCCGCCGCCGTGGAGAGGAAGGCTCAGCGGACCCTTCCAGGCCCTGGGCGCCCAGCAAGGGGTGACAATGAGAAACACGACCCTCTCCCTAGGGTGACCTCCCCTCCCCCCAGCACATCGCTGGCCAGGCGGTTTGAACCCTGACCTTTCCTCCCTGGAGGGAAGTCGAGGCCTCGGTTGTGTTTCAGCCCCAGGCCCAGAGAAGCGCCAAACCAGACGGGCGACGTGAGGGCGGCTGCCTCCACTAGTGACCTCTGTCCTGGCGCCTGGCGCAGACCGGCCCTGACGGTGCTCACCTGGGAGCCGGTGGGTATTCCACTGAGCCCCTCCCCTGAGAGTCCCACCCGAGAGGGGGAGAGGAAGAGAGACAGACAGAGAGACAGAGAGCAAGACAGAGAGAGACAGAGAGACAGAGAGACAGAGACAGAGAGACAGAGAGAGACAGAGAGCAAGACAGTGACAGAGAGACAGAGACAGAGACAGAGACAGAGACAGAGAGACAGAGAGAGAGACAGAGACACACACAGAGAGAGACAGAGACAGAGAGACAGAGAGAGATAGACAGAGAGACAGAGAGAGACACCCTCAGCACAAGGGTGCCAGCGTGGGCCTTCCCCGGGGAGCAGCCCCACACCGTTCCCCCCCCGCCCCCCGCCTCCCTCTGAGGGACCCGGAGACTTGCGACCAGGGGAGCAGTGGGCAGCGGCAGCCCCTCCTGGGCTGAGCCCGGCCCCGGCCTCCAAGGCCCCCCTTTCTCTGGCTTCGCAGTGAGCCACGCAGCCCGACCCCACCCGCTCTGGCTCAGAGCCGCGTGGCCCTGCCCTGGGGCCCCCCTCCCCCCCCCTTCCTTAAATAGATCCTGTTTCCTGAAGTCCCCGTGGGAGATGGCGAGGTCGCCGCTCGCCCACCACCGCCTTTCACCTGCATTTCAGGGGAAGGTCACCTGACAACAAAATCTCCCACCAGAGGCGGGCGGGGGTCGGCATCCGGCCAGAAGGTGAGGCGTCTCCCAGCCCCACCCCCCCCCGGGGACGGAAGGACGCGGACACCCCATCGCCTCCGAGGCCGCGCAGCCCCAGCCACGGCCCAGTGCCCTCCAGGCGCCCGAGGGTGTGGCGCACCGGTTGTCACACGCGGCTCATTCCACATCACCTGTGTGGGGTGACCAGGTAGCTGCCTGGTTTTACAGAAGCGGAAAAAGAAATTTCTCTCTTTTTAAAAAAATTACACTTTTTTATTTCTTAATCCTCACCCGAGGCTATATTTTCCCGCTGATTTTAGGGCGAGTGGGAGAGAGGGAGAGACAGAGAGACACCCACGGGAGAGAAACACATCGATGGGTTGCCTCCCGCACCAGCCAGACCAGGGCCCGGCGGGGAGGAGCCTGCCACCGAGGTCCGTGCCCTTGGCCGGAATCGAAACCGGGCCCTTCGGTCCCCAGGCCGCCGCTCCAGCCACGGAGCCGAACTGGCCAGGCCACTAGGGTGTTTGTGTTTCACAGAGATGGCCTCCAGGTCCTTCAGAAACATATTCCTGAATCTCACAGCAGGTATGAGACTTATAGCTTCTAAACACTTTTATTTTTTTTTTTTAGGGCCTCTTCAAGGAGGTCTGGCTCTCTCTTTTTTAAAAAAATATATTTGATTGATTTTTTTACAGAGAGGAAGAGTTAGAAACATCAATGACAGAGAAACATCAATCCTGCACGCCCCCCACTGGGGATGTGCCCACAACCAAGGTATATGCCCTTGACTGGAATCGAACCCGGGACCCTTCAGTCCGCAGGCCGATGCTCTATCTACTGAGCCACACCGGTCACGGCAAAACTTTGCATACCGCCCTAACCGGTGTGGCTCAGTGGAGCGCCGGCCTGCGGACTCAAGGGTCCCAGTTTGGATTCCGGTCAAGGGCATGGACCTTGGTTGTGGGCACATCCCCGGTGGGGGGTGTGCGGGAGGCAGCTGATTGATGTTTCTCTCTCATCAGTGTTTCTGACTCTCCCTCTCCCTTCCTCTCTGTAAAAAATCAACAAAATATATTTAAAATAAATAAAATAAAAACTTTGCATACCTGTGAGAGAGATAGAGAAAGCACGCACAGTGCTGGGATTTCCAGAGTCAGTGCTCTAAGAGAAGGGAAGGGACGGAAATCGTGTCTGTTTTCAACAGGAAACACGAAGCCTGAGCTTCCTTCCCACCTGCCCCTGCATCGGAGGCGGGAGCTCCTGGCCTGCACCAGGGTCGCCGTCGGGGGAGGGGGGGGTCCCGGCGGGCACCAGGGTCACCATGGGGGGGAGCTCCCGGCGGGCACCAGGGTCCCATCGGGCCGGCCCCCAGGGCCTCGTGCTGCCCATCAGCCCAGAGCATTCCCCCCCTTCCTCTGCTGTGGTGTAATCCCATCCGCTGTCTCCAAAACAAGCCTGGCCCTTGGTTCCCAAGTGAGTCAGAGACAGATCCTTTCCTCAGAAATTACAGCCGTGGAGGCAGAGGGACGGAGAACAGACACACCAGCTCGGGGGCTTAATTCACTTACACCCCATCGCAGGCTCTGCCGGGAAGCTCTGCCGGGAACGCTCTGCCGGGAACGCTGTGCCAGGATGAGAGAGACAACCGAGGAGCTGACTAGCCGAACCTGACGGAAGTGTTCCTTTAGGGCAGCGGTCGGCAAACTCATCATGAGTCCACAGAGCCAAACACCCACCGCACAGCGACGGCAATGCCTTCGGAGAGCCCCATTTTTTAAACTTAAACTTCTCCTAACGCCACTTCTTCAACGGAGACTCGCCCAGGCCGTGGGATTTCGTGGAAGAGCCACCCGCCAGGGGCCAAAGAGCCGCCTGTGGCTCGCGAGCCGCGGTTTGCCGACCACGGCTTTAGGGAACCCTGGGTGTGGAGATGGGATGTGAGCGGGGAGGGAAGTATGTGGGGAAAGGGACGGGGCTCCAAGGGAAGAGGAGGGTCACAAGCAACGAGAAATCTGGGCAGTGTCGAGCAAGAGGGTGCATGCAAGTGGCACTGGCGACTCAGGGGACACGAGGAGCATGCACACGGGTGGGACACGGGGAGCATGCACACGGGTGGCACATGGAGAGCATGCACACGGGTGGCACATGGAGAGCATGCACACGGGTGGGACACGGGGAGCATGCACACGGGTGGGACACGGAGAGCATGCACACGGGTGGGACACGGAGAGCCTGCACACGGGTGGCACATGGAGAGCATGCACACGGGTGGGACACGGAGAGCATGCACACGGGTGGGACATGGGGAGCATGCACACGGGTGGGACATGGAGAGCATGCACACGGGTGGGACATGGGGAGCCTGCACACGGGTGGCACATGGAGAGCATGCACACCGGTGGGACACGGGGAGCCTGCACACGGGTGGCACATGGAGAGCATGCACACCGGTGGGACACGGGGAGCACGCACATGGGTGGGACACGGAGAGCATGCACACGGGTGGGACATGGAGAGCATGCACACGGGTGGGACACGGGGAGCATGCACACGGGTGGGACACGGGGAGCCTGCACACGGGTGGCACATGGAGAGCATGCACACCTGTGGGACACGGAGAGCATGCACACGGGTGGGACACGGAGAGCATGCACACGGGTGGGACACGGGGAGCATGCACACGGGTGGGACACGGGGAGCCTGCACACGGGTGGCACATGGAGAGCATGCACACCGGTGGGACACGGGGAGCATGCACACGGGTGGGACACGGGGAGCATGCACACGGGTGGGACCAGAAGGAATTCCGTGTACACATGTCAAGTCTGAGATGCCTGTGAGCATCCAAGCACAGAGGTTAAGAAGATAACAGGTTTGCCCGGCCGGCGTGGCTACGTGGCTGAGCGTCGACCTGTGAACCCGGAGGTCCCAGTTGGATTCCCAGTCCGGGCACAGGCCTGGGTTGCGGGCTCCATCCCCAGCGGGGGGCGTGCAGGAGGCAGCCGAGCCACGATTCTCTCTCCTCACGATGTTTCTCTCTCTCTCCCTTCCTCTCTGGAATGAATAAAAATGTATTTTTTAAAAAGTGACACCTTTCTTTTAAAAAATAAAGGAATAAAATAACAAAGATTCAAGCGGAACATGACGCGGGTGGCAGCAGCTGTCCCTGGGAACGTGGCGTCCGTTAGGAACAGCGGGTGCTGGGCCGCCCGAGAGCCAGAGCGGCGCCCTCCGCAGGTGGAGCGAGGCGGCGGCCGCACCTGCAGCCTGTTCCACGCACCGCACCGGCTGCAGCCCGACGGGCAGGTGGGCACCCTCCCAGGGCGCGGCGGGGCCTCACCAGGCCACCGTTAAATGCAGGGCGGCCTGCAGAGGGGGAGGGAGCCTGGCCGCGGGCTCGGCCACGAGATGGAGGTGGAGATGGAGATGGAGGTGGAGGTGGAGGTGGAGGTGGAGGTGGAGGTGGAGGTGGAGGCGCTGCTGCCGCTGCCGGAAGTGCCGATGCTGCACGTCTTCTCCTTCCTGGACGCCGCCAGCTTGCTGCGGGCGGCCCAGGTGAGCAAGGTGAGCGCTCTCCCCCCGTGCCCCGCCCCGCTCTGCGCTCTGCCTGCCTTCTCCGTGCCAGCACACGACCCCTGCCCTTGCTCTCGGGCCTCGGGGTCATGGCCCCCCCAGCATCGCACCCACGCGGCCTCCCTCTGTCCCTTAACGTGCCCTGGTTCAGGCCTGGCATGCCCACCCGTGTCCTTGGGCGTCAGCGCGTCTCCTGCCACTTTGAGTGCAAGTCGGAAGGTGGCAGGCGGCACGTGGCCTGTGGGGTCAGCATTCCTCGCCCTCGCAGCCGCTTTGTTCCATGAACGTGACAACGGGGTACCCGGGAGTCGGAGCCCCGTGTCCAGCCCAGGAAGCCCCCGAGTCTCCCAGGAGGGCTCTGTCCCGGCAGCGACCGCCTCTGCCGTCACCACGTCCGCGGGCCCCGCCTGGGCGGCTTGGAGAGCCGGGTGGTGGCTCGCTGCCCCGCGTGGGCCTTGCTCCCAGAACAAGATGGTGAAGGAGGGGCCACTTGGGTACCAGTTGCCTGCTTCTCCCCCTTCTCTCCCCAAGTACTGGAACAAGATGGCAGATCACGAGCACCTGTGGAGGTATGGCCAGGGGAGGGGGAGGGCAGGCAGGGGCAGGTGGAGGTAGGGCCAGGGGAGGGGTGAAGGGGTCAGGGCAGGGGAGGGGGAGGACATGCAAGGGAGGGAGGAGGGCAGGCAAGGGAGGGAGGAGGGCAGGGCAGGGGCAGGTGGAGGTAGGGCCAGGGGAGAGGTGAAGGGGTCAGGGCAGGGGAGGGGGAGGACATGCAAGGGAGGGAGGAGGGCAGGCAAGGGAGGGAGGAGGGCAGGGCAGGGGCAGGTGGAGGTAGGGCCAGGGGAGGGGTGAAGGGGTCAGGGCAGGGGAGGGGGAGGACATGCAAGGGAGGGAGGAGGGCAGGCAAGGGAGGGAGGAGGGCAGGGCAGGGGCAGGTGGAGGTAGGGCCAGGGGAGGGGTGAAGGGGGCGGGGGGGGGAGGTGAGGGAGGAGGGAGGGGGCAGGGGAGGGAGGGGGCAGGTGCCCTTGGGGTTTGAGGGAGGCCTGGGGGTGGCTGGGGGGCTGCAGGAGGTAGAGGCGGTGCCTGGGGACCGGGGGCCGGGCCGCCTGACGGGACTGTGACTCCTCCCAGGAGCCTGTGTCGGAGGAGATGGGGCGGCTCCTGGGAGGCCCCGCAGGCGCCCGCGTGGAAGCAGCTCTTCCTCGCCCAGGCCCGGCGGGAGCTCCGCATGGTGCAGGCGCAGCCGCAGGACTTCTCCTACCGGGAGGCCCAGGGCAGCCTCGGTGCGGACGGCAACGCGGCTCCCCGCGGAGGACACGCACTGGTTTGGGTTGTGTGCGCACGCGTGTCTGTGCACATGCATGTGCGTACATGCACATGCAGGGCGAGTGTGTATGCATGTGTCTGTGCACATGTATGTGTGACGCATGTGTGCGCACGTGCGTGCGTGCGCGTGTGTGTGTGCGCGTGTGTGTGTGCATGTGCTCATCCAGCGAAGGGAAAGGGAAGGGAGGCGTGACGGGACTGGGCTGCTGTGATGAGGAGCCGCGTCCCTGTCCCCCGTGCCGCCTGGGAAGCCAGCGTGACCTTTACACGCCATAAACCGGCCGGGACTCCCTTGTCCCAAAGGCTTCCCATCCCTCCTAGAAACACATTGTAAAGGAAGAGAAACATTTATTTGTATGGATTTCAGAGAGGACGGGAGAGGGAGAGAGAGAGAAGCATCGATGATGAGAGAGAATCACGGATCCGCTGCCTCCTGCACGCCCCCTCCTGGGGACGGAGCCTGCAGCCCGGCCTGCGCCCTGACCCGGACCCTCAGTCCGCGGGCCGACGCTCTCTCCCTTGAGCACACCGGCTGGGACCGATGGAATTCTTTTTAATCCCATCTTATATCGATGGGAACTGGAGTTAACGAGGGAAAACAAGCCCGTAGCATCTCCCCAGTGGCCGGTCTGAGCGACTCCGAAGCTTCCCTCCTGCTCTCCACGAAGGCTGCAGGGGACGTGGCTCCCAGGGTTCTCCTTGCTCGGGCGGGTCAGTCCTCGCGCGTCCGGGGCCAAGCTCGGCCTGTGCTGCCTTCCAGGGATCTTGGGGCCTTTGGCGTATTTCTCAGGAAGTGACCCCTCCATGAGCGGACAGAAGTCCATCCTTTGCTCGGCGTCTTCCCGGCGCATGCTCTACGCCTGGGATGTGCAGGAGGTGAGGCTGGCACACAGGTCGCGCCCGGAGGCGAGTACGTGCGGGGAGGGCCGGGCCGCTCCATGGGCAACAGAAACGGCTTCCGATGGGTCTTCTCGTCGTCGGTAACTTGCAACCCTCCGCTTAGTCTAGAGCTCGTAGAGAATTCACTTGTCAAGTTTGCCACCCTCCCCTGAGGATGTTTCTCCTTTTTTTCATTTTTTTTGAGTGGAAGGGAGCGGACGGAAGGGGGAGAGGGAGAACCATCCGTGTGAGAGAGGCATGGACGGGTTGCCTCCTGCACCAGCCCTGACCGGGGCCCGGGGCCGGGGCGGAGCCTGCACCGAGGTGTGAGCCCTTGACCGGATCCAGCCCGGGACCCTTCAGTCTGCAGGCCGAGGCTCTATCCACTGAGCCCCCCCCGCCCCCCAGGTGGGGCTTCCGAGCTCCTTCTCTTCCCAACCCCTCCCGTGGCTGCGACGCAGCAGAACTTCCTTGGTTCTGTTCCTGCAAAAAAGACGCTGATGGATCCTCCCTTCCCCCAGCTGATGGACAGAGAATGACGTAAACTCCACTCCTGAACACCTAACCAGGCACCTTCTATGGACTGTACATTGAACCACCAATCAGCACCTGCCAGATACCCTAACCCGCGATTCCTAAGTCCCCAATTATGTGCCTTATCTGAAACCACCAATCAGCGTGTGCCGAGGACCCTAAGCCCCATCCCTTCCCTTTCCTCCCCTCAAAAGGCGCCTTCACCCCGGCACGTGAGCTCTTTTCCATCTGGAAGATAGCCCGGCGGGGTCTTCTCCTCTAATAAAGCCTGTGTCCTGGTCTCCGGCCCTCTGTCCCATCTATCAGACGCCTGGTTTGGAGGAAGCTCCCAAATGCGGGGAGGCCCCGTGCCCGCGGGGAGCGTCCCCTGACCCGGCGGCGCTCCCCCCCCAGGGCTCCATGATCTGGTCCAGCCGCGCCCAGCGGACCACCATCAAGTACCTGGCCACCCTGCCGCAGCGGTCGCTCGCCTTCACCGTGGACCAGGAGGAGGTCATCAAGGTGTGGAACTGCCAGGACGCCGAGCCCCTGGCCACGCGCAGCATGCCCAAGTGCTGCTTCTCCATGGAGCCCCTGCTCACGGACGACGGCCCCATCCTCATGGTGCGCGAGCCCCGCGTCCGCGTCCAGAGGGCCTCGGCGCCCGCGGCCCGGGCAGGGGCTGGGCCCCGTGACGGCCACCTCCCAACCTGCCTTCCTTTTCCTTTCCTTTTCCCTTTCCCTTTCCCTTTCCCTTTCCCTTTTCCCTTTTTCCTCTTCCTCTTCCCTTTTCCGCTTCCTCTTCCTTTTCCCTTTTTCCTCTTCCTCTTCCCTTTTCCTCTTCCTCTTCCTCTTCCCTTTTTCCTCTTCCTCTTCCTCTTCCTTTTCCCTCTTCCTCTTCCTCTTCCTTTTTCCCTTTTCCTCTTCCTCTTCCCTTTTCCTCTTCCTCTTCCTCTTCCTTTTCCCTTTTCCTCTTCCTCTTCCCTTTTTCCTCTTCCTCTTCCTCTTCCCTTTTTCCTCTTCCTCTTCCTCTTCCTTTTCCCTTTTTCCTCTTCCTCTTCCTTTTCCCTTTTTCCTCTTCCTCTTCCTTTTCCCTTTTTCCTCTTCCTCTTCCTTTTCCCTTTTTCCTCTTCCTCTTCCTTTTCCCGAGACGAAACCCTGATCAGATACCAGCGGCCTTGCAGCCCCAGCTTCGTCTGGAAGGTCACCCGGAAGGCCATCGGAAGTTCGTGGGGCCGTCCAGTCTAGTTAGCACGTCGTGCTGTCGTGATGATTACGTAGATAGCGCCGGCGAGCATGTTCTCCCGTGCAGTGGGCTCTCTGTTCGGCTGACGGTTTCTCTGGCCGCGCAGAAGCTTTTCATTTCGATGTCGCCCCATTGGTTATTTTCTCCTCAGTCTCCATTGCCCCAGGACAGGGGTCGGCAAACCGCAGCTCGCGAGCCACCTGCGGCTCTTTGGCCCCTTGAGGGTGGCTCTTCCGCAAAACACCACGTTGCGGGCGCGCACGTCCAGTGCGATGGAAACGGCGTGGCCCCTGCGCAGACGTCGGTCTCCGGCTCTCCGCAGAAACCCAGCCGCTGTCCTGTGGCTATCTGCGCTGCTGACGGACGGGTCTGCCCACCCCTGGCCCAGGGTCTGTGTCGGTGGCCATATTGCTAAGACGCGGCTCTGATGGTTTGCTGCCCGTGGATTCCTCTAGGACTTTTACGGCTTTCTGTCTTACATGGCCGTCCTTCAGCCGTTCTGCGTCTGTTTCTGTGTGTGGTGTCAGTTGGTGGTCTCGTCTCATTTGTTTGCGCGTTCCTGACCACATTTCCCAGCGCCATTTGTTGAGACGGCCTGGACTCCATGGTATGCTCTTGCCTCCTTTGTCAAATAGTCACTGAGCAGAGAGGCTTGGGTTGATTTCCGGGTTGTCTGTGTCTGTTCTTGTGCCAGGAGCAGGCGGTTTTGAGAACCGTGGCTTTGTAATACAGCTTGATACCTGGTAGAGGGATCCCTCCGACTTCATTCTTCTTTCTCAGGATTGCTGTGGCTCTTCAGGGTCTCTTTTTATGCCATGTGAATTTTTGGAGAGTTTATTCTAGGTCTGTGAAATATGCTATTGGCATTTTAATGGGGATTGCATTTAATCTTTTTAAAAATGTTTTTATTGATTTCAGAGAGGAAGGGAGAGGGAGAGAGAGAGAGCTAAACATTAATGATGAGAGAGAACCATTGATCGGCTGCCTCTTGCACACTCCACACTAGGGATCAAGCTTAGAACCTGGGCGTGTGCCCTGACTGAGAGTCGAACCGTGACCTCCTGGTTCATAGGCTGATGCTCAATGAGCCACGCCGGTCAGACATTTTCTGGTAAATCCTCACCTGAGGATATTTTCCCATGGACTCTCTTCAGAGAGAGTGGAAGGGAAAGGGGAAGATCAGCATGAGAGAGACACATCAGTGGGTTGCCTCCTGCACGCACTCCAAGCAGGACCGGGAACCTGCAACCGAGGTACGTGTCCTCGACTGGAATTGAACCCGGGAGCCGTCAGGCCGTGGGCCGGAGCTCTGTCCACGGAGCCGCACCGGCCAGGGCTCCCCGTCCTCCTGAGGCACCTCTGTTCTCGCTTCCTCTGGAGCCATGGCACCAGTGAGTTCTGGCCACCTTGCCTCAGCACTTCCTCCAGAAGCGGAGCCCTCCGGGATTATGTCAGCTCTAGTTTCTTCCTCAAGGGTGTCTTATCGCGGAGGATTTGAGCCAGGGCAGGCGCCGTGGAGGGAGAGGCGTGGGTGTGGGGAGACACGGAGCAAAAAGCAGAGGGTTGCTGTGCCAGGGAGTCACTAGCCTGGTGCTCGGGGCTCAGGACATCGCAGCCCTGGGGATCCTCCCCGCGGCCCTGCGGGACAGGCTGCTCGGAGGAGTTGTCTCCACTCTGTGATTGAAGAGATGGGGGCACCGCCCTGGCCGGTGTGGATCAGTGGATAGAGCGTCGGCCTGCAGACCAAAGGGTCCCGGGTTCGATTCTGAGCAGGGCACGGGCCCGGTTGTGGGCTCGATCCCCAGTGTGGGGCGTGCAGGAGGCAGCTGGTCGGTGATTCTCTCTCCTCATGGATGTTTCCCTCCCTCCCTCTCCCTGCCTCTCTGAAATCAATAAAAATAAATAAAAAAAAGAAAGTCATGGTGGCCCGCCCCCGCCCCCGCCCCCGCCCCAGGCTGCCCCGGGCTCAGGGTTTCCGCGGTGACGAGGGCGGGCGGGCGCTGGTTGCAGGTGGGCGACTCCGAAGGGGACATCTACACGCTGACGGCGCCCCAGCTGCAGAGCGTGTCCCTGGTGAACGCGTTCCACTACAGGGTGGACCACCTGCACTGCTCGCCCAACAGGAAGTGGGTCTTCGCCTCCGGGGCCCACCCGCACATGGTGCCAAAGGTAGGGCCGCCCTGTGCTGGGCCTCGGCCTCGGCCTGGGAGGGTCAGGGCGCGGGGTGGGGGTGGGGTAGAGGGGGGAGAGGCAGGAAGGTCACTGACCCGGAGCTCAGCGAGGACGGACGGACGGGCCGCCCCCTCGAGGCCACAGCACGCGCGGCCTCCATCCTGGAGCCGAGACGCTGTCCTCGGGCGCAGCAGCCGTTCAGAGACAGACGCTTGTGAGTGCCAATGGGCGCCGGGGCCCGAGTCAGCCAGAGGAGGAGGAGGGAGCGCCCCCAGCAGCACGGAGGGCCTGGCCCGGGCCGGTTGGCTCAGTGGGTAGAGCCCTGGCTTGTGCCCTTGACCAGAATCGAACCCGGGACCTTTGGCCCGCAGGCCGATGCTCTCTCCACTGATCCACAGCGGCCGGGGTGCGGCCTGTGGGCAGGGGCCTGGGCATGGGGAGCGGGAGCTACGGGAGGCGCAGCCGGCGGGTCAGCCCTTGGCCAGTCTCCGAGGAGGGAGAACCTCCCGCAGCCAGGTGGGGTTCAGTGTGGCCGCACGGCTCTGGAGGCCACGGGGAGCCGCCGGGAGGGGCGCTGGGGACGCTGTGTGACCTTGGACCTGCCGGGCAGGACAGGAGGACAGTGACTGAGGACGGAAGGCTTCCTGGGACTCAGTGGAGAGGAAGGGAGAGGGAGACACACATCAGTGAGAGAGAGAATCGTGGGTCAGCTGCCCCCCCCCCCCCGGGATGGAGCCCGCAGCCCTGGCATGTGCCCTGACCGGAATCGAACCCGGGACCCTTCAGTCCGAAGGCCGAAGCTCCGGCCCCCGGGCCACGGTGGCTGGGCGGCAGGGCAGGGTTTGGAGGAGGGTTTCCTGGCGTCGCCTCGGCACAGAGATGCGGCAGCCCTGCGCCCTGCTCTCCCCACAGGTGTTCTCCGCCGAGTGCCTGCTCCGACCCAGAGGCAGCCCCCCGCTCGGCGTGTCCCTCCCGTTTGCGTTTTGCAGCCAAGCCTGCTGGGCCCTGAAGTGCGCCGACAGGGTGACGGTGATGTTCCGGAGGGCCTCGTTCCGAAGGACCGGGTTCTCCACCTTTGACCTGGCCGCCACGGGCCCTGCGGGCAGAACCGTGGTGGAAGGTGGGCGGGGCTCGCTCAGCCGGGGGCCTGTCGCATCCGTTCTTCTTTTCTAAATATGTTTTTATTGATTTCGGAGACCAAGGGAGAGGGAGAGAGAGACGCATCCATGATGAGAGGGAATCCTGGATCGGCTGCCTCCTCCCGGCCCCGCACTGGGGATGGAGCCCGCAACCCGGGCCTGTGCCCTGAGCGGGACGAACCCTGACCTCCTGGTTCCCAGGTCGCCGCTCAGCCCGGAGCCCCGTGGGCGGGCGGCTGGGCGGGCGGGCGGGCGGGAGTCTGTCTCTTCACTCGGGGTGAGGACGTGGTTCTGACCGCGCGGCCCAAAGTCTGCGTGGTCGCCAGTGCGTGTGTGTCCCCCGAAAACAGCCCATCAGGTTGGAAGCTTCATGCTGCCGGACGGGATGGAGAGCCCGTTTCGGATGGGCGTCCGGGACGGGGCCACGATCGTCTTCGACAGCGGGTCACACCTGTTCCTCTTCTCCGTCCACGGCCGCCTGCTGCAGCGATTCGACCACCACCAGGACGCCATCTGCCACTTGTGGATGGTGCGTGCGCCCCTCTCCTGCCGTGCCGGCTCCGACGGGGCGCCGCCTCACCCTGGCTCTCCCCCCAGGACTCGCTCCACGTCCTCACCACGTCCATGGACAACTACCTGCACCTGTACATGTGGGAGGAGGGGGGCTGCAGCCCGCGCCTCCAGAGCTGCTGTCACCTGGAGCAAAGGCGGGCTGACCGGACGCCCAGCTGGTGAGCCCTGCTTTGCGCCCACTCTTCCTCGCGGTTTCGAATGTCCAGTTGAGCAGAGCGATCCTAGGCTCTAAACAAAAAACGATCCTTCGCCCCGGCCGGTGCGGCTCCGTGGATAGCGCACCGGCCTGCGGACTCAAAGGTCCCGGGTTCGATTCCTGGTCAGCGCTCATGCCCAGTTGCGGGCTCGATCCCCAGTGGGGGATGTGCAGGAGGCAGCCGATCGATGATTCTGTCTCATCATTGGGTGTTCCTCTTCCTCCGCCCCCCTCCCCCCCTCCCTCTCCCTTCCTCTCTGAAATCAGTAAAAATTTAAAAAGAAAACAAGAAACCCCACAATAGACCTACAGGCCCTTCGGTGCACTGAGGCCGCTGTCGCTTCCTTTGGCAGCTACTACTCCACGGCGCTCTGTGACAACGCCAGCGTGGTGTGCGTGGTGTCCAAGAGCCGCGAGGCCAGCGTCCTGGTGATGTATTCTCTGACGCCGTGACCCGGCGACGAGTGCGGTTCGCCGGGCATCGACTTCCTCCCTCGCCGTAGTAAAGAGAGTTCTGTTTGCAAACCCAGAGCGGTTATTTCGGTGCTATCTGAGAAATCGGCAGTGAGGGACCCGCCAGACACCGTGACGGGCGCACAGGTCACACACTCGGACGACGGAGGGCGACAAACGTCCCCTTCGCCCGCGCATCAGGAGAGTGGGAACACTGAGGCGGCGGGACGTGGACGGTCACACAAAGACGCAATTCCGGACAATTCCACGGGCGCGTCTTCTCGGGGGAAGGGGGGTTTAGGTTGCGGCTGGTTCAGAGGGAGGCACTGCGTCCGCTTGTCAGTGGTCTAGCCTGCCAGCGACCATAACGGCGTCTGTGAAACCTACGCCACAGGAGATGCGTTAGGAAAGCAGAAATTTTATTTCTATTTCTATTTATTTTTTGTTTTTGTTTTTGTTTTTAAATATGTTTTATTGATTTTTACAGAGAGGAAGGAAGAGGGATAGAGAGCTAGAAACATCGAGAGAGAAACATCCATCAGCTGCCTCCTGCACACCCCTCCCGGGGATGTGCCCACAACCAAGGTACATGCCCTTGACCGGAATCGAACCCGGGACCCTTCAGTCCACAGGCCGACGCTCTATCCACTGAGCCACACCAGTTTCGGCAGGAAAGTAGAAATTTTAAAATACATATGTTTATTGATTTCAGAGAGAAAGAGAGAGGGGGAGAGAGAGAGAGAAACATCCGTGATGAGAGAGCATCATGGATCGGCTGCCTCCTGCACGCCCCCCACTGGGGATGGAGCCCACAACCCGGGCCTGTGCTCTGACCGGGAATCAAACACAGGACCCTTCGGTCCACAGGCTGATGCTCTGTCCACTGAGCCCCACGGGCCAGGGTGAGAAATACAGAGGTTGATAGACATGTAGCTGGAAGAGGCTGGGAAGACACGCGGGATACACACGCTCGGAAGGACGGAGAAATACAGAACACATGATAGGCTCCCCCACGGGAACGTCCCCACGGGACGGATCTGACAAAGAGCCGCCCCTGCCTGTGGCCCCCGCTCAGGATTCCGAGTCCTGGCAGCGAGCGACTCCTAACAAATGAAGCCTAGAACCCCGCCCTGGGCCAGCTCCCCTGACGTGGGGGCGGGGAGGGTGGGAGGAAGGATGAGCCGAGGGCGTGGAGATGGTGCTCTGGTGGAAATGTCTCTCCACGGGAGTCTCCAAAGGGCGAGTGGGCGTCCCCCTCTCTGTGGGAAGCGGTGCCCGGAGCCAGGGAAGGAAAGCCCCCGGAGGGGCTGTGGGGCAGGGCCCGGCGGTGGAGAGGGCGAGGCCTGGAGGCCGTCCCACTGATTCAGAACCGAAGGGCGTCTGTGTGGCTGGAGTCGTGATGGGGAGGCACGCGAAGGCGAGGCGGAAAGTGTCGACTCGCACGCCGTTGGCAGGGTGTAACTCACACTCACATTCAGTGCAATGGCCAGAGGAGTTGTTTTTTTTACCAAAGGAGCGAAAAGACCCACGGTTTTAGACCTGTGTTTCTAAGGAGTCTTTCATTGCCATTTAGCACGTGGGTTTAAAAGGAGTCCAGAGCCCTGGCCGGTGTGGCTCGCTGGCAGAGCATCGTCCTGCGCCCGGAAAGGTCGCCGACGTGATCCCGTCAGGGCGCGAGCCTGGGGGCGGGCTCCCTCCCCGGTGGAGGCGTGTGGAGGCAGCTCATCGATGTTTCTCTCTCTCCCCCTTCCTCTCTGAAATCAATAAAAAAATATATTAAAAAAAATAAACATCAGCCCAGCCGGGTGTAGCTCAGCGGTTGAGCATCTACCCAGGAACCAAGAGGTCACCGGTTCGATTCCCGGTCAGGGCACAGGCCCAGGTTGAAGGGTCGATTCCCGGTGGGGGGCGTGCAGGAGGCAGCCGATCCGTGCTTCTCTCTCATCGTGGGTGTTCCTCTCTCTCTCTCCCCCTCTCCCTTCCTCTCTGAAATCAATAAAAGCATATTAAACATAAACATCAAGTCCAGATGTGAGGAAGACAGCAGGTTGGAAATCACATCAGTGCCCGAGGAGGATGTGCACACGTGGGGTGGTCGGGACGCAGCACCCTTTCCTGCCTGCGATGAGGCGCTCCCGGAAGACGCGCGGGCCCCTGGGAAACCGCTCGGAAAAGCGGTTAATTTTATTTCCCTCGATGAAAAGGGAAATAAAATTAAAAATCAGAGCGCTGCCTAGGCCACAGGACCGGAGTGGGCAGATGCCCAAAGGCAGTGACGCAGAGAGGGCGCCACAGGCTGCATGACTGCCTGTTGGCATCGGGCTGCGTGCCAGGACGGAGCCTGCACCAGGCCCCAGGAGGTCTGGGCAGGGGCGTTGCCAAGTGATGGAGAAGCGAGCAGCCTAACCCCTTGGATAAAGGGGTGCAGACACCAGGTGGGCACTCCACCCTCGCCGCCCCCCCACCCTGCCCCCGAAACGTGCTGCCTCTGGCTCCTGGAGGGCTTGGCCTGTGCAGGTGGCCACCAGAGGGGACACGTCTGCTGAGTGACAGGCGGCACAGGCCTCTAGGGCAGCTGGGCGCCACCTGGCCCCAGAGCCGTCGCTCAGCCTCCCCCTGACCCTGCTGAAGGGAACCAGTAAGAGCGGGAGGTGCAGGAGGCAGCCAGTCAGTGATGCTCTCTCATCACTGATGTTTCTGTCTCTCTCCCTCTCCCTTCCTTTCTGAAATGAATTTTTAAAAAATATGTATTTTCAGTCTTCATTGTTGACAGTATTACATATGCCCCCTTCCCCCCTCCCCCCTCCAGCCCGCCCCCCTCCCCCCCCCAGGCCTTCAGCTCCCTGTTGTCCGTGTCCATGGGTGATGCATACGTGCACACAGGTCTTTGGCTGATCACCGCCCCCCGCCCCCGCCTTCCCCTGAGGGTCCGCACTCTGTTCCATGCGTCCATGTCTCTGGGCCCACTCCGTTCATCAGTTTATTTTGTTACTTCGATTCCACATCGGAGTGCGATCATGTGATACTTGTCTTTCTCGGACTGACTTATTTCAATGAAAATATATTAAAAAAAAAAAAAAGAAACAAAGCCCAAATTAGTTTGGTTCAGTGGATAGAGCATCGGCCTGTAGACCGAAGGGTCCCGGGTTCGATTCCGGTCAAGGGCATGGACCTTGGTTGCGGGCACATCCCCAGTGGGGGGTGTGCAGGAGGCAGCTGATCGATGTTTCTCTCTCATTGATGTTTCTAACTCTCTATCCCTCTCCCTTCCTCTCTGTAAAAAATCAATAAAAGATATGTTTTAAAAATAAATAAATTAAAATAAATTAAAAAAGAAAGACATGGTGGCCCCAACCCCGCCCCAGGCTGCCCCGGGCTCAGGGTTTCCGCGGTGACGAGGGCGGGCGGGCGCTGGTTGCAGGTGGGCGACTCCGAAGGGGACATCTACACGCTGACGGCGCCCCAGCTGCAGAGCGTGTCCCTGGTGAACGCGTTCCACTACAGGGTGGACCACCTGCACTGCTCGCCCAACAGGAAGTGGGTCTTCGCCTCCGGGGCCCACCCGCACATGGTGCCAAAGGTAGGGCCGCCCTGTGCTGGGCCTCGGCCTCGGCCTGGGAGGGTCAGGGCGCGGGTTGGGGGTGGGGTAGAGGGGGGAGAGGCAGGAAGGTCACTGACCCGGAGCTCAGCGAGGACGGACGGACGGACGGGCCGCCCCCTCGAGGCCACAGCACGCGCGGCCTCCATCCTGGAGCCGAGACGCTGTCCTCGGGCGCAGCAGCCGTTCAGAGACAGACGCTTGTGAGTGCCAATGGGGGCCGGGGCCCGAGTCAGCCAGAGGAGGAGGAGGGAGCGCCCAGCAGCACGGAGGGCCTGGCCCGGGCCGGTTGGCTCAGTGGGTAGAGCCCGGGCCTGTGCCCTGAGCAGGAATCCCACCTGGGACTTTCTGGTTGACACTCGACCACTGAGCCACGCCGGCTAGGCTGTACATAAATGTCTGTAGCAACGTTATTCGTACGTTTGTAGTCTTTTTTAGAACTGTAATGTGAAATTATTTTGTATCTATTTTTCACCTTTCCTCCCCTACTTGCTTTTTTAGCTAAAAACACTTAAAAAATATTCTTATTGATTTCAGACAGGAAGGGAGAGAGAGAAACATCAGTGATGAGAGAATCGCTGATTGGCTGCCTCCTGCACGTCCCACTGGGGATGAGCCCGCGGCCTGGGCATGTGGCCTTGGCCAGAATCGAACCCGGGACCCTGGTCAGCAGGCCGGCGCTCTGTCCACAGGAACTGGCCGGGGCATTTGGACATGTTTTACTGGGGGGCCTGGAGGCGTCGGTGTGAACCCTTTACGCGTTCCACCTGCTATTACGTGGCGTCACTGCGCGTGGCCACAGGTCCCCCTGAAAGGTGCTCAGGGACCCCATCTTCCGGGGGAGGAACCCCGGCTCCTTGGGGAGACGGTCCCCAGGCGGCCAGCGCCAAGGCCAGGCCCCAGCCCGGGTGCTGAGCTCCTGCACCCCCAGCACCCCGCCCACGCAGCAAGCACAGGTACACACACCTGCACACACCTGTGCACACACATGCACACAGACCACACGCGCCGCGATCCAGGCAGCGGCGGAAGTGCCCTCTCCGCTGGGTGGGGTGGGGGCGGGAGTGCGCGCACACATCTCGGTGCGTGAGGACCGTGGGTGCACGGGGAAGACCGGTGCGTGGCTCCCGCATCCCGGAGCTCTGCGCCCGCCCCGCCAGGTTCTTCTGCCTGAGCCGCAGCGGCCGGTACTGAGCGTGCTCCTCCCCTGCCCGGCACCCACGTGCGCTGAGGAGCTGGGTCCCTGAGGTCGCTCAGGGGCCGAGCAGCACCTCCCGGGCAGCACCTACCGAGGGCACAGGGTCAGGAGCCCACGGCCTGGGGTGAGAAGCGCCTCTCTGGGCCGCCCGGGGCCCTCGCGCTGTCCGCCCATTAGGCCCCCTGCCTGCCCTGCACCCCAGAGCCGACCCCCGTCTGGTCTGCGCCCACCAGGCGCCCAGCCCTCCGGCTTCCGGGTGTGGCTGGTCCCACTAGGAGGCTGCGGGGGCGGGGGCAGGGCAAGTACTGCCCAGCCCCTCCCTGCGGAGGGCAAGGGTCCCCCACCCTATGGTCCCTGCCCCTCCCAGGCCACCCTGGTGCCGGCGCCCGCAGCTGTCAGTGCCCTCCGCTTCGCTTCCATTCCCGCTTCTCGGGGCTGGCCGCCCTCCTGCGGGTGTCAACCTGAGGTCTGACCGACACAGGGTGGCTGCAGCCACAGGCCACGCGGCCTGCCTCCTCCCCAGGGGCCGCCAGTCACGGAAGCAGAAACCAGACCCGGGGTCCAGCCTCCTGCCTCCGGCGCTGGCTCCCGGCCGAGATCTGGCGATAGACGGGTCAGCCGGCTCAGCTACAGGGCCGCCTCCTCCCTGGCGGCTCCTGCAGGCACCGGCCTCTGGTCACTGAGCTCCGGTCCCTGGTCACTGAGCTCCGGCCTCTGGTCACTGAGCTCCGGCCTCTGGTCACTGAGCTCCGGCCTCTGGTCACTGAGCTCTGGTCCCTGGTCACGGAGCTCCGGCCTCTGGTCACTGGGCTCCGGTCCCTGGTCACTGAGCTCCGGCCTCTGGTCACTGAGCTCCGGGTAGGTTTACCCCTCCGGCCCCCACGCCCAGGGCCCCCACACTTTCATCATCAGCCTCCTGCTGCAACCGCCCGTCTGGGTCCTGAAGAGCCGCTCGCTGCCGCCTCCCTCCACTGTCTCCGTAGCCACCTCACAGCTAAGCCAGAACTCGGGGAGACCAGGGGAGGACCCAGGAGCCCTAGGAGACCGGATTCCAACCTTTCTCTCCGTTTCACGTGGTCCGTTCTTCACTACGGCCAGAAGGTGGCGGTGCGCTGCTACCCACCTCGCCTGGGTACCTGGGGTCCCGGATCTGCACTTACCAGCCAGGTAGTCCGAAGGCTGATCAACCCAACCCCAAATGACAACCCAGAAACGCATTCCCTCACACCACCATGTCCTCGACTCAGATTTCTGGCAAACGTTTGGAACTGGATAAACATCGCCCTTCGTTAAGACAGAACACGGCAGCCCCGGGGGTTTGCTCAGTGGGCAGAGCGTCGGCCTGCGGACTGAAGGGTTTCTGGTTCGATTCCGGTCAAGGGCACGTGCCTGGGCTGCAGGCACCTCCCCGGCCCAGGCCCTGGTGGGGGCTTCTGCAGGAGGCAACCCATCGATGTTTCTCTGTGTCTCTCCCTCTTTCTTCCACTTTCTCAAAAACATCACTGGAAAAATATCCTCGGCTGAGGATTAAACAAAACGAAACAAAACACTTTAAAAGGGAGATCCCCCAGGCCTCATCAGGCAGCGACCCCAGGCAGCCGGGGCCTGGGCAACGGGAGTAGCAGAGAGGGGGCAAGGGGGGGGGGCGGTGGCCAGTGGGAGCCTTGCGTCCCTGAGGGCCCTGGGCCGGCCTCCTGCTGAGGCCAAGGGTGGCCCCAGTCAAGGGGCACCAAGCCCGCCCTGCATACCCAGCCAGCAGCACGAGACCCGGGAAGGCAGCCCAGAGCCACCTCCAGCCACCAATCAGGACGCCCACGCAGGACGCCTTCATGCAGGAGACAGTGCTGGGAAGACATCCCAGGACCCAGGAGTCCCGTACACCCCCCGGCAGGGGTGGGGAGCTCAGACACAGGACCTTGGGCAGGGCTGTGAGCCACGCTGCTCGGTAGGCTGCACGATGCCATCCTTGCCCATCTCTTCCAGACCAGGACACATGCACGGAGGAGTCACAGCACTGACTGCGGAGGAGGCAGCCCCTGGGGAGGCCACAGACCCCCGGCCCCGGCCCCGCTGGGCTCTCACTTCCTTCCCGCAATCTCGGACACCAGCCAGCCCTGCCCAGGAGCCAGGGGGAGCCTGGCCAGCCCAGGTGGGAGCCTGAGGGGAGGGAGGGGACAGGAGACCTCCCCCAGATGCCGAGCCCACCTCCCCACCCCTCCCCGTGCCTGCCGGGCACAGCTGGCACCTCCGACCGGGGGAGGGGCTGGCGGAGCCCACAGAGCAGACGCCGGGCAGTGTGTGATCCTTTAATGAGGAGCTGGTTCGGGTGGCCACCCTCTCCCCGGCCCTGCGGGCAGTGCCCTCACCACGGCCACCCCAGCGGCCAGCCCTCGGAGGGGCCAGCTTGCAGTGGCCTAGAACAGGGGCTTGTCTCTCGGACTGGGATGGTGGCAGCAGCAGAGGCCGAGGCAGCGAAACTGAGGTCAGGGTGGAGGGAGGGGGGCAGACAGCAGGGGCCCCTCCTTCTTCTTGGAATCCCGGAGGGACAAGGCCAGTGTTCAGGACAGTCCAGTCTCCCCTTCGTGCCGGACGCCCCGCAGGCTGACAGCGTGGAACACAGCCCACGGGGCCGCTGGGCTCGGGGAGCAGGCGGGTGCCACCCCACGGGCCTCCTGGCCGCCGGCCTGCGGGTTGAGCGCGGCAGGGCCCAGGCCAGGGCCGCCAGGAGATGGGGCGCCGCCTCCACTAAGTGCTGGTCAGGCGCTAAGGCATCTACGAAGGTGGCTCCCCCTCAAGGTCCCAGGGCTGCCCGCGGGGGTGGCCCTACAGGTCCGTGACCTTGTTCTCCACGGCTGCGGCGACTTGCTGCAGCCGGTAGCCCAGCTGCATCTTCTGGGCCGTGCTGTCCTCCTCGAGGGCCGTGATGATCTGAAAGGCGGGGAGACCCGGAGGCCCCCATGAGCATCGCAGGGCCCGACACCCTCCAACATCCGTCTCCCCAGGCCCCCCCCGCCCCCGCCCCCGTCAGGGCCCAGGCTCACCCACCTGGTCGTAGTATTTGTTGATATACTTGTAGAGCTCGTGCAAGGCCACCCGTGCCCCAAGGTCTCCAGAGTAGTTCTAGAGAAGACAGGGAGGCGACAGAGATGAGCCCCCGCCCTCCAAGGAGGCCCAGAACCCAAGGAAGGGGCGGGGGTGGGGCCTCGAGGTGGAAGAGGGACGCAGCCTGCAGTTTCAGCAGGGCCTGGGGTGTCACGGACCCTGCCTCTCGCCCCCTGGGGCCCCAGCTGGGCCCTGGGCCATCCCAGGTGGTCGTGGAGCCAAGCGGGCAGGATGCTGCTCTGGCCTCACCCGTCTTTCCTGAGGTCCCCGGGCCCCTCCTAGGGGCGTCTCAGGACAGTGGAGCTGAGGTCCCCTCCTTGGGGAGCTCTTACAGGGGCCCAATGAGAAGAAATCAAAACACCTCACTCCGAACACCCTAAACCAGAGCTGCCGTCATTGCGGCTGCAGCGGCCATCGGTTCAGAAACCGGGGGTGTAAGTTCCTGGGGCTGATGTTCGGAGCTCCTTCAGGAGAAGGTGGGGCACGTGGCTGAACCCCAGCAACCTCGCCGCCTGGGCTGTTGTCCACAGACCCCAGCAAAGGAGGCGTGGGAAGGGGGCAGGCCCCCCCCCCGGGGGCAGGCCCCCCCCCCTCCCCCCCTCTGACCCGGAGGCCTGTGCTTAACCAGACGCAGAGCGAGGGCCGCACCCGGGACAGCTCGGCCAGCAGGGAGTTCATCTCTTGGTCGCTGGCGGGGACGGTCTGTCGGATGTCAGCGTAGTACCTGCCGGAGACCGGAGGTCGTGGGACAGCAGCTGCTGGAGCACAAACCCCCCTCACCCGCCCCGCCCCCCCTGGGCCTCACCCCCACCCCCGCGCCCGCCCCAGGCCCGCCCCCGCCCTCCTACCTTTCCACCATCTGTTTGTAGCGGGGGATGTCCCGGGCGTATAGCAGCTTGTTGATGGGGGAGTCCTGGGTGCCGCGGGCAGGTGTGAAGGGGAAGCAGGATGAGCCCCGTGAGCGTGACCGAGCGCCCCGTTTCCTTCCGCTAGGACCTCCACCACCCGCCTTCCCGAGCCGGCCCTGCTCTTGCCCCCTGAGCGGCTCCCCTCCTGCTCCAAGGTCCTTCCCAGCTCAAGGGCCTCAGAGGGGCCTCCCCCTGGACCCGGCAGGGACCCGGCAGGCAGGGCAGGCGGGGCCGGCGCCGTGAGCAGCCCTCCTGCTTCCTGGGTGCTGCCCATTCCCCAAGTGATCATTTTTATTTATTTGTTTCACTGATCTCAGAGAGGAAGGGAGAGGGAGAGACAGAAACATCAGTGACGAGAGAGAATCATGGATCAGCTGCCTCCTGCATGTCCCGCAGAATCGAACCCGGGACCCTTCAGTCCACGGGCTGACGCTCTACCCACTGAGCCACACCAGCCGGGCCCCCCAGGTGATCATTTTTAAAATCAGAAAACTGACTGGGAGCCCAGCCGGCGTGGCTCAGGGGTTGAATATTGACCTATGAACCAGGAGGTCAGGGTTCGATTCCCAGGCAGGGCACACGCCTGGGTTGCAGGCTGATCCCCAGTAGGGGGCATGCAGGAGGCAGCCGATCCATGATGCTCTCTCATCATTGATGTTTCTCTCCCTCTCCCTTTCTCTTTGAAATCAATAAAAATGTATTTAAAAAAGAAAGAAAGAAAGAAAACTGACCAGGAAAGGAAGTCAGTTGCCCAGGCCAACCCACTCCCACGTGGCTGAGCTGGGACCGGGAGCAAGCCTCTTAGATCAGAGCCTGCAACTTCCAACAGCAGACGCCTCCTCGACCACCCCCTGGGGCGGCTCCCAGCTCTGCCCCCGGCTGGGGGCCCTGGGCGGCAGCTTCCTTCTCTCGACCTGTTGCCTCCTCCTGGCGCTGCTGGGAGGCTGAGGCGCGATGGCGCTGGGCCCTGAGCGAGCCGGGATAGGAGCCCGGGCCAGGCAGGATGCGCGCCTGCTCCGTGAGGGATGCCTGGCACTCCCTGTGGGGGTGCTCCTGAGCTCCCTGGAGGCACCTGCAGTTTTGCTGGGAACGGGAGGCAGTGACGCTGGAGCAGAGACCCAGCCACCCCCGTGGGCACCGTGGAGGGCCCTGGGGCCTGGGGTCTTAGCGCCCCGCAGTCTCACAAAAGACAGCAGCACCGAGATGCAGAGATCTCTCCCTCAGGAGGTCACAGGGCAGCTGTCAGGCCTGGACGAAGCACGGCCGCTGGGGGGCGCTGCCTGCTGGGCGACCCCATGTATGTCACAGACTCTCGGGGCTTTGACTAAGGTCCCAGCACAACCCCTCCCCCTGCACCACCAGACAGCTCCGACCACTCCTCTCTGCTCCCGCGCCCCTGTCGCCGAGTGGCAGGCAGGCATTGCCCGGGTTCAAGTGCACCGGGCACCCCGGAGCTGCCCTGCGAGCTGGAATCCACGTCTCGGCCTGGAAACCGCCTGGCGGCCCCACCACCCCTGGGGCTCACCTCCTACAAGTCCACGCTCACTACACCCAACAGCCCGGGGACCCCAGATGACCCCTCCATTTCCTCATCCCCCACACCCACCCACAGCTTCTGCCTGCCCTCCACCCCACTGTCCACCTTGAACCTGGCCACCGCTCACCCAGAGAACAGCCTGGCTTGCCTCCAGCCCACCCACAGCACAGCTGCCAGAAGGCTCCGCCCCTCAGGCCTGACACCAGCCCACCCCACCCTGTTCCCAGGCCTTCAGGGGCTCCCAGCACCCCCTCAGGCAAAGCCCTCACCTAGCCGCCTGCCTCCTGCCAACCCTGCAGGCTGCCCTGTCTTAACCCCGTGAATCAGCAGCTTGTCTTGTCCTTGCTCATCCTTCAAGAATGAGGCACCGCCACTTCCCAGGGAGCCCAGGGTCAAAGCCTGGCCTGGGGCCTGGAGGCAGGGGCCTGCCATGGCCCTCCCCCACTTGGGGTTCTCAGGAAGCCTGGGGTCTGTGCGCACAGGGAGCCTGGGATCTGTGCCCACGGGGAGCCTGGGGTCTGTGTGCACGGGGAGCCTGGGATCTGTGCGCACGGGGAGCCTGAAATCTGTGTGCACGGGGAGCCTGGGGTCTGTGTGCATGGAGAGCCAGGGATCTATCTGTGAGCACGGAGAGCCTGGGATCTATCTGTGAGCACGGAGAGCCTGGGGTCTGTGTGCATGGAGAGCCTGGGATCTATCTGTGTGCATGGAGAGCCAGGGATCTATCTGTGTGCATGGAGAGCCTGGGGTCTGTGTGCATGGAGAGCCTGGGATCTATCTGTGTGCATGGAGAGCCTGGGATCTATCTGTGAGCACGGAGAGCCTGGGGTCTGTGTGCATGGAGAGCCAGGGATCTATCTGTGAGCATGGAGAGCCTGGGATCTGTGTGCATGTATCACCCCCAGCCCACGCTGACCTGCCCAACCATGGCCTCCGTGTCCCCCGACCACTCACCCGGCCCAGCTTGTGGTCCGCCAGGGTGCAGGCGTCCATGAAGGTCTGCGCGATGACCAGCAGCACCGCGTCCATGTTGTCTGAGGTCTGCACGTCGAACACAAATTGCGGGTTTTTGATGATGTTGATCCAGAACCTCAGCGGCAGGCTGCGGGCAGGGCGGGTGCGGCCGTGAGCTGGTGAGCTGCGGCGGAGGGGGCGGAGGTGGCCCGCGACCCTGGCCGGCCCCGCCCACCTGTTGGTCTTCCAGATGTGCACGGTTTCCTGGTCGGAGATGCCGTGCTGCGCGGCCTGCTCGTCCAGCAGGTCGAAGAAGTACTTGACCGCCAGGGGAGCCGGGCGGCTGGCGCTGAGGATCACCTGGAACAGGTCGTCCACAAACTTCTGCAGGGTGCCCTGCGGGGACAGGGCGGGAACCAGAGGGCGGTCAGCGAGGGCCCGGCCCCGGCCCAGCTCACACACGTGGCACTAGGCCTGTGTGAGCCCCAGGCCACCCCCGAACCCCACGAGCGGCTGCTGCCCTCCAAGCCCAGACCCATTGCCATCGTGTCCACACCTTCATGGACAGCAGGCGGGTCAGGTAGATCTCGGGGATGGCCTTGGCCCGCTCGCGCTCCCCGCCCCGAAGGCTGCCCCTCCTCCGCCGCGGTGGCTCCGGCTCCTCGCTGGGCTTGACCAGGTGCCAGGGCCGGATGCCCCCCTCATCCACGTCCTCCAGCATTGGGGTCCCTGCACCAAAAGGCCCCTCGTCAGTTGCCCCTCCCCTGAGCCGGGGTCCTGCCAACTCCCGGGTCGGGGGCACCTGGGGAGGCTCCTCTGGGTGGAATGGAGGCAGACACAGGCCCACCCTGAGGTCCAGGTCCTTTCCCCACTACCGGGCACCATTGCTGGGCACCATTGCCGGGCACCATTGCCAGACACCATTGCCGGGCAGAGCAAGCGCAGAGGGTGGGGGGGGGGCACTCACTCTCTCCAGGGACATAGTCCCGGTTTTCCCGAAGGGCGTGCTTGGTGAGGCAGGGGACCAGGGCCACAGTCGCTCCATCCGGGACCTGCTGACCACAGCTGGTGACCCCTCTGCCAGCCGCCCCCCCGTAATGCTGCAGGGTGATCAGGCACCTCCTCCAGCCCCCCCCCTCGCCCCCCACCTTGTAATGCTGCAGGGTGTTCAGGCGCCTCCACAGACCCTGGACCTCGGAAGTCACATCCTCGTCAGAAAGGATGAGGTGCCCGGCCACCCCGGACCGCCACTCTGCAAGGGGAAGGTGGGGCTTGGTCCCGGACCCCCGGAGACTGCCCTTCCTCCAGGGGACACGGCCCTCCATCGGGGGCAGCCCCACCCAACCTCACCAAGAACCAGGAGCAGGCGCCCCTCCCCAGGTGAGAGATGGTCCCTCTACAGCCAGCTCTGCCCCCAGAGCAGGTCCAGACCCAGCCCAGCCCAAGGCGGGCTCAGGACCCAGCCACCCGCCGCCCTCACCGACGTCCAGGGTGCGGGAGTCGGGCCTCTGGGCGAGCGGCAGGCCCTTGCAGAGCTGGTCCAGCATCTTCTCCTTGGCCTGGGAGATGGTGTCACAGTCCAGCACCTTCACAGGCACGCCCTGGGCCTCTCCCGCCCCAGGCCCCGCCGCCAGCAGCGCGTTCAAGGTCTACACAGGGCACACGGAGCGTCAGGGCTCGGGCCGCACGGAGGACGGCCAGGTGCAAGGCCAGGACAGGCCCGCCATGAGAAAGCCTCAGGGCTCCCTCCCTGTGGCCCAGCACCTGGCCCCGCGCCCTATAACATCTACGGGATGAGTGGCATAAAACGTGGGCGAGGCCCGGCCGGCGTGGCTCCGTGGTGGAGGGTTGACCTAGGAACCAGGAGGTCACGGTTCGATTCCCGGTCAGGGCACAGGCCCGGGTCTGGGGCTCGATCCCCAGTGTGGGGCTGCAGGAGGCAGCCGATCCATGATTCCCTCTCATCATGGATGTTCCATCTCTCTCTCCCTCCCTTCCTCTCTGACGTCAATACAAATGCATTAAAAACACACGAGTGAGCTCGAGTCCCTCCTAACTCGGGCCCAGGCTCCTGGCTCAGCGGGTCAGGCTGAGGCACCTGAGGGACGCCCCCCCGCACCCCCCACCCCAGCCTAACGGACGAGCAGGTCTGGTGAAGCCCAAATGGGGTTTTCCCGAAGGAAATCTGGTGGATCTCGAAGGGGAAAGCAAACCCAGAGGATGTCGCAGGCAGGTCTGCCAGAGTGGCCCCCCGCCTGGCGGGCACATCACCCCCCCGACAGGACAGCGAGACCAGGACCGGGCAAACACGCAGGCGCTGGCACAGCGAGGGCTGGGCCTGCGCCGGGCAGGGCTGGCTGCTCCCCAGACCCTGGCTGTGTCCGCTCCGGCCCCACCCCAAGCCTGGGGGCCTTCTGAGGCCCCGTCCTCCAGCTTCTATCCTGCTAAGCTGGTCTGCAGGTCTCTCTTGCAGAGGCCTGGCGGGTTCTATGCCCAGACACACACAATCACACAGCTCGCCATGGGGACACTCCAGGCACGCACATACGCACGCACAGCCCTCACCAGGGGCCGGTACTCCACGTCCTCTCGGAGAAGGCGGTTGTCATTCAGGGTGTATTTGGCTTTGCCAGTCACACTGTCCACTGGCCCCTTGTCTACTTGGTGCTTGATCCCACGGAAGAGCATGTACAGAGGTTCCCCTACCGCGTCCTGGGGAGTGGCAGGCAGTTAGCGCCCCTGGGGCAGGCGACGGGCCTGGGGCAGGCGACGGGCCTGGGGCAGGCGAGGGCCTGGGGCAGGTGACGGGCCTGGGGCAGGTGACGGGCCTGGGGCAGGAGACGGGCCTGGGGCAGGTGACGGGCCTGGGGCAGGCGAGGGCCTGGGGCAGGCGAGGGCCTGGGGCAGGCAAGGGCCTGGGGCAGGCGAGGGCCTGGGGCAGGTGACGGGCCTGGGGCAGAGGTGTATGGGACATGACCCACACGGGGCACAGGGACAGGCTGCAGGCTGCAGAGAGCTTACGGGACTGAGGACATGCTGGGCAGGCGTGCAGAGGCCGCGTGGGGCGAGGGGCCGTGTGGTTGGAGACGCCCTCCCACCCCTCTGCCCCCCTCACCCTCACAAAGGTGTAGAGGCAGATAGACATCCAGTTGGTGAGCAGCTTCTCCACCACCGTCTCTGTCCTGGGGGACAGGAGGAGGGCGGGGCGGGCTCAGTGGGCGGGCTGCAAGGCTCTCTGCTCTGCAGACCCCCGGCCCTGGGGGGGGTGTCCCCGCTCGGCTCCCGGCGCCCGGTGTCCAGAGCGGCGTGGCCCCCACTGCCCCCACGCCCACACAGACCTGCGCAGCATCAGCTTGGGGTTCTTGGCCACACACTGGGCCACCAGGTCGCTGAGCAGCGTGCGGAGGATGTCCGTGAAGTACTCGAGCTTCCCGTGCAGCGCCACGGTGAGCAGAGACGCCACGTAGGCGCGGTCCCGCGCGGAGAAGGTGCGCTGGCTCTCCAGGGTGTGGATGAACTGGCGTCGGGAGAGGGGTTGGGGGGGGAGGGAGGGGCCGTTGAGAAACCCAGGGATGGAGAGGGGTGGGGGGGGCAGGGTAGGGGGGGCGGGCTGCACCTTGGTGAGGAAGAGCTTGCTGTTGAGCAGGTTGGAGAGCTGCCCCAGCCCTTGCTCCACAGTCGGGCGCCGGCTCTCGGGCACGCCCAGGTCCCGGTGCAGGGGCGACTCCTGGTGCCCGGGGAAGAAGATCCGCTCGGCGTACACCTTGTAGTCCAGGAAGGGGATGCCGCTGCCCAGCAGGTCGCTGGTGAGGTCCGTCATCTCGGTCATCAGGTCTGTGGGCAGAAGAGGCCAGGTCTGGGCACGCGGCCCAGGGCGGGAGCGGCCTGAGGCGGGAGCAGCCCGTGGCGGGAGCCCTCCCGCGGCCTCACCCGTGAACTCCTTCTTGCAACGGTCCCGCACGCTGCTCTCCAGGTTCTCCAGCTGGATCTGGACCTTCTTGTAGTCCCTCAGGGCCTGCTTGCTCTTCCTCCTGCTCAGCACCAAGGGCGAGAAAGGCCGAGGAGGCTGGAGCCCCCGCTGGTCCCACCTGGCCCAGGCCTGCCGGGCCAGCACCCAGCCCAGCCATGCCCAGGCCTCGCCCTGGATAACGGAGCCCGTCTCATCCCAGGCAAGTCAAACCCGCCTCTGTCCTGTCCAGCCCGGCACAGGGACCGGCCGGGACCTGTTTTCGTGAATAAAGGTTTAATCGGGGCCCAGGCCGGGCGGTCCAATGGTTAGAGCGAGGTTGCGGTTCGATCCCCGGTCAGGGCACATACAGGAATCAACCGATGAATTCTTCAGCGAGTGGAACAACTAACGATGCTCCTCTCCCCCCTCCCCCCCACAACCAATCAATGAACTTTAGAAAAACGGAAAGGGTTATCGGCACGCAGCCCTGCTCTCGGGCTTGCAGGCTGCTCGTGGCTGCAGAGTCGCGCCGCGCCCGCCCAGCCCACAAAGCCCAAGCTCCTTCCTCTCGGGCCCTCCAGAGGAAGCACGTCCACCCCGGTCCCGGGCGCCCCTTCCCGAGGCAGCCACGCCCGCGGCACCCACCTGTACATGAGGACGATGACGCTGACTCCTAGAGCCAGGAGGGAGGTGCCCACCCCCACGCCCACCCGGGCCGCGAGGGGGAAGGCCGCGGGGCTCTCGCCGTCGTACTGCACGGGGCCCAGCGAGAAGCGCAGGTTCCCCATCTGCACCTGCGGGGACGCGCCGTGAGCAAGGCTCCCGCGAGCCGGGGCCGCCCGCCCAGGGCCTGCCCACCCACCATGAACTCCGGCAGAGCGTCGGGCGCCGCCCCGAGGGGCGGGGGCTGCTCCACGGGGGGCTCGCAGTACAGGTGGTGCCGGGTCAGGGTCTTCACCACGCAGGCGCCGGCCCCTATCATGGCCACCACCTCCTCCTTGGACATGGCCAGGTCCAGGTTCTCCCCCTGGAAGGCGGGTCACTGAGCTGCCACTCAGAGCTCCTTCTCCCGGGGGGGGGGGGGGGGAGCCAGGGTCACTCAGACCCCCCCCAAATGTGGGAGGGCTGGTCCAGACCCCCGTGCCATCACCCCTGTCCCCCATGGGTGTCTTCCAAGCGGCCATCCCCGGCCGACCCCTCTCTGCCCTTCCCTCTCTGTCTTCCCAGGCAGCTGTGCGCCACACCACCTGCCTGCTGTGTGTGCCAAGCCATTCGCGCATCATCACTCCGAGCCCTGCCGTGGGCACACCGGGCCCCGGCTACAGGAGCCGGGCCCTGCCAGGTGCATCAGGCCTGGCACCCACCACCAGCCCCTCGGCCCTCAATGTGTGAAAGGGGCGGTGCCAAGGGCGGCCACCGGCCCCTGCTCTGCAGTCTGCACTCTCCGCCCGCGCCCACGGCAATGCCGCCCGGCCACGCGGGGCCACGGCCACGCCGAGCAGCAGCGGTACCTCCACAGAGAGCACGCTCCCCGGCTTGTGGCGGAAGGGCATGGTGGGGTCCTCCGGGTTGAGGGGCCGCAGGGTGGGGTCGGCCTCGTAGGAGAAGGGGGTAGGGTTCAGCGTGGCAAAGTCAAAGACCAGGTTGTCCAGGACAAACTCCACCCGCACCCAGGGGTCCTGGGGCGGCCCCGGGAGGGCAGGCGCGCGGCAGGTGACGAGCTGGGAGGAGTTCACCTGGCAGGGCTCCTCCACCTGGCGGGCGGGGGGGAGGGTCAGGGGGTACACAGGGGCAGAGGGGGCGGGAGAGGGTGGGGGGACCGAGAGGAGGGGTGGGGAGTCAGGGGGGCCTGCAGGAAGGGGGCCCGCAAAGGTAGTGCCCACCCCACGGCTGTCCTCAGGGTGGGGGTGGGGGTGGGGGTGGGGGTGGGGTGGCGGCCAGCCCAGAACAGGCAGGGCGCCCGGGGTGTCCTACGTGAATGCCGCCGCAGGGGGCTCCGGGGGGACACGGTGTCTCCGGGACCACGCGGCGCCTGCGCCCCAGGCCCCCGCCGGGCTGCAGCGCTCTGGGCACCACCGTCACGCGGATCCTCGGTGTCTGGACCACGTCCAAGTTCTGGCCGCGGACCCGGATCTCGCGTCCTCCGCTGCAACAGGAGCCGCCCGTGGCCTGGAGGCCGGCTTCACGGCACCGCCGGTCCCCGCGGCCACAGCGAACCCAAAGCCGGGGCCTCCCCAGCGGGTGGGGTCACAGCCCCCCAGCCCTACAACCGGCGCCGCCTGCGCCTCCCTCCCCCTCCCTCCCCGCCTCGCGGCACCTGAGGAAGCTCTTGGCCGGGCCCGCGGAGGTGACATTGGGGTCGGGCGTGTACTCGAAGCGGCCGTGCGGGAGCCTCCGCTCCGTGGCCCCGAACCACACGGCCACCGGGAGCGCGGCGGGCGCGGGGTGCGGGCTGGTCTCACACCGCAGCTGCTCCGCCTGCTGCCCCTGCAGCCTGGGGAAGGGAGGCGGGTGGCCGGCGGGCCAGGCTGCCGGGAGGGCCCGGGAAGGACGGGGGCTGTTCCGGACGGGGACCCACGCGAGCCTCAGCTCCCTGCCCTGCATGCTGACCTCCCTCGCACGGGGCCCTGCAAGCTACACCCCTTGCAGCCGCTGGGGAGGGCCTGGCCCCTTCCCCACGGAGTGGACTTGTCCCCCCCCCCCTCCTAGCACCCCTCCCCGCGGGCCGGGGCTCCTGCAGGAGGAAGCAGCCCTCACAGGTGACAAGGCTGGTCTCCAACCACCACCCGGATGTCCTCCGGCCGCCCAGTCAGGAGCTTGGCGCCGCGCAGCGTGAGGCGGGTGCCCCCAGCTCTGGGGCCTCGGGACGGGAAGAGGGAATGCACCTTAGGGTCCTGTGGGAAGGGGACAGGACGGACAGTCCGTCAGGCCAGAGACGGAGGCTGGGAGCCCAAGGCAGACACAAAGGCCCTGGGGCCCGGAGCCCAGGAAACCAGAGGGGGTGGGAGGAGCCCGCAGAGGGGTGGGAGGAGCCCGCAGAGGGGGTGGGAGGAGCCCGCAGAGGGGTGGGAGGAGCCAGCAGAGGGGTAGGAGGAGCCCGCAGAGGGGGCGGGAGGAGCCCGCAGAGGTGGCGGGAGGAGCCAGCAGAGGAGTGGGAGGAGCCAGCAGAGGGGTGGGAGGAGCCCGCAGAGGGGTGGGAGGAGCCCGCAGAGGGGTGGGAGGAGCCCGCAGAGGGGGTGGGAGGAGCCCGCAGAGGGGTGGGAGGAGCCCGCAGAGGGGTGGGAGGAGCCCGCAGAGGGGGCGGGAGGAGCCAGCAGAGGGTGGGAGGAGCCAGTAGAGGAGTGGGAGGAGCCAGCAGAGGGTGGGAGGAGCCAGTAGAGGGTGGGAGGAGTCAGCAGAGGGGTGGGAGGAGCCAGCAGAGGGGGTGGCCCCTCAGCAGTGCGGGGCTCAGCAGCCAGGCACCTGGTAGGCAAAGTTGTGCTCTGAGACACCTCGTCCTCTTCCTGGAACTTCCACGGTCACGGCGCCTGTCACTTCCTCCCCGCTGGCCTCAGTCACACACACGAGGCTGTGGGCACAGGGCGGGCTGGAGCCAGGCCACGCCAAGGGCTGCCTCCCTGCCCCCATCCTCCACGGGGTGGACGGGAACCCCGCGTTGGAGGAACTCCGTGGGGCCTCCTGGAGGCTCTGCATTCTGGGCAGCCACCCGCGTGGTTTCAACCGTTCAGGCCGCCGCCAGCCCCAAAGGAAGAGTTCTCTGAGCGGCACAACGTGGAGGGGCGGGTAAAGCGGGCCGAGCTAGGCGTGGGCAGACGGCGCCACTTGCCAAGTGGAGGGACCTTGACCGCCGCGTGGGAAAACAGCCCCGGAAGCGCGGTCAGCCTGGGGATGGGCGTGAGCGGGAAGCAGTGACCTAACACATGCCGGTCTCCGCCCGAAAGCGGAACTCGGGGCCTACGCGGCCGGTGCGCTCCCCGCCGGGGGTCCGGGTGCTAAGGCGTTACCCTCACCCAGAAGTTCCGACTTCAGGTTAAAGACTTCAGTACATTATTAAAATGTTTTTTAAGTGTTTTTCCCTAAGGCGGACCACCGCCTTAGGGGAAAACTCATTAGTCAACAGAGCGGCAAACGGAGCCGCAGTTTGCCGACCACTGTTCTAGACTCATTCACAGTCCGAACAGCCCTGAAGTTCTCAGTCATCACACATGGGGGGCTCCACGCTCCGCATCTTTTAAAACACAGGCGCCTGTCTCCACCCACGCAGTCTCCAGGCGAGCCTAGGGCTGCCCTGCGTGGTCTGGCCGGCTCTCCCGGCTCTGCTGGTCTGGGACCAAGTGTCGTTGGGAGGGTCCCATGTATGCACTGTGGGGCCCTGCACAGCCCAGCCAGGTTCCCGGGAGCCAGGCCTCTGTACCACGAGCCTGGGAAGGCACGGGCTCCCGGGCTGGGCTGGACGGAGCATCCCGGCCCCAGCGGGGGAGCCCCACGCCTACCCTCCGGACGCGTCAGCCTGGGCGGTGCCTGGGGGGAAAGCGTCGTTGGGGAGGCCAGCCCTGAGGCCTGGCAACCAGGACGGAGCAGGGGCCAGGGAGGCAGAGGCGCAGGGGGTGAGGTGTGGGGTGTGGGGGGGGCTCTGGGCAGGAAGCCCACAGGCCGTCCCTGCGCCTCGCCCGCCCGCCCACCTGCTGGAGACCGCGTATTCCTGTGCGTCCACGGCGCAGGGCACGCCGGCCACTCGGACCGTGTCCTGCACGTCCCGCACGCGTTGGCCCAGGTTGGAGCCCCTGATGGTGACGCGGGTGCCTCCGTCCACAGGCCCGGTCAGTGGCTCCACCTGTCCCGGGACAAGGACTGCTCACACTCGCCGGCCGCCCAGAGGCACAGGCCCACGCGCTGGGGGAGGGGGGCCGGGACCCTCCCTCCCAGGGCGGCAGTGAGGAGGGGGTGCCAGCGCTTGAACACACCGAGTGGATGAGGGGCGCGGGGCACTGGGTGGCCACAGCCTCGGCCGCGCCGCAGGCCTCCCGGGCCACGCACCGCGGGCGCTCCCCCTTGCACCACACGCAGCCGTACTGGGGCGCGGCCGTCTGGCAGTGGCTGCAGTCCCCGTGTCCCACGGAGCAGTCGTACAGCACCACTGGGAGGCAGAGGTGGGCGTGAGAGGCCGGCATGGGCGAGCCCCATGGCCCCCCGCAGCCCCGCAGCCCCGCCGCTCACGGTGCAGCCCGTCGGCGCTGTCCACGCGCAGGTGGCCGGCTCGGCGCAGAAACAGCCCCACCCGGAGCTCTGGCTGCAGGGCCTCATAGCTGAGCTGCGGAACAGGAGGGTCAGAGCAGGGGCTGGGGGGCAGCAGGTGGGGGGGCAGGGGACAGTGTCGCTGCTGTGAGGGTGATGGGCGAGAGGCCACCTCGTCTGCAGGGTGGACCTGGGTTCCACGTCAGAGAAAGGACCAAAATGACCCCGTGTGGGAACAAAAAGCCAGAGGTCAGCGCTACCAAGACCCGTCTGTCAGGGCCAGAGACAGCTGGGATCGGATGTCAGAGGGGACCCCAAGACTCCCTGGGGTCACAGGGTCTGAGCTGGGGCTGGGATCCAGGGGCCCCATGGAACACAGGGTCAGAGGTCAGAGAGGGGTTCCCAAGACTCCCTGGGGTCACAGGGTCAGAGCTGGGGCTGGACTGGGTGTGGTGCGCCAGCTGAGGCCGCAGCCAGGGCACCTCTGCCCACCCAGGCACTGAGGTCTGCACCTGGGGCTGCTGGCACGTGACGTGGCACCGCGTGTCCGGAGGCGGCTCGCACTCCACCTGGGCCGCCACCGCCACCTCTCGGCCCTCCAGCTCCATCACACACTCGCTGTCTCCGGGGCTGTCCTGAGGGCGTGGGCAGCGTCAGGAGCCGGGCCTGAGAGCCCCAGGGGCCCGCCCCGCACCGCCCTGGGCCGGGCCTGAGGGCCGGGCTGGCATCGCGTTTGCCAACAGCAAGGAGGCCTCCACGCCACCTGCCGCTCACCTGGAGGAGGCGCAGGTTCCTGCCCAGCAGCCGAACTTTTCGCTCCACGTGGACCGGCAACAGCGTGGAGCCCTGGACGCTGTCCACGCAGGGGCAGGAGCTGGCCCCCCGGCTCCCCTCTTCCTGCAGGAACCGAGCAAGGCAGGCATGGAGCCGCCCCAGCGCCAGCCCTCTCCGCACGGAGCCCAGGGCCGCGGCGCGGGCTGCAGCCCCCTCCCGGCCCCTCGATCCGGGCGCTGCAGGACCGCCCCGCCAGCAAGGACCTGCCCCGGTCCCCAGGCCTCCTTCCCGGGCCGGGCCTCACCAGCTCCCAGGGCGCGGGGCTGTCGAACTGGTAGTCGAGGCTGGACAGGAGGAGGAGGGGGGCGGGGGGGCCCTCGTGCTCCGCCGAGTCTCCATCACCTGAGAGGAGGGTGGAAGTGGAGAAGGCGGGCGTGTCACCCCCCGTCCACTCGTCCGCCTCGGGCCGCGCGCCGCCTTCTCTCGTGAGCCAGTCCAGGCCGGGCTTCGTGGCCCCAGCGGCCCCTGGGAAATCGGCGGCAGGAGCAGCGCTGGGGGGCTGGTCCAGGGACACCGCGGAGGGGAGGGCCCCGGGGCCAGGGTCGGCGGGGGCCGCGTCTGAGGGTGCTGGGTGGGAGGCCACCAGGTCCGCGGGGGTGGCCGTGACGTCAGTGAGAGCAGGGACAGTGGTTCCAGGTCCGTCCAGGGGGCTGGGAGGGAGGGGATCCTCGTGCAGAGGGGACCCTGTGGAGGCTGAGGCAGGTGTGGGGCTGGGGCCTGCCCACGGCCCCCAGGTGCTGAGCGGGGAGGGCCGGGTCCCAGGTGGGGTCTCTGAGGCTGTGGCTAAGGAGGGCGCCCCGGGCTCCACGGGCAGGGTGTCAGGGGCAGCGGTGACGGTGGTCACGGGGGCTTCGGATGGGGAGGGGGTGGGGGCATCCTTTGCGGGAGGGGCCGGGGAGAGCAGCGGGCTCTGGGGGGAGGCAGAGGAAGGCAGGAGGGCCCCTCAGCAGGCAGCAGGCAGCAGGCAGGAAAGGATGTGTTAGGAGGAGAGGAGACCAAGGGAAAGAGAAAAAAAAACACAGCCCATTAACTCTCCAGAGGAGGCGGGGGGGCTCCGGGGTCTGTGCCGAGGGGGCGGCCAGACCTCGCTGCCTCTCAGCTGCAAATGCCCCTTCCGGGCGGTGGGCCGCTCAGGTGTGCACGGCAGCCTCACGGGGCGGGCAGGCACAGACCGGGCCCTGGAGCAATGCTTACCCGGGCACCCCAACCCCCGCAGGGCCCAGCCGGAGTCACGCTCACCTGCTGGCTGGCCACCACGGGCCCGGAGTCACACGAGGCCCTGTGCGTACACAGGTGCTGCCAGACGCACCAGTTACACCCCCAGCGGCTGCGCACGCAGGCCTGGCACCTGCACAGACACAGCCGTGGGGCACGGGGCATGGGGCACGGGCAGCCGGGCCTGGGGGGCGGGGTGGGGACTCACGGTGCAGACGGGTGGAGGTTGGTGATGGCCACGCAGTCATAGAAGGAGAGGGGGGCCTTGGCAATCACGACCGCGCCCAATCTGAGCTCCAGGCTCACGGACACGTGGTCTGCAAGTGGGGGGAGGGCCAGCTGAGGAGGGGGCAGGGGTTTCCAGGCCCCCAGCCAACGTCCCGAGACCAAACAGAGTGGGGAAGGCACACTGGGTCGGGGGACAGAGTCCACTGGGAATAAAATGGGCACTTTAGGGGCTTGGGGACTTCTGGGGGGACTCAGGGCCCCACCCACACCCCCTGGAACAAGGCAGGAGGCAGGCAGAGCTTCAGGGGCGGGGGGGGCGGGGGGGGCGGGGTTGGCCCCTTCTCTCACCCACCGGCTCCTCTCGGCAGCGCTGGGGCCCCGCTTGGGTCTGGGGAGGGACACCTCACCCCAGACGGGGTCGGCAGGGCAGGGCTCTGGTATTCCCCAAAGTGGCAGGAATATGACTCCCCCGGCCACAGCGGGGGCAGGTCAGGCACCGACAGGAAAACCTGCCGAGAGGCCAGGACACGCGGTCGGAGCCAGCGGGCAGCAGATCCGGGCTTGCACCCGGCACGGCAGACACCGGTGGCACCAGCCCGGGCTCTCACGGGCACCCTCGGGCCTGGCCAGTAACAGCCAGCGGAAGCAAGGCCCCGAGAAGTGACCTGTGCCAGCCATGTGGCACTCAGTACATCGGACACCAACATCTACGGTGCGGACCCATCACCAGAGCCCTTCCCCCGGCCCACCTGCTCTCTCACCTCCCTCCGCTCCTCTCGGCTGATGTTGGCAGGACTCATGGCTGCCACCTGCAGACAGCCGGGCTCCGGCCCGAAGCTCCACAGCCATGGTGCTGGGCCCTGGCCCCGCGAGCACTCAGCACGGCGGCTGCACCTGGCCGAGAATGACCAGTGTCCACTGGGGCCTCCAGGGCCGGGGGACGTTTCACGGGGCAGGGACACCTTCAGCCCTGGGGACACCTGGACAGTATCCTCAGCTGGGCCAGGACACTGGGCTGGGGGTGCCCTGGCCAGGCCCTGATCCCCGGGGCGGAGGACGGAGTGGGGGATTGGGGCATGCAGGGATCAGGGGTTGAGAGGCAAGAGCCAAGGTACCAGGAATCCTAGAGAGGGCAGCTATTATTATTATTATTTTTTAATATATTTTTATTGGTTTCAGGGGGGAGGGAGAGGGAGAGATAGAAACATCAATGATGAGAGAGAATCATGGATCGGCTGCCTCCTGCACGCCCACCCCCTGGGGATGGAGCCTGCAACCCGGGCACGTGCCCTTGACCGGAATCGAACCTGGGACCCTTCAGTCTGCAGGCCAACGCTCTATCCACTGAGCCAAACCAGCTAGGGCCTGGACAGGGCAATTATAACTGCAGGAGCATGGAGGGCAGGAGGCTGGGGTTAGGGCTGGGGCCGGGGAAGAGGTCGGGCGTCCATGCAGCACCCACCTGCCCAGGAGCACACACCACCCGCAGTACGGGTCCCTGTGAGCAAGGCAAGAGGCACAGTCCAGGTGCTGAGCACAGGTGGCCACCGGGACCCTGAGAAGCTGGGACAGCAAAGAGGGTTGAGGCCCGCGATCCCAACACTGGTGGCTAAGGCCCCTCCCAGCAGCCAGCTCCCGCCGGCCACTCACGGTGCTCTGGGTCATGACATACAGGTGCTCGAAGGCCCCATCAAAGGTGAGGTCTCTGCTCACCGCAGACCCCGGCTGGATGCTCTGTGTGGAGTACGGGTGCCCATCACTGCCTGGGCCCAGGAACACCTGAGATCAGAAACCACAAGTCCATGGCCACAGGCCCGGGTAGCGCTCTCCCCACAAGGAAGCAATTTGCAGGTAGATTTCTGCGCAGGCAGTGCAGCTGTCACCACCCAGCCCTGGGGGGCGAAGGGGGCTCAGCAGGGGCGGGGGTCACAGTTAGATGCCGCCCAGCCCTAGGAAGAGGAGTCTGGGGCTGGGGGCATGTCCCGATGCCCTGTCTCAGCCTCAGGGGTCAGAGGGACAGCCTGTCCCCTCCAGACCTGCGGCGGGCCCAGCACTTCCTGTGGACTCACCCTGTGCAGCTGCCCTTGACTGTCACCCAGGAACGCAATGGTGTGTCCATCCTCCACGGTCACTGCCACCGCCGTGAGCTGAACCCCTGGCCACTCCAGAACCGGCGTGGCTTCCAGGGGGACACGACTGGCCATGGGGCTGGGCGTGTGGTCCGAGCCACAGGGGTATGCATCCAGCGTGTCCTGCAGGCAGCAGGGAGCCTCAGCGACCCTCCCTGGAGAACCTCCCCGCCCTGCCCTCCGGCCAAGCTCATGGCCTTCCCCGGGCTCCCAGCCAGGTCTCCCGGAACAATGCTGTCCTCTCGGCTGGGCCTCTGGGACACCCTGGTCCCTGCCCCAGGCTCTTGGCCAGCCTCGCTGACAACATCGCCCACAGCCGCGTACCAGCCCGCAGCCCTGCCTCCCTGGCGAATCTCCCGCGGCCTGGGCTGGTCTCCAGCAGCGCCTTCCTCCTCTGTGGATTCCCACCTGCCTGGCCCCGCCTTCGCCCGTCCCCCTTTGCTTCCAGGCGTGTGTGAGCTCAGCCTCTTCCTGGATCACTTCTCCGAAGCCTCTCTTGCCCAATCCACTCACTGGGCCCTGCCACCTCCCCGACTCAGTCCCCGTGGTGCGTCTCCCCCACCCTTTAAAAAAATGTATTTTTTAAGCCCTAACCGGTTTGGCTCAGTGGCTAGAGCGTCAGCCTGCGGACTGAAGGGTCCCAGGTTCGATTGCGGTCAAGGGCATGGACCTTGGTTGCGGGCTCATCCCCAGTAGGGGGTGTGCAGGAGGCAGCTGATGGATGTTTGTCTCTCATCAATGTTTCTAACTCTCTATCCCTCTCCCTTCCTCTCTGTAAAAAATCAATAAAATATATATATTTTTAAATATGTATTTTTAAATATGTATTTTTAAAATAGATTTCATAGGGGAAGGGAGGGGGAGAGAGAGCTAGAAACATCCATGATGAGAGGGAATCATGGATTGGCTGCCTCCTGCACGCCCCACCCTGGGGATGGAGTCCGCAGCCCAGGCCTGTGCCCTGACCGGGAATGGGACCGTGACCTCCTGGTTCCTAGGCTGACGCTCAGGCACTGGCCAGGCCGGCCAGGCACTTCTTCCCTTTTTGAATCCATCCAGAGGCTAGAGCCGAAGAAGCCTCACCCTCACCTGCCCTCTTGCTCAAAAAACGATCACAACGGGTCTCGGCGCCCCACCCCATTCTGGGTGGCGGTCCCACATCCCCAGAGCCCCTAACACCCTCTCCATCACTTACACACACACAGTCCCTTGGGTGCCCAGCCCACCCCCCCACCCCCCGCCGCCCCCAACAGCTCTGTTACCCTGAATGCCATGAGGTTCCCCCCACCACCCAGATACAAGGGAAGCAACAACCGTGGGCCTGATCGGCGCCCCCAGCTCCCCACTCGGGCAGCTGTGTGGCAGCGGGCGCCTGGCCGGGCCTCGGGGCGGGAGAGCGGGACTCACCACGGGCAGCTGGGCGCAGTCCGAGTTGACGTCGTACTCGATGTAGGCCACCTCGGCCCCGTCCTCCGCACGGCCCTCCCGGGTGTAGCAGGCGTCCCGCGTGAGGTTAGCGAGCCGGTCCACCTCGTCCAGGGCGAAGGCGCAGAGGGCAGAGCCCCCCGAAGCCCCGGCAGCGGCCATCGGGGGCCGGCCCACGGCGGGGGGCGCGGCCGAGGAGAAGGCTGCGAAGAGCACCTGCCCCCGGGCCTCCTCCCTGGACGCGGCCAGCGCTGCGGCCTGGACCAGCCCGTAGCGGCCGGCCCCGCAGGCCAGGGGCAGCTCCACATAGGAGTAGTAGTGCTGGTCCCGCAGGCACACGCGGGACACGTAGGCCCGGAAGGCGCGGGACTGGGCCTGCAGGTCCCGCCGCAGGAACAGGAAGTAGGCGCTGGCCCCGCGGTCGAAGGCGCTCACGAAGTGGTGGCTGTACTCAGACAGGCGGCCCACGGCCAGCTTGGCCGTCTCCTCGTAGGAGAAGGCGGCCTGGGGGTCCGGGGGCCGCAGGGCGCGGGTGGTGATGGGAGGGATGCCACCCCCCACGCCCCGGCTGGTGTATCCCCGCCCCACGAACAGGAGGGGCTCCCCAGCGGAGCCCTGGGCCACCAGTCCCACCGTGCTGACCTCAGGGTCATTGGCGGCCACATACTGGGTGTCCCCAGGCCGCTCTGGCCGCAGCAGCAGCCGTGCGACCTGCCCCAGGCCCCGCTGCTCACAGACGCCCTGGTGCACGCTGCCGCACACCACCAGGGCCCCGGGGCTCACGAGCAACAGCTGGTTCAGGTTGTCGGTGGGCTGGGCCTGTGGGCATTCCTCGGGCACCACGGGCGGCAGGCAGTCCCTGCTGTCCAGCACCGGGCCGGTGGGCACAGTGGCCTCCAGCTGCAGCCCCGGGCTCAGCTGGAACAGGAAGTTGGTGGCCCCCAGGTAGATGGTGCCGGAGGCGGGGTCCCGGGCCAGGTGCTGCAGGTGCGTGCCGTTGGGAGCGAAGGCCACCGGGGGGAGGGGCTGCAGGGCGAGGGCCCACCCGGCCCAGAGCGCCTGGAGGAGGGCTGGGCCGAGGGCAGGCATGGTCACCTGGCGGGGGGAGGTGGAGCGGACTCACGTGGCCACCTGAGCACTGTGCGGCCGCTGAGGGGCAGGCTAGGCCATCACCAAGGTGCCCCCCCAACCTTGGCGGTGAGCGGAGGCACCGTGGTCCAGGCGGAGCCCGGGCCACATACTAGCACGGGCAGGTCCTTCCTGGGAGCTCCCCACTGCCCGGTCCCTGCGAGCACTGCCCTCTCGGGAGGGAGACCTTGCCCCACCCCGTCACCCCGACTGCCCTGGGTCACCACCACAGGGTCAAAGACGTGGGAAACCTCCCATCCCCAGGGACACAGGCCCCCATCCCCAGGGACACAGCCCGGAGGGGGCAGGAGAGAGTAGGGGATGGGAAGGAGGGGCCCAGAGCCCAGAGGAGGGGCGGGCCCTCTTCACAGCTGGCAGTTGCCAGGCAGCAGGAGGGAGGGTGCCGCCCCATGGCCGCTTGCAAGTTAGGGCAGGGCGGGAGCTGGGGGAAGGGCCTTCAGGCAGGAATCCAGGAGGTAGTAAGCACAGAACCAAAGGGCTGGAGAGCAGAGGGGGTTAGGGCCTCGGGGACGAGGCCTGGAAGGCGGGGCCCCGCCCTGGAGAACCCCGAGTAGAGGTGGGAGTCACGCGTCTCCCGGAGGCCTGGGGGGAGGTCAGGCTCACCTGGCGGGGCTGGCGGGGTCAGCAGACAACAGCATGACCTAGCCGGGGAGAAGGCAGCGCCTGAGCCAGGCATGTGGAGGCAGCACAAGGTACCCGTCCCTGCCCAGCCTGCTGGTGGAGCTGGGCCCAGCCTGGCCCTCGGCCACCAAACACATTCCACAGGGGACGCCTCCTCAGAGCCCACACAGGGAGGGGGCAGCGGGACCGGAGCCCTCGGGGCCTGGGAAAGGGCGGCGAGGAAGGAGCCCCACGGCTGGCAGGCCCCGTGGGACCCAGCTCGGCCCCGTCCCCCGGCAGCCGCTGCTCCCTTCTTGGCACGCTCCATCCTCACCCTCTGTGGAAACGCCACCCATCCAGGCACCAGGCACACACCTCCACGCGGCCGGGCTGTCCCAGCCCGCACCGCCACCAGCTCACAGGCAGACACACGCTCACACACACCAAGAAGCACACGTGCCACCCAGATGCTGGCACACACCCACACACAAGCACACGAGGACTTGCACACACACAGATGCATGCAGACACCGTCTGTACACACAAGACACACAGGCAGACACACCGCCCACACTTAGCCACCTGCACCAAGACACATCCACACGGAGACAACCTCCTGACACGCAGAAACACACGTGCCGCACTCCACACAGGCACGTCACACCCACATACCAAGGGCATGCTCACATCCAGACGCCCCACAGACGCATGCGCCCGTCCCTGGACCGAGGGCTGTGGGGCCAGGCCATGTCCTGCTATTTCCTCTCCAGCAGGTCATAGCCGGGCCAGGACCTGGTGTGGAGAAGGGGGTGTGCGTCCTAGAATAAGACACCGTGGCCCGCTGTGACCCCATCCCGCGGAACTCCCCAAACTTTGGGTGTCTGCTCCCCGCACAGACCCCTCCTCAGAGGCCCCAGCTACGGCCTGCGAGGACCAGGAAACCATGGCAACACCATCCTCCCCAGGTCCGGTGGTCCCCCGCCAGGAGCGCCGAGGCTGGTGAAGCGCTGGGACAGGCTGTGCACCACAGGCCACAGGCCACGAGACACTCCCCGACTTCCTGTGCCCAAGCCACGTTGGCCCAACCCCTCTCCTGCCTGCCACCCAGCTGCCAGCCTGCCCGGGAGAGCTTCCCTCGGCCCAGGTCAGCTCCTCCCAGCAAGGGCCCTGGTGTCCCCGAGGCTGCCCCCGAGTGAGCGAGTGAGCGAATGAGCAGGGCTGGGCCGGAGGCTCCAACGAAGGAGGGTCCAGCAGCGCAGTGGGAGCCGAGGCCACAGCCTGGCTGGGCACGGCTCCCGAAATAGCCTGGGGGTTTCCATTTTTAGTGTGCGGAGAACAGGGCCGCTCTATGGGAGCGGGAACAAGGCTGCCTCTGTTAGCCGCCCGAGGGGGCGGGGGAGGGGGCAGCAGGGAGAGTCGTGAACCCAGCCAGGAGCCAGGACCGAGGCAGGGACGCTTCCCAGGAGCCCCCACCTCGTTTCCAGGGGACCAGGGGAGAGTGCGTTCCTGCAGGAAGACAGGGTGTGCCTGAGGATGGCAGGGCTGCTCTGCCTCCCGCCTTCTGCTCAGGGGCGTGCCCGGGGCGGAGGGTCCACTGTGAGACCCCCGCTGCCCCCCGTGTTCGCTGACAAACATTTGCTCAGCGCTGTCTGTGTGCCAAGGCTCTCCAGGCCTCAGGGAGCCACTCCCCAATGTAAAGGCCTGGGGTGGCCGGAGGAGGAGGGGCGGGTCAAACAGCCGAGGCCGCCGGAAGAGCAGGCTGAGGCTGACCCCCGGGGAAAGGCCGCGGCTTCGCCATCGCTGACCCAGGCCTGGACCTCCTCGGCGTCCCCCAGTGACCGCGGGGGGGGGCAGGAACAGGACGTGGCGATTTCTCCCCCACCTCGGCCACAGGCCACAGAGCAGCCCTGCCCTGCGTCAATCCCTCTGCACGGGGTCTTCACGCGGAATCACGCCCCATCCCTCCCCTCCCCCCGGAGTCTTTGGGGCACCCTAGGGCCTGTGAGAAAGGTCAACTCCCTTCAGCCCAGCCTCTCCCATCACATGCCGGGCTCTCCCACGAATGCTCCTGACAGCCTGACGGCCTGACCTGCAGGCCGCTTCCCTCCTCCCTGCCATCCCACAGGCGGATCCCGCTGCCTGGAATGCCCACCCCCCCTCCATCTCATTAACCCAACCCCCAGCCCGCATTCCCCCGGGGGACCCACCGGGGCTGCTGCCGCCCACTCCCTGGGTGGCTATGTAGCTCTGCTCTGACCGTGACACACGACGTGGTACAGGCCTGGCATTAGTGGCACCAGCCAAGGCCACGTTCCTCCCTGTCCGCCCCTCCCACTCCGGACCGAAGTCCTTGACAGCAGGAGGCTGGCTTTAGATTCAGAGGCCCCGCACGCACCCGGGCCAGAGCAGCCTGGCACAGCAGGGGCTCCTGGGGGAGCGCCATTCACAGCCCGGGAAGCCCGTGGCGCGGCGGGGGCGAGACGGGTCTTTCTTTTGAATCTTCACCCGAGGGTGTTTTCCCGTTGACTTTTAGGGACAGAAACATGGACTGGTTGCCTCCTGCAGGGCCTTGGGCGGCGAGGAGCCTGCAATCGAGGTGCCTGCCCTTGACTGGAATGGAACCGGGGGACCTTTCCGTTCGCAGGCCGGCCGGCGCTCTATCCACTGGGCAACACCGGCCAGGGCAGCGGCACTTTTCTTGCGGAGCAGGCCAGCGCGGCCGGAGCAGGAGGGCTTGGGGCCAGCCTCATGCCCCCAACCTGCACAGCCAGGGCCTCCTGCCCACACCCCAGAGCTCCGGGCCACAGCCTCGCGCCGCGTGCCGGCGGGGCCAGAGGTCTCTCCCGCCCCCCGCCCCCCCCCCCCCCCCCCCCCGGGCTCTGCCTCGGCCGCAGGCCCAAGGCTGCCTGCGAAGAGCAAGCACCCCCTGGGGCCTTGGGGCGCTGTCCTCACAACGCGAGGGGCGCACAGACTCTGCCCCTCCGCACCTGGACAGTCACACCGGCCCTCCTCTCGGACCCCTGGGAGCCCCCGTCTCTCCCTTCCGGCTCCGCGGGTCCCACGTCCACCGGGAGTTACTCATTGACAGAGCGGCGTGCACACCGCTGCCCCGCGTGACCTGGGGGGGAGGGCCCACCACGGACCGGCACCTGCGAGGCCGAAGCGCCGCCTGGGCGCCCAGAGGGTCCCCCTGAGGCGCGCGCATCTGTCGGCGGCACCCAGCAGCCTTCAGGGGGGAGCCTGACCCCCCATCGGCTCCTCCCCGACCTCCCTCCCTCCTCTCGGGCCGCGGGCAGGACCCCACAGCGGCCTCGGAGAGCGGGGAGGGGGCCGGCGGGCTCGGCGGGGCGGCGAGGAGGGGGCCGGAGGCGCAGCTCCACCTCCTCCGTCTCCCAATCGCGTTCCGGGCGGAGCCGCCGGAGTTTCCCTTCGCGCGGAGAAGCGTGTCCCAACTTCCAGGACCGAAGCCGCCCGCCACGCACCGGCCGCCCCTGCCCCCGCCCCCGGGATCGAGGCCCCAGCCCGCCCCGCCGGGTCCCCGGCCCCCGGCCCGCACTCACCGCCGCGGCGCCCGCGGGACCAGCGCGCGAGGCGGCTCCGGGCTCGGGATCTGCGCGGCCACCTCGCCGCCCGCGCCCCCCCGCGCCCCGGGGGTGGGCCTGGCGGCGCCGCTCTGTTACCCGGAGACCGAGGGGCGGAAAGCGGCGCCCGCCGCCCGCCCGCCCCGCCCGCGCGGCGCTGCCACCGCGGGAACAAAAGAGACAAAGCCGCGCGCTCGCCGGGCCGCTCCGTCCCCCGCGCCCGCCGGCCGCCCTCCCCCCGCCGCCCGCCAGGCCGGAAGCCGCCGGAGCCGCGCGCCCCGAGTTGCCCGGGACCCCGCAGGCTCCGACTTGCTAAGGGCGGGGGACCCCCTTGGCGGGGGCAGGCTGCGCCCCGGAGGCAGCCACGGCAACCGGATCGCGGCGGTGGGGGCAGTGGGTTCCCCCGCGCGGGCGGCCCCGCCCCGCCGGCCTCACCTGCGCGCCGCGAGGGACGGGAATTGGGGACCCCCGGGATGGAGGGGCGGGGGGACCCGGGCCCTCACCTGCTCGCTGCTCGCTGCCACCTCCGCCCGCGGCGCCCAGCTCCCTTCCCCTCCAATACTTGGCTCCGGGCGGCCTCCCCCAAGTTTGTTTACCTGAACTCCGGGGCGCCCGGTGCCCCACCTCGCCCGCCCGCCGGCCCTGCCCCGTGCCCTGGACTCGCGGACAGGCACCCCGCTTCCGGCCCCCACCTCCGGCCGAGCGGGCCGAGCGGGCCGAGCGCGGGCATGGGGCTGGGGCTGGGTTTGCGCCATCACTGAGCCAAGGAACCTGACCCGCCACCCCCATCCCCGCACCCCAGCCTCATCTCTCACTCTCACTCTCACTCACACTCACTCACGTGCACGCCCGTGTGCTCACCGGTAGCGGAGGGGATGCGCCCCTCGCCCGCCGCTGACCTGCCGGGCGGCTGCAGGAGTGCGCGAGCGAAGGCGCTCTCCCTCCCCCTCCCCCTCCCAGGCCCGCGGGACCCACCCCACCGAGAAGCCCTGGGCAAGTCCCAACTCCCTCGGCAGCGAATACCTGGACTTCCCGAGGGGGCGGGCCGTGGGCAGAAGGAGCTCCCGCTGCCGAGGCCCGTGTGTGCCCCCTGCCGGGCCCTTCGCACCCAGGGCAAAGCAGCCAGGACCCGGCCAGTCCTAGCGGCCTGGTGGGAGGTGGCTCCAGGCCCCTGGGAGGCAAATGGGTCACCCCCACATCACCCTGGAAGCTCCCAGGGGCTCCGCAAGTGTGTGTGTATGTGTGTGTGTGCACGTGCGTGTGTGTGGTGTGTGCACGCGCATGCATGTGTGAACCGGAAGGCTCAGGTCATCCACACGCTACTATCCAAAGAGCTGCCACCACCAGCACCCTCTTCCCACCTGCCAGCCTCCAGCAAGAGTCTGCCTTCATTCCTGGCCAGTTTGGCTCAGTGGACAGAGTGTCCGCCTGTGGACCAAAGGGTCCCGGGTTCGATTCCTATCAAGGGCAGGTACCTCGGTTGCAGGCTCCTCCCTGGCCCCAGCTGGCCCCAGCCCTGGTTGTGGCTCATGCAGGCGGCAACCCATCGATGTGTTTCTCTCACGCCGATGTTTCTCTCTGCCTTCCCTCTCTTCCACTCCCCACTCTCTCTAAAATCCATGGGCAATGCCCTCTAGTGAGGACACAAAGAAAGAGTCCGCCGTCACTTACCCCCCTCCTCGACCCCCTCCCCCGTCCCCTCACCCCCGGGCCTCGGACATCAGGACCCCAGGTGCCTGCTAATCTGGCACCCCAGCTCCTCCGCCTCATCCTCTCACCTTATGCTCCACGTGCCCCACAGCCATCCCGAGCCAGATCACCGCTTTCCCGCGCGGGCAGCCCTTCAGCGTCTGTAATCCTCCCTAAAGCCACTTGTTCAAGTGCACACCCTTCAGGCCCTCCCTCACCCAAAGGGGGACCTGGGACTTGCAACCCCCCCAGTCGCCCTCATCTGTCCACAGACACGGCCCCTGCTGCCCCGTCAGGAGTTTGCACATCCCACGTGCAGAGGTCTTCTCATCCCACACCATCCTGGGGACCATCACAAGGGGAGCCTGGCCGCCCTGGCCGGTGCGGCTCAGTGGACAGAGCGTCAGCCTGCGGACCGAAGGGTCCCGGGTTCGATTCTGGTCAAGGGCACATGCCCCAGTTGTGGGCTTGATCCCCGATGGGGCGATGTGCAGGAGGCAGCTGACCAATGATTCTCATCACTGTGCCTCTCTCTCTCTCCCTTTTGAAATCAGTAAAAATAAAAACAACAGAAGCAAAGAAAGCCTTGCCAGGGATGCAGTGACCGAGTGACCAGCAGCTCATAGCACCCGGGGGTGGGGGAGGTGGTCACTGGGACTGAGCACAGCTGGAAGGAGGGAGGGCACCTCCTGGGAAACTGCTCCAGGGCCTCCACTCAGCACGCCCCGGGGGCACCACCTCGGGGTGCTCTGAAAGGAATCCCCGACGCCCAGCGGGAGTGCGAGCGCCTCCCCACTGTCCTTGCTTACACACAAGGCCACCCACGCCATTGAGCCCGGGAGGTCAAAGGTTGGCCTTCCCCGTGGAAAAAGAGCGGGTCAGAGGTCCTCAGGGCGGCCAGCCTCATGCCTCCCAGGCACCGCCCACCTCTGGGAGGCCCTCCCCGCCACTGCCTCCCTTTCCTGCGGCCTGCCTGCGGCAAGCTGACCTCCGCTCTGGCCTGTAAGGGCCACCCCTGGGCTGTGTAGGGGGACACTCAGCCCAGTGGCACCCCAGTGCTGCCTAAAGCACTGCACCAGGGACCCAGACCGGCCACCAGTCCCCTCATTATGTCTCCAGAATATTTATCACCCCCCCTCAGCCCCTCGCCTGCTCTCCTCTGAGTATCTGTCCAGCATTAGAACCAGGGGGTTCCCCCCACCCCCACTGTGGCAGAGAAAGTGATCCAGAGAGGGGTAGTAACCATGGTCACCAACGCCAGGCAGCCCATGAGGCTCCACTCGCTGGAATGCCCAGGCTTCCTGACTCGGGACGGCTGGGCAAGCAGAGGGCAGGCCAGGAAACCCAAAAAGTCCAGACCTCAAGGGTAGATGCATCCCAAACCAAGGAGACTGTGAGATGAGGGGAGCTGAAGGGGGAAGAGTCTGCACCTCGAGTCTTTTGTCATTTTTATTTTATTTTTTAAATATAGCTTTAATTTTTTAAATTGTTGATAGTATTACAGATATCTCCCATCCCCCCCCTTAACCCTCCTCCTCACACCCCCCAGGTCTTCACTACCCTATTGCTGGTGTCCGTGGGCAATGCATATCCTATATAATAAAAGCGTAATATGCAAATCGATCGAATGGTGGAACGACCAGTTGCTATGATGCACACTGACCACCAGGGGCAGATGCTCAATGCAGGAGCTGCCCACTGGTGGTCAGTGCCCTCCCAAGGGGGGGGGGGGGGCGCCTCTCGGGCTCACGGCTGGTCAGTGCAGCCACGGTGGTGGGAGCCTCTCCTGCCAGTGGGCAGTAAGGAGCGAGGGGTCCCGGACTGTGAGAACCCCGGACCGCGGACATCCCCAGGGGTCCCGGACTGCGAGAGGGCGCAGGCCGGGCTGAGGGACCCCGCCCCGCCTCCAGTGCATGAATGTCATGCCCTGGGCCTCTAGTTAGTATGTAAGTTCTTTGCAAACCCTCGAGTCTTGAATCTCAATTTTCAACAAGTAAAACTCAGTTGATATAAATTACTTTAGGTAACAAACTCAGAGACATTTTAATGAGATGCTAGCACAAAGTTTTCATAGTTAATATAGATGAGCACTGCCTGCAAAGGAAAGTGCCCACTCAGGCTGAGGTGGCGTGTGTCCCCCCAGAGTCACTTCACCCCCAGGACCCTCTCCTGCAGCCACAGCCAGCCACCGAGGCCCTCTGAGCAGGCCGGGCTAGCTGGCCCGGAACAGCACGTAGAGCATCGGCATGGTGGCCAAGATCGTCAGGCAGGTGACCAGCGTGCTGTAGATGGTGTTCCTGTTGACCCGGGCCTCCAGCCGCTGCTCCACGTCCGGCAGCAACAAGACCAGGCCCCCCGGCTCCAGCGCGGAGCCGGGCAGAGCCGGGTCTGCGGCCTTCGCAAGCTGCACCACCCCGGCCACTTGGCCGAAAGTCTTCTCCAGGCTGTCCAGCCCCTCCCGCAGACCCTCCAGATAGGAACAGACCTGCCGGGAGTGGCTGAGCTGCTCTCTCAGGGCGGCTGAGAGGACGTCTGCGTCCCTGTCTCGGGTGGGGGTCCCTGCCTGGGACCCAGAGCTCAGCCCCGGCTCAGCCTGGACCAGGCGCCTCAGGTCCGCTATGAGGTCGTGGAGGTCTCTGTGCTGGAGGGAGTAGCTGGACGCCTGTTCCCGAATGGCCTCCTGGAGGCTCACGGGCCCCTTCTGGGCCTCCAGCAGCAAGGTCTTCAGCTCCTGCAGCCGCACGCGGTTCACGTAGGTGGAGCCGGCCACGCCGATCAGGGCCCCCAGGACCGACCCGATGAGGGACCAGTTCTTGGTCCTCTCGGCCCGCGTGCGCTCCTTCTCGTGGCTTTCCCGCACAGCCGCCGAGAAGAGGGAGAACTTCTCCCGCTCAGAGTCTTCGGCCCGCAGGTAGGCTGTGCGCAGTCTCTTCTCCTCCTGCGGGAGCAAAGCCGGTCACACGGCCGCGACGTGCAACGTGGCCCCGCGTGCAATGTGGCCCTGCCGCCACAGCTGCCAGCTGATTCCCACTGTCACCCCTGAGGCGCCGCCTCGTGCCTGGCACAGACCACACGCCAGCGAATGCAGGCAGCGTATGCCTGGTGTGGGCGGAGCAAAGGAGTCGGGGTGGCTGATGTGGCCGTACTACCTTCCGACCCGAGCCATCTTGGTGTTTGCCAGACAAGGAATGTGCCGCCAGAGGGGCGTGCCTGGCGCTCTCCTTGGCCATCTGGGGCCAGAGCACATGCCCGGCCCGTCCACCCAGCAGTCCAGGAGGACGTGGGCGATGGGCTGAGCAAGCCTGGGGCCCTGTCCCTGCAAGGAGCTTCTGGGTAACCTCCTTCCCAGGCCTGAGCATCTGACCGGCCGGGGTTCCCACCTGGCCCCTCCCTGGCCTGCCCGCGGGGCCCTGCCCCGGTGAGGAAGGGCTCCCCCCGGGGGCCCACCTGCAGCATCCGGTGCTCCAGGGTAGCCAGTTCCAGGTACTGGCTGTCCTCCTTGGAGATGCGGTCCAGGCGGTCCCTCACCTCCTTCAGCTTGGCCTGCTGCACCTCCAGCTGCTCGTGAGCCTCACGGACAAGCCCTCGAGCCACCATGAACACCTTCTCGGCCTGCGGGGAGAACAGGACGCTGCCTGCCCCTTCTCTCCTCACCCACCTGGCCCGGCTCCTTCCCAGCCAGACGGGCCGAGAAGAGGCTGGCGGGGGGGGGGGGGGGGGTCGGCGGGAAGACGGAGCCTCAGAAACAGACCCCGGCTCACCAGGCATCCTCCAAGGGTAGCCCTGCGCCCTGTCAGAACCTGCGGGTTCACCCACGCACGTGGGAACACACGCCGGGGGACTGGGAAGCAGCCGAGAATGCGCACAGCCTGCGGTGCCCAGCCAGCGACAGCGACGGCGGTCTGGCAAAGCCCAGAGGAAACCTGCCCTCAGCACGCTGCGGCGGGCGGAGCAGCAGAATTCTCGCTTCCTGTGACAGCGTTTCACAAAGGAGCGGGCTTTACGAAGATATTAGCTGTGAGGACATGTAAAAAGGCACTTCGAAATGCAACGGGCATTTGATTTCAAAGCCTGCCTTTCACGTTTACGTAAAACGTTACCTGGCCACGGGGTACAGCCAGCATCAAACTACTGGTCCGCGCCGTTAGGCTGTTCCGTGCATCACCATACGGACAGCTCGCACAGCGCCACGAGGCACTGCTCAGCCAGGGTCATGACCTCCACGGGGAGGGACAGCACCGCCTCAGAACCTCCAGCGGGCCCCGGCCAGTGTGGCTCAGTGGATAGAGCGCCAGCCTGCAGACCAAAGGGTCCCGGGTTCGATTCCGGTCAGGGGCACGGACCTTGGCTGCAGGCTTCTCCCCGGCCCGGGCCCTGGTCGGGGCTCATGCAGGAGGCAACCCGTCGATGTGTTTCTCTCCCACGGATGTTCCTCTCTGTCTCTCCCTCTCCCTCCCACGCTCCCTAAGACCAACGGGAAGTGTCCTCGGGTGAGGGTTAAAGAAAGGACAAAAAGGGCGTGACAATCACAGGCAGCGCTTCCCACCTCAGTGTGACGTTTCCTGCGGCCTCCGCCTCCACCAGGGCGGTTCCATTCCACACGGGGCGTGAGAGCACGGGGCGCGGGTGGGGCGCGGTCACCCCGCAGGCAACACGCATCACCACGCTGCCTATCCGGCCACCGCGTGGCCAGGCTCACTGGTCAGCAGCTTGTCTTCAGTAGCAGCAAAGCCGGCCGCCCCGGGGCACGCCAATCCCGCCCCCTCCCCCGCGTGGAATGTGTTCACGAAAAGGCAAACCTGGATGTGTGGCCACGTGTTTGGCGGGAGCCACCAGGCCCCGTTTCCCGGGTCAGAGGACGGGCCCACCCCCCGGGGCCCTCCTCACCTCCGCCACATTGCCCTGGGCCTCTCGGACCTCGTTGAGCCCCACGAATTCTTCGTATCTCTCCCACCAGGCGGTGGCCTTGGCGGCGGCGTGCTGCTGAAGGCGGTGCCCCAGGGCCCGTCCCTGCACCGCGAGGCGCTGGGGCAGCCGCAGGGCCTCCTCCTCGGGTCTGTCCTCTCGGGGCTGCCTGGGGCCCGGGCTGCACAGCGTCCTGGTCACCAGGAAGTCCCGTCCAAGGAGGCCTCTCCGCACCAGGGCGGGGGGCACGCCCACGGTGTACTGCATGGCAGACACGGTGCTGCACCCCATCATCGGGAGGTCTGTGGGGGGGCACAGACAGGTCAGCTCCCAGCTGAGAAAGGCCGGCCACGTCGGGTGTCAAGGCCTGGGTCAGCTCTGAACCGGCCAGCTGCCATTGAAAGGTCCAAACCCAGTGCCGCTCTGCTGCGGCCAGGGGTCGGCCCTGCTGCGCCGGGACAGCGGGCCCTGGGGAAGTACATGCGCCCGAAACCAGGCCTCCCCCTCACTCCACACCAGCCCTCACGGCACCCACAGCCCAGGTCTCTGTTAGGACTCAGATCCCAATTCTGGAGCCCAGGTTTCTGACGTCAAAGAAAATGGTCAGATCTGGGTTGTGTTCACGCTGGCAAAGCCCCACGAACTCCCTAAGAAACGGGGGGTTTCAGGGATTTCGGGGACAGATTCCTGTAAGCAACCACCAACCTCCCAGACGCCCCGGAGGAGGCTTACACCCGAGGACCAGGCCTGTCCCAGCAGAGGACGGGTGTCCTAGGTTCCCACCAGCCTGTCCGGCCGCCCTCCACGCCCACACGCTCCCGGTTACAGCCCCAGCCACCGCCACAGCTCAGGTTCCTGTGACCCCGCCCCGTTCGGCCCCACTTGGATGTTTGGGGCCCAACCTATTTCTTCCACAGGAAGAACTGCACTATCCAGTCAGGCCCTGCCGAGCCCCAGAGCCGCTGTGACAGAGGAACCCCCTTCCTCAAAGAGGGCAAACCTGGGCCAGCAGACCCTCCCCTGGCCATCCCTCCCCTCCCCCCAAGTCTCGACTCGGGCCGTCAGAGCGACGCCTGGTGGCCACACGGCAGAGGACGCTGGGACAGGGAGGCGCTGCAGGCACAAATGTAGAGAGGCTTCCTGCTGCAGGTGACCTGGAGCAGAGGTGGGTCAGAGCCCGCAGCCTCCTCCGCACGCACACACTCACCACGCACACACTCACGCACGGCCGCCTCCTCCCCACGCCGAGCTGGAGAAGCTCGAGGCCTCCTCAACGCCACGCTGGAGGGTGGGGACACAGCACCCGGGCAACGTGGCCCGAGCTGAGAGCCGCAGAAGGAAGGGGCATCCCCGGGGCAGTGGTCCCAAGTTGGTGCGGCCGCTGACCCTGAGTCCCAGCCCTAAGGCCCACGGGAGCACATGCCATCCTCGCCCCAGTGGTCTGGCAGGCCACCCAGGCCTCATGCAGTGCCCACCGCACACCGGCTGTGACCCCGCCACAGCCCTGCGGGGGAGCCCCTCCTCAGAGCAAGGCCCGCAGCCCTGCCAGGCTCGGCACACGCTCCTCCTAAGCGCGCTCAGCAGAAAGGCGTCCCGTCCCGGGGCTGTCACGCCCCCCTCCACCCCCTTCTCTCCGGAGCCCACTCCTCCACGTTGCGCCCCGCCCCCCCGCTCCTCAGATTCGTCCCCCACACCTGCAGCTTTCAACAGCCTCTCTTTCTGAAACCACGCCTCCCTCTCCGCTTCCTCGCCTTCTCTCCCGGCTCTTCCTCAGCCAGCAGGAAGCAGCCCAGTCTTGGACCCCAGGACACCCATCCCTGGCAGAGATGGCAGCTACAGCCTCCGACGGTGCCTGGCTCCCTGCCCTGCCCGCACAGCTGTTCCTCACGTGGCAGCCAGGGGCTGCTCACTCCTAGGCCAGGCCCCGTCCCTCAGTGTCCAACTCACCTGGCATCAACACCAGTCCTGCGGTGGCCAGCAAGCCCTGGTCCTCTTCCTTCTCTCCATCCCTGCACTCCACTCAGCCAGCCCGCCAGCTAAGCACGACCCCCTGGGCCCTGCCATCCCTCCACCGGCCACGCTGCCTCCACTAGTCCAGTCGCTCGTCGCCATGTCTTTGCTCACAGAGCACCCCTTGGCAAGGCCTTCCTGGAACCTCCCTCCTGTCCACCGTGCCCGCTTTATTTCCCCCGTCAGACACACAGGGCCTCTTGTGGGTTACCTAAGCGCTCCCCAGAGCAGGAGCTCGGTGACATCGGAACGTCACACCATGAGGGGGCACACCGATGGCTTCCAAGTCATCCTTCCTCCAAACTTGCCTTCTCTCTCTCGACGGATGGAAACCCCCGCGTCCGACCTAGGCCGACAAGCTCTCCTCCTCCCTGACTCGGCTCTCCCTCCCACCTCACATCCAATCCATCAGCCATCGCCGCTTCCTTTCTTAACCCAGAATCCCTCTTCGTCTTGCCCCCGCCCCCGCCCCCACTGGTCCCAGTGGCCAGCTATCCCGGGAGCCTCCCACAGGTCTCCCTGCTTCTGCTCTGGTCCCTCCAGTCTCCTGTCGACAGAGCTGTGGTCCTTTCAAAACATGTCTCTTCTGCTCCAACCCTGCAACGGTTCCCCATTTCTCTCAAGGCCAAAGCCAGTCCTCCCCATGGCCTCCTGGGCAGGCACCTCCTGCTCTCCTTCTCTGACCTCACCTCCCACTAGTCTCTTCTCGCTCTGCTCCAGTCACAAGGACCGTTCCCCCACGGCTTTATGGAGATATTACTGTCGTGTACACTGTGTACCTTTCGGGGGTACGTCGTGATGATGTGACACACCTACAAATGGCTAAATGTTTGCCACAATCAAGGCTCGCTAGCGCCTCCTTCAGCTCACGGAACCGCCACGCGTGGACCTCTTGATGTGGCTGGAACACGCTAGCCTATCCCTCCTGCAGGGCCTTCACACCAGATTCACTATCTACACTGTGAGCTCCCTGCCCTTTTCCAAGACCTGCTCAAACGTCATTGCCACCCCAGCACTCCTTACCCACTTCTCTGCTTTATTTTTCCGCCAGGGACATGTCACATGACCTACGTTATGTATTCTGTCTCACCCACCAGGGCGTCAGCTCTGCCAGAGCCGGCTCTGCTTCGTTCACTGCTGCGTCCCCGATGCCCAGAACACCATCTGCACGTAGTACACCCTCCACACAAATACGCTACATGCATCAGCAGAATTTGCAACAAGTCGCAACCTGGACTATATTATAAAGCCCAGATTCCTTCGGGGGGCCTCCAAGGCTCTGGGGCCGGGTGATCTAACCCCCACCCCGCCACCTCCCTGGCATCTCCAAGCCTCGCTGTGCCTTCCTAGGTCCACAAACGCGCCAAGCTCCAAGGTCTTTGCACACGCCCTTCCCTCAACCTGCAGGGCTTTCCCCCTTCCCACGCACGGTCCGGGGCTGGCGTCTTCCGGTTAAGCACCCCTCCCGGTTCCGGACCTCCCCGGGCAGGGGACCACCAGTTCCACCCCCGTACCTGGCCTGCCTAGTGCCTGAGCCGCAAACCCAACGGAGCACCTGCGCCCGCCTTCAGAAGGCCGCTTCCGGCAGCGGGCATACAACTTCCTGTTTGGGAGCCAATCAGCGGGCCCGGTGGAGGCACAAGCTCAGGCGCAGGGGCGGGGCCGGGACTGGGCTTCCGGTGGCAGGGTCTGGGGCCGGGGCGGCAGGCACCATGTCGGGCCGCGAAGGTGAGTGTGCGGGTTTTGCGGGGTGGGGCGGGACGGGACCCGGCGACACGGGGCCCGGGTGAGCGTGCGCGTGTCGCCCGCAGGTGGCAAGAAGAAGCCCCTGAAGCAGCCCAAGAAGCAGGCCAAGGAGATGGACGAGGTGAGGGCGGCGCGGGGCGCGGGGCGCGGGGCGCGGGGCGCGGGCGGGCGCGGAGGGGTGGGAACCCCGCCTGGAGGGAACCCGCCCGGACGGAACCCGCTCTGCTTGGCCCCCAGGAAGACAAGGCGTTCAAGCAGCGGCAGAAGGAGGAGCAGAAGAAACTCGAGGAGCTGAAAGCGAAGGCCGCGGGGAAGGGCCCCCTGGGTAAGTGAGGGCCAGGCAGAGCCGAAGCCGGACGCCCGCCCTGAGCATCTGCCCGAAGGCGGGCCGAGCAGGTCCCGCTCCTGCCCCCTCGGTGAGTGGCGAGGTCGCGGTCCTCCGTGGCCAGGCTTGGCTTTGCCGCCGCAGGAAGGGGCGGGAGCCAGACGGGCCTCCCAGGCAGCCTGGCCTTCCCTTCCGTAGGGAAGCGGCAGGAAGGGAAACGCAGAGGTGCCCCGCGGTCTCTAGCTCACACGAAAGGCGTGTCGTTGGGGTCCAGACAGCCCCCACAGCTGCTTGGCCCCCGAAGTGGGTGTTCACTGCTTCATATTGCTGACGGCAGTAAATGCTTTGGCACCCCGAGCCCTTTCACTGCGGGACGTGCCTGGACTGACTGGAAAGCACAGGCGCTTGGTGGGCTGCTGCTCCACGTGCTTCCTTAAACCTGACCCCTACCATTCCGCCTCCTTTCGGGTCCGAAGGTGCTTCCAGCCCGGCAGCCCCAGCGCTTCCTGTGCTGCTTCAGTGCTGTTTGTCCATCCCGTCGGTGACTGTCTCCTCCGCGGGGGTCTGTGCCCTGTGGCATCACAGCCACCGTGGGGGCAGTAGAGGCTGGCATGGCGGGCGTGTCATCCAGGGCTCGCCAGGACTTCTCTCCCAGTGCGTTTCATTGTTGTGTGGCCACATAGCACTGAGATTCCGTTTTGCGTGATGTGATGAGGTACCCTTTTTTAAAAAATACATATTTTTAATTGATTTTAGAGAGGGAGGGAGAGGGAGGGAGAGGGAGAGGCAGAAACGTCAGTGAAGAGAATCGTTGCTTGGCTGCCTTCTGCACGCCCTCTACCGGGGATCCAGCCCACAGCCTGGGCCTGTGCCCCGACTGGGAATAGAACCGTGACCTGGTTCATAGGTTGACCTCCACCGCAGAGTCACACCAGCCAGGCAACATCATGTAATTTTTAAAATATATCTATTTTTATTGGTTTCAGAGGGGAAGGGAGAGGGAGAGAGAGAAACATCAATAATGAGAGAAAAGCATGGCTCGGCTGCCTCCTGCACGCCCCACCCTGGGGATTGAGTCTGCAACCCGGGCCTGTGCCCCGACTGGGAATGGAACCGTGACCTCCAGGTTCATAGGTCAATGCTCAGCCACTGGGCCACGGACGGGGCGCGTCGTGTAATTTTTTAAATTTATTTTGTCACAATAGGATCTTCATTCCTATATTGGGCATACTTAATTCTACAGCTGTTTCCTAAGTTACCTCCTGTTTGCACAAATGTAGTCATTTGTCAATAGGGAAAAATAAGATGCTGAGTAAACCAGACCCCAGGGTCATAATACAGAAGGTAGTGTGGTATGATGTGACAGTTAAGAATATGGGTTTGGCAGTCAGACTACCCGGCTGCCATCCTGGCTTCATCACATACCAGTTGGTAACGGTGAACAACACCGGACACTAAGGCCTCATAGCTGTAAAATGGGTTGGTAGGAGACGAGGCTCAGTGACCCATCTGCGATGAAGCACACGACACGGTGTAGCTGCAGGCCAGTGCACAGCCATTCCTGTGCCCCTGCTCATCCTCACCCTACTTCCCCCCGGAAAGATGACATCGGTAAAGCCCCGTACGTGCTTGTGTCAAAGGGAACGCCCAGTGGGAGAGCGGAGCCTCGCTAGGCTTCCTACCAGGCCCCGGGCGTCTACCAGAACTGTATCCTTCCCTAACTGACACTTCTTTCCCTTTTGCAGCCACAGGTGGAATTAAGAAATCTGGCAAAAAGTGAGCTGTTCCTTGTGCCTGGGGCAGTGGTGACCCTTAATTCCACTCCTGTGTTAACATCAGGATTCCGTCCTCACATCTCTGCCACCTAGAGCTAAAATGAAGTGTTGTCTTGGAGGCTGTGGTACATTTAAGAATAAACTTTTGTAAAAAAAAAATAATAATAATGATGATGATAATCATGCATCGGCTCATCTCTGCAGTTCTTCTCACTCTGCCATTTCAGCCTTGGCTGTGTGGTCAGAGTACACCCAGCTCAGACCCTGTCAAAGCGTGTTCTTGAAGACACTCTGTGTAACACCTGGAATTAAACCAACTCGCTGGAAATGGCTGCTGTTTCTGTGTGGTGGTGCACACGAGAGAATACATGACGGTGGTGGGGGAATGTGTGTTTTGGAAAGGAAAGCTGCCCTTCTCGGACATCCACGTTGCCTTTTCCTTTAACGGGGCGGCTCGACCGTTCGTGTAGAGTATGTTGCATGCAGGCCGGGCTTGTCCAAGGAGGGAGCAGGACAAACAATGCACTATGAAGGGAAGCAAACGGGGAAAGAGGCTCCCGAGAGTCTAAGAACCAAGCTTACGCCCGGGTCCCCAGGTCTGCATTTCCACTAGGGCTTCAGAAAGGTCCTTCCTGGGTACTAGGGTCATACCCCACATTCAACCCGTCAGGAAAATTAAATCGGACCCCTTCATGTTTCTTCCAGGAACCATCCCCAACCCTAAAGCCCCTCACCTGGATTGCTGCAGTCACCTCCAAACTTGTCTTCCTGCCCCTACCCTTGTTTCCTTCGTCAGGACCCAGAGTGATCGTGCTGAACTGCTACGTTACCTGGTGTCTGCTGGGCTCAAATTCCCCCGCGGCTTCTTAGGGCAAAAGCCAGAGTCTCTACAATGACCGTGAGGCCCTAAGGGATGGGACACCGCTCCCTGCCCTTCCATAGCTGCTGCTCCTGATCCATCTTGAGCCTCAGTGGCCTATGTTCCAAGCAAGCTCCTGCCTCACCTTGTCACTGACTCCTCTCCACCTGTCACTCTTCGGGATACTGGAGGCTCCCTTTAGAGGACTGGCTCTCCCTGACCACTCAAAGTGGAGGCCGTGCTTCACTTATTCCTCCTGACATTTGTGGATTATCACCCTTCACTCCAGGAGTTACTTCCTGGAGGACGGAGGCCATCCATAATGTGTGCTAAATGCACATGTACCGAGGCCACTCGGAGGCACGCGTCTTTGAACCCTTGACACAACTACGGGAATAATGCTAAGCTCTCTCTCAGAATGTGTTCTCCACAGCGTCTCCAGAGCCCTTGACTCAGTGGTTAGAGCGTCAGCCTGCAGACTGAAGGGTCTCGGGTTTGATTCTTGGTCAAGGGTACACACCTCAGTCCAAGAGGGGAGGCAACCAGTCGTCTCTCACAGATGTTTTTCTCCCCCTCCCCCCCTTCCACTCTAAAAAAAAAAAATCAATGGGGGAAAAATGTCTTCGGGTGAGGATGAAAACAACCCCAACGGGTCTCTAGACATGGTCAGATTCCGCTAGGTCAAACCTGGAAAAGGTTGTGATAAACTAAACCCTGTTTTCTGACGAATGTGCTTGGTACTAACAGCCAAGGGGAAAGCCTGCTCGTCCTCCTGGAAAGCCACGCGGCCATCAGCACCGCCTTGGGGCTCTGGGCATTCCCCGTGGGGCCTTGCCAGCTGGCGCCGAGCCCGGAGCTGCGGAGAAAGCTCTCCCCAGGGCCAGGGCCAGCGCGGTGTCCCAGGGGGGACCCTCATCCCTCCCGGGGAATCCAGGAGGCTCCTGCCTCTGCAGATCTGCCGCAGTTATGAGGCGTCTGGGCAGCTGAGGGAAAGTACCGATTACCTCAAAAACTAAACGCAGGTATTCAAGACCCGCTCGGCCCTGACAACCCTCAGGCCTTTCATGTGCGGCCTTCACGAACATTCCCAGGCCACGTCTGGCACTAAGCACGCAAGGCTGAAAGAGCGCTGCCCGTCACTCTCCAACGCCCTGTTCCTGCTACCCGCCCTGCACCTGCTGCTGCCCGGTCAAAGCCTGTCGGCCAGGCGCCACTTCCAGGGGGCCTTCCGTGACTCCTGAGCCTCGCTCATGTCTATATGGCCAGCGCGTGGGGTGACAACACCCAAGCGCTCCAAGAAGAGAATGAATGCTGTTACCTGCCTGAGGAGTGAACTCCCAGCCCGCCAACACAGGCACGACCCTTTCAGGATCACCTCTTCCCCTGAGACTTGCTTCCCAAGACCTACCGCAAATGCACACCACATTCCAAACACGTACTGATTCGAGCATAACGGCTGCCGACGGCTCTGTCTATTCACACTCCCCGCCCAACCCTTCTCTCCTGGACTCCACCCCCGGGGAACCTGCTGGTCTGCGAGGCGGGTCCAGGTGGGTCCAGGTGGGTCAGGCGGGGTGAAGCGAGGTGGCGGAGACCGACCCCTGCCTGCTGGCTGCCTCGATTCACGTGCGCACGTGTGGGGGTCACGCGGGCTCCCGCAGCTTGACCGTGTGCCCCAGCGCAGCCACCCGCGCGGGGGGACTGGTGAGCCCAGGACGCACCCCATGGTGGCTCCGGTCTCACCGCGCAGAGCCGTGGTCACAGACCCACTGAGGAGCAGCCGCGGGGACAGGGGGGCGGGCACTGGGCGGAGCGGGGCGCGCTCGACGTGCGTCATTTCTCCGCGCCCGCCGGCCGACAGCCGATTGGCCCGCGGGCTGGGGGCGTGGCCTCAGCGCAGGCAGCAGGCGGCGCGCGGCGGTTGGTCCACCTGTGGCCTCGCGGCGACCCGGCCCGGCTCTGCGCCTCGGGAGGCGGCCGGCGGGCGGGCGGGCGGCAGTATGGCTGGAGCCCCCGCGCCGGGCAGCAGGCGGCGGGGCGGGCCCCTGGCGCCCGGCCTCGGCCCGGCGCCCAGCAGCGGGCAGCCCCCGAGCAAGCGGGCGCGGGGCCTCCCCTCGGCAGCAGCCCCGGACCCCGAAGACCCGTTCGGCCTTCACGGGGACTTCACGGCGGACGACCTGGAGGAGCTCGACATCCTGGCATCGCAGGCCCTGAGCCAGGGCCCGCCCGCGGCTCGGGGCGCGTCCAGTGAGTGCGCCCAGGGGTCTCCTACCGGAGGGCGACGCAGCCCTCGGCCCACACCGCGAGGGCTGTGGCTTCGGAGCCCGCGGCGGGCGCGGCCCTGGTGTCGCACCCACACCGCCCCTTCACTTCTTTAAAAGCTAGGAGTTGCTAGCCTGCTGGCTGGGCTCCGTGGATGGAGCGTCGGCCTGCAGACTGAAGGGTCCCGGGTTCGATTCAGGTCAAGGGCACAGGCCTCGGGTGCCGGCTTGGTCCCCAGAAGGGGGTGTGCAGGAGGCAGCCGATCCACGATCCTCTCTCATCATGGATGTTCCTAGCCCTCTCCCTTCCTCTCTGAAATCAATAGAAATATATTTAAATAAAATAAAGTCTAGGAACTGCTCGATTTAAGCAGCAGTTGTGTCCCAAAAGGCCCTTTGATTCTGGGGGGAGAAGTGGGTCAGGAATGTCTCACAACCGATTCCAAACGCCGGAAGCTAGGTGAACATGTAACTGGAGGGCCGCTCGTTGTTGGTTCTAACAGAGGTCCGTGGACCCCTCCGCCGTCAGAACCGGCCCCACCCCCGCCTCCACCTGCAGACCCATTCCTGTGGGAGGCGGGAGGTCGCATGTCGGCCACCATCCCCCTTGGACTGCATTGAGCGTAAGGGGCCTGGCAGGCGCAGGAGATACAAGAGACTGACTCTTTTATACAACCAGTAGTTGAGCTAGGAGCCCAACCCTTAGGAACTGCAGCTCACTTCACAAGGAGCCAAAGGCAAAAGCCCCTTCCATCATGCAGCTTATATGCTGTCTACTTGGGGAGTGAATGAAGTCCTGGGCTCCCAGAAAGAGTTTTTCCTTTAAGTATATGTTTTATTGATTTCGGAGAGGAAGGGAGAGGGGGAGAGAAACAGCAATGATGAGAGAGAATCACGGATCGGCTGCCTTCCCCACGGCCTTACTGGGGATCGAGCCCAAAACCTGGGCATGTGCTCTTGACCAGAATCGAACCTGGGACCCTTCAGTCTGCAGGCCGACACTCTGTCCACTGAGCCAAGCCGGCGAGGGCAAAAGAGAGAGAGAGGGTTTGAGGGCATCTTGCGTCTCCACTTGGATGTCTCGCAGGCATCTTCAATTCCACAGTCGTTTCCTGGAGACCCAGTCCTCCAGCATCTCCAGCCTGGGCCTGGCAAAACAGACCTTCAGGAACACTGGTTGGTGACCAGAGGCTCCGCACCATAGTGACTGGCACGCTGCCTCTCAGCTGGCACAGGCAGCGCCCCCTTTCCGTGGCCTTCCCCTTACTTCCCCTCCAACTCCTGCACCTTCACCTTCTTATCTACCTCTGGCACCCGACCTCTCTGCCTCCTCTCTACCATCTTGCTGATCTAAGCACCGCCGCCCCTCCCCTGGACAAGCCTACAGTGCTGTCCCCCCAGTTCCAGTCCTGACTCCCTGCAGGTCAGACAGCACACCACAGCCAGCGGGGTCTGTTCAAGACTGAGATCGGGCTGCGTCTCACACGGACGCGCGTGACCACCTCCTGGAAGCCCTTTAATGACTTGAGCCGTTTCTAGTGGAAAAATCAAAACCCTTCATATGGCCTGACAGGCCCAGCGTGGTCCGTCCCTTTCCCTCTTCCTCCTTGGGCTCGGCTACACTGACCTTCCTTTATTCCTTGAACTCTCCCTGCTTTGCGACACAGAAACTCTGCACATCGCTCTTCCTACTGCCCTGTACGCTCCAGGGGCATAAGGACAGTCCACTTTGCTCACCATCCCATTGTGCCTGCGGGGCTGGCCCAGGCCTGGCATAGCGTAGGGCAGTGGTCGGCAAACTCATTAGTCCACAGAGCCAAATATCAACAGCACAACGATGGAAATTTCTTTTGAGAGCCACATTTTTTAAACTTAAACTTCTTCTAATGCCACTTCTTCAACATAGACTCACCCAGGCCGTGGTATTTTGTGGAAGAGCCACACTCAAGGGGCCAAAGAGCCGCATATGGCTCGCGAACCGCAGTTTGCCGACCACGGGTGTAGGTGCTCAGTAAATACCACATTCCTAGGTCGGGAAATACCTGTATCTCTTCTTTCTCTAATTTGCTTTTGAGAGTGATTCTTTCCAGCATTGTCTGGCAGAAGTGGGAAAATGCTGGGAACTGTTTCTTCCAGGTGTTCACAGCGCCCCCAGATCAGATAGGATGTCCAAAGGTCCTGCAGGGAGAAACAGGGAGAGTGCTGCATTCAAAGATAACTTTGAATTAGAGTTACTTCAGGCCCAATACAAAGACCTCAAAGAAAAGGTAAGTGGCTTCACTTTTGGTTTCTGCAGCGAATCCATTCACTTACACATGCATTGTGCAATAAAATATGTAAAAGTTTTAAAACAAGAGCCCAGAAGGCACCCCATAAATGGGGAAGGCTGGGAAAAGAAAGCCAGCACAGTGAGGCTGAAAGAGACTAAATCCTGAGATTCCTAACAGCCCAGGCGAGCAAGGAAACACGGCACCAGACCCCCCAGAAGAGACCAGCTTCCTGTTAGCACAGAGAATCCACAGCAGGTGTCCTCCAAGGAGCACACAGCGTAGTGGTGACTTTTCAGTAGAAATTTTGCAAAAACAGATATCCTTCATGTGACCAGCCTGGGTCCCTAGGGAAACCAGGGACATGATGTGGAATTTTCGTTGTGTGAAGTGTGTAAGACACTGGGTTCTACAGTCCGCATGCGTGAGAGGCAAGTGTGCCTGTAGGCTGCCTTGCTGAACTTCAGCTAGTCAGTGAACGGCCCAGCACACCACAGTGCTGTCCAGGGGACAGGGATTTTGGGCGCTCGCTGGTCTGCGGGACACTTTTCACATGGGCCTCCTCCCCGTCCCAGCCTCATGTTGACGTAAGTACATAGGTAACCTTCCCTCACAAACTTCTCACAAGATCGCTTTGGCATTTCCAGATGAAGGCCATGGAAGAAGAAGTTCTCATTAAAAATGGAGAAATTAAAATTCTGCGGGACTCCCTGCATCAGACAGAATCCATTTTAGAGGAGCAGAGAAGATCGCATTTCCTGCTGGAGCAGGAGAAAGCGCAAGCACTCAGTGACAGGGAGAAGGAGTTCTCCAGAAAGGTGAGCGGCGCTTTTGTGTGCTCGCTACGGACCCAGCTCGGCCGGCTGTTCGCGGAGTTCCTTTAGAAGCAGCGGCCGGAGTTGCCGGGAATCTTCCGGAAGATGTCAGCAGTTCTGTGCTCAGTACTTCCCACCCCGGCGAATGCGGGTCTTTTTCTGCGGGCTCTGCGCGTGGCGGGGAAGGGCATGGGTGCGCTGGCAGGAAGAAATCCCTAGCTTAGACTCCAGAAACAGGTTTAAGTGGGGGAAACTCAGCCGACGTGGCTTCGGCCAGAAGGCGAGGTGTCGGCTTCCATAACTAAGTCTGGGGAAAGCGGAGTGCCGGGCGATGGTTCACGCCTGGCCCAGCCCATCCGGAGCCGCTGCTGCAGCCACGCTCCGTCCTTAGGCCGCAGGGCACTCTGCCAGCGCCTGGGCTCACAGCGCAGGCCTCCATCTCCAGCTGTGAAATTCTGGGGAAGCGTTAACATTTATGCTCTGTCTGCCCCGAGCCAGGCGCCTGTCCCTGAACCAGTCACTGTCTCCGCAGACAGTAGCTCTCCTGCAGATCACATGGTCAGAGGTAGGGGGAGCTGTTCTGCAAAGGAAAAGCGCAGGTGTCCTGTGGCTGCCCCCTCCCCTCAGCACTCCCTGGGCCACACTTCATTCAGCAGCCTTAGCCAGCTCGACAGAAGCACCCAGCACCCACCGCGGCGGCTGCCTTTCCACACACACGGTGAAGAGCAAGGGCTCGCAGTCAGACAAAGCAGCGGTAGAGTCCAGCTTCCTCATGCCAGGGCCGACCTCGGCGGTGCTCAGCCCTGGGCCGCACAGCCCTGATCTGTCCAGGAAGCAGCCAGGAGGGCCGGTGAGGCCAGGCCGCACTGGCTGCCTGCAGCGCGCCCGGGAGTGACTCGCCGCGGCTGCGGGCCCTGAGGCCAGAGCAGAGGTCTCGGGACACGCGTGGGTTTTGGTGAAACGTCCAGGGGCTCCGCCCTGACTCCCCAGAAGGCCTGGGATTGCGCCACCGTCACTGAGGTCCCAGGGACTGAGATAGGGCCCTTGTCGAGCTCTGTGCTGGCATTCGAGTGGCATTCTTACTTGATCCCCCACCGTGAAGACAGGTATTTCTAGAAGACAGTGCTGTCTCAGAGAGAGGGCCACAGCTGCTGCTTCAGGGCACTTAAGTCCCAGCAGGCTTCCCCTTTTTGTTAGCACATTGTCGTTCTCATCCCTCGCCGTGTGTTCCTCGTTAGCTTGGATTTGGAAGCGGTGGCATCTGCGCATGTGATGAGTATGTGATGTATGTTCCTTTGCCTCCCAGCTCCAGGCGCTGCAGTCTGAGCTCCAGTTTAAAGATGCGGAGATGAATGAATTAAGGACAAAGCTTCAGTGCAGTGAGCGCGCCCATAAGCCAGCTGTTCCCTCCACTTCCCACGGCAGGTGAGGGTGGTGCTGGAGGGAGAACCAGTGTCGCATGTTTAGTGGAAAGTCTGAGGACAGTGTCAGGCTAGTCCTGAGTGAAGGCCCGTTAGACTCTGCCCGTGGCCCTAGCCTCTTTGCTGAAGGTGTCCGAGGTGGTTTGGATGAGGCTGGGGTGGTTTGGGGGATCACAGCATAAAACCCCTCACTCTGGCCGTGCTTCCGCTGTGGAGGGCCGCTGAGCACACCTCCTCGGGGCTAGAGAGGCTAGCGAGAGCCTCTCCGGACTTGGGGTGCGTCAGTCCTCACTTGTATGTCACTTGTCTTAAATGACTAATTCTGCCCCAAACGTAAGCGGGTCGTTTCTCCTCGCTCGCTGCTCGGGGTCTTCGTCCAGCAGCCCCGTTCCTGCTGCAGGTGTGAGGAGCTTGTGGTGGTCTGTCCGCGCCCTGCCTCCAGAGAGCGGGACGGAGTCGTGTCAGCCTGACATTCGAATAGCGCGCTCAGGCGCCTTTTGGGTGGTGCGCAGCCTTGGCCCTCAGTGGGCAGCGTCTGGAGCTGCAGCCTCCCTCGTGCCGTCCCGGTGAGAGGAGAGCGGAGGGGCCTCCTCACCCTGCCCACAGAAGGGCCTTGGCTGACCCCGTCCGTCAGGGTGAGGCGGCCTCGAACGCAGAGACCGTGGCACTGAGGAGCCGGCTCCCCTCAAGCTGCAGGACACAACACACCTTTTTTTTCTTAATTTAAAAAATTTAAAATCATTTTTTACTTTTCAGTTACAGTTGGCATTCAATATTATATTAGTTTCAGGTGACAACACACCTCCTGATTGACCCTCTTTCTACTGAAAATCTTTGACTTCAGTCCCTGTGAAAAAAGTGGTCATCCCACGTTAAAAACCTGTTTTGATAGAATTATGGCCAATATTTTGGGGGGATTAGAAAAATATGGACATAAATGAAAGTTTCAGTCAACACTTTGGATTAAAACGCTTCGAATTTTTTTCTGCTTTGCACATTTATTACCGCCTTGCTAAGTCTTATTACCTTTCTTTCTTTTTTATTTGTTGGGGAAACATTGGTTAGTAACATTACATAAGTGTTAGGTGGACACCTTCATAACACACACCTGTCTGCTCCATGTGAGCTCACCACCCAGAGTCAAGTCTCCTCACCTTACACGTGACCCTTTGCCCTCCATGTCCTCCCCCACCCCCTGCCCTCTGGTGACCACCTGCTGCGGTCTGCCTGTGAGTTTGCTGTCTGTCTGCTCATTGGTCGTTTTCTGTCCCACGTGGGAGTGACAGCTTAGGGTTCCGTCCTTTCTGACTTGGTTCACTTAGCATAACGCTCTCCAGACCTCCACGTGTAAATGGCAGCGGCTCACCTTCTTTACGAGATGCCTTCCTGCCGCCCGCGGGCCTGACGCGGAGTGACAGATGTGTGTGATCGATAGGGCCTTCGGTCAGACACCGGGCGTGAAGAGTTCAGAGCTTGGTAGGCGTTTAGCCAGGTTTTGAAGTGCTTTTCGCAGGGCCTTACTCGGCATTCACAGTTAACTTTTCCAGCCCTAGGAAAAGCCTTTCTGTGGCTCTAAAGCCGGAAGCGTGTTCTCCACAATTTGGAAAACCTTCTTTCCCTACAAAGGAGTCTTTCAACGCTGACATGTCCTTTCCTCAGCCCTGCCGCCCAGAGCCAGGGGTCAAGTCGCTGGCGGGCCGAGAGGGTAAGTCCGTCTGTGCGTCACCGATGGCTGCGTAACACACCGCCCAAACTTGTGGCTTAAAACAGCAATGAGCCTTTATTTCTCCTGGTCTCTGTGGGCCAGCCGTTCGGACAGGGCCCGGTGGGGACGGTTTGCCTCTGCAGGGGCTGGAATCCCACGGTTCGGACAGGGCCCGGTGGGGACGGTTTGCCTCTGCAGGGGCTGGAATCCCACGGTTCGGACAGGGCCCGGTGGGGACGGTTTGCCTCTGCAGGGGCTGGAATCCCACGGTTCGGACAGGGCCCGGTGGGGACGGTTTGCCTCTGCAGGGGCTGGAATCCCAGCAGACTTGTCTAGGGCTCCGTCTCGTGGCCGGCAGCGGATTCCTCTCCACGTGCGGGCGCCTGCACAGGGCTCCTTGGCTGATCTCGTCACCTGGTGACTGGCTTTCTCTAGAGCTAGCAAACCCAGAGACGGGGAGAGCCGGCGGGGGGAGGTCGGGGCAGCCAGGTGGGGCTGTCGCACTGTGGCCTCGCCACAGGAGCCTTAGCGGCACTTCTGCACGTTCCGTTGGTTGGAAGCACGTTGCTGAGTCTGGGCCACGTGGAAGGGGAAGGACATCAGGGCGCCCAGGAAGGGAACTGTGCCGAAGTGTTTGCAGGCCATTTTGGAACCCGCAGGCAGCATCAGTTCCGCCAGAAATGGCTCGTAGCAGGGACCCGAGTTCCTCTCTGCCCAGGCCAGACGGAGAGACAGACAGTCCAGCAGCAGGAGGGTTCCACTGAGACTGTGCTGTGCCAGCTCATCTTTCCGCTCAGATGCCTGCCCTCCCCTGCCCCCGCAGCCCTGTCCAAGCTCTGGCTGTCGCCACCTCTGAGAACCTCCGCCGCTCACCCTGCAGTCCAGGAGCCGCGGGGGGTGGGGTGACGAGCGGGAGTGGGGCCCCCCGCCTGGCCAGGCCTGCCACTGCTTACCAGCTTGTGTGACTGAAGCAAGTTCCGACCTCGTGCCTCAGTTGTCCTGCGTGTGAAACAGCTGACGACTCCGGGCCGGGTCGCTGGGCAGCAAACGCGCTGACGTGCGCAGCTCTCGGAACTGTCTGGGCATAAGCAGCGCCGTGTGCACGCAGTGGCTACTGCTTCGGTGTCGCTGCTCACTTCCAGGTGGGCGCACGGCCCAAGTGTGTTTCCCTTTTCGTGTGGGAGCTCCGGTTCCACGTGCAGAAGACGAAAGGCACGAGGGTTCTTGGGCTGCTGTGGCCGAAGTGGAAGAATCTGTGTTGAGCCGTTGTCGTTAAGCGTTTCTGATGTGCCTGCGCTCTGTGCTCACGTTTGATTCACATTTTATATTGTGTTTCAGAAAACAAGACCCCCAGTCTGGGAGGTGACCCCACAAAGCAAGAAGAGTCCCCACAGAGTCTTGTTGGCAGCCTGATGCGGAGAGCAAACACGCGAGGTACCAGAACCCCCGCTCCGCCTGCAGGAGGCCCGCCTGGCTTCCACGGTGCTCTGCCAGGCGGCGGCGTCCTGAGCCAGTGCCGGGAGCTGGCCACGCTCCGAGGAGCCACCCTGGCAGCCACGGCCCGGGCAGTCCTTCCGAGGGTCCAGGGGAGGCGTGGCTGTGACTCAGCAGAAGACTGGAGAATGGCAGGGGCCACGGCAGGCGTGTCCCAGAGCCCTCACACCAGGGGTCCCAGTGGCGCCCAGGGAACCCTGTTTCCTGCTGAGGCCGCAGAAAGGCCTCCCAGGTGAGCCCCGTCTAGAGTCGCCTTCTTTTCTGCAGGTTCCATTTTGATAACCCTTCTCCTGAAGCAGCCGTTGATCCCGGGGTCACCCCTCGGTCTGTGCCACCTCCTGAGCTGTGGTTCTGAGGCTCCCGCCAGCACCCTGCTGCAGCCCCTGGGGCTTGGCACGTAAGCATGACTCCTACAAAGCTGGTCTGGGAAGAAGTCTCCAGAACTTTCTGGGACTTGGCCAGCCTGGGGGCCTGTGGCAGACAGGGCAGCTAGAGACTGGGAGGCAGGTTGCCTGGGCCATGACCGCCCCATCACACACTGCGCCTTTCCTGTGTCTTTGCTAGCACCGGGGCTGCGATTTCAGGCCTGAGGACCACGGGCTCTCGTGATGGGTCCTTCCCCCTCTCGGCCCTCCGAGAAGCACAGAGCCTGGCACTGACGGGGCTGAACCTGATCGCCAGGGAAGAGGACTCCTGGGACGGGGCCCCAGCAGAGGGGGGCCCAGGGGCCTTCACGCTCTGCCAGCATCCTGGTGCCGTGCACCTGCTCCCCCTGGTGCAGTTCTTCGTCGGCTCACACTGCCAGGCGTTGCAGGACTCGGCAGCAGCCAGGAGAAGCGGCACACCGGGGGGCTCGCCCGCGCGCTCCTGCGGGAGCTCCGGGGTGGAGGCCAGCTCCGAGGACTCCCTGTGCAGCCTGGAGAGCTGCTGTGTGGCCTCGCTGGGCGTCCTCCAGCACCTGGTGTGCCACAGCGGGGCCGTGGTCCGCTGCCTGCTGTCCGGAGTGGGGGTGGGCTCTGCTGCTGGGGAAGGAAGCCAGAGCCCGCTTCCCCCTGGGGAGGCCACCTCGGCCGCCGGGGACCAAGGCCAGCACCCCCTGCTGGAGACGCTGCTCCGCCTATTAGCTTTCTCTTCTGCAGCGACAGGGCACCTTCAAGCCAACCTCCTGAGCCCGTGCCTTAAGGTGCTGGTGAAATCAGCTGAAAACTCTCCCTTTGAGCTCTTGCCCAGGTACCGTGCCGCCTGCGAGCGGATCTGTCTTCCCTGACCTCCTGCGGGTTACCCTGTGGCCCTTGGACTTGGCTCATACCTTGACTTGTCTCTGCTGCTCAGTTCTAAGCCTTGTTTGGTTCCAAGGCCTTGTTCAGGGAACCCTGAAGTGATGGGAAGTGGGACTAGGTGTTGGGAGACCAAGGAAGTGGTTCGTTTGGGTTAATGCTGCCACCCGCCAGACAGCAGGTAAGCAAGACACGTGATAAAAGGTGGCTGTTAGCCGCTGTGGGAGAGTGGCCTGCCCTGGACAGGCAAAGGCTGGGCCAAGAGGCCTTTGAACCTGGACATGGATCAGGCGGAGACCACATGTCACCGCACATTTAAGGGGTCCCCAAGGAAACAGCAGGTGCAGGGGGTCTGCCCATCATCGTGCTCACCTCACGCGTGAGCCACAGGCTGGTGGGAAGTGATGGCGTCGTTAACCCAGCCTCACTAGCGCTGTGGTCCTCAATTCCTAGCTTGGGGTTCAGAGCCTCACGCCTGGGAGCACCTGAAACACCATCCAGCCGTGCCCTCGTCCAGGAACCCCACCCCCCTGCTGCCCGAGAGGCTGCTCCGCATGGGGGTGACTGCTGCTGCATTATCTTTTCCTCCTGAGCTCAGCACTGTTGCTTAAAGCACTTCCGGGTCCTGGCTGCCGCCTGACGGTGTTCTGGCTGGGCTGGCCCCTCCTTGAGGTGGTGCTCAGGCTGGCAGGACCAGTGCGTGTGGGCAGCTGGTGGGCACAGGGCCGCACCCAGGTGCCAGGCACCCAGCTAGGGGCTGGCTGGTGGTTTCGTGTTTGTTAGATGACAGCACCGGGGACCACGTCTTCACCGTTTCTCTTGACAGATACCATCCTCCAGCAGACATCAGCCCCTTCCCACAGCCAGACGGCGCCTCTGCCACCAGCTGCGCCCGCAGCCCCGCCCCTCAGCCTAGCCCTGGCGCTCAGTACGGCTGAGTGAGGAGGCCTGTGTGGAGGCAGGGAAACGGGTCCGAGACCCCAGAGGTCATGTGCTGGGTGGGTTCCCACCAGTGCGGCTCCAGCCTTTGCCCTTGGTCACTGACACTGCCTCCCACTCGGAGCTTCTCCGAGTTCCTTCGCTTGCAGGCGGAGCCACCGCACGGCTCCCACTTGATCTTGGCGTGAAAGCCAGGACAGGTGCCACCGGGGAGGGTGCCACGACTAACGCAGTACACGATGCTGACGGACTGCGGCCTCACGAAGGGCACTGTGCCCACCGGGTTTGAGGGCACATCACCCTCAGACACTGGTGGCAGCAGGTCCAGGGCTGCTCCCAGGCGCTAGGACGGTGGGCCTTAGGGGCGAATAGCCCTCCCCTGTCCCGCCGAGCGGGGACCTGGCTGCGTTGGGTTAGAAAGGCTCTGTGCTGTGGACGGGGACACCACGGCTGTGTGTAAAGGTGGGCTTTCCGTGCACCAGTCAGGGCATCAGCGGGCAAGTTGGGGCACTTCTAACAGCCAGGTCCAAGCCCGCATCCCTGGCCACAGCCCCTCCGGCTTCTCCGCCCACCGTGTGGATTTGCTCTAACAGTTTGGCCGGAGTAGTGAGACCTGCGTCCTGGTGCATTCTGGGAATAGTCAACCCCGACGCTGTGCTCAGAGGCTGCGGGTGCATGGAGGGGCACGTGAAGGACTGCCTCCCCACCCACGAGGCTGTGCAGTTGGACAAACAGCAAATGGCTGTCTTGGGACTTGGTTCCTTGGTAATAGCTGTGCCTTAGGCCTGGCGCCCGGAGAAGAGTGTGCCCAGAGCCCCTCCCCGGGCTCACCGCAGTGGGCGCCTCCTCATATGACAAGGGAGAAGGTGGTCCTTGCTCGGGGGGGGGGCATGAGACCCAGCCAGAGCCAAGTCCATGGTCGTCACTTCGGGAGCCTGGGACAGGCCCTGGGTGGTGGACACAGGACTGTTTCTCACTTGCGTTCAGACCTGCCCCCATTTGGGAGCTGAGGCAGGAAAGAGCTCGGTAGGGTGTGGCCTGGCCGCTTCCTGGGTGGCTCCAAGCGGGCAAGGCTGCCACCAGCCACAGCCGTTCAGCGAGGGCAGTGCCCGCTCACTCATGGGGAAAGAGGTGGGCGGCTGGCATCTGAGTCAGGCCTGTCTGGGCCGTGTGCACTGGCCTGGGGCTTCCTGGCCCTCGAGGGAGAAGTGGGGGTGAGCTGTGGGGTCGGGGGAGGTGTCCATCGCTGGGCCTGCGTTTCAGGTTCCAGTGTGTGTTCCCGCTGCTGCCACGGTGCCTCCGCCCAGATGTCGCCCTGACCAGCGTGCTGCTGGTGGTGCAGCTCCTGGCCCTCCTGGCCGACCACGAGACGCTGGCACCTCAGCTCTGCTCTGGCTCCGGTAAGGTGGGCAGAGGGGTGCAGGGACAGGCCAGGGTGCCGAGGGCTCCTGCAGCGCGTAGCGGACCCTGAGCGAGAGGTGGACACCCTTTCAGAAGGGTGCCTCCTGCTGCTGCTGTACACGTACATCACCTCCAGGCCCGACGGCGCGGCCACGGACACGCAGTGGCTCCACCTAGAGCAAGAGGTAAGCACGCCCCGCCCCCGCTGCGAGCCACGCCCCCTCCTCCCTCCTCCCTCCGGCCCCGGGAGGGAGCTTTGGTTCACTGGAGCAAGACTTTTGTGGCGACTAACAAGGTGACACCACCCAGATGCGAGGAGGTGGGGCCCCGAGGTCCTGGGACTGGGCTCAGGCCTGGGGCTGGGGTGGGCTGGAGGCCTGCGTGTTGTTGGTGGGACACAGGTGTTGGTCCTGAGCTGGTCTGGGAAGGCCGCACCCCGTGTCCTGGACCCCGTTCATGCAGGCAAGCCTTGGGGCTCTGCGAAGCTGGAGCGGCCTCGCTGAGCCCAGGTCTCGTCTGCGTCTGCTCTTGCTCTAGGCTGTGTGGCTCCTGGCTAAGCTGGGCGTACAGAGCCCCTTGTCCCCGGTTACTGGCTCCAGCTGCCAGTGCAACGTGGAGGTTAGTGCCCAGGCGGGTGGCGGGTCTGTGGGTGGGTGAGCAGCCTCTCACCCTAGTGCAACCACTCAACCCTCACTTTGGGGGGCTGAGCAGGCTGTGGGGGTGCAGGAGCCGCGAGACCTGACCTCAGCCTGCACCCAGGTGGTCCGGGTGCTCACTGTGGTGCTGCACAGACAGTGGCTGACAGTGCGGAGGGCAGGGAGGGCCCCGAGGACGGCGCAGCAGAGGCGCACGGTGCGGTGCCTGCGGGACGTGGCGCTGCTGCTGCACAGCCTGTCCCAGAAGGACAAGCTCTTCGCCGTGCACTGCGTGGGGGTCCTGCACCAGTACGACCAGGCGGTGCCCGGGGTCAGCGCGCTCATCCGCAGTCTCCCCGACGTCATGGACTGCGAAGGTGAGCAGGTGGTGGGGAGGGGGGACACCCGTCCGCCTGCAGGTCCTCCCTGAAGTGCAGGGACAAGTCTGTTCCTGGCCTGCGGCCCTCCGTCCACAGCCTGGGCCAGCACGGGCTGTCTGTGGCTCCTGTGGTCCGCCTGGCAGAGCCACGGGTTTTCCAGGAACATCCCTGTCCGATTGCCTGGGATCTTTGCTCCAGTAGCTGAGGGAGGAGGCCTGGGCTGGAGGGGACGGGTCAGTTCCTGCGAGGGGGAGGGGAGGCGGGCTCCCGCTCCGGCACTTCCGGCCTCCGCCAAAGCACCCTCTTGTTTTGGCGCAGAGGCTGCCCTGGATGACCTCTGCGCGGCGGAGCCCGACGCGGATGACCCCGACATGGACTGCGGCTGAGGGCTGAGCTTGGTGCCACAGCCCCGCGGGCTTCCTGGCCAGGGCCGATTAAAGCGGTGCCGCTGAACAGCCGCCTTTGTGTTGCCTGAGTCTGGTCTGTGTTGGCGAGGGGGAGGGATGGAGCAGCGACACCAGGGAAGGCTGGAGCCTCCTTCCGGGCGGCTGCAGGCGGCGTCCCTATGGTAACGAGCCTGCCTGGAGGAAGGAGCCCTGCCCTGCCTGTGGAATGGTCCTGAGTCATGGCTTTGGGCTGAGGCCATGGGAAGAAACCATTGTACCCCCAGGAAGGAGGCGGCCCTGGGGAAGCGGGGCTCAGGGCTGGGTGCCAAGTGCCACGCAGGGGCTCCTGGCAAGCGGAAGTCCCTTTGAGCCTTCCCCGTAGCCTGGCACCCCTGTCTGCCCTCCTGGCTGGCTCTCACTGGGGGGAGGGCCAGGTGCACCGCGCAGGCCAGCAGGCACAGCTGTAGATCTGAGGCCTTAGGGGAGTCACGGGGGCGGGGAGGGTCTGGGAGGCATGGGTGTTGGCAAGAGGAACCAGGCAGGCTGACTAGCAGGGCGGGCCCAGCCCCACACCAGCTGTAGGCGGGTTCCAGCTAAGTTTCACTTCCCGCCTCTGGGGCCAGCAGCGAGAACCCGTGTGCAGTGTGCTGTGTGCCGTGCGGGAGTGACTGCCACCCACCTGTCTGCCTCCGCTTGGTAAGTGAGGACCCCTGGGACTGGGCAGGGTGGGAAGGCCAAGGGCTCCGCCCTCTCCCCCAGACTAAGTGGGTACTAGGGAGAAAGCAAACCTCCCCCAGTTGAGTGCTGATCCCACAAGACGCCACCTGCCCCTCTGGCTTCCTGCCCTGAAAGTGGGTCCTGGAGCTCAGCAACCGGGCCCACCTGTGCGGGGACCAGAGCGGCGCCGGCCACCCTCCCACCCGCCTCCCACCATGTCCCCGGGCACTTACACCACTCTGTCCTCCCAGGCTCAGGCAGACGTCCACCATGCGCTCGCAGGCCCCGCCCCCAGATCCCATGCAGACGCTGATCTTCTTGGACCTGGAGGCCACCGGCCTGCCCTTCTCCCAGCCCAAGATCACAGAGCTGTGCCTGCTGGCCGTGCACAGATGTGCCCTGGAGAGCCCGCCCGCCCCGCAGCGGCCTCCCACGGTGCCCGCCCCACCCCGCGTGGTGGACAAGCTCTCCCTGTGTGTGGCTCCAGGGAAGGCCTGCAGCCCCGCGGCCAGCGAGATCACCGGCCTGAGCACTGCGGCGCTGGCAGCGCATGGGCGCCAGCACTTCGACGCCGACCTGGTCCGCCTGCTCCGAGCCTTCCTACAGCGCCAGCCGCAGCCCTGGTGCCTCGTGGCGCACAACGGGGACCGCTACGACTTCCCCCTGCTCCGGGCAGAGCTGGCCGTGCTGGGCCTCGCCAGCGCGCTGGACGGTGGCTTCTGTGTGGACAGCATCGCCGCCCTGAAGGCTCTGGAGCAGGCCGGCAGGCCCCCAGAGCAGGGCCCGCGCAAGAGCTACAGCCTGGGCAGCATCTACACCCGCCTCTTCGGGCAAGTGCCCCCAGACTCGCACACGGCCGAGGGGGACGTCCTCGCCCTGCTCAGCATCTGCCAGTGGAGGCCCCAGGCCCTGCTGCAGTGGGTGGATGCCCACGCCAGGCCCTTCAGTGCCATCGAGCCCATGTACGGGGTCACAGCCTCCAAAGGAGCCAACGCCAGGTGGCCTGCTGCCACGGCCTCGGCACGCCTGGGCAGAACCCGGCGTGCCAGTCCCAGCCTCGGGGCCAGCATCCTTCCTCCGGGGAAGGGCCCTGGATCCTCACCCAGGGAGGGACTCCTGGCCCTCCTGAGCCTGCTGGCCTTGCTGACCGTGGCGTTGGCCACGCTGTATGGGCTGTCCCAGGGCTCACCTGAGCAGTAGCTGAGAGGAAAGCTTGACAATAAAGACCCCCCCACCTGAGTGCTCGCGTGCCTCTACTTCCTCCAGCCTTGGAACCCCTGCACCTCTGCCCAGCTCAGGCCCCCAGAGGGCACAGAGGGAGGCACATCCTTGTCCCTCATCTTCCCTCGCAGGATGTTCAGACGTCTGAGCCCAATGCTAGCAGGGAAAACCTGGAAGTCCAAGTGCTGGATGGAACCGGTACTGGGCCCATTGCCCAAGGCAGCCCCGGCTGGTGCAGCTCAGTTGGCTGAGCGACCTCCCGGTCAGGGCACATGCCCAGGTTGCCAGCTTGATCCCCAGTAGGGAGCGTGCAGGAGGCAGCCAAACGATTTGTTCTCACGTTGACGTTTCTTTCCCATCCTCTCTCAAAATCAATCTTTTTAAATCTTTAAAGAAGGGGCCAGTAGCTCCAAATATCTGCATTTATTATAAACGAAGGTGCAGATCCCAGACTCAGAAACGCATCAACAGTACAAAGTTGAGACAGATCTGGCCAGGGAGTCACAGAGGACGAGACACCGAGGTATTCGCATCTGGGCCAGCAGCCACCCAGGGCCCCTCCACCATGGTCAGAGGCTGGTGGCCCAGTGGCCCTGCTGCCAGGACAACGGAACTAGGGTCCAGGAGCTGGTGTGAGCGGGACAGGTCCCTCTCCTCTGGGACAATGTCCCTCTAGGACCAGGGGTTCAGCCTCAGCAACATTATAAACCAGAAGAGGAAACAAAAGGCTGGCTGAACGTGTAACAAAGACACTGCAGGGAGGACACCTGAGCGTGTAGGTGGACAGAGGCCACCCTGTCCACTTGTGCCGGGGCCAGGGCAGCCAGCACCGAAGCGGGGGTGGCCTCCAGGAGGTTGCAGGAATGCTCCTGGCTCCAGGGAACTCGGGGACCAAAACCCAGCTTAGCCCGGCCCCACCCACTGCCCGGCATCCCAGCTCTGCTCTGTGAGGGGACGCCACACCTGGGGACAGGCATGGCCTCAAGGGGGCCACTGCACACCCCGAGCGTGGGTGCTCTCTGCCCACAAAAAGCTGGGCTGTCCTAGTGACCACGACCCCACCTGGCCTCCCTGGGCGGTCTGGCCAGGAACTCCCCCCATTCTTTGAGTTTTGCTTGAGATTTCAAGGAAGCATAATTTGAAGTGAGGAAGAGAACAAAGTAGGTTCCAGCAACTCTGGTGAGGAGCGTCCCCACCTTGTCATCACAAGTGTACAAACAGGGCACACACACCGCACAAGGAGAAAGGCCGTGCCTGCATAGCCGCACACATGCATGCACACACACACACACACACACACACACACACACGCACGCGAGGCATCAAGTGGCAGCCAGAGGTGCAGTGCGCTCAGCGGTTGGCCTTCGGGGGGTCCATGTAGGCTGGGTTGTAAGGAGGCTGGCTGGCAGGATAGGCCATGGCCGCATCCCCTGGAAACAGAGGAAGAGGTGGGCTGTGGGCGCCGCGGGAGCGGGAGTCGGGCAGGGGCAGAGCTGGCACTGTACTCACCTGCCAAGGTCTCGTGGTAGGCCGGGGGGCCCACGGGGTGGGCCGGGTAAGGGGGTGGGTACTGCACCGGGTAGGGTGCTGCCACCATCCCTGGCTGCGGGGGGATGGGGTGGTAGCCCTGGTACGACGGCCCGGGGTAGCTGGGCGGCACGCCTGGAGGCTGGGGGTAGGGGGTGTGCACCACAGTGGTGGCCGTGGTGGTGGTCACCACCGCTGCGAAGAGAATCTCGTCAGGACCTCGGCTTGCCCCGCCCTCCCCCCAGCGCAACCCAATCAGGGCCTGGGCGCCCTGGCCCCGCCCCCTCCAGCGCAACCCAATCAGGGCCTGGGCGCTCCTGGCCCCGCCCTCCCCCCAGCGCAACCCAATGAGGGCCTGGGCGCTCCTGGCCCCAGGGGATGGGGTGGGGGCGGGGTCATGCTTACGGCGCGGGCGGCGGCACATCTTGTACAAACAGCAGCAGGAACAGGTGAAGCACACGATGATGGTGACGATGAAGAGCACAAAGATGGTCAGGCCGATGGCTATGGTGGCCCCGAACCTGCCAAAGAGCCGGTATGACCGGGGCCTCTCGGCCCGGCCAGGACCCCGCCACGCCGGGCACCCCTCCTGAAGGAGGAAACGCTGGGCTGCGCGGACAGAGCCGCTTCCGGGGCGTGTGGCTGGAACCCACAACCTCCGTTTCCTCCCGTGTAGCCCGGCTGTGAGTCTGTGCAGCGCCACGCCTGGGGTCTGTCCCCTCCCCGCGGCCCCACGCCTCGTCCACCCGCCAGCCACCAGCACCTGGTCATCGAGCACAGACCACAGCCAGGCGCCGTGGTTTAAGCCAAAAACGCAGCGATGGGCGAGACAGACCAAGTCCGGCCCCTGGGAGCCCACAGGCGCCTGTAGGAGGCGGTGTCGGAGGTCACAGGGCAGGACCGGGAGACGCTGCAGGAGAGCAGCAGCCCGCGTGCCCAGGGCAGCGCGAGGGGAAGGCGGGAGCCAGCCTCTGCGCTGCAGGCCCGGTCCGGGCAGGGCTGTCCCGGGGTGCCCTGCCTGCGCCAGGTGTTCACGTGCACCCCTGGGCTTCCCGGTGGGAAAACGAAGCCCACCCCCCCACCCCCCGCCCCAGCGGACACGCGGGGCTGCCTCCTGGGAGGGGCGGACTCCCCGCCGGCCCCGCTGAGAGCCAGGATCTCCCAGCAAGCAGGCTGGACCAGAGGGTCACCACACGGACTTCCAGGGCCCCGGGGGCTCCACAGCCCAGACGGCGCCTCCAGGCGCCCTGCCCAGGCCTGGGGACAGAGGGGCAGGCCCTTCACGGCGCTCGAAGTTCCCCGCACTCGCGGGACGTGCGTCCGAGCAGTAGGTGCCTTCCCGCCCAGAGGCGCCGCGTCGCCCCTGCCTCCCCGCGAGCTCCCAGGCGTGGGGCTGAGCCCGGGAGCGGGAAACACACTTTCCCAGACTCAGTGACCCGGAGGGCAGGCCATCGCTCAGCTCTCCCTGTCTGTCTGTCTGTCTGTCTGTCTGTCTGTGTCACGCGCGCGCGGTGCCCACGCCCACTCTCACCCCATGTCCGCCTCCCTCAGGGTCCTCGGCTGAACTTCCCTCTTCCCATCCCGGTTCACTCCATTTCACCGCCTCCCTTCCCCCTCTCGCCGCCTCCTCTTTCGGGGAAAAGGAAAGCGAACCCCGGGCCCTGCCTCCCCTGACGTCAGAGCAGGAAGCCCGGAGCCTCTTAAAGCCACAGCAGGCGCCACCTCGCAGGGAACCGGCACGGGCCGCCCAGGCCCGCCTCCCTCTCCCCTCCGCCCCCGCGGGAAAGTAAAGCAAAAAGATAGGCCTCTTGTAGACAGGGACCTGCCCGCTTGGGAATTCATCATCAGAGGACCCTGTGCGCACTTTCCGCAGAAACAGTTTTCTCTTCCACCGACCTCCTCCGGACCTAGCCTCAGTCTAGCATGTCGTTTTATTTGTTTGTTTCGTTTTGTTAATCCTCACGGACCCTATTTTTCCACTGATTTTTTTTTTTTTTTTTGAGAAAGTGGAAGAGAGGGAGAGAGAGAAACATCGATGTGAGAGACACATTCATTGGTTGCCTTCTGCACGCGCCCCAACCAGGGCCCGGATACGTGCCCTCGACGGGGATCGAACCTGGGACCCTTCAGTCTGCGGGCTGGCACTCTATCCACTGAGCCAACCCAGCCAGGGCTAGCATATCCTTTCTACCAGAGACTTATGGCTCAAAGGGCCCAAACATAACGCAGAGATATTTAAAATGTGCGTGTCGGGGCACATGCGCAGGCTGCATGCTCAATCCCCAGTGGGGGCTGTGCAGGAGGCAGCCGATCGATTTCTCTCATCAATGTTTCAATCTCTCTGTCCCTCTCCCTTCAATAAAATCACTAAAAACATTTAAAATAGGTAGAGATACAGGGGTGACCGTGGACTTCCTGGTTTTCCTGGGCTTCATGGAACGCCACGACTGAAGGGTGAAATGGGCCCCAAAGCAGAGAAGGGATTACTTGGATTTTATGGCAAAAAGAGGACAAAAGGTGACAAGGGGAGGCTGGTTTGCCTGGCCTTTGGGGATGTGCCGGGGCGCCAGGCCGGATCGCTCATCCCGATACACTCACCACCATCACCCATCCCCGCGTCTCCCTCTCAGTGTGCCCACCCCGTCCCTGAGTCAACACGAACCCCCACCCTTGGCCTTTCAAATGCCAACCCCCACCCATGGTGACTTCCGTCCCCGGCACGGTGATAAGGATCCGACGTCCCAGCATACGGATCAAGACATGGGGCCGGCCTCCTGGGGACACTTTCGGGGGCTCCACCCCGATGCCGGTCTCATCCCGTCCCCACAGCCCGCCCGAGCCCCCTTGACACCTCCGCCGGCCGCACTTACCCGGGCAGGGCGTCAGTGTCTATGTCGGAGGTGAACGCCAGCGACGAGGCCGCCTTCTCCACGTTCTTGACACTGGCCAAGGCGCAAAGAGAACAGCCTGTGATGAACACGACCAACCCCGCCAGCACGCCAGGAACACACACACCACATCGGCACACACGGAACACGCCCAGGAGCCACCCGGGACTGGGCCGGGCGTCCTGAGGGCGGATGGCACGCGCGCTCCTAGGGTCTCGGGTGACGATGCCACGCATTCTTCTCAAGTGCACACGGGACCTTCCCCAGGACAGACCACAGGTGGGGCCACAACACAAGTCTCAACAGAGGTGAACAGACAGCGGCCGTACAAAGTCCCTTCTCGGACCACAATGGGATGGAGTTAGAAATCAGCAACAGGCCCTGACCTGTGTGGCTCGGTGGATAGAGCGTCGGCCTGCGGACTGAAGGGTCCCAGGTTCGATCCCGGTCAAGGGCACATGCCTGGTTGCAGGCACATCCCCAGGAGGGGCATGCAGGAGGCAGCTGATGGATGTTTCTAGCTCTCTATCCCTCTCCCTTCCTCTCTGTAAAAAATCAATAAAATGTATTTTTAAAAATCAGTAATAGAAGTTTTCAATGCCACAGTTGTTTAAAAAAAAATGCCAAAAATAACTCAGGGAACGAGTTAATTTGGTACAAAAATATTTAAAGGAAGAAACACACGCAGTGGGTTAAATAAATCATAAATCAGGAAGGAACGGAACTTGGATAGTGAGATGGTATTAAACTCAAGAGGGTGGGGAAAGCGTGCAAACCCCAAAGGAGGAAGGACGTCAGACAGTAAGTGCGAAGATAAAAGACCAACAGCCACAAAGAGCCAGAGATCAACAGAACCAAAGCGGCCGACGTGCGGCAAGATGGCCCCACGAGAAGGAGAAATGGCACCAAAGGGGGACAGTGCGGCCTGAGAAAAGGGGAAGCGACCGCGGGCACAACCGAGATTTTAACCATAATAACCTCCCCGGGCTGGGCTGGCTCGGTGGATTGAGTGTCAGCCCGCGGACTGAAGAGGCCCGGGTTCCATTCCGGTCAGGGACATACACTCAGGTTTTGGGTTCAATCCGGGGTCAGAGTGTGTAGGGGAGGCAGCTGATCCACGTTTCTCTCTCTTATCGATGTTTCTCTCCCTTCCTCTCTCTCTCTAAAATAAATTTAAAGTCAATAAAAATGTATTTTTTAAAAAATCAGTGTGCAAGCTTTGGCAAACAATGGCATAGTGGGGAGTACCCAGGTGGGACCCAGGGGCGGGAAGGCTGGGAGGGAAAACCCATGGGAGTGAGCCTGGTCCCCGAGACTCCCTCCTGGGGGCATTCGCCAATGCCAGGTGGCCGCTGAGAGGCGGGGCAGAACCCCAGAGCCCACCGAGTGGGAGGCCCCGATGAATCCGATCACTTAGACCTCAGCCTGAAAAGCTGCCCCCCAAGAGGAAGGGGGACACTGAGGACGCAGCCCAGCTTCTCCTCCTCCCGCTCGGGCTCCACCATCAGGCGGCGTGAGCTGAGTGCCCGGTGCCCGGGTCCCTGACGAAGGCCACTTCCCTCCTCCCTGGAGGAAACCCCGAGCTCCACTTTTCCACAATCAGCGCTGCCAACGCCACGTCAGACACACGGTCAGACACACAGTCAGAAACACTCAGGAACGCCCGGCCGGACAGGCGAACAGAAAACAGACGTGCCAGCCAGCAGAAGTGCGGGGCTCCCAACACGGGCCACCAGACACGGACGCTCAAGTGACACGCCTGTTCAGGGAGAGGAAAGGTGGAACAATTCAAGAGAACGTGAAATACTAAAATCATCATAATAAAATTCTAAGACTAAAAAATAGCACAGCAGATTAATCACTAGAGCCCTGCCCTAGCCGGCGTGGCTCAGTGGGCAGAGCGTCGGCCTGAGAACTGAAAGGTCCCAGGTTCGATTCCGGTCAAGGGCACATCCCTGGGTGATGGGGCTTCGATTCCCCGCGGGGGACGTGCAGGCGGCAGCCGATCCATGATTCTCCATCATCATGGATGTCTCTGTCTCTCGCTCTCTCTCTCCCTTCCTCTCTGAAATCAATAAAAATATATCCTAAAAAAAATAATAATAATAATTAGAGCCCTAGCCGGTGTGGCTCAGTGGATAGAGCATCGGCCTGTGGACCAAAGGGTCCCGGGTTCGATTCCGGTCAAGGGCACATACCTCGGTTGCAGGCTCCTCCCCAGCCCGGGGCCTGGTCAGGGCGCATGCAGGAGGCAACCAGTTGATGTGTTTCTCTCCCATGGGTGTTTCTCTCTGTCTTCCCCTCTCTCTTGCACTCTCCCTAAAAATCAATGGAAAAACATCCCCAGGTGAGGATTAAAAAAAACTTAAAAATAAATAAATAAGGAATTAGACACGGCGAAGGGTCTAATTTGTGAACTGGAGGGCAGGTGCAAACAAACATGTCCGCTGAAGCCCGCGGACACAGAAAGATGGCCGGTGTAAAGACGGACTTCGGTGGGTGAAACGTGGAGGACAGTTCACAAAAGGCTGACAGAGCTGTCGTCAGAGACCTCGAGGAGGGGAAGGAGGGAGGGCGGGGAGGAGCAATCCTTCCAGGGGCCGTGGCTGCCGATTTCCCCAAAACCGGTGAAGAATAAGCCGGTGACCCCTGAGGCACCGTCAACCTCACGCAGCATCCACTCAGAGAAAGCCGCACCCCGGCACGTGGCGGTAAACCGGCTGAACACCCAGTGACGGACAGAGCGCCTTAAAGGCAGCCAGAGACAAGGCACGTCTCCCCGCACAGGAGCAGTAACACCTCGGTCAGCTGACTTCCCCCCAGAAACAGCAGACCTCGGGGGACGATGGGACAGCCGCGCTCACGCGGGGAAAGAAGGGGTCGCTGCCCACCCAGAAACCGACCACCGCCGGAAAACGCCCGTTAAGAGGGAAGGGGAAACGACATTCCCAAGCGAGCAAACCTGAGACCAGCAGGCCAGCACTTAAAGGCGGAGCATGACCTCGGAGGCGGCTCACAGCAGCAGGAGGCACGGAGAAGCCCGCCCAGGCCCCCCGTCTTTCCCAGGCGAGTTTCTTCCCTCCCTGAGCTCCGAGGGTCCCCACGAGCCTTGCAGCCAGGGGAGCCAACGGGCAGCGGCAGCTCGCCCGGGGCTGACCCCCGAACCTGTCCCCAAGGCCCCCCTTTCCTCTGACTTCCCAGTGAGGCGGCAGCCCCGCCGGGCTCACTGCTGTCCGACCTTTACTTCCCACAGAGCCAACCGCAGCCCCGCCGAGGCCCTTCCTTGTGCCACTGCCCAGGCTTGGATGAACGTCCTTCTCTCGCCCTGGCCGGCATGGCTCAGTGGGTAGAGCGTCAGTCTGCGGACTGAAGGGTCCCGGGTTCGATTCCCGGTCAGGCCACACGCCCGGGTTGTGGGCTCCATCCCCAGTGTGGGGCATGCAGGAGCGGCCGATCGAAGATTCTCATCATGGATGCTTCTCTCTCTCTCTCTCTCTCTGAAATCAAGTACACATACATACATATGTGTTTTTTGTTTAAAACAAAACAAAACTGGAAGTATCTTCCAAAACGGAACACTTCACTCAGTGACTCCGCAATTCCACTCCTAGATGTTTATCCAGAAGAAATGTGTTTCTTTTTATTTTAAATAGTTTTCCTTTTTTAAAAAAAGTATTTTTATTGATTTCAGAGAGGAAGAGGGAGTTAGAAACATCCGTGAGGAGAGAGAATCCTGGATCGGCTGCCTCCTGCACGCCCCCCACGAGGGATCGAGCCCGCAACCTGGGCCTGTGCCCCGACCGGGACTGAACCCAGGACTCTCCAGTCCGCAGGCCGACGCTGTATCCAAACCAGCCAGGGCAGAAATGTGTTTCTTTTAAAAGGCCCCAAAAATCAGTCACAGAGCGAGCGAGAGCGAGAACAGCAGAAACTCCTTGGAGTCCCTGCCAAAATGCACGTGAGGACAGCGGGCTCCCATGAACGAATGGCCTTTACTTTTCTACAAAAAAGGGCAGTGTCGACCCATGGGCCACCAGGAGGGCCCAGCCATGGTACCCTGACTGGGCCCATCCCTGCTCTCAGACCTTCCCCGTGCCCTCCAGGGCCCACAAGGCGGCACCTGCACAAGCCACACACAGCCCCTGCAGGTGCCCGCCCACCGGAGGGCATGTTGGTGTAAGTACACCCAAGGGTGAGCACGAGGCCAGCGGGGAACCCTGCTTAGCCCCGGCTGGGTGAGCTGGAGCCTCCAGGGGAGGGGATAGTGGGGCCAGGGGCTAACTGAACAGGGTGTGGGAGTCCAGCCCAGAGCAGAGACCCCCCAGCCCCCTAGCCCAATGCCCCCCACCATCATTTATTCTGTTAATTTTAATTTTTTACTGAGTTCAGAGAAGAAAGGAGAGGGAGAGAGAGATAGAAACATCAATGATGAGAGAGAATCATGGATCAGCTGCTCCCTGCTCACCCCCTACTGAGGGTCAAGCCTGCAACCCGGGCCTGTGCCCTGACCGGGATTCGAACCCATGACCTCCTGGTTCCTAGGTCGACGCTCAACCACTGAGCCATACGGGCCGGCTGTCCCCCACCATCTTGAAAGGGCTGAGAGGCGGGAAGGGCAAGGCCATTCCCTTCCCTGCTCGGCCCTGCTGGCGTACCAATGGTGACCCCTGGTGCACCCACCGCGACCCCTGGCGCACCCACCTGTCCTGAATGTCGCCACAGCCTTCCTTGTTCCAGAAGGACTTCTTGAGGACGTCGGAGCAGCAGTACTGGCTGTAGCAGGTGCCGCAGCAGAACATGGGACAGGTCTTGGGGGAGAGGCTGTCTCCACCGGCCACGATGCACACCTCGCCGTGGGCTGGAGCGAGAGACACTGCTCACTGGTGGCCACGAGGGGAAGCCTCACATCAGGCCTGGCCACGTCCCCCCAGCACAGCCCCGCCCCCCCAGCCCAGCCCCCGCCCCCCAGCCCAGCCCAGCCCAGCCCCCGCCCCCCAAGCCCAGCCCCGCCCCCCAGCCCAGCCCAGCCCAGCCCAGCCCCCGCCCCCCAGCACAGCCCCCGCCCCCCAGCACAGCCCAGCCCCCGCCCCCCAGCACAGCCCAGCACAGCCCCCGCCCCCCAGCACAGCCCCCGCCAGCCCAGCCAGCAGGCACAGCATGCGGCCGCCTCTGCCCCCGAGGCACACAGATGTGCCCACCTGGGCTCCCCCCCATCCCCGCCTCTAATGGGGAGTGAACTTCCTGGGTGGGTCTGCCTGGGCCAATCCCACCCTCAGCCCTGCCCGGTTCACACACTGGAGGACCACGGAGCAGGGGCCAGAGGCAGAGGGTCCGAAGGACAGCCCACTCCCCAGGCCGTCCGCACTCACTCACACCCTGCGTTCACGCCTTCAAGGCCTCCTCCAGGCTGCCCGGCCCGGCCACACGCTGAACAGTGACACCCTGGCCAGCTGCCGGGACCAGGCACGGGGCCGGCCAATTCTTGCTCCTCATCCCCTCTCCCCAGCCCTCGGCCACAGCAGCTCAGCCCCCGCTGGACTCTACATTCAGGGGCCAGCCCTGACCGCATGCTCACGGGGGCTGTGTCCTGACCCACTCCTCATCGGCTTCAGTCACACCCACCAGGTCCCCGCCGCACAGCCCTGCGCGGTGCCTGCAGCGGGTGCCTGGGCAATGCGTGCCCTCGGGGCCAGGGCTCTGAGGCCCGCACCATCCCCAGGCTCTCGGCCACAGACGCGGGATCCAAGGACGTCCCGCAGGCCGGGTGAGGACAGGGCCCCAGGACACAGTGTGGACAACGGCCCAGGACTTGGGGTGACCATGAGGTTGGCAACCTTCCCGCCAGATGCCACAGCCTGTTCCCATGAATGACCTGCCTCCTGCCCACCCCGGGGGATGAGCCCACAGGGATGGGACAGTCCAGGGTTCCGCCTGGACAGGTCCCCGGGGGAACCAGCCAGCCCCCCAAGACCCGAACGACCGGGAGGGGGGCGGAGGCCTGAGGACAAACCCCGAGGTGTGGCCACGTCACCTGGCGACTCCAGAGCCCCAGCCTGGTCAGGGCGTCTGGGACCCTGGGGCCACGGGGAGCGTGGTCGCCCACGGAGTGACCGTGAGAAGCGCTGTGAGCGCTCGGGTGGGAGTGGGGAGTGCTCCGTCCCTGGCAGCTCCAGTCAGAGCCCTGCGCAGGGCAGAGCGGAGGGCAGAGCGCGGGGCAGTCCAGCAGGCCCAGCGCAGCCAGCCCGCCCCAGGCCAGCAGGCCGCTCAGCATGCCCGGCGCCCCTACGCTGGGGCCAAGCACGGCACCTGCACCCCCGACTCGGCCCAGAGCCCGCAACAGTGTCCTCTGACCCTCGCACACGCGGGCCAGGGTGCTCCCGGCCTCCCTGGACCCCGGCCAGGGCTCTGCCTGCTCACGTTCCCACCCCAGGCCCTCGGGTCCCTCCCAGCCCCCCAGGAAACAAGGCCCTTCCCCTGAGGAAGCACCCCCCACGGCTCTGGCTTCCTGGGCTGGGGGTGCCCATTCCTCACCTTCACGGCCCAGCCGGGACCCCACCTGTGGATCTTCAGTCCACAGTCAACCGCCGGGCCGGCAGGGGGTCCCCCACCCCAAGGACGCACCGCGAAGGCGCAAAGCAGATCGGCAAATCGATGATTTTCCCTCCCCCTCCCTCCTCCTCCTCTCTCTCTCTCTCTCTCTCTCCAATCAATAATCTTAAAAGATTTACAGTCAACGAGTCACCACTCCCGGGAGTTTTGTCTCGGATCTCAGGGCCTGGAAGGCAGGGCGGGGCTCCCAGCCGAAAAGGGAGGGCAGGGAGTCGCGCCCCAGCCCCGGGGGGCCACCCCCAGAACATCCGGGCCCTCAGCCGCCACCCCAACTCCAGGACAGACCATGATGGCGGCAGCCTGGGGTCTGGGGTCTGGGGTCTGGGGTCAGTCGGGCGGGGCGCGAGGGGCGGGGAGGGTGGGGGTCCTGGGGGCGGGGAGGGTGGGGGTGCTGGGGGGCGGGGAGGTCAGGCCACTGCTAACCACTCGGGTTTCGGGGTCCGGGCTGGGGATCTCGGGGGGCGCTGCTGGGCTCGGGCCGGACAGCGGGGACGTGGCTGCCGCCCCCACTCCCCCTCCCCGGCCGGGACCCCCAGGCTCACCCCCCGGAGGCGGCGGCAGCAGCAGCAGCAGCAGCAGGACCCGCGGCGCCGGCGCGGCCATGGTACGCGGTGGACGGACGGACGTGCAACGGGACCGCCAGCCGGAAGCGCCAGGCTCGGGCGCAGCCCCTCTCGGCGACCCGCGCGGACGCCCCGCCCCGCCCCGCCCCGCCCCGCCCCGCCCCGCGGTCCCGGGAGCCCCGCCCCGGAGGGAGGGGTGGGGGAGGGGCGAGGCGTCCGCGGCCCCGCCCCCGCCCGCGGAAGGGCACCAACAGTCCAGCGAGCCGCGGGGCAGGTGCGGTGGCCCAGGCGGACCTCGGCGCCCCCACGCGGCACACGGGAGGCGCGCAACCAACGCCAGTGCCCCGTGGGGTCTAGTCCGGAGCCTGACGGGGACCCCGGCTCAGAGGACGCGACGCCGCTCAGCCCTTGGGGGCGCCCCTATTTCTAGGGCCCTCCAGCCCCGTCCCTGCGGCTCAGCCTGGCCCGGGGGACAGGAGCCCACAGCCCCGGCCCCGGCCCCGGCCCCGCCCGCCCCGGGCGCAGGAGGGCGCAGGAGGGCACCGGACGCCGGCTGCCCGCACCCTGGCCTCCGCGGGGCAGAGGCGCCCAGCACCACCCGGCGGCTCACACGCCCGCAGCCTGGGGAGCCCCACGGAGGCCAGCGGCTCCCCGGCCCCAAAGGAGCGGCAATCCATTGGTATTCCCCTCTCTACCTTCCTCTCTCCAAAAGCAATAAAAACATTACAATTTTCAAAAAGGCAATAAAGTTTTAATTTTTTTAAAAAGGTGCCAGCCCAGCTGGGCGACCTAGGAACCAGGAGGTCACAGCTGGATTCCAGGCAAGGGCACGGGCGGGGTGGCGGCTCCCTCCTTAGGGGGGCGTGCAGGAGGCAGGCGACCCATGATTCTCTCCCATCGCTGATGTTTCTCTCTCCCGCCTCCTCCCTGAAATCAATAAAAAAATATATATATTTTAAAGGCGCCAGCAGATTCTCTGATGAGAGGGAGCTTCTGGCTCACGGATGGCTCCGCCCTGCGCGCCCACCTGCCGGGAGGGCCTCTTAGAAGGGCGGGGGACCCCATTCATGAGGCTGCACCTCTCCCCTTGCTCCCCTCCCACAAGCCCCACCTCCAATGCCAGCATCTTGAGCCACACTCCCCGCTGAGGGGAATCAGTTTTGGGGCTGGAACCTATTTATTTAAAAATATATTTTATTGATTTTTTACAGAGAGGAAGGGAGAGGGAGAGAGAGCTAGAAACATCAATGAGAGAGAAACATCGATCAGCTGCCTCCTGCACGCCCCCCAATGGGGATGTGCCCGCAACCAAGGTCCATGCCCTTGACCGGAATCGAACCTGGGACCCTTCAGTCCACAGGCCGACGCTCTGTCCACTGAGCCACACCAGCCAGGGCTGGGCTCTGTTTTCCAATATGTGCCCTGACCGGGAAGCGCACCTGACCTGGTTCGCTGGCCGACGCTCACCCCTGAGCCACGCAGCTGGCAGCCGCTGGCAGAGCTGGAGCCTTCGCATACAGCCTGGAGCTGCGCATGGGGCTGGTGAGGGGAGCGGGACCCAGTGAAGCCCAGGAAGCCGGCGCCAGGGGGGGCATGGGCAGCAGAGCGTGGGTGCAGCCCCGCCCGGGGCTGACCTCAGGGCCAGGCGTGGCCAGCATGAGCATGGAGCCTGTCGGGCCCCTGGCCAGTGGGCTCAGCGGTGGGAGCATCGTCCTGGGCACCTGAGCATCGTGGGGTTTTTGGTTTTGTTTTTGTAATGTTAATTTTGAATCAATTTTTTCTCTTTTATGTTTTTATTTATTTAAGAGAAGGAGGGAGAGGGAGGGAGAGAGAGAATCATTGATCGCCTGCCTCCTGCACACCTCCACTGGGGATCGAGCCCACAACCTGGGCGTGTGCCCTTGACCGGAACTAAACCTGGGACCTTTTAGTCCACAGGCCAACGCTCTATCCACTGAGCCACACCGGCCAGGGCAGAAATGGTTCAGGACCTGGGTGGCAGGGCCAGGAGCAGCGCTGAGCTGCCCGAGGAGAGGCGTGGAGAGCCGCAGTGGGACCCCCAGGTGTAGAACAAGGTACCCGGAGGGCTGCCCACGGAGACCTGGCTACAGGAGAGGGTGTCCCCCTCCCGCAACCGTCCCCCAGACATCAGGTCACCAGCCCAGGGCCCTGCCTGGAGCGCGGTGGGCGTCCTCTCAGGGGGCCCCGTGGAAATAGCACAGGGTCACACTGCCCCCACCCTCCCGCTGCCAGGCCTGTGGCCACTCACGGGGCGTGGCAGACGCTGGCCTGGGCCTGGCGCACAGGTGGCTTCCCCGTGAGGAAACGGGGCCCACACGTCTGTGCGCAGCCCGGGTGCTGGCGGCACGCTCCTTCGCAGGTGACGGGCGGCTGCTTTGCTCAGTAACGTGACGTGTGATTATGATACTGTGACTCACATGCTCCCGAAACTCATCTCACTCTCAGTGTCCTCTGATCCCGCTAGGGGCCGTCATCTCCCAGCAGCCCAACCTGCTGCAGAACCCTTCAACAGGGCGAGCGTAACCACTCTTTAAAATCATCGTTATTTTAGCAGATAGAGGGGGAGAGAGAAACATCCATCGGTTGCCGCTTAAACGTCCCGACCTGGAACTGAATCCGCCGCCTTTCCGCGCAGCGGCCGACGCTCCGACCAGCAGGGCTAGTTGCTCGTTCTTTCTTTCGAAAAACATTTGTTTTTATTGATGTCAGAGGAAGAGGGAGACACATCCGTGACGGGAGAGAATCATGGATCGGCCGCCTCCTGCACGCCCCCCTCTGGGACTCAAGCCCACAACCCGGGCCTGTGCCCTGACTGGGAATCGAACCCTGACCTCCTGGTTCATAGGTCAACGCTCACCACTGAGCCACGGGGGCCAGGGCCATCCTTGACACAAAGTACCCCTCCCCACGGGTGCCAGCATTTGGGACCCACCTTTCCAGGGACCCTAGAACCCTGCGCTTAATGGTGTTCCACCCCGGACCCGCCCTCTCCCCCCACATCTGCCTCTGGCTCAGGGGTGAGGGCCCAGGGCTCCTTCCGGAGAGGGTGGGCCCGGGGTGGGGCGGGACCTAGACCTGTGCAGGAGACCACGGCATGGGGTCCACAGAGCTGCCACAAAATGCAGCCTCTCCTTAGGATCCTTTTGATCTTAAAAACTGTTTATTGCAAAGAGCCCTGGACACAGTGTGCTATGTGGCCGAGATCCTACCCCCCATTCCAGGGCAAGCGGGAAACGCCTGCAGCCAACACAGGACGGTGCTGGCCAAGCGCGGAGCAGCCAGGCGGCGGCCAGCGGCCTGTGCGAGACCAGTCCCGGGCAGAGGCGGGAGGGGCTGCCCACGGCCCTGCTGTGACCCCCGACTTCCCCCGGCCCTAGCCCAGTCCTGGGGACACATCCAGGCCAGGCCGTCTGGACACAGAGCAGATGGCTTGCGATCTCGCTTCAGCAGCCAGAGGTCCGGAGAGGCGGAGACGTCAGATGTACGTGCCACTCACCGGAGGGACCAGCATGGCTAACAAGTGAGTGTGTCCACATGACAAGTCACCAAGACTCCAGTGCACGCAGAAGCAAAGGTGGAGACCCGTCCCCAAGGCTGCGGTGGCACCCCGGCCTGGGCTCTGACAGAGGCAAGCCCAGAGGACCTGCCCCCGGCCGGCCTCACGGGGCACCTCTCCACCATTTGTCCACAGCCGCTGCCACCGCCAGCCGGGCCAGCGCCGGACTTCCCTCGGGCCGGGGCCCCTGCGGCTGCAAAGCCCGGGGCTGGGGAAGGAGGGCTGTTCTGCAGGGACACCCCAGGAAAGGCTGCGGGTGCAAAGCGGGCTTGGGGTCCTGGGCTGGCATCAGCGCGATGCACCGTGGGTGGCGGGCACGCAGCCACCAATCCAGACCCCGTGGTGGAGTCTGGGGCAGGCGCGCTGGACGGGTGACGCACGCTCTGCCCGCCATTCCTGGTTTCTCGAGAAGCCATCGTGGGGGGGCCTTGGCCAGCAGCTCCGCAGTGCTCCTCCTAAGTGCTCCCTGCGCCTGGCTGGGCTGACACGAGCCTGCGCTTTCCCCGCGGCTCAGACATGGCCTGGCCAAGGCTGTCCATGGTGGGACCCTCCGTCCCTGGCAGGGCGGATGGGAGGGGCTCTCCTCGCACCCGGGCTAGCGGGCCACCTGCAGGGGTTCCGGGGCCCATGCCAGCAGCTTGGCCACGGTGGGGACGGCCGTTTGACATTCAGGGTTCCACACTTCACGAACGCCCGACGCGGCCGCAGGAGGGCCAGGTGCCGGCGAACGTCCGCCCGCGGAGCAGGCTGAGTGGCTGAGGGCCTCCTGCTGCAGGTCAGGCAGCAGGTGCGACAGCCCCATGGCCGTGGGCAGGAAACGGGCGGCGTGGGCGGGTCCCTGCCCGGTGCCTGCGGGCGGCCAGGGCCCGGAGGACCTTGTCTGCAGAGATCGCGGCCGCCGGGTCGCCGTGGAGGAGGCGGGGTCACTGGTGAGCAGGGACGGTGACCAGGGCCTCCTCTGGGGGCCTCGCGATGTCTACATTCTGCACGAAAATGAACAGGCCTTCACCCGCCAGGACCCACCGTGCCGTCAGCGCTGCGTGGGCGCTGGGCTCCCTCCCCCTCCTGGAGCCCGGCTGCAGCCCCCCTCACCCCCCACCCCCACCCGAGCCAGGACTCCCGGCCCTGGGTGCGTGGCTGCTGGACACACAGAGCAGGAGTGGGGGGAGGGCGCCCCGGGCCACGCTCCTGCTCCTCGGGGAGCCCTCAGGCCTCTGCTCCGCACAAAGGCCGCCTGCCTGTTAGACTCCCCGTGTGGCCTGCGGGGCCCAGGGCTGGGCCGGGCGGACCCTCAAGGCAGAGGGACTCGGCCAAGAGGCAGCCCAGGCCCAGCCCGTCGCTGAGCAGCGGCAGGGACTGGGGAACAGGGTGTGGATGGCGGGGTGCCCGGGCTCAGTGGGAGGGGACCCCGTGACAGTAAGCAGTTCTGGAGACACTTCCCGGAGCTCCTGCTTTATAAACACCACGGAGAGCCCAGCTGGTGACTGCTCTCCGGCAGGCCCGCCCTGGCCCCTGGCGCACACGGCCCACCCCCCAAACCCAGTCCAGGCCTCAAGGCGCCCCTTCCCGCCGGGACCCGTCCTTGGCTCAGTCTACGGTGGGGCTCCCGGGACCTCCTCCCCCACCCCCGCCGGCGGCCCCGTGGTACCTGCGGCCTCTCCCGGTGCGTGTTCACAGCCCCCACGTTCAGGAAGATGGACTCCACCTTACAACCTGCCGAAGGGAGAGCACGTGCGTCCTGAGGGCGGCTGGAGCTGGGGGCAGCCTCGCTCGGGTCTCCCGGCCTGGGCACCCGCCAGGCTCTGCTCATTGAATGCCATGCCCCCCACAGCCTTGGGCAGAGCCCAGGGCCGGGCAGGGCGGCACTGAGGCCCCGGCTGCTGCCTCGGGCCCAGGGTGGTGGGAGGAGCACAGGCCTAGCCCGGCAGGGCGTCACTGGCTCAGTCCTCAGGCCCCAACCACCACCCCACCCTGTCTCCCATGGCGAGCGGTGCCCGGGGCAGTGGGCAGGCTCTGTGGGCGCCCTGCATGTGGTGGTGATGGGGAAGGAGGGCCACAGACACGGGACGAAAACAGTGAAAAGCCACTTGGAAGGGGGCGGGCGGCGCTCAGTGCTGCGGACAGTCCCGGGCCTGCAGCCGGGCCAGCGCGCAGGAGGCCTTACCGTAGGCCACGGGCGTTAGCTTCAGCACCGTGTGCAGCGGGCACTTGAGGTAGGGCAGCTGTTCTGTGGGCACAGATGGGGGTCACAGCCCGCTCGCTCTCTCTCTCACCCCCCGCCCCCGGCCCCGGGCAGCCGCACCTGCCGCCTTGTCCAGGAAGTAGGCCAGGAGGCAGCGCATCACCGCCTGGTGGCCGATGACCAGCACGTTCTCCTGCCGCTCCAGCTCCATGATGACCGGCTCCAGGCGCTGCACCAGGTCCTCGTAGGACTGCAGGGCAGCAAAGGCCTCAGGGCGGGAGGAGCGGGGGGGGGGGGGGCACCCCTCCCCACGGCCGGGGCGGCCGCTCGGTGCTGGAGCCTGCCCACCCCAGACTGACTGACAGGGACATGTCACCGTGAGAGGAACAGGGACGCTGGGGCCGGTGAGGATGGGCGTCTGGGAAAGGGATCTCCTCCCCCAGCCCAGGGGGGACCAGGCCCCGAATCCCACCTACCTCCCCCTTGGGGTAGCGGTACCGGTACTTGTCCTGGTCCCGTAGGGCAAACTCCAGGGGATAGTGGCCCTGGATTTCCTCGTAGGTCATCTCCTCACAGACGCCCTAGGTAGACACGCCGCGGTCACCCCGAGCCAGGCCGGGGTCAGCCCTGGGGGGTCGGGGGAGCGTGGCAGGCAGAGGGGCCAGGCTCCGGGGTCACAGAGGCCCGCCCAGTCCGAAGCCTGGACCCGCCTGTGGAGAGCAGGCCCTGTGGGCACCCGGGCAGGGCGGCCCCTGTGTGCACAGTTACCACCCATCAGCCGTCGGGTTTCAAAAGAGGCCAAGCGATAGGCACACCAAATAGATGGCCGGCTGCCCTGGGCGGGGGCGAAGGGGGAGCACAGGGCTGCTTTGCGGAGAGTGAAATGCCCCAAAGCTGACTGTAACCTGTGAAAAGACCACAGCACGGAGGGTGGGGCGTGCCTGTCTCGGCAGAGCGGTCACTGAGAGGGAGAAAGAGAAAGCAGCCGGCAGCTGGGGACGTCAAGGAAAAACCACCCGCGGAAGCAGAAGAGCCGCCCAGGCTGCTCCCGGAACGAGGCCAAGAACAGACATAAAACGGGAAGAGGATGAATGGGCGGCAGGTTCTAGGATCGGCTCCAAACGTGGGAGATCAAGAAGGGGGTCCAGAGGCATCTAGGAAAGCAATCAGGGCCACTTCAAAGGCCGCCAGAGCCGGTCCCGTCCCCCAAGGACACGCTGGCCCCAGGCCTGCCTCTGGGAGAAAGAAACCAGGGCTGGAGGGGACTCACACCCACCGGCCACGGCCGACGGACGTCTACAGAGCGGGCTACAGAACTGCTTCCTCCTGCCCTGGCGCGGAGCAGGGGGCCACCCAGGGAGGTCCCCATCCGATAAGGAGAACCTTCCGTGAGGTTCTGAGAAGCAGACACAGACTCAGCCCAGCACCACACCTGGCCCAGCACCGCACACCGCACCAGGCCCAGCACTGCACCTGGCCCAGCACCGCACACTGCACCAGGCCCAGCACCCGCACCTGGCCCAGCACCGCACACCGCACCAGGCCCAGCACCCGCACCTGGCCCAGCACCCGCACACCGCACACCGCACCAGGCCCAGCACCGCACACCGCACCTGGCCCAGCACCGCACACCGCACCAGGCCCAGCACTGCACACCGCACCTGGCCCAGCACCGCACACCGCACCTGGCCCAGCACCTGCACCTGGCCCAGTACCTGACACTGGCAGGCTCACATCAATCCGTGACAAATAAATGAATAGACACCCCTCGAGTCCATCCACGTCATCCCCTTCCCAGCCGCTCCCTGCAAACACCTGAGGCTCCCTTCTCTGGCCCCCACCGCACCCCCTTGCCCCACAACACCCTTCTCTCTGCCAGTTGGGGAGATCGTCCTGAGATTCCCATCTGATCGCATCAGCGCCTTCCACTTCAGCTTGTTTCAGACTGAGCCTCCAAGGACAGCAACTAGAAAAGCCAGGTCCCCCGCCCCCCGCCAATGTAATCTGTCTGACGTCATCACAGAGCTGCCCGGCAGGGAGGACCAGGAGGCCGGGACCTTGGATGAGAGAAAGCCCGCGAGGTGAGCCTGACACAGGACATCCCCTTCCCCTTTGAGGCCGTGTTGACCTGCACGCAGGCCGAGAAAAGGATAAGCCCATGGCCCTGGCTGGTGTGGCTCAGTGGGTAGAGCATCAGCGCATGGACAGAAGGGTCCCGGGTTCGATTCCGGTCAAGGGCATGAACCTCGGTAGCAGGCTTGCGTGCAGGGGGCAAACCAGTCAATGTGTCTCTCTCACATCGACGTCTCTCTCTCTGTCTCTGTCTCTGTCTCTCCCCTTCCCTTCCACTCTCTCTTTAAAAAAAAATCAATGGAAAAATATTCTTGGGTGAGGATTAACAAAAATAAATAATAATAAAAGGATGATGAGCCTTAGCCAGTTTGGCTCAGTGGATAGAGCATCAACCTGTGGACTGAAGGGTCCCAGGTTCGATTCTGGTCAAGGGCACATGCCCGGTTTACAGGCTCGATCCCCAGTGGGGGTGTGCAGGAGGCAGCCGATCCATGATTCTCGCTCATCATTGGTGTTTCTATCTCTCTCTCCCTCTCCCTTCCTCTCAGAAATCAATAAAAATATGTTTTTAAAAATTAAAAATAAATAAAATAAAAGGATGAGCCCATGGGCACACACAATGGTCAGGTGAAGGCCTGGGGTCGGGGGAGATGGGTGGAGAAGGCAAAGGGGGTAAAACAGGGGACAGCTGTAACATCCTCCACAACGCAGTAAGTTTAAACAGAGAGGATGAGAAGCCGGGGGGGGGAAAGGGGCAGAGGGGGCTGAAAGGCACAGACCTCGAGCTATGGGATCAGTCAGCAAGCCCTGGGAACGGAGGTACGGCAGCGGCTGCAGCTCCAACGCCGCGGCCTACACCGGAGGTGCTGGGAGCGCAGGTCTTACGAGCGCTTCTCACACGGGAAAGGGGACCGTGTGAGGGCTGGACACTCACTTTCGTGGGACCACTTCGCCATGTGCACATGAACCAAAGCACCCAGTGCAGCCTGACGCTGGTACAACGTTGCACATCCGTCACATTTCACGGAAGTCGGAAGTCCGGGGAGAGCCAAGGAGGAGAAGCAAGGAGGAGGAGGCGGGGAGCAGGAGCAGTTCCGCTGCCAGCACTCGGTCTCAGGGGACGAAAACAGAAGTTTGGGGCCCACAAGCTGTTCCAACAGAAACCCGAGGAGGACCTGGAAACCAGCCTCACAACCACCAGAGGGCAGCTTTAAAACGGCTCCGTCCCACCCCAGCCAGTCGGCTCAGTGGACAGAGCCTCGGCCTGGGCCTGAAAAATAACTCCGTCCCACCCCAGCCGGTCGGAGAGAGCCCAGCCTCAGCCTGGGACTGAAGAATAACTCCGTCCCACCCCACCGGTTGGCTCAGTGGACAGAGCCTCGGCCTGGGGACTGAAGGGTCCCAGGTTCGATTCCCAGTCAGGGCACATGCCCGGTTTACAGGCTCGATCCCCAGTGGGGGTGTGCAGGAGGCAGCCGATCCATGATTCTCTCTCATCAATGATGTTTCTATCTCTCCCTCCCTCTCCCTTCCTCTCTGAAAGCAATAAAAATATCTATTTGAAAACGAAATCCTACATAATAAAAGCCCAATATGCTAAGTGTCCGGTCGTCCATTCAACCAATCAAAGCGTGATATGCTAATGACATGCTAAGGCCACTCAACCGCTCGCTATGACATGCACTGACCACCAGGGAGCAGATGCTCCGAATGGTAGGTTAGCTTGCTGCTGGGGTCCAGCCGATCGGAACTGAGCAAGACGGGCTGGACATGCCCTGGAGCCCTCCTGCAGTCCCTCCCCGGCTGGCCAGCCTCCTATGTCCCTCCCCGGCCCTGATCGTGCACCGGTGGGGTCCCTCAGCCTGGCCTGCGCCCTCTCACAATCCGGAACCCCTCGGGGATGTCAGAGAGCCGGTTTCAGCCCGATCCCTACAGGCCAGGCAGAGGGACCCCACTGGAGCACGAATTCGTGCACCGGGCTTCTAGTAAATGAGTAAATAACCCCACTCCCCGGGAGGCAGTCCCCCACCCGCCGGCCTCTGGAGAAAGGTAACATCAACCAGAGCCTCCAGCCATCTCCACAATCATTTGCACATTGTCCAGCACTGAACAGAAAATCACCAGGCGGCATCGTATCCGGAAGAGAACACACCGGGAACGCCTAGAATTCAATAAGAAAAGGCAGACAATCCCACAGGGGGTGGGGAGAGCAGGAGACCTCTCAAAGGCATCAAATGGCCCGCACACACAGTGAAACACCGTCGTAGCTAAACCGTGACACCGGTGCCCGAACAGACACACAAGTCACACGTGAAGTTAAAACACAAGGAGGCAAAGCACCTCAACAGGACGAGGACGGGTGGTTAGAGGCCAAGGCGGCAGCTGGAAAAGACCCCTGGTAAGGTGTGTGTCAGAATAAGTGCTGGCTGGTCTAGATACTTAAACGCAAAAGAGAGGCAAGAAGGAAGGAAGGCGGGGAGGCAGGGAGAAATCAAAACCCTGAACAACAGCCCGGCCAGCCTGGCTCCGTGGCTGAGCGTCGGCCTAGGAACCAGGAGACCGGGGTTCGATCCCCGGTCAGGGCACACGCCTCGGCTGTGGGCTCGATTCCCAGTGTGGGGCGTGCAGGAGGCAGCCGGTTCGCTCTCATCGTTGGTGTTTCTCTCTCTGCCTCTCCCTTCCTCTCTGAAATCCATACAAACAGATTTAATAAAAACAAACCCGAAACAACAAAGCACAGGCAGGGCCCCTGCCCCGCACCCACTGTGGCCGGCCGGGTTAGGGGGCGTGGGGCGCCTACCGCGTCGATCTCGTTGAGGACCTTCCACTGCTCGTAGGGCACGCCCAGGGCCTCGGCCGTCTGGATGGTGCGCTTCATCTGGCTGGTCCACACCTTCAGGTCCTTGATGTTCTGGTCGCTGATGAACTGGGCCAGACTCCTGGCAAACTGGACCGGCGCCGGGGATTCAGGCCCCACAGCCCCGGGTCCCCAGCCACGCGCGCCTCGAGGACACGTGAACAGCCACGCAGCAGCACCCACACCCTCAGGGGCTGTCCTTCCCAGATCCTGCTGTCGGGGAGAAGCCCCCGCCACTGCCCCAGCCCGACCGCGCCGAGGCGGCAGGACCTCCCCTCAGGCCTCAGTATCCCCCCTAGACCACGGCCCAGCACAGCTGACTGTGGGGGCTCAGGCCGCGCCCCGAACGCCACGCCGTCCCCACGGGACAGCTCAGCGGAAGCCAGATTCCAGGCATCTGCTCGGTGCTGGTGACCTTCCCTATAGCATGGGAACCTTCTAGACTGAATGAAGGTCATCCATCTCGATGACTACGTATTAGCTATGAGCCGGAGCCCAGCACACGCACGCACACGTGCGCACACACACACACACGCACACGCACACGCACACGCACTGACCTCCCGGCCCCGGGGGGACAGTCCCGGGTCCCCGCCGATGCGGCCCTTGAGGTTGAACTCGCTCTCCCCGTGCCGGCAGAGGTAGATGCAGCGCGGGGTCACGTGGATGTTCATGAGGTAATACACGATGCGGCTCTGGATGTGGTCGGCCACGCGGTTCACCACGTAGCTCTGCCCCACGTCCATGATCTTGATGTAGGACAGGTCCCTGCGCGGAGAGAGGCCTGTGCTGGGGCCGGCCCTCGAGGGCACACGCTGCTGCCGGTGGCGGCCGGGGACCCGTGCGTCTCTGACCGCCCGGCCTGCATCACCACACGGGAGTCAGCCGGTCTGCAAGTGATGGGGGTGCAGGGGCCACAAGACATGCGTGACATGCCCAGCCAGCGTGGCTCAGTGAGTGCTGACCTATGAACCAGGAGGTCAGGGTTCGACTCCAGTCAAAGGGCACAGGCCCAGGCTGCAGGCTGAATCCCCAGGAGGGGGCGTGCAGGAGGCAGCCGATCAGCGATGCTCTCTCATCATTGATGTTTCTCTCCGTCTCTGCCTCTCCCTTCCTCTCTGAGTCAATTTAAAAAAAAAAGACACGCGTGACACACAGACAGACCCTGAGGGAGGTAAGCAACGCTCATGTCCCCTAAAGGCGACATCCAAAGCGAGGCGGGGGTGCCCCCTGGTGACGCCCCCGCGCTGCGTGCCCGGCCTCCGGCCTCTGAGCTCTCAATGCCCTGCCTGTGAGGTGAGCAGAGACCGTCTTTTCCGGAATGGACCCGGGAGCCGCTGGCAAACGCTCCTCCCGCCATCGGCCGGCCCCAGCACGGACCGGGCCTCTCCTCCCCTGAACTCCCCTGGGGCCCCCTGGGCACCGGGGCAGAGGGGCCGCCACCCCCACCGGCAGCAGGCGGCGGGTCTCAGGCGTCGGCAGGTTCCGCAGGGGCCTCGGGTGTGCGCTGTCCGCCGGGGCCTGGCCGAGGTGAGGGTCCTGCCCACCGGGCGCCCACCTGTCCAGGTCCTCGTCCAGAGACTCGTAGGAGCTCTCGTAGCACTCGATGCGCCTCAGGAAGTCCTCCGCCGCCTCGTCGCTGTCGCGGTTGACATAGTCAGGGCTGCCCAGCTTCACCTGCTGCTGGCCGGGCACAGGGCAAGCGCACATCAGGCCGAGGCCACACAGGGCCAGAGGCCAAGGACGATGCGGGGGGCCCTGGGGGCTGGTCCCATCAGGAAGGGCGCAGTGGTCCGAGGTCCCACGCTGGTGCTGAGAGAGCATGACTGGGCACCCTGAGGTCGGAGGCCTCATCTCTGTGGGACGGGAAGGGGGAGGGGGAGGGGGAGGGGGAGGGGGAGGGGAGGCCCGAGGCCCCTCCCCACCTGAACCATCTCCTCAAACGCAGATGCTCACTCCTTGTGGAAGGAGGGGACAGGGACGAGGAGCCAAGTCTCTTTCTTTCTCAAAACGTAAACATCACCCCAGCCCCGCTGGTGCGGCTCAGTGGTTGAGCCTCGACCTATGAACCAGGAGGCTGTGGTTCCCGGTCAGGGCACAGGCCCGGAGTGCGGGCTGGATCCCCAGTGGGGGGCGTGCTCTCCATCATTGCTGTTTCTCTCTCCCTCTCCCTTCCTCTCCGAAATCAATAAAAACGTATTTAAAAACTGTATCACCCCCCTCCCCCACCCCCTACTCCGGGGCTGACGCTTCTCTCCGTGCCCAGGGACTATGAGGGGAAGGGAAGAGGGGGGCAGAAGGGATGCCCACATGCCACAAAGCCCCCCAACGTGAGTGGCCCTGGGTGGGGGTGGGGGGCCCAGGCTCCCCGACCAGCACCCCCGTCTCCCACCCCCGCGCCGAGGACAGAAAGACCAATTCGGCCCAGGCACCAGCCGGAGCGTGGGAGGGGCCCAACTGCCCACGGAGGTCAGGCACGCACCACGATGTTCGCCGCGATGACCTCAGGATCCACACAGATGGACTCCACGAAGAAGGTCTGCGGCCGGGACCCAGGACCGAGCGTCAGGAGGGAGGGACCCGGGTCATCAGGGCTCGGGGCTGGCCCCGCAGAGCGCCCTCCCCGCCCAGGGCCCTCCTTCTGGGGCGTGCGGGTCTGGAGGCAGGGGCCACAGCAGGGCCGCTCACCCAGGGCGCTCCCACCGAGACCCGGCTCCAGGAAGGAACCCCAGCTGGTGAGGAAAGCAGCCCCCGCACCCCAACGCCCGCCCCCCGTCCGGGGCCGCCCTGTCCGATGCCCTGACCCATCAGGAGCCGGGAAGGGGCCCGGAGGTCCAAACAGGACGTGAGCCCCCAGGTCTCACCTTGTAGCCGTTCTGCTCCCCAAAATTAAAGATGGTCGCCCTCCGTTCTCGGGTGGTGTTTGTTGCATCGAAAACCTAGGACCACACGGGTTAACGCGCCTCTGGCCCCGGGGCAGGTGGAGGCTACGGGGCTTCCCACCGGCGGGCTGCTACGGGCCAGGAGGGGTGCTCAGGGCCGCACCTCCGCGGGGAGCCGCTCAGAGCTGCTCCGCTCCCATCTGACCCACAGGACATGCCATGGAGCTAAACCCGGAGCACTGAACCCATGCGGACCTCCACTCTATCCTGAGACCCCGGTAAGAGGGGAAGGGAGGGGATCCCTCCAGCAGGGAGGTGGGGGGGGGGGTAGGGCCTTGGAGGAGCACTCAGAGGGGAGTCTCCAGGGGCAAAGGCAGCCACAGCCCAGCCCCTCCCAGCCCCTCGCGCCCTCCTGCCGGCGGCGGCGGCTGCAGACTTTCTCCAGCACGGCCAGACCTCGCCCACCTGCCTTCCCTCCAGAGGCCCCATGAGCAACAGGGATGGATGCGTGTGGGCTCCCACATGTCACCCCACATGTCACGGGTGTCACACTCACCGCCACGTGTCCCCCCTCCTCACTAAGGAACTGCCGGACGTCACGGAGCGCGGCCAGGGCACACTGCCTTCCGGGAGGAGACACAGGGTCAGCCAGCCGCCTTGGCGCAGGAGGGCCAGGTCACAGGCTACGCAGTGCGGCGGGCGGGGGGGGGGGGGCTGGAGACTGACGTGAGCGCCAGAAAAGCCCCTGAACCACGAGAGCTGGAGAGCCTCCAGGTTGGTGAGGGTGTGGGGGTGCTGGGAGGGTGCCGCCCGAGGGCTGGGAGCTCCAGGCCACGCCCTGCCCTGCCACCTCTTCCCTTTGGCTGTTGTCTTTCTTTCTTAAAACATTTTTATTGATTTCAGAGAGGAAGAGAGAGAGAAACATCAAGGATGAGAGAGAATCATGGAGCAGCTGCCTCCTGCACACCCCTACTGGGGATTGATGGCACAACCCGGGCATGTGCCCTTGACGGAAATCGAACCCGGGACCCTTCAGTCCACAGGCCAATGCTCTGTCCACTGAGCCACACCGGCCAGGGCTGGCTGCTGCACCCTTTCCAGTGAACCGGTAAATGCAAGTGAGGTCCTAAGGTCCTGAGCTCCGGGCCCATCTAGCCAACCCCTGGACCGGGCGAGGCTGAGGAACCCTGGCGACAGGCCCGTCAGGAGCACGGCCAGGGCGCCAGCTGCTGCTTGCAGGGAGGGCTGGGCACTGAGCCCGGAACCTTGGGAACTGACCTGACTCAGGAGCAGTGTCAGGACGGAGCGAACTGAATTGTGGGACGTCATGGCGTCAGAGAAAATACCGTGTCCCCAAGCCCTCGTGTGTGGTGACTGGAAAGGCACAGGTCTGACTGGGTGCACACACGTGTACACGGGGTATGTGTGCATGCACCAACACACGTGAGTGAGTGTTGGTCTCAGCACGTGTGTGTAATACAGGACATGCATGTGTAAACGCCGTCCGTGTACGCAGGCACAGGGTGACCAGCCCCGATAAACCCTGGCCTGTGTCCGTGACGAGCTGCCCGTGTCCGTGACGAGCTGCCCGTGTCCGTGACGAGCTGCCCGTGTCCGTGATGAGCTGCCCGTGTCCGTGACGAGCTGCCCGTGTCCGTGACGAGCTCCTGCTGGAGGAGCCGTGTGTCCGGCCGGAGTCCGGGGCAGAGGACGCCCGGAAGCCTGGTGTCCTCTGGACTTGAACCCTTTGCCGGTGCTGCTTCGTACCATCTGCTGTGATGCACCTCAGCCAGGAGGAGGGCTGCACGCTGAGGTCCCAGCAAATCACTGACCCTGAGCCTGGGGGGTCCTGGGGACCCCTCACCCTGAGTGTGAATACGTCCTCATAGGTGACCCCAAGTGTGCCTCTGTGTGTGCATGAGGCGTGCAGGTATGCGCGCACGTGTTCTTGTGTGCTGTGTGATCTTGGCTGCACACGTATGAGTGAGGTGTCCACGTGTGTGCAGACTCACGTGTATAGTGCAACTGTGTACACATGGATACGTGTGTGTGTGTGTCCATGTGTGCCCACAGGGGGTATCAAATAACTTGGTATCTTGTGAAAGACTTCTGAGCCTGTTCCCCCCTCCGTAAGGGGAGGATGACAACGGGCCTCACATGCCCAGCGCACAGTAGGAGCTCAAATCTCAGCCCCTTCCTTCTGTCTGGGTTGGTGTCACCAGAGCCCAACCCTGAGTGTCCCCATAATCGGGCCACAACGGCCTGAATGGCAGCCCTTCCCGGTGCAGCAGCCTGGCCCCACCCACTGTCCCCAGAGCGGAGGCCACAACGGGGAGCCCTGGCCGCCCAGTGCTCACACCCAGCTGGCGTCTGACCTGGAGACGGGGCTGTGCTGGCCGTGGGGAGGTTAGTGGAGCTTGGCCACCTCTGCTCAGTGCTCTGCTCCAATGGCGGGCCAAGACCGAGGGTGAGGAGCAGCCGGCTCCTCAGACCACCAGCCGGGCCTCAGGTGTGTGTGTGGGGGGGGGGGGGGCGGGCCTCCTATGCAAATGCCCATCTCCAGAACAAGAGCAGGAGGGTGAACCAGTCACCCAGCCCTCAAAGCTGAGCAGGGTCTCCCGCGCTGGCCGGCACAAGCTGACACCCTCCAGATGTACCTGTACCAGGAGGGCTATCCCGGGCCAGGAGGGAAGTCCCAGCTCTGGGCCCGATCCTGTCCTTCCGGCTTTGCGAGCTGCCAGGAGGCGGCCCCTCTGGCCCCCCGAGGCCTGTGCCCTGCACCCATTCGGCTTCCTGCACCCATTCGGCTTCCTCCCACCCAGAGGCTGTCCCCATGGAGGGCGGCCTTGACCTCCCTGGCTAAGCCTCCCTGAGGCCCTGTTCTCCCCTCCCCTCCCCCAGGACGTCCTCATCACCACCAGGCCAGCACCAAGAAACCACCCCTCTCCCTGCCCCCCATCACACCCCAAACACCAGCCCTGAAGCTGAGGGGCTAGCCCTGGCACAGCCCACGGGCAGGCGAGGCCAGGGCTCAGGAGCAGCTCTGTCCTCACCAGCATCCGGGCTCCACAGGCTCCCGGGCCCTCTGTTCCCAGGCACGCACACACACATAAGCACGCACACGCACACACACACTCACTCACTTTCTGATCCGCAGGCCCTCTGCGTTGTCTGGAAGGAAGAACTCAAAAGACCTGTACGTCTTCACCATGTCCCGGCGATACTGGCCCACGTTGAACTCTGGAGGAGAGAAAGCAAGGCTGCTCTCCCACGGCAGCCGCCCCCCCCACTCCGGACCTCGGCCCACCCGGCCCTGCCCCCTGGCCGTCCAGCCGCCTCTCGTCCCTCCCCCACTCGGCCCCAAGGCCACAGGAGAGCCAGCCGAGCTCACCCCGCGTGGGCACGCCGATCCAGTTCAGGTAGCGAGTCAGCTTCTTGGAGATGTAGGTCTTGCCCCGGGCGGGCAGCCCCACCATGACGATGAGCGTGGGGCAGTTGGTCATGCACACTGGAAGGCGAGGCGCACGGGTCAGGCCGGGCCGGCCCTGGGGGTGCCGCCTCTGCGGGCCCCTCAGCCTCGGGCACGGGGCTGGCATCACACCCTGGTCCCTGCGCAGTCTCACGCCACGCCGGCGCGCTGCCCCGTGGGGGTCCCGCATCGTCACCCCAACACGTGCCTCTGCGCCGTGCAGGTTGTCCTGAGCTAAAGGCAACTTTAGCCACAGACTCAGAACCTTCTGCCCAACCCTGACCCGGAGAATACCCCCCAGGCCTTGCCCACGGCTGCTATCAGAGGCCACCTCTTTGACCTCCGACCTCCGTAGGGCGCTGACTAAGGGCGGCTCTTCCTCCCGCAACCGCCTCTGAGCGCCCGGGACAGGACCGAGCCGGCTCAGGGCGTCTCATCCCTCAGCCCCTCCTGGTCTCTGACCCGCTCCCGTGCGCGGGCCCCGTACGTGAGTGGACGTGTGGATTTAATCTGGTTATTTTCTCCTGCTGATCTGTCTCCTGTCTGTGTAAGTATTACACCGGCAGGACAGACTTAGGGGAGAGGAAAGTGGGCTCCGCCCCCCCCCATCCCCACCCCCAGGCCGGCCTGGGCCCCAGCAGATGCCGGGGGACCTTGCCAGCCTGACCTGCTGGGCATCACCAGATATAAAGCTGAACCGGCCACGCCCCGGCTGCCACGGACGGGCCATCCCACGGCAAGCAGGGCCGAGCCAGGACCCAGCGGGATGCAGCGCCGGTTCACCTTCCTGCCTGCATCCAGGGGGCCAGTGGCTGCTGCGCATTCCTGCTCACACAGAGCCCAGCTCCCACGGCTTCCTCCCCAAGACCGTCCTCCAGGCTCCTCTCCCTCCATCCCGCCGCCTCGCCAAGGGGTCTGATCCCGAGCACCTGGAGTAGAGCAGGCGAGTGCTGGAGCCAGCCAGGTGACGGGGCCTGGCACGGAGTGGGTGCTCACGGGTGATGGGCAGGAGGAAGGAGGGAAGCATCTCGAACCCAACAGGGTGAGGCTGCCAGAGGCCGAGACCAGAGACCCAGCCGACGTCCACAGGGCGGACCCTGCGACAGCCCGCGCCCGCCGTCCCATCTGCCACCGGTCAGTGTGCCTATCAGAGAAGCTGCGGAGGCTGGAGGGGGACACAGCCCCCCTTCCCTGGCCCCGGACAGACCACAGAACGCCGGCCTCTCGTGACCCAGCACAGCTTTCAGCTGGCCTCACCTCGGAAGCCTCAGGAGCTGGGCCAGGTGACCCGCAGGGACAGACAGACGGCCCGGTGCGGGACCTGCCAGGCCCTTCCCCAGCCCGCATGGCTGCAGGCGCCTTGGCCTGACCCTGCAGGGCCCACCCGCAGGCTGCAGCGCCGTGGCCCAGGGCCAGCCCTGCCTGGGGGTCAGGGGTCAGCGAGGCTGGGTCCTGTCGTTTATGATTTTCATTAAACATGTTGTTATTGATTTCCGAGAAGAAGGGAGAGGGTGAGAGAGAGAAACATCAGTGATGAGAGGGAATCACGGACCGGCTGCCTCCTGCACGCCCCACTGGGGATCCAGCTTGCATCCCAGGCACGTGCCCTGACCGGGAATTGAACTGTGACCTCCAGGTTCATAGGTCGATGCTCAACCCCTGAGCCACGCCGCCAGGCGGGGTCCCGTGTTGACCATCCTCAGCTGGAGGGTCTAGCGCTATCTCCAGGTGAGAGCCCCTCGGGGAGCAGTGCCCTCTGCACGGCCTGGCAGCGCCCGGCTGCGGACAGAGCTGCACCTCAGCACCGAGGCCCTTGGGAGTCGGGGTGCCGAGGCACCTCTGTCCCCAGGCAGGCCCTGCGGACAACAGATGGCCAGAGGGGCCCCACGTGCCAGGTCAATGTGGCAAACAGGGAGCCCCAGGGGAGGGCGGGAGGGCATCCCCAGACAGGGAGCCAGATAAGGAAGCTTGTAGAAGAGCCTCCCGCTGGCCAAGGGCAGAGAAAAACAAGTTAGGCAAGGCCTGTGTCCCGAGGGCCACCGCGAGGGGCCCGCGCTGCGCTGTTTGCACAATTCCTGGCCGGCAGCTGGCTTGCAGCAACCGCAGGCAGGGCATCACTACGACTGCGGGGGAGGGGGACCTGCTCCCTTCGAGAAGGGTCCTCCCGGGCCTCGGGTCCCGCATGCTCTCTGCAGTCCATCTCCTAGGGAGGCCCTGGCCGCCCCCCGGCGTTCGCGGCAGCCCCGCCCAGCACAGCCTGGTGGGCGGAAGGGCAGCGAGTCCGGGCTGGGCGAAAGCAAGAGTAATACGTTACCTATCACCTCGCTCCTCAAGATAAGCTCCCAAGGAAACGGCCCGAAAGGAAACCAAAGTACAAGTGTCTTCACAGCAGCTCTGCTTCCAGCAGCAGAACACGGGGAACCCAGCACGGCCGCGTGGGCCCACAGCGCCTGGGCGGGGAGCTGGGCGGGCGGCTCCGGGCCTCAAGGACCCTCACGCTGAGCAACAGGACAGCAGGACACACTGCTTAGGACTCCGGCAGGTGCGGGAGGAAATGTGAAGACATGCCGCTCAGCTTCCTTTTCCTGCACCATTTGCTCAAGACCCCAGGAGGCCTCGCCCTGGCCGGTGTGGCCCAGTGCGTAGAGCGTTGGCCTGGGGACCCAAGCGTCCCGGGTTCGATTCTGGTCAAGGGCACAGACCTCGGTTGCAGACTCCTTCCCGGCCCGGGCCCTGGTCGGGGCTCGTGCAGGAGACAACCCGTCGATGTGTTTCTCTCCCACGGATGTTCCTCTCTGTCTCTCCCTCTCCCTCCCACGCTCCCTAAGACCAACGGGAAGTGTCCTCGGGTGGGGAAAGGAAGAATGAATGGCTATCAGGACGAAGAGAAAGTCTGTCAATAAAAAACGGCCAGGGGAGGCCTAGCAGGCGAGAGGCCCGAGCGAGCCTGGTGCTGGACAGTGGCCACTTTCTGGAGGTGCCACCCGTCCCCGAAGTGAGTCCGACGGACTCCCGAACCGCACCGGCTCAGCGCCCCTGGGCCGGCGGGGAAGGAACAGCTCCTGAGAGCGAAGCAGCGGGGTCTGTCCTGTTCAGAGGGGACAGATGGCCACCTCTCCTGTCGGCCGGCCACACCCTGGCCACATGCAGACCCAGCGAGTCTCCCACCTTTTGCCTAAGAAAAGCCACCGGACACATACTGTCCTTCCTGCCCTGCTCCCTGAGTCTCTCTCTCTCTCTCTCTCTCTCTCTATATATATATATATATATATATATATATTTAATTTCAGAGAGGAAGGGAGAGGGAGAGATAGAAACGTCAGTGATGAGAGAATCATTGATTGGCTGACTCCACCAGGGATTGAGCTTGCACCCAGGCATGTGCCCTTGACCGGAATTGAACCCGGGACCCTTCAGTCCACAGGCCGATGCTCTATCCACTGAGCGACACCGGCCAGGGCCTGAGTCCCCTCTTCATCCCTGCCTCACCCACCCCCAAAACTCCCCCAGGTCTGAGCTAAGGGGTCAGTGACGAGGGAGGTAACCTCAGGTGTGTCTCTGAGTTTTAGCAAATGGAGGAGGAAGTCATGATGAAGAGGGGGATGGAGGGGCGCGGACGCCCCCCAGACAAGCAGCCTTGGGTGCCCAGAGAGCTGGGAGACCACGGCCACGCAGACCAGCCGGGAGCCCCGTGCCCTCTTCTCTACAAACCCCAGTGACGGATCGAGTCAACATCTACCCACCCCGCCCTTGGGCCCTGCCCTGTCCCCGGGGCCCCCAGCCTCGCCACGAGCCCGTTCTGCGAGGGTGACATGCCGCACGTACAGGTTCCCGGTTCACTCCCTGCTGTGAACCCCGGGGACCCTAACCAGGCCGAACCCCGCGCCATCTGCAGGTCTCATCATGGCCTCTGGGGTGCCGCTGCGGCCCCCGGGAAGCACCTCAGTCCACCCGCGGCGCCCGGAGGCAGGGTGATGCCATGAGCTCCTCGGTCAGGCCAGAGCCAGGCATTATTTTGTTTTTTAATGTATTTTTATTGATTTCAGAGAGGAAGGGGGAGGGAGCGAGAGAAACATCAGTGATGACAGAGAATCACTGATTGGCTGCCTCCTGCACACCCCACACTGGGGATGGAGCCCACAACCCGGCATGTGCCCTGACCGGGAATCGAACCGTGACCTGGTTCATAGGTCCACACTCAACCACGGAGCCACGCCGGCCGGGCCAGAGTCAGGTTTCAATCACCGACCGGGAGCCTGGAGAAACAGCCCGTCCAAGTGGCCGACAGACCTAGGCCAGTCCCCTCCCACGAGGCTGCAGGCCCTTCCCATCGGAACTGGGGGTCGTCTCAGAATTGCTGCTTCCATCCCTGACTCCGAGGGAGCGACGAGCGGTGAAATCGCAAGATGGCCAGCTCCCCCTTCTTGAGTGCCTGCTCCTTCCGAAGCTCACGGGCAGGCTGGGGACAGTGCCGTCCCCAGGTGAGGACCCCAGGCCTGGAGGAGTCCTCCCTGCCCACGGCCACACAGCTGAGCCCTGATGCAGCTGAGCGATCCTGCCTCCAAAGTCCAGGCTCTCCCTCCTTCCCCTGGAGTGGAAGCGGCCCTCCCACAGCCTGGCAGGAGCGAGGGGCCTCGGCCTCCACACCTCCAGTAAGGGTGGGAGCGGGCATGACCGGAGCCCCTGAGGACACAGAGCCGTGAATGGAAGCCGTGGGCCCAGGACTGGAGGCAGGATCACAGGCTCTGTGCCCCAGCAGGGCCTCGGTCATGGCCACCACCTGCCAGGACCAGAGTACGGTCAGAGCCACACACGCCCATCCCCCAGGCCTCACACCAGGTCAGAGCCCAGGCCCAGCACAGCCCACTCTCCCGCCCTGATCACGGCCAAGCAGAGGTCAGGGGGCAGGGAGACCCCCGCATACAGCCCAGCCTCCTGATCGCCATTTCCATTTCTGCACCAGGAGTTGGGACTAGCTGTTCTCTGAGGTCCTTGCCAACGTGCAAACTCTCCACAGTGTTCCGTTACTCCTAAGACAATCTCTTCTTTGCCTTTGCAATAAAGAGGTTGCAGACTCATTTAAGGACAAGTGGAAAGGCAAGGTAGTGGATTAAACACCCAAGACCCAGCAAAGCCGAGCCCCTTAACAACGTCATGCGTTTCAGCGTGTCTCCCACGTGTTTCACCCTTAAAGTTTACCTTTTACCCACGACACAAAGACAGGCCCACATGGCACAGTGCCCTCACTGTCCCTAATCTGGTCAAACCCGCCCTTCCCTAAAATTCCCCCCAAAACTTGGCCTTAGGTGAAGAGGTGGGTGATTAGGCCCAGGGGCGCCCCGCCCTTCCTCCCTCGCTCTTGGGCCTTTGAAAGCGCTGGGCTCAGAGAGGCCAAGCAGTTTCTCTAGGGCCAGCCCAGCCCAGCTCAGACGCCGGCCGACCACCGGCCCACGCTCTCTGGCCAGCAGAGAGGACAGCGCAGGGGCTCCAGGTCCCCCCTGGCCTGAGCGGTGGGGACACAGGAGTGCGCAGGGACGCCCCCAGGAGCCGAGACTTCCCCACAGACCGGCCTCCGTCTCCAGCTCTGCCACACCTGTCCTCGGCCCACCACCTGGTCCTGCTCCCCTCCCACCGGCCTGGCAGCCTCAGCCGCACCTGTTCCGGTTCCCCACGGGTTCCCGGCCCCTCTCCACCGGAGACCACTGCCCAGGCCGCCCGATCCATCACCCCGCGCACCGTCTTCCGCGCTCCCCGCGGACCCCGCCTCACCGCGGCGCTGGCAGGCGTGCAGGGCTGGCCGCCCGTTGCTGTACGGCATCCAGATCTTCTTCAGGGGGTTCTGCGTCAGTTCCCGCGGGGATGCCATCCCGGAACCGGGGTCAGTCGGACCGCACGGCTCCAACCCTGTCAGCCTGGCCAGCTTGGGCCACTGGAGGCCCCGCCCCTCGGCCCGCCCCTCTTCAAGCCGCTGTGACGCACGTCCAACTCCCGAGGCCCCGCCCAGGACGCGTAGGCCCCGCCCCAACTGGAGAGGGCGTGGCCTCGGACCACGCAAGCGCAACTCGCCCACCTGCGGGCGCTCCCTGCGGGGATCCTGAATGCGCATGCCCAGCGCACTCAGGCCCACGTCCCGGATGGTACTGGCCCCACTTGGGGTGCAGGAGCCCAGCACGCCCACCCCGACCGCGCGGATTTGTACGGGTCTCTCCCAGGGCCTCGCCCCCAGGGCACCCCGGGTCCCGCTCCTCACCACGCAGGACCTCAGGGTCCCAGGTGGGAGGGGCTTCCATGCCATGGGGCGGGGCCTACGGGACCCGCGGGGCCTGATTGGTCAGGACCAGGCGGACGGCCTCGGCGTGACTGATCACTGGCCTGACGTCTCGGCTGTCAACTCCGCTGCGCTCTGCACCCCGCCCACAGGAGCGCCCTGCTCCTCTACGGGGACAGGGACCCAGGACACATTTCAGAATTGATCGTGTGTCTCTCTTCGCCTTAGCTGCTGGGGAGCTCGGCCTGAACACGGGCCCACCTGAGCAAGTGAGTGGGCGCTGGTAACCAAGCTCTCCGGGGACTCGCTGAAGATGGAACGTGCCCGTCATCAATCTTATAAGGTCCTGGCCGCGTGGCTCCGTGGTTGAGCATCGACCTATGAACCAGGAGGTCACAGTTCGATTCCCAGTCGCGGCACATGCCCGGGTTGCGGGCTCGATCCCCAATGTGGGGCGTGCAGGAGGCAGCCAATCCATGATTCTCTCTCATCATTGATGTTTCTCTCTCTCTCCCGCTCCCTTCCTCTCTGAAATCAATGAAAAAAAAATATTTTTAAAAATCTTGTAAGATTCTGGTATAGAGGAAATGTGTCAATGTCTGAAAAATCCACTCTCAAGCACATTTGTGTTATCATTTATTACATGACTTGTCTACTGTCTCAAACGCAGTGGAGGAAGGGGCAAGACAGAAAGACGGAACTTCAGAAACTCGGGCAAGACAAAAAGACGGAACTTCAGAAACTCCTGGCCTCTTCTCCTGTCTCCAAACTTTGGACTCTTTCCGGGCTGGGGGTCTCGAGCCCCTCACACTGCCCTCTAGCGACGTCCTCCACCGCATCCTCAAGTTCTCTCTGCCCCAGTGTGCCTGGCCCAGATGCTAGGGGCATGAACAGGGGCAGCCCGTACACCCAGGCACAGCACCCACCCCCCTGCCCTCCTGGCCACACCCTTGCCTTGAGTTAGTTCCCCAAATTCCCACCCAGCCCTTCAGAGCCCGGCCAGGACCTTAAGATGCCCGTACAGGTGGCCTGCCCACTTCCCAGGAAATGAAGGTTCAGGAAATACACCTGAAACCAGCTCCGGCTGCCCCCCGCCCCCCGCGGAGGCCTTGTCTCCCACAGATCCGGCCACTTCCCCCTCCCCATCCCTCTGCTGTGCCTGCCCCAGGTCCCTCCACCTCATGCCTGGCAGCTCTGAGCACACCCGTGGATGTGGGTGGCTCCTGTGAGCAGGACACCCCTTGTGACTTCTCTGCTGCTTCCTCCTCCTCTACAGCCACTCATCCGTTCCTGACACAGCCAGCCTCCTCTCTGTCTCCTGGCCACAGCCAAGGTCATCCCGAGGCCAAAGTCAGAGACTTTGTCACCCTAGGCCCACACCCTGTCTAGCACCCAGCTCTCACTGCAAAGGCTGCCTCCTCGAACATCACAGACATCCAGCACCCCCTCAAGCCTGCCCATGCTCCCCCCACCCCATGGGATATCAGTCAAAGGCTTGGGGTAAAGGGCAGCCAGGGCAGGGCGGGAGGCCAGGGCCATGTCTGGGCAGCCACCTCCACACCCAGAGAGTATGAGCCTGGCTTCCAAGGAAATGCAATAGCTTGCCACCTCCCACTCTTCCCCAAACAGTCTGACCCCGGGCTGACCCGGACATACCCGCCCCGGTCCCTACAGCAGTGGGTGGTCACAGAGCAATGCCGGAGAAGCCTGGGCCCCTCCCCAAGGCCAGCCCCCCCCCCCCCATGCAGCCGTCAGAGCCTCCCCTCCCCTTCCTCGCAGCCACTCCCACCACTGCACCTGCGCTCTTGCTCCCCCGCTGAAGCCTCTCCTGCTTCCTCGCCCTCAGCGTCAGCGGGTGCTCTCCTGGCTTTGGCCCCAAGCCAGCTACCCCAGCCCAGGGGTGGGACGTGCGCCGATGCCAGTGGGCCCTCGTGTGTGAGCATGTCCTGCTCGGTCTCCCCACCTGACCCCACCCCGGCCCTGGTTGCCTCCTGGGGTGCCCGTTGCACTGTCCACTGGGCATCCCAGTGTCCCAGGCTAGAGCTGTGGGACGACCTCAATGCTCAAACTCTTCCATCCTGACTGCTGACCGGCCCTGGCAACCACCAAGCCAGCCTTCGCAGCAGGAAGACCGGGGACCTCGCTGAACACCACGCAGACCCACACGTCAATGCGTGAACGCACGCTGTGCACACAGCTGCAGGTGCACACGCACGGACAAGCCGGCGCCCAGACCCTGCTCTCCGCTGCCTCCCTCCGCCTTCACTCCCCTCCTCCTCTCCCTCCGCTGCCCCTGGGAGGTTCAGAGAGTTCCCAGGAGTCCAGGCTTCCTCTGGCCACTTCCGGCCAAGGAGCATCCCTGGTGTCTCCCTGGGTCCAGAGCTCACACAGGGTGCGAGGCCACTTGGAGACATGTAGACACGTGACCGAGGAGCCTGGGAACCCTGGCCAGCACTTGCTGATTCCAGCCTGTCACGCAGTAGGTGCTCAAAGTGAATTAGGAGCAGCCGGGGACACAGAAAGCACCAGGAGAGGCTCATGAGCAGGGCAGAGCACACAATAGGTGTTTAGTCAACTCAGGGTGGCCACAGGCCCACAGTAGGTGTCCTAAAAATGCTGGTTTGCGTGCTAAAGCCAAATCCTATGAAAAACTTCCCAGATGAGCTTCAGGACCCTCCCCAAACTGGTGTGACCCCTCAGGGGGGACCTGGACCAGCGTGACCCCCAGGAGGCCAGCGAAGGGCCCAGCAGCAGGGCCTGCGCAGCTCCAGCTGGCGGTCCCTCCCCCTGGACCGCAGGAAGTGCTATTTATAGTCCCCCTTGGGCCCGCTCCCTCTCCCCACGAGGCTACCGTGTCCCCTCTTCCTGACCACAGACAGGCTGGTGCCCCTCAGAGCACCCCTGTACCTGCTGAGACCCCCAACAGCCTCGCCCTCCTTCCAGCACCACCCCCGCCGCCCCCGGACCCTTCCTAACCCCCACCCTCTCCAGGCCACCTGTGCCTACCCCGCCTGCTGCTCCTTGACCCGGGGTCCATCAGCGAGCTGCCTCCTGCCGAGCCTCTGTCCATCCTGCAGCCCAACTGGCCAGGGGTTCCACCCCCAGCAGCGTGGAGTCCCGCAACCCCGCCCTCTGGCTCTGGAGCGGGGAGTGTGCCCTGGGGCCCCGCCTCTGCAGCCCCGCCCCGGGCCCGCCCCCCCTGCTGCCTTTACCAGATCAACACGGGGCCCCCACTCCAGGCGGCCACACTCCCGCCAGTGCTGCCTCTTTCCGCCAGTGCTGCCTCTTTCCACCAGAGCTGCCATACGCCCAGTTCTGCTCTGTCTCCAGCGGGAGCCGTCTGCCAGCCCAGGGCCTGCTGCCCTCAGCCACCCGTCCACACCACGCAGGCCAGTCCCTCTCGGGCCCAGCAATGGAGACGGGAGTGTGAGATAAGCCCCACCGGTGTGGCTCAGTGGCTGAGTGTCCACCCAGGAACCAGGAGGTTGTGGTTCGATTCCCGGTCAGGGCACAGGCCCAGGTTGTGGGCTCGATCCCCAGTGGGGGGCGTGCAGGAGGCAGCAGATCCATGGTTCTCTCCCATCATGGATGTCTCTCTCTCTCTCTCTCTCTGAAACCGATAAAAAAGATATTTTTTAAAAAGAGTGTAAAATAAGGCGAAACCTACTCCTTCCACACCAAGGGGCCAGTGTGGGGAGCAGGGAGTGGGCAGGGGCAGCAGAGCCCGCGGTGACTCAGCCTCCTGGTGTCCCTGCCTGGGTCCCCACGCAGTGTAATCGGATGTGACTCCGGCCGTCCCTCCCCGGTCAGTCACCGAGCGCTCCTGCAGGCCAGAGCCCTCATGCCACCGGCCACTCAGTGTCACAGGAGCTTGGCGGCATCGCCGTTTCGGGAAGGACGAGGGACGACCAGGAAACAGGCTCAGAAAGGCGTGGGCTCAGGCCTTCTGCGAGGAGGGGCGGGGCCGCCTGGGCCTGGTCTCAGTGGGCGGTCTCAGATGCAGTGGTGAGCGTGACCACAGGGGTGGTGTCCAGATGCTCCGTGACCGTGGGGCGCCCACACCTAACAAGCTTGCACGTGGCAATGACCTCCCACGGCCGGGTCCGAGATGTCCAGGCACACGTGACCGAGGCACGCAGGTGTGATGTGGCCCCACATGGCGGTGACCCCACATGGCGAGTCCGATGTCCAGGCCCAGGAGTGTGCTGTCCGGCTCCGCTGTGGCCCCCTCCCCCAGGCTCAGCGGCGGCCCACCTGGGCCAGGATGCGGGCGTTCGTGGCAGCCTGCTCCCGCAGGGCTCGGGCCCGGGCCTGGGCCAGGAGGATCTGCTGGAGGCCCAGGGGTACATCCAGCGAGAGGGTGATGCGGGGGCCGGGGTGGGGGCCGGGGTGGGGGCCGGGGTGGGGGCCGGGACTGGGCTGGCTCCCTGCGGTGCTGGCTGGGGGGCTCTTGACTAGGGGGCGCTCCGAGGCCGCAGGGCGGGGAGTGGCCCGGGGAGAGTGCTGACGGGGGAGCTGCGGGGCTGGGACAGGGGTCGCTGAGGCCAGCGGGACCCTGCCCAACGCCAGGACCATCAGCACCGTCGCCCACGCGGGCATCGCGAAGTCAGGCTGTGAGGAGAGAAGAAGCTCAGGGCAGAGGCTGGGTCGGCATAGAGACAGGGGCAGGGAGACAGAGAGAGGGGGCACCCAGACACTGAGACAGAGACTGAGGCCAGGCCAGGGACAGAGACAGACACAGATGAAGGGACAATGAGAGAGCCAGGGAGACACAGAAGGGGCCAGGGAGACAGAGGGGGAGGAAGAGAGTGAGCGACAGAGATAGATAAAGAGACACAGAAATTGGCCCGGGGCCCGGCCGGCGTGGCTCAGGGGCTGAGCGTTGACCTATGAGCCAGAGGGCACGGTTCGATTCCCGGTCAGGGGCACAGGCCCGGGTTGTGGGCTCGATCCCCACTGGGGAGTGTACAGGAGGCAGCCGATCCGTGATTCTCGCTCATCATGGATGTTTCTCTCCCTCTCTCTCCCTTTTCCTTCCTCTCTGACATCAATAAAAATATTTCTAAAAAAACCTTTTAAAAAAGAGAGAGAAACCCAGAGACCTCCACTCGCCCACACCCAGGTTCACTCGACCCCGAGGCCCTGCCCGCCCGTCCGACCGGCCCCATCCTACCAGGAGCAGCCGACACCTCCGGGGAAGGCCAGGGCACCGGGGCTGTCAAGGGCTGGCCAGGCGGCTGCACGGCGGCCTCACCCTCTGCCCCCTCAGGGCCCATTTATCTCCCTCGGCGCCCTGGGGGGTGGGGGGCCGGGGTATGGCTGCTGGCATGAGGCAGCCCCCCCCCCATGACTCACCCCCTCCCGGGGGCAGTGAGGACAGACCCCCAGCTGCTCCTCTGGGGGACAAGTTGAGGACTGAAGGTCACAGGACAGTGACCAGGGCCCCACAGAGGGGCTCCACGCCAGGCAGGACCGTCCTGACCCCCAGGGGCGCTGCCTCCCGCCCCCGCCTCCCAAGCAGTCACACAGGGGCCTTTCACAGCAGCAGCTTTAATGCCCCGAATCAGCACCATGTCATGTCACCAGGCTCGGGGCAAGGGCGGGTCCGACCGAGTCACATCCGCTCACTGCCCACGGCCACCCCCACGCTGCGCCATCGGCCAGGCGGCTGGCGCCACAAGGGGGGCCTGTCCACAGGGGAAGGCCAGACCCACAAGCCAGGTCACTGAGATAACGGATGGACGGACGCGTGCACGCTCCTGCACACGAGCCTCTAGCACCAGGAAAGCGACAGCGGGCCGCGGACACGCCGCCTCCGGGGTCGCTGAACTTCAGCCACATCTGGGCCTCAGCGCTGGAGAGCACCTGGGGCGGGGGTGGGGGGGTGGGGGGGGTGCTGTCTTCAGCCTCCTGCCCTCACCCTCACCCTCACCCTCACCCACGTGGGCCCAGCAGCACTGGGGGAGGAGCCGGGGGAAGGGGTGGGGGCTCGGACCTCGGAGAGGGGTCCTTATCCAAGGAGAGCACGGGGGCGGGGGGTGGCCATTGGGGACCCCACCTCAAGGTCCTCTCTTTAGCGCCTTGGGCGGGGTGTGCCCCGGTCCCGGGGTGAGGGGCCTCTGAGCAGGCCGACCTGCACAGGCCAGTGCCGGGCCCTGGGGGGCGGCCGCACCTGCTCCCTGGCTCTGGGCCCCGTGGGGCAGGCAGCGGCGTTCACAGGCCTCTCGGGTCCCAAAACGGTTGGCGTTCCCTCCGCAGCCGCCGTAGACAAAGGGGTGGCAGGCCCGTGTGCCCCCCGCCGCTGCCCGGTGGTACCAGCGCAGGGTGTAGGCGGAGCAGGAGCCCTCGTCCAGCGGGAGCCAGCAGGGGTCTGGGGTCACGGGTGTCAGGAGGTCAGCAGGGACGGGGGGGGGCAGCCGAGAGGGACCCTGACCCCGAACCCTCTGCGCCAGCCCGCTCTCACCGCCGTCGCCGTCCCAGGGAGCCTGGGGGTCCTGGGCGTCCTCCACCGGGTACTCATACTCGTACTCGTCATCCTCGGGGGGCACTCGGTCTATGGGGCGGGGTGCTGTGGGGGCCGCTCTGGGGCCAGGCTCACGCTGCCCAGCCCCAGCCTCCCACGTGTGTGCGCATGTGCATGCGTGTGCCCTGCTGTGTCCGTGCCCCACCGGCCACGCCCACGGGTGCCGCAACCCTCACCTTCCTCCTCCGCGTGAGAGACCTGCAGCACAGGGAGGCGCTGGCGGCTGCTGGTGTCCGCGTAACTAGGCAGGGGCCCTGAGCAGGAAGAGGGGTGCAGGGGCCCTGAGCAGGGAGAGGGGGTGCAGGGCCCTGGGCAGGGAGAGGGGTGCAGGGGCCCTGGGCAGGGAGAGGGGGTGCAGGGGCCCTGGGCAGGGAGAGGGGGTGCAGGGCCCTGGGCAGGGAGAGGGGTGAAGGGCCCTGAGCAGGGAGCGGGGTGCAGGGCCCTGAGCAGGGAGCGGGGTGCAGGGCCGGGTCACCACTGCAGCCACCCAGCTCTGCCCCTGCTGAGGGCCAGGTGATGGGCAGGAGGCCTGGGGGGAGGGAAGTTCTGGGGCAGAAAATACCAGGAAACTACTCACGGGATCCAGATGCGAGGAACTGGCCCTGGCAGGCTGGGGGTAGGGGGAGGCACAATGAGAGGGAGCAGGAGAGAGGCACCCGAGGGGGGGGGGGCACACAGGGAGGGACCAGAGAGCACGGGGGGGAGACAGCCCGCGGAAGCCGAGGAGGAAGAGGAAGGATGGAGAGAAGCTGAGAGCAGAGTCAGCAAAGGGCAAGAGAGGAGACGGGGACCAACGTGAGACAGAGGGATGGGGCAGATGCTCGGGGCCAGAGCGCCCCCCCCCCACCCCATGTCAGGCCCAGGGCCCAGCTCGGTGCCCCCCTGTCCTCCGCCCCCCGCCCCACTGCCTCCACATGCCACACTGGGCCTCAGGGATCACAGTCCATCCGCTCCCCCTGGGTCTCCCCAGGGAAGTTGTGTGTCCCCACCCATCCCACCGCCTCCTGACTCCTGCACCCGCCTGGCCCTGCCGGGGCGCTGGGGGCGGGGCCCACTCACCGCAGTGCTGACTCATCTCCTGGCGCAGAAAGCCCCGAATGTCGTCCTCCTGGGAGCACCAGGCCGCGAGGATCAGGGAAGGACAAAGGGCACACGAGGCAGGGAGCACGGAGGGACAGCGTCAAGCCAGGGCCCAGGGCCCGGGGTCAGGGGTCAGGGGTCAGGGTGTTGGGTCCAGGGGCAGGCCCAGCCCACCCGACCACACTCACCGTTAGCGCAGCTTCTCCCTTCTCGCCTCGGGGGCCAGCAGGTCCAGGCCGCCCCTACGTGCAAAGGGGGACCAGGCTATGACCTCTGAGCTCAGGAACACCAGAGGTCACCCCAGTCCCTGACCCCAAGCCCAGGAATCCCCACTCACCTGTTCCCCCCTCTCTCCAGGGGCCCCAGGGGCGCCAGGGGCACCCACCACACTCTCTCCACGGGGACCTCGCTCACCCTGTCGGACACAAAGGCCGAGTGAGCAGGGTCAGAGGTTTGGGGTCAGAAGTAGGGCATTTGGGAATTATAGGGTCAGAGGTTAGAATCCGAGGTCAGGGAGGCTGGAAGAGTCAGGCAGGGTCAGGGTCAAGTGTCAGGGTCAGGGCCCCTCACCTTCTGGCCCTGGAGTCCTTCGGAGCCTTTGGGACCCACACTGCCAGGTGGTCCAAGGGGGCCACTAGCACCGTCACTGCCCCTGGGTCCTGGGAGGCCCCCAATTCCTGGGGGGCCCTGGGGAGAAACAGGTCAGGGTCAGTGCTCAGAGCCCCCGAAGATGGGCCCCCCCTTCCAGAGAGCACCAGCCCCAGCCCCCCAGTTCACCACGACCTTGGCCTTGACTTACCCGCTCCCCTTTCTCGCCCTGGTCACCCTTGGGCCCCGACTGCCCGTCAAAGCCCCGGTCGCCCTGGCAACAGAAGGAAGTATGAGGGACCCTCTCCCTTGGCCTCCCCGTGGCCACACCTTCTGCAGCCCAAGCACCGAGGACCCTCTGAGCCTGGACCCTGCAGCCACTGTGACCTCCCAGGACCCGCCCCCACGGTAACCTCCACCCTGACCCGACCTGCCCCCCACACTGACCCTCTGACCCCCCCCAAACCCTCAGCCCTGATCCGCATGCAACCTGCCCACCTCCCATCCCTCCATCCTAAACCCCACCGGGACCCTGCCCACCCCGACACTCAAGACCAGCCAGTGTCCCAGCCCCACAGCTTCCTGCTCCTGAAACCCCGGGACCCTGTCGGCCTCCTGCCCCCCGACTCCCGGTGCCCACTGGAGAGGCCCGTACCTTGGGGCCGATCAGGCCCTCCTTGCCAGGGGCCCCCACCTGGCCCGGCTCCCCCGGCTCCCCCTGATGGAGAGAAGACGTGAGTCATGAGCGAGGCCCTGGCCCCCCACCCTCTCCCCGTCCTGGGGGCACCCACACTCACCGTGTCTCCCTTGTGTCCTGCCAGCCCATGTCGGCCCGGGGGCCCAGCCTCTCCCTACGGGGACAGGGGAGGGTCAGCTGAGGCCTCGGGCCCTGCAGCCGCCCGCGCCCGCTCACCTCTTACCTTATCGCCCTTCTCTCCATCCAGGCCACAGGCGCCCTTCACCCCACGCTCGCCCTGCAGGGAAGAGCAGGTGGAAAGGGACCCCTAGGTGCCTCTCCCTCCGACCCCGAGCCCTGAAACCACTTCCGAACGGGCTCAGGCACGCCGGCCTCGCCACTACCGTCCCCAGTCAACCTGGATACCACAACCTCTGACCCTGACTCCTGACCCCGGACACCGCGCCCGCCAGCATCAGGCCTCCCGACCAGGAAAAACCCTGGTCCCTTCCCACCTTGAGGCCCCGGGGACCCACAAAGCCCATCTCTCCTTTTTCTCCACGGATGCCGGGGGCCCCGTCCTTTCCTGGGGATCCCTGGGGAGAGAGGGCAACACGAAGTCGGGGGATCAGGGAGGGTCAGAGGGAATCGTCCGGATAGAACACACGGGGACACCGTGGGGGGGCGCCCTTGGGGGCAGAGTCACTGGGAGGGCAGGGTATTCCAGGGGACAGGGGTCACCACGTGGGTGGACCCATCCTAGGGGTCACTGCGAAGGTGGGGGCCGCGGGCAACGTAATGACACCATAGAGTACTGGGTCGTCATAGGGTCAAAGGTTGCCACGCGAGCAGGGGGCACCTTACCGGGTCTCCAGGAATCCCCGCAGCACCAGGCTCCCCCTGGGGAGACAGAGGGGAGGGAGGTGGCCCCTGAGTGTGACTGTCCCCCGTGCGGCCTGCCTGCTGCATAAGCAGCCGCGGGGGGACGGGGTCAGGGCCCAGCTGCACCCCGATCCTGTGGGAACACACGTGGCCAGCAGGGAGGGAGCCCGGAAACCCTCCCACACGTGGGGGCACCGTGGGCCACGTGTGTGACCTGTGGCCCGGGTCTGTGTTGGGGAGGCCTTGCCTGAGGTCCTGCGGGTCCGCGTGCTCCCAGCGACCCGGCCGAGCCCTTGTCACCTGGCTCTCCCTTGGTGCCCTGCGGGGTGACCGGGAGGGACAGTCAGCACCCGGCAGGCAGAGGCTGGGGCACGACTGGGACTGCCAGCGGCTCCTCCACGCGGCTCCCGCCACCGCCCGCACCACCCCTTCCGGCCCATGGAGTGGCCTGTGTCCCACCCTCTTACCTCTGGGCCCCTAAACCCACCTGGGTGCCCCGACCCCAAGAAGTCTTTTCCTGTTCCCAGAGCCACCCGCCTCTCATTCTCTCCCCGCACCGCCCCCCTCCCAGCCTCCCAGGAACCCCTCCTGACCCCAGAGAGAGCACCCCTCTTCCCCATACCTTCTCTCCAGGAATCCCAGTGTCTCCCCGAGGTCCTTTCTCGCCATCTGCACCTCGCAGGCCTCGCTCACCCTGGGTCAGGACCAGGGGTCAGGGTCAGGGGCTGGAGATCTCTCACCCTCTGAGGGTTTGAGCTCTCAGATCTCCTGGCCCTGCCCCCAGGCGAGTCCCACCCGCACCCCAGGGAGACCCCGTCTGCACATGGAGCAGCCACTCACCATGTCCCCCTTGGCACCCCGCGGCCCCGGAGGCCCCAGAACTACAGCCGAGTCACCCTGTGTGGACGGGGACGGTCAGAGACGTCAGGAGCCCCGAGTCCCTCCCCCGCCTCCCCCAGGCCCACACTCACCCTGTCACCCTTCAGCCCCGCGGCTCCAGGGTCGCCCTATGGGGTGTAAGAGTGTGAGTCTCCCCCAGACCAAGGGGTCCCCAAGCCCTGACTTACAAGGCCACCCCCCACCTCCATGCACCCTCCCGGGCCTCCCCGAGTCCTTACCTTCTCCCCACGCTCCCCCCGGCTGCCTGGGGGGCCCTGTGAGAGAGAAGCCTGTGAGCTAGGTGGCTCGGGGGGCTGGTGGGGAGACAGGTCAGGGGTGGGACGGACAGGGGGGCCCTGGGGAATTGAGGGGACAAAGGCCCAGAGAGGGGCCTGGGCAGAGGGAGGACCGGGGGCTGTGGGGCCCTGAGTCCCCAGGGCCCAGGAGTGATAGAGCCACCCCTGCGCCTTCCCGGGGGACCCACCGCAGGGCCTCGGGGTCCCTCCTGGCCGGGGTGGCCGTCTTCACCCTGGATGGTGACATTGAATTCATTGAGTCAGACATGGGATTACAGACGAGATGACCCTTATGGGGGTCTCAGGGGGCTCGTCCAGTGGGCGTGGCCGTGGACAGATACGTACCCGGACACCCGGCTCCCCGCGCTCTCCACGCGCCCCAGGCAGTCCTGCTCCAGGGTCCCCCTGCAGGTCAGCAGGACACCAGGGGTAAGAGCCAGGGATGCGGGGGAGAGGACGGGCAGGGGGTCATTGTAGGTCAGGGGGGGAGGGGGTCAGTGGGGGAGGGGTCGGGGGAGGGATCAGTGGGGGGAGAGGTCAGTGGGGGGAAGGGGTCAGTGGGGAAGAGGGGGTCAGTAGGGGAGGGGGAGGGGTCGGTGGGGGAGAGAGGGTCAGTGGGGGAGGGGTTGGTGGGGGGAGGGGTCAGTGGGATGGAGGGTGACGGGGTCAGGGGAGCCAGCACACTGTCCCACCTACCTTGTCTCCTTTGAGTCCAGAGGCCCCAGGTGCTCCCTGTGGGCAGAGGGAGGTGAGGGTCCCGGGCCCCTCAGAGGCGCCCCCCACCCCCAGCGTGGTGCAGCCCCCCACCACCCAGGCTCCCAGGCAGACAGACGTCGGGACACGCGGGTGGGCACCTCCACTCACCGCCGGCCCTGGTGGTCCCGGAGGCCCCAAAGGACCGGGGGCCCCCTCTCTCCCTGGGGTGCCGGCCAGGCCCTACCGGAAAGTGAGCAAGAGGAGCAGAGGTGACTGGGGGCCCCCCGCCCCTCACGGCCTCCGACCACATGGAGCCGGCAGGCCTGGGCCGCCCCCGCCCGCACGCCATGGTGCTCAGAGGCCTGAGCACCGTCTCCACCTGCCGCCCCAGCAGCGCACTTACCCGCTCTCCGCTGGGGCCTGGCTGACCCGCCTCTCCCCGAGGGCCCGTCTGGCCGGGGAAGCCGACGATGCCAGGAGCGCCGGGGGGGCCCGAGGCGCCCACGTCCCCCTGGACACAGAGAGCCAAGGAGGAGTGGTCCCAGGCCCCCCAAGCCTGGCCCCGAATGCCCTCTGCCTCCCCCCTCCGGGGGCCCCCTGCCCCCACCTGGGGATGGGGCAGCGACTTACCTTTGCACCTGGAGGACCGCTTGGCCCAGGGGGGCCCTGCGCCCCGACTCCTGGGTCACCCTTCGAGATCAAAGAGGACAGGTTAGGCACAGGGCGTCTCAGGGCTGCGACCCCCAGCGGGGACACTTTGGGGCGCACATACCTTCTGACCCTTGAGTCCTGGGGCCCCTTTAAATCCCTGAAAAAGGCAAAGGAAGCAGCGCTTGAGGGGAACGTGTGCCCGGCTCAGGCCGCTCCAAAGGGGTCCCCACGAGCCGAGTGCAGATGTGACCGCGGGCACCCAGGAACGCAGGCGTGTGACCATGGCCTGGCTGGCGGGAGCTCAGAGGGGATCAGAGACTCCGAGGGCACAGGCAGAGGGGCGCTCAGGTGTGACCACAGACGCGTGGGGCCATGAATGTGAGTGTGACGCATGGAGTCGGACACGTCCTGTCCACAGACACCGACTGGCACGCGAAGCACAGCCGGGGCGGGGCGGGGCCACACACACTCCGCTGCCCCGAGACCCGGGAGGCGGGTCAGGACCGAGGCTGGGGCTGGACACACGGCAGCGAGGCGGCTGGCCGCGGAGCGCGGTCCGAGCACGTGAACGCGGCCGTGCCCAGGCGTGGGCTCAGACGGGGCGCGGCCCGGGGCACCCCGTGTGTGCGATGGAACTCCTCCACCGGCTCGGCGCCAGACCAGACTCACATCTTCCCCAGGGTCTCCGGGCTCCCCGGCTCGGCCAGCTTCTCCCTGCACAGAAAGGGGGTGAGGGTCTGGCCCCCCACCTTCCCCCTGCCCAGCGCTCAGCCCGGGGCCAGGCCCTCACCTTCTCTCCCCGCGGCCCGGGCAGTCCACGGTCCCCTTTGGCTCCCTGCAGAGACAGGCAGGAGGCACAGGTCAAAGGTGGGCCTGCTATGGGAGCTGGGGGTCAGAGGGCACGAGACTGCGGACCGAGGCGCCACACTCACCGGCTCTCCCACCAGGTCTCGGGCAAGGTCTCCAGGGGCTCCCTGCGGGGAGAGGGCTCAGTGGGGATCCCAGGCACCCCTGCGCCCCACTTCCCGGGCGTCCCCACACTCACCTTCTCTCCCTTCACTCCAGGGGGCCCGACCACAGCCTGTGGGGAATGCCAGTGAGCTCCCACACCTCCTGCAGTGACCCCCACACTCTGCCCTGGGGGGCCCTGCAAACCAAGCTGGAGGGTCAAAGGTCACCTGTCCAGGGGTCCCCATGGGTCCAGGCTCTCCTTTAGGTCCGACAGGGCCAGGCAGGCCTGGCGAGCCCTGTGGCATAACAGTGAGGAGCTCAGTGCTTCCCCCTCCCCCCTCTTCTTTCCCCTCCCCCTCCTCCCCTCCCTCCTCCTCCGGCCTCCTCCCGTTCCTCCAGCCCTGCTTCCCCCTTTTCCCCTCCCCCTCCCCCTTTTCCGCTCCCCCTCCCCCTCCTCCCCTGCCCCAGGAGCCCTGTCTCAGGCCTGCGGGGAGCTGCCCTCAGAACACACACCGGCACGCCCGGGGCTCCTCGGTCTCCGTCTTTGCCACCCGCACCATCACGACCGGGGGCTCCCGGCTTCCCTGTCTCCCCCTGGGAGGAAGGCTCTGTCAGGGGCCTGCCGCTGCCTCCCGACCCGGAACCCAGCCCTGACCTCAGGACTCACCACTTGTCCAGGCAAACCCGGTGACCCCTGCGGACCCTGAGGGAGAGAAGTCGCATTGAGGGGGACACAGGAGCACGGGCAGGGACGGGGACCCGCGGGGCTGGGGGACCACTCACCACCAGGCCGGAGGCGCCGGGGGGCCCGGGGAGGCCCACGGGTCCAGGAGGTCCAGGCAGGCCCTGGGGGAGAGAAGTCAGCACGTGCCCACCCGCCCCTCCCTGTGACTCCGGCCACGGCCCGGCCACTCACCCGTCCTGGCGGACCCGTCTCTCCCGGCTCCCCCTGCAAAGACGGGCACATGAGCCGTCAGGCTCTCCGCAGCCCCGCCCACTGCCGCCGTGTGGGGGGGCACCCGGCGCCCAACCTCAGCGGGCAGGGCAGCCCAGGGGGTGGGGGGGAGTGCAGGCGTTACCCCACGCTGGCACGGCCGGAGGAGCCCCCTCCCAGCCACACCCGCACACGCCCCGCTCACCTTCAGCCCAGATGGTCCCTGCGGTCCCGCGGGGCCAGCGAGACCCTAGAGGGAAGTGTCGAGGGCAGGGGTCAGGGGTCGGAGCGACCCACCTGGGCTCAGGAATGAACACAGACAAGGTCTGGCTCCTCCGTGGGGCCTGACCCCTGACCCACCCCCCTGGGCAGAGCCGCCTGTCACTCACCGGGGCCCCGGGGGGTCCAGGGTCTCCGTGGCCACCCTGATGGAGAGAGGGTCCGATGAGGCGGTGCTGCCCACTGTGGGGGCTGGGCAGGAGGGGGCGGGAGGGGAGGATTCTGGGTACTCACCGCTGGGCCAGGGGCCCCCCTTGGACCTTGCAGTCCCTGGAGAGAGGAGGGGGCTGCTGAGTCTCGATCCCGGCCTCACTGGGGCACTCCACGCCTCCACCCGCCAGCACAGGTCACCCCAAGCCCACGGGCTGCTCCACGGACAGCGCATACGGGCTTGTGGTGCACGTGCACACACGACCCCCCCCATACACATCCTGCACCCGCACTCACACCCAGGCACACAGACACCCCCCCTCCCCGCACTGAGCCCGGGGAGCAGGTGCCCCAGCAGCCAGCTGCACCTGGCCCAGCTCTTCCTGCCTCCACTCACCGGCTTCCCTTCGGGCCCAGACACACCGCGCTCTCCCGGCAGACCCTGCAGAGAAGGGGTTTCAGGCCATGCTGTCCCCATCGCCCCCCCACTCCCCCCGATGGTCCTCCCCCTGCCCCGAGGGTCCCAGGCGCTGCAGACGCTGGTGCAGGCGCCGGCAGGCAGGACTCACCGGGATGCCGCCTTGGCCCCTCTGTCCAGGCTCCCCGTGCTCGCCCTTGATGCCCGGCGCCCCCTGCAGATGAGGAGCTCGCTGAGGCCCGTCACTGCCCGTGCCCGTGCCCGTGCCCGTGCCCGTGCCCACACACCCCGCTCAGCAGGCCCCGCAGAGGAGCGGGGGAGGGGTCTCACCCTGTCTCCTTTGGGGCCTCGGTCCCCGTCACTGCCTGGCTCCCCCTGTGAGGACGACAAGTCAGGCCAGGCCCTGGCGCCGGGGCAGGAGGGGGGCCCCAGGCTGACCCCACACACCGACCTTCGCGCCCTTGAGTCCGGGGGGTCCTTGTTCCCCAGAGGGCCCAGGACCCGGCTTGTCCCCGTCCACCTACGAGCACAAGGTCAGAGGGAAGGAGGCGTCTGTCACGGAGGATGGAGGGGGTCATCCCAGGTTACCGGGGCCAGAGGTCATGGGGTCAGAGACACCACATGGAGTTTCTGGGCCTACACAAGGTGGCTGCCTAGCGACAGCAGCCGCAGGCCTAGGGCAGGGCGGGGCGCTCACCTTGTCACCGGGCAGTCCAGGGGGTCCGGGGAGGCCGGGGGGGCCGGCTCTGCCCTGCAGGAGAGAGTGGGTGGCTGCCTCGCCAGGCCTCTAGGCCGCCTGCCCCGGAGGCCCACCCCAGCTCACCTGTTCTCCGCGTTCTCCTTTCTCTCCCCGTTCTCCCTATAGTGCACATTGTGGGGTGGGTATGTTTGTGGGGAGTCCAGCTCCTGACCCCCCTTCCCTGGCTCCCGGCATCCCCCAGGCTTACCCGTTCTCCTGGTCTTCCTGCCTCCCCCGCACTTCCAGCCGAGCCCGGGAGCCCGGGAATGCCAGGCTTCCCAGGCTCCCCGGCCAGGCCAGGAGGTCCCGGGGCGCCCCTCTCCCCGAGGGCCAGGCCGGGTGGCCCCTGAGGGCCGGGGTCTCCACGGTCTCCCTTCGGCCCGCGGTCTCCGGAGAAGCCGATGGGGCCCTGGGCAGAGAGAAGAGTGAGTGCTGGTGGCCGTGCGACCCTGCCCCCGCACCGGGCGCCGACTGAGCAGCCCGCACGCACCTGCTTGCCTGGGGGTCCCGGCTCGCCTGGGTCCCCCTTGGGGCCGCGCCGCTCAGGCCCGGGCAGGACGCCGCTGGAGCTCCCCTGCCAGGTCTCCACCATCTCCCGCAGGGCTGAGGTCTGAGGCAGGGAGGGCAGAGGGGCAGGGCCGTTGCTGCAGCCAGGCCCTGGCCCGCCCCCCCAGTGCCCACCCCAGTGCCCAAACCACCTACCTTGATCCCCACGTTTTCCAGCAGCCGCTCCAGGTTCTGGAAACAGGCGGGTGAGGGGCTGCCTGCAGGGGACAGCCCTGCCCCTCCCTTCACGCCCCATGCCCTCCGGCCTTTCACCAGGGACCTCAGCCCCGGGGGAGAGTGCCAGCCCCGGAAGGGGGCCCCGCCTGGCGTGTCCCCAGGTTCCCCCGCGGGGGGAGGCTACAGCCACCCCAGCAGGGCAGGCGCCGAGCAAGAGGACAAGAGGATGGACTGTGTGGGACCTCGCGCAGGGGCGGTAGGGAGGCCCCGCCACTCACCGGCCCGCTCCCGGGCTCTCCTCTCAGGCCGCGCTCTCCAGGGAGGCCCTGGTACAGAAGAGACAGGCTGCTGGGCCCGCGTGGGGGCGCGTGGGCACACGTGGGGGGGCGCGTGGGCACGTGTGGACGCGTGGGGGGGCGCGTGGGCGCGTGGGGGTGTGTGGGCACGTGTGGGGACGCGTGGGCACGCGTGGGGCGCGTGTGGGCACGTGTGGGCGCGTGGGCACGCGTGGGGGCTGTGGCCACTCGGGCAGGGAAGGGGGGACCTTACCTGCTCGCCTTTGGATCCGGTGTCCCCCCGGTCACCCTGAGCACGAAGAACCATCAGATGGGGGCGCCCAGCCCCGGCAGCCCTCACCACCCTCCTACCCGGCACGTGCCGCTCACCTTGGGGCCCGGACTTCCTGGGACGCCAGGGAAACCCTGAGATGTGACAGAACACAGGGGGGTCACATAGGACCGGGGCGCCCTGGGAGGGGGTCTGGTGGAGACCCAACGGCCGCTGTTGCTCCCAAGTCCTACGTTGGACCTAAACACTCACCTGGCCGGGAGGGCCCACCTGCCCGGGGAGGCCCGGGGGGCCGGGGAGGCCAGGGCTGCCGGGGGCTCCGCGGTCACCCTTGGGGCCCTCGTGACCCTGTGGAGGAGGCAGCTGGCATCAGGCCCTGAGGTCCCAGAAAGACTGGAGCCGTATCCCAGCGTCAGGGTCGGCATCAGGGTCATGGGTCAGGGTCAGAGGTTGCAGAAGACTCGCACTCACTTCTCTCCCGGGGGCGCCCGAGTCTCCCTTCTCCCCCTGCGGAAGGAAGACAAGGGCGCTGCAGCCGCGGGCCTGCCCTGGGGCCCGAGCGAAGCCCGGGGGCGGGGTTTTTACCTTCCTTCCGTCTTCGCCGGGGTCCCCAGCTTCTCCCTGTGGACAGAAGACGCACGTCAGCCCAAACATTCCCCAGCGTCTGACCCTGTCTGGGCAGCTGTCAGGTGGCCCCCTGTGCCACAGCTCCCGCCCCGTGGTCTCGGAGTGTGGCCTGGGGCCTGGGGCCTGTGGCTGTCCGTGTGAGCAGCTGCACGCCAGCGAGGGTGCCTGTGCAGGTCTGCTGGCTCCACCCTTAACGACACACGTGCTCCTGTCTCTGGCTTCCTACACATAACCCCACCTGCACATATCCTGGGTCTGCATGTCAGCACGTGCGCTTGTGCGTGGGTCTGCGTGTCCCGTGGGGGGACATGGGGTAGGTGCGTGTGGGCAGGGCTTATGCCGCACACACTGGATGCACACGTGTCTGTATGTGCCCGGGGCTTGAGAAGTGTCTGTGTGACTGTGGATACACATGCACGTGTCAGTATGTCCCAGAACGTGTACCTGTCAGAGTCTTGGACGGGTGTCTCGCCAAGTCCCAACACGGTCCACATGTGGCCCAGGGCCTGTGTCTGAGCACATGTCTGAGGATGTGTGGAGATGTCTGCGTGACGTGTTTCCACGGGTCCCTGCGTGTGGCCTCCCCTGTGTCTGCTCACTCAGCCTGTGTCTGTGGCTCCTGGTCCGTGGCTGTGGGTTACCCTAGCCACGGCTGTGGGTGTGGGTGTGTCGGCCCACCTGAGTGCGCCAGTGTGCGCACTGAGCTCACTGCAGCCACTGTGTGCACACACAGGGCGTGTCTGCCCATCTCAGCGTGTCTGCGTGTATGCCTCTGTGCCTGCATCCCGGGCTGTGTGCATGCGCAGGTGGTCTGTGTGTATGCACTCTGTGCCTGCACCCCGGGCTGTGTGCATGTGCGGGGGTCTGCGTGTGCACTCCATGTCTGTACCCCAGGCTGTGTGCATGCACAGGTGGTCTGTGTGTCCTGTATGTGTGCATGTGCAGGGGTCTGTGTGTGTGCGCTCTATGCCTGCACCCCAGTCTGTGTGCATGTGCAGGTGGTCTGTGTGTATGCACTCCGTGCCTGCACCCCAGGCTGTGTGCATGTGCAGGTGGTCTGCATGTGCACTCCAGGTCTGCACCCCGGGCTGTGTGTATGTGTTCCTCGACAGGTTCGCCATCCGCCCTGATACTCACGTTTTTCCCATTCAGGCCTGGCTTGCCGTCCTCGCCCGGCTTTCCCTGGGGGAAGAGACCATTGGCCGGAAGTCAGAGCTGGGGTGCAGGCGGTCGGGGGGCAGAAGGGCACCAGGAAACCAAGACTCACCAGTGCTCCAGGGAGGCCGGGGGGGCCGGGAGGTCCCTGTTCTCCTCGGAGGCCCGGAAGCCCCTGGAAAAAGCCTTTGCTAGGATTGAGGGGACACAGAGAATCCCTGGGCCGCCCATGGGCTGGGAGGACCCCATTAGGGTCTCCTCCAGCCCAGGCAGGGCTCAGCGTGACCTGTGACCTCAGTGACTGAGCGCTGACCTGGGACCAGGAGGTCACGGTTTGATTCCCGGTCAAGGGCATATGTCTGGGTTGCAGGCTCCATCCCCAGTGGGGGGCCGTGCAGGAGGCAGCCGATCCACGACTCTCTCTCATCATTTATGTTTCTCTCTCTCCCTCTCCCTTCCTCTCTGAAATCAATAAAAATATATTTTTTAAAACTTGCTCCTGCAACGTAGAGACCCTCGGAACTGGGCGTGCCATTGAGATCCCTTGGGGAGGAGACCCACGGCCCACGGCTGAAACTCCCGTGGGAAGGGACCCCAGGGCAGAGGCCAGAAGGTGGGGCTCGGCTAACACCTGCTGGGGACTGGAGCCCCCTGAGGACAGGACTCAACCACCTCCCTCCCCCCGGCCGGACACTGGACTCGGATGATGGCTGCACCCGGTCCCGCGCTTGACTCCTCCCCTTACTTACGTCTCTCCCCGGGTCCCCAGCTTTGCCCGGAGCACCCTGAGGAGAGACACACAGTCAGGGGGCCCACAGTGGTCAGGGGGTCAGGGACCCTGGTTCCTATGGACACACGGCCTGCAGGGTAGCAGCACCCCAGCAGGCAGGTCCTAGGAGGCGCACACGACCCGCCCAGAGCACACCCACACCAAGAAGACCCCGTGAGGCCGGGGTCACTCAAAGGGGCGCAGGGCGGGGCAGGGCCGGGCAGGGACCACCACGACTCACGTGCAGCCCGGGGGGGCCAGTGGCTCCCGGCTTCCCATCCAGCCCATTGCGGCCGTCCAGGCCAGGGGGGCCCCGGTCGCCCTGGGGAGAAGCGAGGGGTAAGAGGCCTCCAAGGAGAAGCCCAGCCACAGCCAGAAACCTCCACCTCCGCTCACCTTGTCTCCTGCAGGGCCGCGGGCACCTGGGTCGCCCTGGAGGGAACAAGGTCAGTGAGCGGTGGGAGCAAGATGGGGATGCAGGGCCCGGCCTGCGCTGGTGCGCTTCCCCCTCAGGGCACAGGCCCTGGTTGCCGGCTCTCGATGCCCAGTGGGGGGCATGCAGGAGGCAGCTGATCCATGATTCTCTCTCATCACGGATGTTCCTCTCTCTCTCCCTCTCCCCTCCTCTCTGAAGTCAATACAATTATTTAAAAAAATTGTATGGGATCAAGCACATCACTCACCTGTGGGCCTGGGGCCCCCCGAAGTCCAGCGACACCCTGAGGACGAGGCGAGGAGAAGTCAGAGCTGGCTACCCAGGCCCCCCCCCAACCCCCCCCGCCCGGAGCCAGCCCCACTCACCCTCTCCCCGGAGGCTCCGGGAGGGCCAGGGTCACCCTTGGGTCCTGGAGGTCCTTCCTGTCCACGGTCCCCGGGCTCTCCCTGTGGCAGAGACAAGCCGTTGGCAGCACGGCCCTGGGCCACGGGCACGCGAAGCAGAGTCCTGGGGGCCCTGGGATGCCCCGTGCCCCGCCTCACTCCACCCGAAGACCCTGATACCTTCTCTCTGGCTCCGACCCCCGTGTCCACCTGCAGGGGAACAACAGTGAGGGGGTTTCAACCGGGGAAGCGGCTGGAGGGGCAGGTGGGGCCGCGGAGGACTGTGGGTCAGTGAAGATACCAAGGGCACCGGGGAGGAGTGGGAGTCAGTGGACGGGATGAGGGGGCACAGCGAGGAGCCAACAGGGGTCTGGACCACAGAGGACCAGACCGCGCTCAACCCTTACCAGCCGTCCTGGGGGTCCTGGGGGGCCCTGAGAAAGGGAATCACTGTCATCCCCGGAGCCCTGAGGCCCCAGGCCTGGCTCAGGTTTGCCCTCCCAGAGACCCCGCAGCCAGCCAATGCCAACCCCAGAGGGCTGGGCAGGCCTGGGGGTGACCATCAGCGCTCCCCACCTTGACCCCCAGCCCCAGATGGAGACTAGAAATCTCCAGCACCCGCCGCCCCCAGGCCCAGAACACGGTACGACTCACCGGCTCACCACGGTCCCCTTTGGGCCCAGAGGGTCCAGGGCTGCCCTGCAGAAAGTCAGAGGTCAAGGTCACTGAGTTTACGCAGCGGTTTCGGGGAGCTTTGGGAGCGCCCCAAGGACTCAGGGGGTCCTGGTGGCCTTTAGGGGTTGTGACAAGGGGGTCGCAGGAAGTGAGGCTTGTGAGGTGGCAGCATTTCAGGGTTGGGGTGGCAGGATCAGGGGTTGGGAACTGAATGGTTGGCGATGGAAGTTGAGGCCAGGGGTCAGGGGTCAGAGGTGAGGACTCACGTTCCGTCCGTCCTCTCCGGGGTCTCCCTGGTCTCCCTTCTCACCCACAGGCCCCCGAGCTCCCGGTGGCCCCTGGGGAGGACAGCTGGTAGGAGCCAAAGCCCCCCTGATCCCCCATACTGTCCCAGGTTCCCCATCACCCCAAAAGCCATGCCAGGGTTTCCCGTCACTGTATTGTCTCCCACAGGGTCCCCCTCTCTCCCCAGTGGTTCCCACCACCACGCCCTCCTAGAGGCCTCCCCTCGCCCGCTTCTCCCTGCCACGCCTCACCCGCAGGCCACGCTCGCCAGCTTTTCCCGGCAAACCTGGGTCCCCCTGGGATGGAGAGAAAGCCGCATGGGGTGGTGAGCGAGGCTCAGACTAGCTCGGGGCCTGAGCACTGGGCACGCCAGGCAGGTTCAGGGGAGGGGGATGGACTGATGACCTGGGGGAGGTCCCAGCCCAGGGGTCACAGTTCAAGGGTAAAGGGTAAGAACCCACAGGGCAGGGAGTCTTACCGGGGGGCCCTCGTCACCTTTCTCTCCAACTTCGCCCTGTGAGACATGAGAGTCAGCCAGGACTCCCCATCCAGGACACCCCATTCCGGGAGTCCCCATCTCGGGACACCCCACAGCCCCCTTACATCTCTTCCTCGGAGGCCAACAGGTCCTGGGGGGCCGGGCCGCCCAGGGTCGCCCTTCTCTCCAGGAGGCCCTGAGTCACCCTGAGGAGGAGGCAAGAATGGGCCTGCGTGTGGCGGCCAGCCCCAGAGGGGCGGGGAGCCCAACGCCTTGGCCTCACCCGGGGCCACAGGCACTCACCGGGGGTCCAGCTCTGCCAGTGAGGCCGATGGGACCCTGCGGGGCATGGGGGCACAGGACTTAGCTGGTCTCCGAGACACCCCCCATCCTGACCCCCTTCCCCGCAGTGACTCACCCGGCTCCCAGGGTCGCCCTTGGGGCCTGGGTCTCCAGGAAGAGCCAAGCCAGGAGGGCCCTGGGGTGGAAGAATGAGAAGTCGGGGTCCGGGAGCCTTCACCTCCCCCTCCTCCCGGCACGCCCTCACTCACCGGCTCCCCTTTGGCTCCCGCAGCCCCTCTGGGCCCCACTTCTCCCTGGAGGGACAGAGACACCAGCAATCACGCCACAGCCTCACGGCCTCCGGGCCTCCGCTGTGACCTTGACCTCTGCCCTGTGACCTCGACCTCTGTCCCTGTGACAGCCTCCCTCGCTTTCCCCAGACTCACCTTTTCTCCTTTGACTCCTCCGCCAGCAGGTCCCTGCAAACAAACAGCACAAACAGCTTGCTGGCCCGGGGCCCCACGGGACCGTGGCCTTGCGTGGGGAGGGGGTCCCGGCCGGGCCCCCGGAGCTCATCTGCCCGAGCTCACAGAGTCACCGCTGGGAGTTCATGACCTGCATGGCGGTCATGGGGTCACGGGGTCACAGCTAAGGGTCGGAGGCATGTCATAGCACGAGAGTCAGCCTCAGCCTGAGCCTCCCTGGGGTCCCGGGGTCCCAGGTCCTTGGCTGGCAGGTCAGTCTCCTGCTCGAGGGGCTTCCCTGTGCTTGGAGCCCCCCTCACTCACCGAGGCAGGGTCCCCCGGGCGGCCGGGCTCCCCCTGCGGAGAAGGGACAGAGACAGAGATGGGACAGACCCACCGAGGAACCCAAGGCCCCAGTGGCTCGCTGCCCGGTCCCTGCTACGGGGGTCGGGGGTGGGACACAGCCCCCAGCCACGACCTACCTTCTCTCCTCGGCGGCCAGTGGGTCCTGGTGGCCCCTGCACATGGAGACAGCGTGAGCCCAGGGAGGAGGGACCCGTGAGGCCCCCCCCCCCGCCACTCCCACCACAGTCCCACTCACCTCCGGGCCCTCCGCGCCCGGGTGCCCGGCGACTCCCGGCAGCCCCTGGGGACGAGGAGGGGAAACTCTGGTCAGGGGTGGGGACGGGCAGTTGTGGTTGATGGCGAACCAGGGCTAGAGGTGGGGGTGAGGCTGGAGGGGTCAGGTCAGACCAGGCTATAGGTCTGCAGGGGTCAAACTCGGCCAGGTCGCTGGAAGTCAAGGTCAGAGCTAAAAGCAGGTCCCTGGGGTTGAGGGCCAGTCCCTGCCTCAGCATGTGAGGAGGAGTCAGGGGGCAGGGCAGTGGCTCAAGGGCGAGAAGTCAGACCAGGAGGGGCCAGAGCCCAGGTCACTGGGCACTAGCGTGGGGGCCAGTGGCTCACCTGGGGTCCCACTGGGCCAGGGGGTCCACGTTGGCCCTGACGGAACAGAATGGGTCAGAGCGGAGTCTGGCCCCAGACACCCCCTCCCCCACCAGGGCCCTGAGACCCCCCGGCTGCACTTACCTTCTCTCCAGTCTCACCCACCGCCCCTGGCAGTCCCCGGTCACCCTGAGGAGAGACAGCAGAGGGGCCTTGATTGTCAAACTCCGCCCATCTGGACTCTGAAACCACAATCCTAACACCCTCCCGCCCCGGTCCTACAGGGCTCCCCGAGGGTCAGCCTCAAGCCAGACCGCTCCTCAAATGGCACTTACCCGGGGGCCGCCTTCTCCAGGAAGTCCCCGCAGGCCCTGGAAGGGGTTCAGAGGGTTAGGCTCGGGCCGAGGGAGGAGCAGGGGTTGATGGCTGAGGGTCAGGGCTGGGGCCACACCCCATACTCACCGGCTCCCCCGGGAGCCCAGGCGGTCCTGGGAGGCCTGGGGCTCCGTCCTCACAGGCCCCCTGGAGGAGAAACAGGTGGGTCGACAACCTGCTCCCAGCCCCCGGGCCCTGCCCCAGCCGGGGACACCCGGAGGTGGGGGTCCCACCTTCTCTCCTTTCTCCCCGGGGGCGCCCGCGGGGCCTTGGAGTCCGGGGCTCCCAGGAAGACCCTAGGAGGAGGGGAGTATAAATGTGAGCCCCAAACTGTGAGGCCCAGCACCCCCCCCCCTGCTCCAGCAGCGCCCCCAGCCCCTCTGTCCACACCACTGAGCGCGGCCCGGCCCTTACCGGCAGCCCAGGGTCCCCCGCAGCAGCGCCGCCCTCGCCTGGTCCAGGGGGGCCCTGGCGAGAACAGCAGGTCAGGGGACGGTCCCGGGGACCCAGGCTCCAAGCCACCCCTGCCCACCTTGTCCCTCGCTTACCCGCTCCCCACGGTCGCCTTTGTCACCCTGGAAGACAAGTCGTGACCTCATGACCCTGGACCATACCTCCACTCCCAACACACAGGAGGAAGGAGGGTCACGGGGCCCAACTGGATGACGAGGGTCATGGGGCAACTGAGGAGTCAAGGGTTCACTGGGCTCAGAGCGACCCGGCGGGTTCAAAGGGCGTCACCAGGTCGCTGGATCACATGAAAGTCATGAGGCCATGGGGGTCATGCTGTCACCTTCACAGCTGTTCCAGGAAGTCCTGGGGGACCCCGGGGTCCTGGGTCCCCCGGTGGGCCCCGAGATCCAGGAGGGCCCTGATGGAGAAGACAGCGTATAAAGCACACCCCACAGACCTCCCCGCCTGCCTCCTGTGCCCCGCCCCCCGCACCTCCCTGCGCCTCACATCCTAGAACTCACCGGAGGTCCAGGAAGGCCTGGGCCATCTCCGCCCGCCACTCGGCCGGGCTCCCCCTGCAGGGACAGAGAGTGCGGCAGAATCCTGGGTGCAATTCTGGGCACAGGAGCCTTGCGGGGGGGAATGGGGGGCCCCTGGAGGTGCCCCCGCTATTCCTTATGGTGTCGTAGGGAACCCACCTCCTCCCCTTCCACTTACCGGCTCCCCCTTTGGGCCTCGAGGTCCTCGCTCTCCCTGAGGACAAGACAGGGCAAAGGGTGATGCTTGATCTCAGGTGAGTCCCGGGTGGGCCCCCACGGGCCACCCCCACCCACCGCCCCGGGTCCCCGGGCTACAGAAAGAGGCCCGGGAAGATGCTGGGAGAGCAGAGAAAGGACCACAAGCTCACCGGATCTCCACGAGGGCCGGACCCCCCTGGGGAGCCCTGCAAAGGAGGCCAGCGTCAGGACATCGCACCCCGCCACGCGCCCCGCCACGTGTCCCGAAAGGGCAAGGCTCACTCACCTTTGGGCCCGGCGTGCCAGGAGTCCCGGGGAGGCCAGGGATGCCTGGAGCCCCTTCCACCCCAGGGGAGCCCTAAGGAGGCAAAGAGGTCAGGACTGGGCGGGACCCTCCCTCAGGGCCCCTGGGGGAGCCAGGCTGTTCTTTACCGCCTCCTCGCCCTGCAGGCCCACGGTGGGCGCTGTGGGGTGGGGCCAGGGAGAGAGGCCGCCCCTCCCCTCCGAGCTGGCGGAGCGGGCCCCATGCCCAGGGCAGTGGCCAGGCAGTGGGTCTTCCTGCCGCTGGACTTAGAACTTCCACCCAGTCTCCACGCCCCCCTGCTTCAGACTCCTCCCCGGAATCTCGTCTGGACTGTCCAGAACGGGGAGTGATCCGATCCAGCTAGGCTCCCAGGGGCACCCAACTACTCGCTCTCTGTCCCTCTACCTCCAGGGCACCGGGGAGCTCAGCGGGTCCACACTCACCCTCTCGCCCTTCGCGAGGGAACTCCCAGGCGGCCCCTGCGGGCCAGGAGCGCCGACCCTGCCCTGCAGGAGAGAGTAATGAGCAGGCTGCCCGGCCCAGACACAGGGGACCCGCACGGGGGACACTCACCGGAAGGCCGGGGGGACCGGGGGGCCCGTCTTGTCCTCTCAGACCCTAGAAAGGATGGCCAGTGAGACCCAGGCTGCCTACCCCCCCCCCGCCCCACTGCCCCCAGCCACGCTCCCCGACCAGGCTGCTCACCGTCTCTCCCGATTCTCCCTTCTGGCCCTGAGGAAAGACAGGTTGGACAAGGGTCAGAGTGGCCAACGACCGGCATGGCCCTCGCCCCCTCCCAAACCTGGACACTGACCTTCGGACAGAGCACCGAGCAGGGCTGTGGCTGTGGACACAGGGTCTCCTTAAGGCCAGGCAGTGCTACCAAGAGCCGCCAGACCCCCTCTTCGCCACGCCCCGGCCCCCCAGAGGCCCTTCCAAACCTGCGTGGCAGAGGCTGCCTGGCACAGGGCTGCTGCCAGACTGCTGACTGCCCGGTCCAAGCCGGGCCCGTCGTCCGCGGCGAAGAAGGTCTGCACAGGGCCCGTGCCCGGCACCAGGCGACGCAGCTGCTCCGGGTCAGCCCCCGCCAGGACCAAGGCCATCACTTGGAGCCCTAAGGGGTCCACAGCCTGCATGACACCCCGTGGGGCCAGCCCCCCACCAGGCGCCTTCCCAGCAGCCCTGCACCTCACCAGCGGCCTGGGCCTCACGGATGGGGTTGGAGATGTCACCTCTCAAGGGCTCGTCCACTAACAGAACCATGACCCCTGGCACCTGCCCGCGGCGTCCGGGAGCGTCTGGTGCCAGCAGGTATCTCTGGGCCATGGCCACGGCTGTGCCTGGAAGAAAGGACATGTCAGAGCCTAGGGCACCGAGCTCCCAGCGGGCAGCCCATGACCCCGGCCGCCGCAGCCCGCACCCAGGTTGTTCCCACTGGGGTCCAGGTAGGGGATGTCGCGGATCTTCTGCAGGATGACGCCAAGGTCGTGGGAGCTGTTCAGCGGGAACAGGGGGGAAGGCCGGTGGCTGTAGGACAGGAGGCCCACCTGGGGGAGGGGACACAGAGCCTGGACGGGATGACAAGGCAGGGATGGGGGACCCAGAGTCCGAGGGGCAGGCTAAACCCGAACCAGCAGGGGCAGCAGTGATGGCAGGAGGGGGAGCAGAGCAGCAGGTCAGCCTGGGGCCCGGGGCAGGGCCGGGAGGAACCCTGGGCCCGCGGTAGGTGGGGAGCGGGTAGCTGGGGCGGAACCCCGGGTGGGGGGCAGTGGGACAGGCAGGGGTCTGGCTGCCTCCGGGGCCAAACCTGGACCGCCTGTGGCCCGAGAGGCCCAAGCGCAGACACCAGACGCCCCAGGGCTGCCTTCACGGCCGCTGCGCGATGGGCGCTGTCCCGCGTGGCGTGCACCAGGAGCACCACGTCCATCAGGCCCCGGGGACACGCTGAGGGAGGGGCCGAGTTACCGAGGAGGTCGGCGCTCTGGCTCCCCCCTCCGGCCCCTCCCATGGGGCCACCATACCTGGGCTCTGTGTGACCGTGGCCGGAGCACCCTGGACGCCCTCCTGGACGGGAGTCAGGGAGAAGACGTAGGACACGCCAGCCTCTAGGCCTGTCACCCGCTGGGAGCTCGAGATGCTGGGCAGCGTCTCTGAGGCCCCGGGCACTTCTGCAGAGGACAGCACTCGGTTCAACAGCAGCCCCCCCGTGGGGCTCCCTGCCAGCCCCCCAGGCCCTGGCCTCCCCTCACCGCGGCCCTCAAGTGGCCTCCACGATAGGATGTAGCTGGATGCTCCAGGCACTGGGCTCCAGGCCAGAGTCACCGAGTCGACTGAAGTGTCCACCACACGCAGCTCAGGGCCCCGGACACGGGGCGCCTCTACAGGAGGAAGCGAGGGCCAGGCTCAGAGTCTGTGTCCTGAGAAGCCAGAGGGCCGAGACCTAAGGGGGTCCCGGGGCAGGCTCACGCTAGTGAAGGAGGTGACACGGGAGGTCATGCTGGGGTCACCCCAGCACCAGGAGTGGTAGGGGGCCTACAGGGGAAGTCACTCAAGGTCACGGGGTGCAGAAAACCAGGAGGGTCATCAGTGGGGAAGAGAGCACCCCGGGGAAGGATGGGCCCTCTGGGCTCACCCGTATACGCCGTCACCTCCGTAGGGGGCCCTTCCCCAGAAGGCCACAAGACACTCAGCCACACGCGGGTACCGGGTCCCGGGCTCCAGCCCTTCCAGTTCATAGCCGCTGAGCTCGGGCCCCAGGACCCGAGACTGGTCCTGGCCGCCTGGAGCAGGCGAGGGGAGGGGCGGGAGGTGTCACGGCCCAGGGTTAACAGGCCTGCCACCTCGCTGGCCCTCACCCACCTTACTGACCATGACCTCGCCAGCCTCACAGACCACCAGGTCCACCTCCTGACCGATCTTCCCCCTTCTCGCTGACCCCGCCCATTTGACAGGCTCGCCCGGCTGATCCCTATGGATGCGGATGCCACAGACCCCCCCTGACAGGCCGTGCCCACCATCATGGGCCTTGCCCACTTCACTGACCCTGCCTGCCACAGCCCCACCTCCAGGGGACCCTAACCCCTCACCGGGGGCACTGCTCACCCTCGGGTCGCCAGCGCAGCCGGAAGCCGTGCGCCCCGGGCACCGGCTGCCAGCGCAGGCTCAGCGAGTGCTCCCCTCTCTGCACCACGCGCAGGCTCTCCAGGGCCGGCGGGACCGCGGGCGCTAGACAGAAAGCGTGGGAATCAGGAGGCTCCGCCCCCGTGGCCCCTCCGCCAATCCCAAGCCGTCCGTGGAGCACGCACCACCCCCAGACGACCCTTCTGCCTATCCCAGGCTTCGCCCCGCTTCCCCCTAGGCCCCGCCCCCAAGGCGCTCTACCAATTGCAGGTCCCTATTCCCATCGCGATGTCCGGCCGCCTGGCCCAAGCTCGCCCCATCCAGTGGGCCTACGTGTGGTGACGAGGATGGAGACGGGGGCGCCCTCGCGGTCCCCGACCAGCGCAGTAACTCGCACCGCGTAGCTGACTCCGCCCTCGAGTCCGCGTATTTCTGCGGAGTCCGTGCTTCCCGGGAGCATCTGTTGTCTCGTGGGGCCACCTGACCCGGAGACGGGGCGACAGTCAGGGCGGGCGGGGACGCAGAGGGGGCAGCGCAGCCACGGAGGACAGGGCGGGGCAGGGGACGGTACCCTCGCTCCGGCCCCAGGTCAGTCTGTAGGCTGTGGCTCCAGGGACGCCCACCCAGGTGACCCGCAGGACATCACTGGACGCGGTGAGGATCTGCAGCTTGGACACACTGCCCACAGGCGCGGGGTCTGGGGGGGAAGGAGGGATAAGGGGTCAGGGGCCACGGAGTGGCTGGCAGTGCAGGCCTGGCCAAGGCACAGAGGTCAGAGGTCAGAGGTTACTGAGGACAAGTCAGTATAGGAAACCTGTGAGAGGGCGCAGGTCAGTGCCTCGGAGTGGGCAGCTGGAGCCGCGCGGAGGGCGCTGTGGGTGGACGCGCCGTCGGTGTGGGGAGGTGGTGTGGGAAGAAGTCACTGAGCAGGGATGCAGGGGACGGCGGGGAGCGGACAGGAAGACACGGCAGGACGGGGTACCCGTGAGAGGGGATGGGCAGCTGGCCGGGGTCCACTCACCGGTCCTCACAACCACAGACGCGGGGGTCCCATCCACACCGGCCACGTGGGCCCACACGCGCACTGTGTACTCTGTGTCCGGCTCCAGCCCGTCCAGCTCGGCCATCGCCGCCTCCCCAGACACCAGCTGGGATTTCTCCGGGCCTGGGGGTGAGGATGGAGGCAGCTCCAAGGTCAGCCAGACGCTGGCCCCCCTGCCCTGCCTGGACCCCTAAGAAACCCCCAGCCTCTATTTCACCCGGTCCTGCCCCTCACAGCCCTCCCGACCCTCCGGTCCCTTCCCAAGCCCCGGACCCCCACCGTAGCCTGCGTGCCAGGAGACCCTGTATCCTGTGGCGCCAGGAACCCTGCTCCAGGCAATGGTGACAGATGAGCTGCTGGTTTGAGTCACACGGACTGTCTTCACTGGGCCCAGTGGGTCTAGGGGGAGAGGCAAGGGGGAGTCTGTTGGGGGAGGCAGTGGAAGGTCTGATGGGGGAGGTATTGGGGGTCCGATAGAAGGCAGGTATCTGAGGGGGGGGGCAAAGGAATGGGCCAGAAGAGGGAAGAAGTGGGGCTTCTGAGTGGAACGGTGGGAATCTGAGTGCAGGTGGCAGGCGGCTGAGAGACAGGGCGGGGAGGAGGTGCCCACAGGTGTGAGGAGGCAGCGAGGGGCCTGGAAAGGAGAAGGCGTAAGTCAGAGGAGAGCAGGTCCAGCACGAAAGGCAGTGGCCCTGGAAGAAGAAGGGTGTGCATTGGAGGCAAATAGCGGGGTGGGGCCACAGGCGAGAGGCAGAGGCTCGGAAAGGGCTTGGGAGGAGGCCAGGGAGACAGGAGGGGGCAGGGGAGGCTCCGAGGGAGGAGGCCGTGGAGGAGGCCGTGGGAGTCAGAAGGCGGAGACTGGAGAGCAGAGGAGAAGCAGGGGTCCGAGAGGGGAGGCCGGGGGCCTGACCGGTTCGAGCGACGGTGACGGACGCAGGGCCCTCCTCTCTGCCTCGCAGGGCCGACACGGACACCCGGTAGGAGGTGCCAGGCCGCAGCCCTGTGATATCCGTGCTAGTGGATTCCGGGGACAGTGTCCGGCTGGCCTCTGGACCTAGGGCCAGAGGAAAGTGTTGGCACGGCTCCCGCCTGCCCCTTGGGCCCCTCACCCTGAGCGTCCGCCTCAGCAGCCCCCCACACCCTCCACGGACCGCTGTCTGTCCTCCAGCTGATCCGATAGCCGCTGGCTCCAGGCACGGGTCCCCAGGACACCCTCACGCGCGTTAAATCTGACGCCACCACCTGCAGCCCTGGGGTAGCAAGTGAGGATTCTTGCTCTGGGGGTTGAAGACAGAGATCAGGGGTCAAGACTAGGTCAGTGAGCCAGGCAGCGGGCCCCCACCACCCGCCTGCGGCGCTCACCCCGGCGGACAGTGAGGGTGCTGGCACTGCCCTCACGGGAGCCCACTCGGGCGGACACCCGCACGGTGTAGCTCAGCCCCGCGCGGACGTCATCCAAGTCGAAGGCTGTCTGACTCCCAGGGAGCACCAGGGTCCTCTCCACCCCTAAAGGGAAGCGGGGAGCAGGGAGAGCCTGTGAGACCCAGGATGCGGGAGAGGCAAAGGGGGAGGGCGGTGGTCAGTGATGGACAGATACAGTGCGGGACAGGCCATGGCCTGGAGAAGGGGAGAGATGAGAACGTGAGAAACAAGGAACCAGTGAAGGACAGGGACACGGGATGGCAAGGGCCGTGACAAATGGAGATGCAGGATGGTGGGGTCAGTGGGCGGGACATGGACATAGGATGGTGGGGTCAGTGGGCGGGACATGGATGCAGGATGGTGGGGTCAGTGGGCGGGACATGGATGCAGGATGGTGGGGTCAGTGGGCGGGACATGGATGCAGGATGGTGGGGTCAGTGGGCGGGACATGGATGCAGGATGGTGGGGTCAGTGGGCGGGACATGGATGCAGGATGGTGGGGTCAGTGGGCGGGACATGGACGCAGGATGGTGGGGTCAGTGGGCGGGACATGGATGCAGGATGGTGGGGTCAGTGGGCGGGACATGGACGTAGGATGGTGGGGTAGTGGGCGGGACATGGACGCAGGATGGTGGGGTAGTGGGCGGGACATGGATGCAGGATGGTGGGGTCAGTGGGCGGGACATGGACGCAGGATGTTGGGATCAGTGGGCGGGACATGGACGCAGGATGTTGGGATCAGTGGGCGGGACATGGACGCAGGATGGTGGGGTCAGTGGGCGGGACATGGACGCAGGATGGTGGGATCAGTGGGCGGGACATGGACGCAGGATGGTGGGGTCAGTGGGCGGGACATGGATGCAGGATGGTGGGGTAGTGGGCGGGACATGGATGCAGGATGGTGGGATCAGTGGGCGGGACATGGACGCAGGATGGTGGGGTCAGTGGGCGGGACATGGACGTAGGATGGTGGGGTAGTGGGCGGGACATGGACGTAGGATGGTGGGGTAGTGGGCGGGACATGGATGCAGGATGGTGGGGTCAGTGGGCGGGACATGGACGCAGGATGTTGGGATCAGTGGGCGGGACATGGACGTAGGATGGTGGGGTCAGTGGGCGGGACATGGATGCAGGATGGTGGGGTCAGTGGGCGGGACATGGACGTAGGATGGTGGGGTCAGTGGGCGGGACATGGATGCAGGATGGTGGGGTCAGTGGGCGGGACATGGATGCAGGATGGTGGGGTCAGTGGGCGGGACATGGACGTAGGATGGTGGGGTCAGTGGGCGGGACATGGACGTAGGATGGTGGGGTCAGTGGGCGGGACATGGATGCAGGATGGTGGGGTCAGTGGGCGGGACATGGACGTAGGATGGTGGGGTCAGTGGGCGGGACATGGATGCAGGATGGTGGGGTCAGTGGAAAGCGATGTGAGTTGACAGCTCACATTGGCAGTGATGTGGGCAACAGGGGTCAGAACTGGGTGGGGCGAGGGATGAGAGCTCAGCATGGACAGTGGTCCCAGGAGGGTCGGGGGGGTGAGCGCAGAGGTGTGAGAGGTGAAGGCCCAGGATGGGGAAGCGGGGCAGTCGAGAGCAGCAGAGCCCACGACAGGGCGGCCCCAGTGCTGTCTTTGGAGCTGGATGGACAAGGAGTGAAGGGACGGGGTGAGGTGCGATCAGCCCGAGGGCTGGAGCTTTAGTAGGGGCGGTGGAGGGGGTGCTCCTGTGTCCGCCTCACCCTGGGTGCCGCGCACAGCGATGCGGTACTCCGTGGCACCGGGGACTGGGCTCCAGGACACCCGCACCCGCTGCCCTGGCAGCTCGGTCGCCCGCAGGTCCGTCACGGGGCCCACCGGCCGCTCTGGCCCTGTTGGAGGCCACAGCGTGAGGGGCGGCCCGGGCCCTGTCCCTGCCCCTCTGGCCGGCCAGGCCCACGTAGCCCTCACCAGTGGGCACCACGGTGGCAGGCGTGGCCACCTCCCGGCCCTCCAGCAGTGTGTAGAGCGTGAAGCGGTACTCCGTGCCCGGCTGCAGCCCATCCAGCTGGTAGCGGGTCACCTCCGAGGGCAGCACCAGCTTCTGTGGCGCCTCCACGCCTGCGGGATGGCGAGGTCAGGCCAGCTGAAGCCACGCCCAGCCTTGCCCGCCGCCCTCCCTTCCGCACTGACCGCTCTCTCGCCGCCACTCCAGTCGGTAGCCGCGGGCAGCGGGGACCAGGTTCCAGGACAGGAGGATGGAGGTGGGGCCCAGGATGACCGGGCGCAGTGTCTGCTCCACGGGCGCGTCTACCGGGCACACGGGCGTCAGTGGCCCCGGCCCTGGGTGCCCGCCCGCCCGCCCGGCCCGAGGGAAGCTCCCAGCCTCTCACCGGTGCGGGCCGTCAGGGAGGTGGCAGGCCCCACGCTCCGGCCGCGCAGGGCGCTCACGGTCACCTCATAGTCTGTGCCAGGCTTCAGGTCACGAAGCAACACGGACCCCTGTCCGGGGCCCAGCTCCTGCTGCTGCGCGGGGCCGCCTGGCGGGGCACACAGAGCGGTCCATGTGGCTGACCCCGGCCCCTACCATCCAGTCTGGGGTGCAGTGGTGCCCTTCGGCCCGCACCCCTCACTCACCACTAAGGAGCCGCCAGGTCACACGGTAGCCGGTGGCCCCTGGCACGCCCCGCCAGGCCACCAGGAGGCTGTGGGCGGTGGTGTTCTGGACGGTCAGCTCCGGCCCTTCCAGGGCGGCTGGGGGAAGGACCCGCCGGGGATTAGCGGAGAAAAGTGAGGGTCACTGGGGTGGGCGGGCGGCGGGGGGCCGAGGGTAGCAGAATTGCTCACTGGTCCGCGCCGTCCCGCTCACGGCCTCCCCGATGCTGTTGGCGTAGAGGGCGACCACGGTCACTTGGTACTCGGTCAGGGGCTGGAGGCCCTGCAGCCGCGTGCTGGTCTCGCTGGCCGGAACGCTCACCTGCCCGGGGTCAGCGGTCACTGAGCCTGGCCCAGCCCAGTCCCCAGTCCTCCACCCCCCCTCCAGACATCTTTACCTCCCGCCGCTCACTGGGCAGCGGCTGGCCCAGGCCTGTCAGGGGCGTGTACTGGACCTGGTAGCCGGTGACGGGGCCGCTGGCCGCTGTCCACTGCACCCGCAAGGACTGGCTGCTGGGCTCGGACAGCACCAGGTCTCGCGGGCCAGAGGGCGAGACGTCGGCTGGGAAAGCGGGGGATCAGGCAGCAGGGTCAGGGGCTGGTGCTTATGGTGAGGTGTTGGGGTCAAGGGTCAGGATCAGAAGGCAGCGCCCTGGGTTTGGGGTAGGCGCACACAGGGTGGGGCTGGGGTCGGAGGCCCGGCCGGGCGCACGGTGGGCAGGGACTCACGGGGCAGGGTCACGGGCACGCCGCCCGCGGTGGTGCACACCCGCCGGGAGACGAGGGGCAGCAGCGTCCTCAAGATGCTGAAGTCGTTGACGAAGAAGAAGAAATCGCTGGTCGGCTGGGAGGCCACGCGCCTCAGCTCCTCGGGGTCAGCGTTCTTGATCCCTGGGGAGAGGCCGCCGGCTGAGCTGCCCGCCTGCCCGACCGGCCCGGCCCAGGGGGCCCTGCCAGCCCGGCCGAGACTCACCCACGGCGAACAGCTTGACGCCCTGGCCCTTCAGCCTCTGGGCAGCTGTGTCCACCAGGTCCTGGGACTTGCCGTCCGTGATGAGGATGCAGACCTGCGTGGGACCGGGGGTCAGTCAGGGCGGCCGCGGACACTGGAGCTGGGGGGCCGGGGCCTGGCGGGAGGTCACCTTGGGGACGCCGGGCCGGGCCAGCTGGGGCAGGAAGACGTGGTCGGCCACGTGGAGGATCGCCGCCCCCGTGCGCGTGTTGCCTCCCTTGTAGCTGAGCTCGTGCAGGGCACGGATCACCTCGCTCCCCGAGCCAAGCGCGTCCAGGCCGAACTCTGTCCTGTGGGGGGAGGGCGGGGCGGGGGGGGGGGGTGGCAACAGACCAGGGGCCGGGCCCTTTCCCGCCCTGGTCTCAAGGGCCCCTGGGGTGAGGGTGGTGGGTGTCAGGGCCCCTTGGGGGTCCTCTTGGCCCTGTGGTTCCTCCCTCCACCTCTGACACCCCCAAGCGAACTCCTCAGGAGGCCCTGGCCCGCCTGTGGCTGGACCAGGCCAGGCCTCAAGCCTCCCGGCCTCCCTCCCTCCGGGCCTCCCTCCCGGCCAGGCTGTCTGGTCAATGAAGTAACTGCAGAAGGGGGGCCCAGCGGTGGGAGGTGGCTGATGCCCGACAGAAGGCCCTCTGGGACCGAGAGGCTGAAGGCACGGGAGTGTGTGTGTGTGGTGGGGGTGGAGGGGGGGTTGGAAGGGGGAGAAGCCCAGCAGGCAGGGGCTTCTGAGCCGGGGCCCTCCTGGGCTCCCCATGCACAGCCCCCTCTTTGCGGGGCACTAGCCTGGGGGTGTCTCCAGAGGAGGTCGCGGCTGGGGGCCTGGGCTCCCCAAGGCCTGCCTCCTGCCTGGGGGAGCGGGGTGGTGGGGCGGGCGCCCGGGCACTCACCGCGGGTCGTCGCTGTACTGCACGGCGGCGAAGCGCACGCCCTGGGCCCCGGCGGCGCCCGTGAAGGGCAGCGCCAGCCCCTCGAGGAAGCCCCGCACTTCGCGGAAGTTCCCGCGGCCGATGGACGAGGAGCCGTCGAGAAGGAACACGATGTCGGCGGCGTAGAGGCGCGTGCAGGTCACTGGGGCGGGGAGCAGGCGGGAGCTTTCTCGGCGCCCCCTTCCCCCCTCCTCCCCTGCGGTCCGGGACGAGGCGGGAGACGGGGAGGGGCCCCCATCTATGCCATCCGCCCGCACGCAGCGGAGCCCGGAGGCGGACCCTCCCCCCGAGCCCCTCCCCCAGGCCCCCTCCCCGCGGAGGGTGCTGGGCCGGAGAGCTGCCTGCACGCGTGGGGTGGGACCGAGGCTGGCCCCTGCAGGAGTGACACGGGTAGGAAAGCCAGCGCGCATCTGGGGGCTCAGGGTTGGGGTGCATAGGCTGGGGTGCGGTTTGGGAGACGCAGCGCGGGTCCTGGAGAGTTTGGGGAGACCAGACAGTCGCAGGAGCCTACGCGCGGGGGCGGGCGGGTTCGGGGTGCAGGGCCCGGGCCGGGGTCCCTCCTGATCGTACCCACCTCGCTCCCCGGGCTGGGCCCGCGCGCGGGGCGCCCCCGCCAGGATCCCGGCGCAGAGCGCGGCCACAAGGAGCTGCAGCCTCATCCTGGGGTGTGGGGGGGACGGTCAGCCAGGACCCCGCATCTGTCCCGCACCTCTGCCGCCTTGGCGGGTCCGAGCCCGGCGCTCCCCGACCCCCAGTCCCAGTCTTGCCTGCCGGTCCGGTCCGGTCCGGTCCGCCGGCTCCCCCGCCAGCCGCCGCCGAGTCCCGCAGCCCCGGCCGAGAAAAGTCCCTAACCTCGGGGGGCGGGGCGCGGGCGGGGACCCAGGGGCTGCCTCCACCCACCCGCCGGCGGTCGCCGCCCCGCCTCCCCTGGACAGATGCGCGGACGCCGCCGAAAGCCCCACGGCCCAAGGCTCCTGGGAAGCCCCACAGGTCCCGCCAGCCCGGGGCCAGATGTCCTGGCGGCGGCAGCTGGCACCGCGAGAGGCGGGGACTGGAGCCGTGTTCCCAGGCTCCTGGGGCAAAATGACTCACCGCCCCCCAGGGGGCTAGACAGCCGTCCTGTGATTCAGCCCCTCCGGCCCGTGGGGTGGCTCTCCCGTGCTCCCCCATTCCCTTGACAAGCAGCAGCCCCCCAGTAAGGGCTGTGAGCTCACCCCAGGGAGAGCACAGCGCCCCTGTGCCCAGGGCATGCCCTCTCCCCTTTGTGTGTGGGGGGAGCCAGGAGAGGATCTCATGCTTATGCATACGTGTCCGTCCCAGCGCCCTGTGTCCCCCACGTGCCGGAACTGTCCCAGACAGATGCCATCCAGCTGTGCCTGCAGGGACCACCCACAGTGACAGCTCCTTGCTCAGGAATCCGCCCCTCCTGCCTGTGCTCCCCTGTCCTGCCTCAGGCCAGACCCCCTACCTCCGCCGCCTCCTTCTGGCCTGACACAGCCCGTTTACTCACCTTGAAGACCGGCTTCCTCCCACCGTCCCCCAGGCCGAGGTCACAGGGCTTTCCTCATGCCCTCAGGCCCACCTTCCTAACACCCTCCCCCCTGAACTAGCCTGACTTCCCCCTTGTCTCCCGGCACTGGCTTCTGAGACCGGACAGGCCCCTCAGGGTCCCGGTCAGGGCCACTGTCCTGGGGAGGTGACTGTACATGCGTGTTCATTAGAGGCAGAGCATGTCCCAGGCCTCCCCTCCCTTTTCCCTGCCAGCCCCGATCACTCTGGAAACCCAGAACGTACCTCTCCCTTCGCTGCTGCCACCGAGCCTCCCAGCATGCCTGGGCCTGGTGGAGTGGGGACCCACAGGCTGCGTGGGGAGAGCTGGGGTGGCGCTTGTTGAACTGGTCTCCCCTGGACCCCTCTCCAAGGCCTGCGGCTCCGGGGACAGCTCCTTGTCTCCGCTGCCTGCGTCCCATTACCCACAAGGCAGAAGCGACCTCTCAGCGCGGGCCCCGCCCTGGTTCTGGGATGCAGAGCTGTGACCCACGGGCCCAAACCTTTCCCCAAGGTCACACTCTCAGCCGTCTGCCAGGAACCCCCACCCTTGAACTGACCTACAGGTGAGGGTAGCAGAGAACCAGACAAGTCTTGTCTTTTTTATTAAAATATATTTTTATTGATTTCAGAGGGAGAGAGAAACATCCAGGATGAGAGAATCATGATCGGCAGCCCCTGCACACCCCACACTGGGGACCGAGCCGGCAACCCGGACCTGTGCCCTGACCGGGAACCAAACTGACCTCCTGGTTCATAAGCCGCCGCTCAGCACTGAGCCACGCTGGCCGGGTCCAGACATGTCCTTGTTACCGAGGCGGCTCTGCCCCAAGACCCCCCTTCCCTTGCACAGCAGGAGCAACTGGCACATACAGTATGGACGGAAGTGTGGGTGAGGCTTTAGGGGAGACAAGGCCCAGCTGGCAAACCTCACCGGAACCTTGAGGGGCCCCAAGAGAAAGGCAGGCTGCCTGCTGGGAGGGGTCATTCAAAGGGTGCTGGGAGAGGCTATTGGAGGCAGGAGCAAGGCTGAGGCCGAGTGCGTGTCTGGGGCTCCTGGGAGCCTCACGTGTGGTCCTCTGGGCCCCTGGCTGCCGCCTCCCAGCAGGCCCCCCTGGCCCCGTCCGGCCTGGGACATAGCCCGAGGCCAGTGCCCTCCATCAGGGCAGCGGGGCCCTGAGCTCTGTCCTCCCGCCCCTGCCCTGGACACGTCCATCCTGGCCCTGGCCTGGGCTTAGAAAGCCAGTTCATCCTCAGGAGCTCCCACTCGGCCTGGTGAGCTGCCTCTGAGCACAGGGGCTGGCCAGGCTTCGCAGTCCTCGCTGCTCCCTGTGGCCCCAACGTGGGGGGATCGGAGTCCCCCAGCCTGAGCTCTAAAAGCGCCTGACGTCACTTCCTAGCTGACAGCGGGAGGGAGTCAAGGGTTGCTCTGGCTGCTGTGAAGCCGGGGCTTCTGCACAGTCCTCAGCAGTCCTGACCCAGAACCTGCTCACAACTCCCAGCAACACCTCCTCGGAGACTTGGCCCCTCACTCCCATCCCTCCCCCCTCCCCCACCCCACCCCCGGCACCCAGGAAGCTGACTGCAGGGCTGGGGAGGGAGGAGGGCCTTCCCTACCTGCCTGCACAGGGCCCAGGGGGCCAGGGGACTAGAGCCAGGGCCTGGGGAAGATGGGGAGGGACCTTGGGCAGCAGCTCAGGACGTGCCTGGGAGACTGAGGCGGGAGGGGGTTCGGGTCCCACTGAGCTCAGGGCTATTCTTGGAGCCTGAGTCAGCGCGAGCGAGCGAGAGGCAGGAGTTTCTGCCCTGCCTGTCCAGGCAGCAGCTAGGAACCACATGGAACACGATGCCCCAGGCTCCCCTCCTCCCAGAATCCAGAGTAAACACCAAGGTGGCTCCTCAGGGAGCCCTCGGCCCCTCTTGGTCCATCTGGGGACCAGGCACCAGAGGGTGACAGCCAGGGGCTTCCGCCTGAGCACCCCTAGTCCCGGTGGGCCCTCCCTCTGGGCAGAGGCTAGTGTGCAGTTCCTGTGGACGCCCTGCCTCATGCAGGACGTTCTGGCCAGGATCACCCCACGTGGCTAAGTGGGAACATCTGGCCTCATCTGCCGGAGGCATCAAAGGCTTCCTGCCCACTGCTGGCCCCCGCTGAGGACACGCAACCTTCGGGAAGGCGGGAGGATGGGGACGTGGACTGGGGGGAGCCCCCCCGCTGCCCAGCGGACGCCACGCAAAGCCAGAGGACACGCAGCTCTCACCAGGGCTTTATTGGTGCTGGTGTGGCAAGGCCCGAGGAGCCGAGGCGGCATGTTCCTGGCGGGGGACCGGGAGCCGGCCCGCCTCCTGCCTACAGGCTTCCTGCCTAGAAGCGCAGCCAGAACATGCCGCTGCGGGTCCGGTTGTAGTCGGGGAGCTGCTCAATGGGGCCTGTAGGGTAGGGCGGGTGTCAGGGCGGGGCGCCTGGCTGGTACAGGGACACCTGGCCCTGCGCCGCACCCAGTTCGCGGTTGCCCGGAGCGGCACAAGGCAGCTGAGGGGAGAGGGGAGGACATCCCGGGGCGCTGAGCCTGTCCCTTCACGCTCGGCCTCCGAGCCCCACCCCGCGGTGCCCGTTACCTGGTGGGTCGGGCACTGATGGAGGCACCTTGGCAGGGAGTCAGGGAGCTGCTGGGACAGGTTTTCTGAGCAAGAACTCCCTGGCAGCCAGACTACGGGCAGAGCCTCTTGGGGCCTCTGGCTGCTCCCAGTGCAGGGTGGGGGGGGGGGCGGGGGGGAGCAAAGGAAGGGCCCAGGGAGCAGAGAGCAGGCCGGCCGGTCACTCACCCACGGCGGCCACTGCGGGGCACTGGTCATAGAAGTACTTGGAGCAGACCTCACGCACTGTCTGGGCATCGACCTCCTGCAGGCGAAGCAGGGCACCCTGACGGACGGGCACTGGGCACCACCCTAGCCAGTCAGGATGACCCAGCCGACCGAGGGCTTCGCACAGACCTCGGCGCTGCCCCCGGCCCCAAAGGGGAGGGCAGGGCTTGTCCACCCCACAGCCAGGCCTCTGCCTGCCCCTTCCCTCCAGCCACGCCAGCCCCGCGGGGCCGGTGCCTCTGGAGGGCTTCGCTGCCCTTAGGGGTCAGCCAGGTCAAGACTCCAGACCCGCTCCCGCCGTACCGCAATTCTGCTTTCCCACTCGGCCAGGGGGATGCGGCGGCCGTAGGTGAGGAGGCTGCGTCCGATGTCCTCACACACAGGAGTGGTGCCTGCGAGGGGAGGGGAGGCTACAGGTCCACCAGGTCCGTCCTGGACCAGGCACACACCCACTCCAGCTTCTGGCTGACCCCTGAACCCGTCTGATCCGACGGCAACCCTCACTCAACAACCACCTGTCACTGTGGGAATGGCCGCCCCCTGGCCCGCCCACCCCGCGTCTGGGCCCCAGCTGCTGTGGGCGGGGCAGTGGGCTATGGTCCAGCCTAGTTTCCCTCCAGTCTTGGGTAGGAACGGGGCTCCCCTGGGGCGGCCACAGCCAGGAAGCCCGCCACCTCGCCGGGCGCAGAGCTCACCATCCAGGTGGGACACCAGGGCGTTCCTGAGGAGGTTCCTGCCCCGGCGCACGTCGCTCTCCGTGGCGCTGGTGCACAGGCGCATCCTGATGCGGGGGGGTGGGGTGGGGGGGGGAGGGGGCGTCACTGAGAGGTGCTGCCTCGGCCCCGCCTCCTGCTCCCGGGCCTAGCGCTGCACTCACCACTGGCCTTGCAGGAAGAACACCATGTCGTCGATGCTCATGTGGTCGCAGACAAAGTGCGCGCCCAGCAGGCCCGTGTCCGCGTAGCTGATGTTGAAGGTCTGGAAACTCTGGCACAGCTTGTTGGCCACAGCGACGGAAGCCAGCGGGCTGGACAGGTGCTGCAGGCCAAGGCGGTCAGCAGCCACCCCGACTGCGGCCACCCCTCCCGCACAGGGCAGTGCACGCCGTCCCAGAACCCTCTTCTCCGAGACCAGGCCCCACGCCCACCCGGCACTCACCACGCCGCCGCCGTACGTGCAGTCATAGTGGCCGATCATGGCATTGGCCACTTGGAGGGCCACGTTGTCCGGGTTGGCCCAGCCAGGCCCCTCCACTGCAATGGCCACATGGGCCAAAGGCAGGGCATCATCACGGTGGGAAATCTGAAACGGGCATGGCAAGGCTGAGGGACACCCGACGACCAGGCGACCAGAAAGGGTGCCAGGTAGGTGAGATGTGCAAGCGTGAGCACGTCTGTGAGGCAGCAGCCCGGCCCTTCCCACCGCTGAGGCATCTCCGGGGTCGGGAAGGTACCTGTGTGCACGAGGGTCCCTTCGCCCAGGGGCCCGGGCGAGAGCACTGCCCTGCCCACCAGGCAGCCTACCTGGCTGCCAGTGAAGCGGCACGGAGCAAGTGTGGGCACAGCGTCCTCGGCATACGCCCCAGAGATGCCGCTGAAATGCTTCTGGGCAAGGTCCAGCAGCTGCCGGTGCTCCACCCCTGTGAGACAGCGTGTCACCGGCCGCCAGGCATGGGCACAGGGCCGGACAGGGTGTCACCGGCCGCCAGGCGCGGGCACAGGGCCGGACAGGGTGTCACCGGCCGCCAGGCGCGGGCACAGGGCCGGACAGGGTGTCACCGGCCGTCAGGCGCGGGCACAGGGCTGGACAGCGTGTCACTGGCCACCAGGCACAGGGACAGGGCCAGGGGAGATAGCAAAACGTGACATGGGACAGGGTGAGGGAAGATCCCTGTGGGCAGGCTCTGCCTCGGGGCAGGGCGGGCACCTCGGGATGGAACAGCACAGCGCACCGCAGCCAGAGGAAAGCTGAGCCTAAAATCAGTCCTCGCGGTGCCTTCTCGCTGCACCGAGGACGAGACGGGCTCCTGGGCACGAGCCACCTGCCCTGCCTTGTCCCACTCGCCCTCCCCTCACGCAGACGCTGGTGCTGCCCTGGGAGGGTGGCAAGGGACAGGCACACAGACGGTGCTGCCGAGCGTGACTAGCTCTGGGGTCCCAGGGCTGCAGCACTTCCTGGCACCAGTACAAACCCACGCCCGTGGGCCTGCTCTGCCATCAGTGCCGTAGCCTCCCCGGACGCGCACAGCCTCCAGCAGCTCTGCGTGCCCCTTCCTCGCGGCTCAGCTTCCGCTGGTCTCAGCCACCTAACAGGCCCTCCCTGTCAGCCTCCCCTCCGTGCACCCAGGTGCTGACCCTCTCCCGTCCCTGCCCCGTCCAGGCCTCCATCAGTTTCCATGGGCACCACCATCGTGGCCCATCTACTTCTCGCCCTGGCTCCCGCCACCTCCCAGCGGCGCCCAGGACAGCCCCGCCCCACCCCCCGGTCTGCTGGCCTCTGCGCTGGCCCCAAAGGCGGCAGGACAAGCCTAAGCCACATGCTGCTGCCCAGCCCTCTGCCCAGGCGCCCACTCCCGCCTCTGCCTCTGCGCAAACAGCACTGCTGCCTAAGCAGCGCCACCTCCAGCTCCGCCTCCCCGTCTCCTGCCACTGAGCCTTCCTCCCCAGGCACTGCCCCTCTGCCTCCAGGTGCGCAACGCCGCTGCGTGGGGCCTGGCTGCGGGCAGCCGGCAGCTAGGAGGGACAAGCCCGAGGCCGGCCTCGCCCACCAGCCTTCGGACTGGGCCTCTAAGACCAGGTGGGGCCGTGGGAGGCGAGGCCGGGACAGGCCGCAGCCCGTGGAGGCCTGTGCTCAAGAGGAGCGGTGCCGTGTGGCGGGCCCGGAGGTGGCACCGGCAGAATCCTACTCCATCTCAGAGACGGGACAGAGGCTGCTCCCCCGGGGGGCAGGGAGGGCAACAGGGTCCCCAGGAGTGGAAGATGACCCCATTCAGAACCAGGCGACCAAGGCCGGGCCTACCCACCACTGCCACTGGGCTTCGCCGAGCTCAGCACTCACCTCCCGCTGCCGCCAGCACCATGCGAGGGGCCTTGTAATGCTGGCCCAGGAACTCGGTCAGGTCGGCACGCGACAGCTTCCTGCAAGACACACGGCCAGGGCTCAGCGCCTCTCCCGACCCAGTGGCCTGGGTCACCCAAAGGGGGCTGAGGAGCAGCCAAGGAGACATGGCTTCTCACTGCTCGGTCCCTTCCCCAGCCATGCCCCCCACCCCTCCGGGGCCCAGAGGGCAGCCCTTGCCTGGCCCAACTCACACCTGACCTCAGGACAGGCTCAGAGGCCCCTGTGAGGAGGGTGAGCGACCCTGTGGGCTCGCGGGGCAGCACAGAGCTCTCTCACCACAGGACGGAAGCCCACGGACGGGGCACCCACACCCTCCCTCCCTCCCTCCCTCTGGCTGTCAGGACAGGCGTGGAAATGCCCTGCGATAAAGCCCCACGTTGCAGCAGAGAGCACAGGGGCCAGAGGAGCACAGGGCCACACTGCACACAGGAAGTGCTCCCAGGGGCGCGAGTGAGGTCAACAGCACAGGCAGGCGGCCAACCAAAACCCACGGTGTGGACGCGCCCAGCCGGGCCAGAAGGGGTACCGCCGTCCCCACGGCCCAGCCGGCCCACCTGACGTTGTCACTGGGCCCCTCCACGGGCTGGGCCAGGGGCGTGCCCTGGAAGGCCGTGGCGTGCAGGTAGTCGAAGGCCACGTCCCGCAGGGACGCATCGTTCTCCTGCAGCTCCCGCAGGATCACGTCCCGCTCCTTCTCGATCTGCGAGTCCTCCAGGCTGCAGTTCTGCACGATGTCCGCCAGCAGCTCCACAGCTGGGGGCAAGGCAGGTGTGGGCACCAGGAGGGCCCCGGACACCACACAGCACAGAACCCCAGGCCTGGCGCCCGGCTGCCTGTGGCAAGGCCATACGGTAGGGCAGCCCCATTCCTCGGCCAGGCCAGGGGCTCCTGGTGCCAGTCCCTGCGCCTCTGGAGTGCCATTCCCGCCCCCGCCACCCTGCGGCGCTACCTTTCGGCAGGTCCTTGGACAGCGCCTTGATGTAGTAGGCCGTGTGCTCCCGGGTGGTGTAGGCATTCAGGTGGGCCCCCATGCTCTCCACCTCCTTCTCCAAGGCATTGCCAGGCCGGTTCTTTGTTCCCTGCGCCAGACCCCAACAGCACCATCAGGAGCCGCGTGAGAGCCCAAGACGCCCCGCTTCGCAGACTAAGTCCCAGCAGAAGCAGTGCCTTCAGCGCAGAGCACAGGATGCAGGGCCCAGGAGCTGTGCCTCTGAGCACGAAGCAGGCTCTGCGCTGAGGCCACAGCATCACGGCGGCAGCGCGGACAGCCAGGGCCCAGGGAAGCAGGGCGTAGCCAAAGCGAGTGCCCGCAACCCAGAGCTCCCCAACAGGGGGCCTCACCGCACCCCTCCCGTCACACCCAGGCCTGCCAGGTAAGCTCACCCCTGCGTCCAGGTGACCTGCCACTGCCTCCTCCCCCACACCACCCACCTGACTGTGTGCAGGGGCCTGTCCTCTGTGTGTGTGTGTGTGTGTGTGTGTGTGTGTGTGTGTTAGCCTCTACACAGCTCTGGCCAGGCCGCTCAGTTGGTCAGAGCTTCGTCCCGATACGCCAGGTTGTGGGTTTGGCTCCCAATCAGGGAGCACACAGGAGGCAACCGATTGCCATTTCTCTCTTATCCATGTTTCTCTCTAAAATCAACAAAAACATATCCTCGGATGAGGACAAAAAAAAATCAATCAAGTGAGAATCAACATAATTGATATCTTTCTCTCAAATCAAGAAATAGGGCTCCAGTGGCGCAATCAGTGAGCGCGCGGTACTTGTAAGAAATACAGCAGAGCCCTAACTGGTGTGGCTCTGTGGAGGGAGCACGGCCTGCGGGCGGAGGGGTGCCGGGTTCGCTTCGGTCAAGGGCACAGGCCCGGGTTGTGGAGTCGATCCCCAGTAGGGGGCGTGCAGGAGGCAGCTGATCAATGATTCTCTCTCATCATTGATGTTTCTCTCTCTCTCTCCCCCCCTTCCTCTCTGAAATCAACAAAATTAAAAATAAAACAAGATCTATGCCTTAGCCAGTGTGCTCGGTGGTTAGTGCACTGGCCCGCAGACTGAAAGGTCTTGGGCTTGATCCTCGGTCAAGGGCACATACACCTGGGTTGCAGGTTTGATCCCCCACCCTGGTTGGGGCACATGCGGGAGGCAACCCATTGATGTGCTCTCTCACATCGGTGTTCTCTTTCTCACCCCCCCTTTCCTCCCTCCCTCCCTCCCGCCCGATCCTCTGAAAATCAATTGGAAAAACACCCTCCGATGGATTAACAAAAAGGTCCACACACATCTGTGACGCTGCAGGGGGCTAGGCTGCCCCGCCCCCATCTCCTTCTCCATTTCCATTCCTTCAAAAACGTCAGTCTCTCCTCTGTGCCAACCTGGGCTGGCTGAGGGCTACAGTGGGGCCTGTCCCACCCTCAAGAGACCCTGAGGCGCCCAGGGAGCCCCAGGGCAGAGCACTGCACAGACGCTTGCTCAGCCCAGCCCGGGGCTTACAGCACACGTGCCTATGGTTGCTCCATACCGGGCCACGCACAGCCCAGGGCTGGCCTCGCTGGTGAAGAGGCAGCTCCGGCGGCTCCTGAGGGTCTTTGACTCTGGGGCCTTGTGCAGGGCTCAGCAGACAGGCACTCACAGGAGAGGCTAAGCCCACAAGGCTCTTTCCAGAAAGGCCAGCCAGAGGCTGCCCCAGCTGCAGCCTAACTGAGGAGGCGGCCTCCCGGGAGGACACCGCGGAGCCCGGAGCCTGGAGCCCGGGAAGAGGCGGGACTGGGGAGCTCACCTTGAAAGCCAGGTGCTCCACAAAGTAGCCCGCCCCGTTGTTCTTCTCGTTCTCGTACCGGCTGCCAACATCAATCCACACCCCGACCTGGACAAGAAGGGACAAACTGTCACTCCAGCCCCACGTACACCCCACCCCGGTGACGGAGCTAAGCCCAGGACCCCCACCCACAGGCTGAAGTGGAGGCTCACAGCCCCCGAGTGGGGACAGCTGTCGCCAAGCAGGACAGACAGAGTGTGGAGGTGCCCAGAGCACCCACGGCCACAGGACCAGTCACGCCGCATCGCTTCCCCCTCCTGCTGTGCTCCGACTGGTCAGCAAGGCTCCCCCACAGGTTCCTGACGTCTGACGGGCAGCCCACCCGGTCCCATCACGACACCCGCAGGAAAGGCTTAGGGCCCTCTGGGCTTCCAGTTGCCTGTTCTCCAGGAAGCAACACATGTGCAAACGACTAACTTCCTCTCCTCTAACTACGACGCCCTCCTCGCCGTGGTGAGCTCCTCCTTTCACTGCTAAGGAAGGCGGCCACCGGCTCAGACACTGGCGTCCACATTGAGGAAGTGCCTCATTCACACTTAGAAGTTGCCATCAGACCTGAACACTGAGCACGCCAGCTGTCTCCGAGACCCAATCAGAGGGTCTGATCACTTTCTTCGTGCCTCCTGCGTGCTGTGAAAACCACCACACACTCGGCCCACAGGGTCACAGGTTTCGCCTTCCAATTTCCTATTCGTCCAGAGTTCATTTAAAACTTTACATCTCGCCCTGGCTGGTTTCTTGGTGGATGGGGCATCAGCCTGCAGACTGAGGGTCCCCGGGTCGCCCTTCCTTCCGGTCAGGGCACACGCCCTGTTGTGGGCTCGATCCCCAGTAGGGGGCGACAGGAGGCAGTCAATCAATGATTCTCTCTCATCTTTGAAGTTTCTCTCTCTCCCTTCCTCTCTGAAGTCAATAAAAATATATTCCAAAGAAATCCTCACATCTACTTTGCTAAGAGGTACTGATGTACAGCCATATGTCATCAATTCTCACGTGAACAACGATCCCACACGTAACGTCTTGGAGAGATGCATTTTAACATCCATGGTACCCTTTGCCAATAACCGCGGCACCCTTTCTCTGGCTTTCTCCTTTCAACCCAGGGCATCTTCTAGCTCGGGAAATACTAGCTGCACCGGTTAATGATGCGGATTTTCCCCAATAGATGGAGTTACACACGTGTTGATACATATGCAATTTGATACGTAGGCTATTTTGTTGTATTGACAACAAGCTTCAAAACTTCATATGTCACATTTACTGAAGGTGTTAGCATCGTAGATATTTTTATGCTTAAAAATGTCAAATTTCGTGCCAAAAAAAAGAGCATTTGCGGAAAGTTTTAATTCATTACTTTATTTTGAAGAAAAGTGCTGCTGAAAGTTATCATATACTTCGGGAAGCTTATGGTGAGCATGCTCCATCTCAAGATACTTGTGAACACTGGTTTAAACGCTTTAAAAGGGATGATTTTGATGTGAAAGACAAAGAACATCCAGGTCAATCGAAAAAGTTTGAAGACCAGCAATGACAAGCATTATTGGATGAAGATGCGTGTCAAACTCAAAAACAACTTGCAGAAAGATTAAACGTTGCTCAGCAAACAATGTCCGATCGTTTACAAGCCATGGGAAAGGTTTTAAAGGAAGGAAAATGGTGCCCCATCAACTGAACGAGAGACAAATGGGAAACGGAAAAGCCATCAGTAAAATGTTGCTTCAACGGCACGAATAAAAGACTTTTTTGCATCAAACTGTGACTGGCGATGAAAAGTGGATTTATTTTGAGAATCCCAAACGCACAAAATCACGGGTTGATCCAGGTCAACCATCAACATCGACTGCAAGGCCAAATCGCTTCGGAAAGACACTGCTCTGCGTTTGGTGGGATCGGGAAGGTGTGCTGCATTATCAGCTTCTAAAACCAGGTGAAACCGTTAATACTGATCGCTACCGACAACAAATAATCAATTTGAACCATGCTTTGATGGTGAAACGACCAGAATGGGCCAGAAGACACGGCAAAGTAATTTTGCTTCATGATGACGCACCATCACACACTTCAAAACCAGCTAAAGACACGTGAAAAGATCTTGCTGGGAAGTACGAACCCACCCGCCGTGTTCACCAGCCCTCGCTCCCTCAGATGACCGCTTGTTCCCATCGATGGCACACGCCCTGTCTGAGCAGCCCTTCAACACGGACGAAGAAGTGGGAAATGGGGTCTCTGAATGGTCTGCCTCCAAACAAGAGAAGTTCTATTGGGACGGTGTCCACACATTACCTGAAGGATGGGGGAAACGTGTGGCTAGCGATGGACATGACTTTGAATAAAGCACTGTTGATGCTTCTCTTGAAATTACCGTGTTTTCTTTGATTACAAAATCCGCATCATTAACCAGTTAATAGTCAATCCGCACTATTAACCAGTAAAGGGCCAATCGCATTATTTTTTATATATATTTTATTTCTTACAGAGGAAGGGAGAGGGATAGAGAGTTAGAAACATCGATTAGAGAGAAACATCGATCAGCTGCCTCCTGCACACTCCCTACTGGGGTATGTGCCTGCACCTAAGGTACATGCCCTTGACCGGAATCGAACCTGGGACCCTTCAGTCCGCAGGCCGATGCTCTATCCACTGAGCCACACCGGTTAGGGCACCAATCGCATTATTAACCGGTTCACAGTCAATCCGCATTATTAACAGGTACACCAGGCACAGGTGTCTGTCTGCTGAGCCTCTGGGCAGGCTCTGGGCAGGCTCACACAGGTGCCATTGCCCTTTGCTATGTTTTGTACCAACATCACACGGGGCATCATCTGTTCCTGAACGGAAAGATTTTGCCCATCAGACCGTTTCGCCCTGGAGTTTGGGGTGGGGAGAAGGGAGAAGGATTACTTCTTGAGAAAATTCTCACCTATTCCTGTATCTAGTCAACATTTCTATCCTTGAGTCAAATGTGAGGATTTGCATTTTTTGGGAAAACCACCCATTTCACTGGAATCCCCCAATGCCTTTCCCGTCCATGCCCTCCTGGTCCGGTAGGAGATTATGACCTGATGTCTCTGAACCCCGTTTTCCTCACTGTCAACCTGAGACCGTGGCTTCTCTCACGTGAGCTGCTTAAGGAAAAGCTGGGGGAAAGCTTGGCCTCTTCTTGGCGGGCATCGTCTGCGACATGAGTGTTGGCTGCGGGGACTGCCCCCGCCCCAGAGGTCAGGAGGGTCTGGAGTCGGGACCCAAACCACAGAGGCCTGAGCCCAAGGTCACCCCCGACCCGGTAAGACTCCCGACCGCGGAGGCGCCCTCTGGCCGCGCGCGGCGCCACTCACCGTGCAGGTGGGCTGGGCAGACTGCTCCGAGGCCACGCGCAGGCCGTTGTCCAGCTGGCTCACCTGCGTCTCGGGCACGCGCTGCAGGGCCTCCGCGAAGGTGGCCGTGCTCCGCAGGGCGGGCGGCTTCAGCAGGGCCGGGTGCTGCAAGCGGGCGGCGGGGCTGAGGCCTGGGTCCGGGCATCGCTCCTCAGCTGCCGGGCCCGCGGGGTGTCCCCGTCCTGGCCCCCCCACCCCACCCCCCCCCCGGCAGCTGCGAGGCCGCCATCCCCAACCCCGCCCTGGGCCGTGACCTTCCCACGGCCCTGACCCCGCGACCTCCCCGATCTCGACCCGCCAACGCTAACAGCCCACCCCCAGTCCGCGTCCCGGGCCCCCCGCGCCTGAGTCCTGCAACCCCGTTGCCACCTCACCGATCGGCGGGTGCGCAGCAACACTCGAGTCCCAGCGCCCGCCACCCTGCAGACCGCGGACGCCGCCATCTTCCAGTCCTGTCGGCCCGGGCCGCGCCACGCATGCGCAGAGCGACGCGGCGGCGCCCGGGGCGCACGCGCAGTATCGCAACCTGGCGCGCGGCCGCCCCCTGGCGGAAGCCGAAGGATTCACTGCGGCCGGTCGCCGGTGCTGTCTGCGCGGCCGCAGGTACCTGCGCGCGTCCGTCCACCTGGCGGGCGGGCTCTCCCTCCGCGCGGGTCCGTCTCCCGTTCCATCCGCGCAGGGCGGAGCGCGTGTGTCTCAGGGTCCGCGCGCCCCAGTCCACCGCGTGCCCGGAGCAGACCAAGCACCAGCGTGGCGTGCTGGAACTAAGGGGCAGTTGCTGGAAGTCAAGCTTTGTTTTCTTTTTAAAAGAACGAAGTGCCTGTGGTCGAGGTGGGAGGGTTGAACAATGTGTTGCTAAGGAAAAAAGAGCGATGAATTCGTGGAAAGGATTCCTGTTTGGAAAGCAGAACACACACACACACACACACACACACACACACACACACACACACACACACACACACACACACTAACCTAACCGGTTTGGCTCAATGGATAGAGCGTCGGCCTGCGGACTGAAAAGTCCCAGGTTCGATTCCGGTCAAGGGCATGTACCTTGGTGGCGGGCACATCCCCAGTAGGGAGTGTGCAGGAGGCAGCTGGTGGATGTTTCTCTCTTTCCCTCTCCTTCCTCTCTGTAAAAAGTCAATAAAAAAAATATGTAAAAAGAAAGGAAGAAAGCAGAACACACATTTCCAGTAACTGGTTCCCCCATTTCCTCCTGAGCCCTGGCTGGCGGCATCCTCGAAGCCCAGACTCGGGGCCGCAGTCGCTGAAGCTGGGTGGAAGAGGAGCCCCGACCTCCCCCTCCCCCCCGAGACTTTGGCTGACTCCACAGGAAGCAGATGAACCAGAGCAAATCAGGTTCTGTTTCCACTGGAACCCAGAAACACGAGTCAGACGCCCTGAGCACGAGAGGTTCAGAGACAGCGAGAAGTGGGTGCCACGTGCTGAGCTGACACCACGGGGTCAGCTGCCCAGTTCCCAGGCCGTCCCCGCGCTCTGGAGCTGACCCCTGTATGTGCTCCGTTGCGGCCATGACCAGCCACCACCGACCAATGGCTGGGAAGCACACACGGTGATCATCTCACAGCTCAGAGGCCACAGTCCAGCATGGACGCCACCGCCTGCCGCTCCTCCCTGGAGGCTCCGGCAGGAAAGCCCGCTTGGCCACCGGCTGGTGACAGAACTGAGCCAGGGGCTGCAGGACTGCGTTCATCCCTTGCGGCACCACCTGCGGGCATGCCCGGCTCCAGAGGCCTCAGTGCCGCGGACCCTGGACGGGGGGGAGACCCGCTCCCGGTCTCGGAAGCCGGTGGCAGAGGCAGAGCACTCTCAGGCTCTGAGCTGCTCTTCCGTGTGAGGACTCGTGGGTGTGGGCCACCAACATAATCCAGAGCCTACTTCAGGGTCCTTTCATCTTTTTATTTTTTAATATATTTTTACTGATTTCAGAGAGGAAGGGAGAGGGAGAGAAATAGAAACATCACTGACGCCCTACCCGGTGTGGCTCAGTGGGTAGAGCGTCGGGTAGAGAGGAAGGGAGAGAGTTAGAAACATCACTGATGAGAGAATCATTGATCGGCCGCCTCCTACACGCCCCCTACTGGGGATCGGGCCCACAACCCGGGCCTGTGCCCTTGAGTGGAATCGAACCTGGGACCCGTCAGTCCTCAGGCCGACGCTCTATCCACTGAGCCACACCAGCCAGGGCTCAAGGTCTTTAACCTTCGTTCCCGGACCCCACGGGTACCTTGAGGGGCTGTGATTCTGGCTGCCACCCCTCCCTGGGAGGCACCGACTCCTGCCCCCCCGCCTGCTTGCCAGAGCCTCTCCTGTCTCCTGAAGTCCTGACCACCCCACGGTTCCCCGACCGGGCCCTTAGGTGCTGATCTTTCCGACAGGAGCCCTCTCCCCTCTCATCGCCGATTCAGAGCCAGCCGCCTCTGCAGAGTAACTGCCTTTTTGAGTCTATCCCGCCATCCCCACTACCCTCCCCAATTGGGAGTGGGCGAGGGAGGGGCCCGCAGTGTTTGCACATCAGCCAATCCCGGCTAGCACACAGTAGGTGCTCGTTCAACCTGTGGGATATAGACGTGGACCCAACAAGAGGCTGATGGCGCTCTTTCAGCCTCCAGTGCCCTTGCCGTACTTCCCGGCTTGTGGACTCCCAGCAGTGCCTCCGTAGGATCGGGTCATTTTTGAAAATGTACAAAATTAAGATAGCCCAACGGCACCCAGTCAGGCCCACTGTCCTTCCCCATTGGGGCGCCCCTCCATCCCGCTTCCCCTTGTGTAGGTGACATTGGAGAGGCTGTGACATTGGGGGGTGCACAGCCAAGAGGAAGGTGAATCGGGGACTGTCGCTGGCTGGGTTCTCCGGGAAGCGGACTCTAAGCCGGAGCTCACGGGGAGCCCTTACAGATGGGCATCGGGGAGGGAGGGACCCGTGTGGCGAGGCCCCGGGCAGCTGGGGGGGCGGGGGGCGCGGCGGCACCTCTCCCACAGGGAGGCCCGTGGTTTGGGGTTCGAGGGGCATGATGTTTGCTCTGCCCGTGGCTCAGCTCACTGTCCCTGCCCCACAGAAAGGGCCTCCAGGCGCCCCCCCTCTCACCCCCGCGGGGCGGGACGGAGGCCAAGGTCCTGCGTTTAGAACCCGTCCCAGCGCCCAAGGTGAGCAAACCGCGGCCGGGCGGGGAAACGAGGCTTGACGTGTGCAGCCCGGTCCGTCTGTGGAGAAGGGTCCCCCTCACAGCGACAGCGCCTTAGCGCGCGGAGAGAGGCCTCTTAACCACGGTGACGGGGACACAAGCCGCACTCGGCCACGCGAGGAGGAGGCGGCGTTGCCTTCCTGTCTCTGTGCGGGAGCCCTCATCCTACAGAGGCCGGCAGAGCGAGCCGCGAAACGGGGAGCATTACAGAAACGGGTCGGGGTGCCGTTGCTTCCTCCTTGGTCTAGCTCCCTCGCTTCTGTTTCTGAGTTGGTAATGTCACGTGGTGTTGCTGGAACGGACACCCTAAAAGTGCACAGGCTCAGCAGCCACATGCAGGGCTGCCTGTGGCGGAAGGGAGAGGGGAAGGGGTGGGGTCCCTTTGGGAGGGCCTGCCCTCCCTCCACTTCCTGGGGCCTTGGAGCAAGGGCCACGCAGGTGCCAGAGCACAGGTGTGAGACACCACCGAGAGGGAGGCAGCCAGGGCTCCCCCCGCCCCCACCCAGCTCAGGCCCCGAAGCCCAGCTAGGAGCCCTGGCTGGTCTTCACCTCTGGGCCTCCCTCCCGGGACCAAAGTCTGACCCCCCCACCCCCTGGGGGCCTCCAGGGGAGCCCCAGAACAGCAGCTATGTTTCTGGGTGAAACCCTTAGGGAGGAGGGGTCTGTTGGGGGGGCAGTGAGTCAGCGGCTGGTTCTACACGGAGGAGGGGACGCAGGGAGAACAGACACACAGTCCCGGCCTGGCCCAGCGCCTCAGGCCTTCCCACCCCGGCGGCCACCAAGGCTGAGGCGAGGGTTGGGTCACCCACACTGGGTGGGAGCGCCCTTTATTTGCCTGGGCTGCCGCGTGGCCAGATGCTGCAGGTGGGCCTGGATCTGCGCCAGGAGGGCGTCCAGCATGTGCAGGACCGTGAGCAGCAGGGCCTGGTCGGAGATGGTCTGCCGCCTGCAGGGCCCGGAGGGGTGAGCCGTCACCTGCAGGAGCTGAGAGGACCGAGAGGTGGGCTGGGGCGTGGCGAGGGGCACCCCTGGGGCTGGGGCAAGGGGCTCCTGAGGGGGAGCTGGGTGATGGAGGTTCTGGGGGCTAGAGTGGCCATGGGGCCCTTGGGTGCTGGATGAGGACTAGGCATCGAAGGGAGGTGGAGGGGCAGGGTCCTGGCCTGGGACACGGTCAGGGACCAATGGGTGTGGATATCTGTACGGACCCTGGGGTGTGGGGGGGCAGCAGGGGCCCCACAGATGTGGGCAGGAGGCCGGTGGGCGGCGGGGCGGGTTGAGGGAGGATGGGCTCCCCGGGTGTCGGTCCAGGGAGGGGCTGGGGGAGCAGCGAGGCCCTCACCTCGGTCCTGGCGCCCTGCGGGCCCTGCCTCCACAGCACCTTGCGGCCCACCATCAGCACCATGGCGCTGGTGAACATGACCCCTGCCACCGAGTAGATGGGGTTCATCCCCAGGCCCATCCAGTGGCCAGGACAGCCCAGGCTGACCCCACAGCTGTCCAGGCTGCTCGGCTGGCACCCCCAGGGCTGCAAGTCCAGCCCCACCTGGTACCACAGGGGCCGAGACCAGGCCTGGGAGGGGGCAGACTTGGCCAGGAGGAGGAGTAACAGCAGGAAGGACGGTGCGCACCGCATGGCGACAGCGAGTGCCAGCAGAACCCAGGGCTTGGGCGCCTGGCAACGGGCAAACACCCCTCCCCCGCGGCAGGCCGGGTGGGGGCCGTGGGTTCCAGTGGGGGGGGGCGTGGCCTTCCAGGAAAGTGGAGTGGGGGCTGGGGGTGGAACAGTGCCAGGCCTGGAGGGGGGCGGGCAGGCTTGGGGCCCAGGACGGAGGGAACGGCTCCTTTCCCCTCCCTACTCCACACCTAACACCCACCCCCTAAAATTCTAACGCAGCCCCCATGCTGTGCTTCTGCCAGCTACCCGCCTGCCGAGCGCGGAGTGAGTGCTCAAGAGCGGGGCCTGCCCGGCAGGCGTGGCTCAGCGGTGGAGCATCGAACTATGAACCAGAAGGTCAGGGTTCAATTCCTGGTTGGGGCCCATGCCCGGGTTGCAGACTCAATCCATCTCCAGTGTGAGGCCTGCGGCGGCAGCAGATTGGTGGTTCTCTCGCCGTTCATGTTTCTAACTCCCTCTCTGGAACCAATAAACATATTAAAAAAACAGAACAAAAAACGTGGGCCCTCCCTCTCCGCTCCCCCGCGTCCTCGCCTCCCCTCCCGCCCGCTCTGAGCACACCTGTCCCCGGGAGCACGGCCTTCACTCCTAGGCGGGCAGCTGGTTCCCGTCCACGTGCGACCTGCTCAGACCTCCCCTCCGTGACAGCAGTGCCTTCGCCCTCACGTGACCGTCCCTTTCCTCCCTAGCTTTTCTGAGGGGCTGCGGGCGCTCACGGAGGCCTGCCCTTCGCTTGGCACGTTGGCACGTCCGCTTCACTCAGCCAGTATTTACCAGGCACTGCCACGCGCCAGGCACAGTCCCGGGGCCAGGACGCGGCTGGCAGAGCGGGCAGACAGCCCCGCCGTCCCGGACGTGGCGCTCCCGCGGGAAGCAGAGCTGGTCAAGGTGACTCCTGGCTGGGACGGCATGCCCCGCCCCACCCCGCCCCACCCCGCCCCGCGCACTGGGGGCATTTCCTCCTCCGCCTCACACAGTAACCCAGGAGGCACCAGGAAGCGGGTGCTGGTACAGCCCCCCCGCCCCCCACCCCTTGGCTGGGGAGGAGACACCAGGCCCGGGCTCTAGGGCCTCGCACCCCAATCACGAGTTGCTGCAGAAAGCCTACTGCTGCCCACCGGCCATAGGCCCAGATGTCAGTATTTTACTTTATTTTAAATGTTTTTATTGATTTCAAGAAGGGGGAGAGAGAAACATCCATGATGAGAATCATCGATCGGCTGCCTCCTGCACACCCCACCCAGGAGATGGAGCCCGCAGGCCAGGCACGTGTCCCTGACCGGAATCGAACCCGGGACCCTTCAGTGCCCAGGCCGACGCTCTGTCCACTGAGCCTCACCGGCCGGGGCAGAGGGTGGCGTCTCAGGCGGAGATTCGGCTGACGTTGCCCTGCAGAGCCCAGGCGACCTAACACAGCGGCATTTTCCCAAGCCGATCAGCGCTGTGCACTCTTACTTCTGTGCTTCCTCCCCGGTTCTCAGACACCCTCCGGGCTGCCCAGGGGACGCTGCCCGGCCCTACCGGGGACGCTGATCCTTCCTGAGGCGGCGGATTCTGGGGACTGTACCATCCACGGGCCTGGCCCACAGCCCCCTGCCCACGGTGTGCCCTCCCCGCCTGACCTGCCTTCTCCACGCCTCACTCCCGACGCTGAATGCCAGTTCCCACTGTGGGGCATAAGAAGAGTCAGGAGCCAGGGCCTCAGCCCCCTGGCACCCGCCAGCCACAGCAGAGCCGGTACTGGGCAAAGGAGCCTTTATTCCTGAAGCTGGAAACACTCCCGCCCTCCCGGGACAGCACTGCGTGGGGTCAGGCCCTCCATCCCTGAGTTGCGTGTGTGTGCGCGTGCGCGCGGAGGGGACTCCCGAGTGACATCCAGAGCAGCCCAGGGGCGGGGGTCCTCACAGCCTCCGTGTGGCCCCCAGAGGCGGGCCGTCTCCACAGGCGGCAGCGTGGTCAGAGCTTGGTCACCTAGCGGGCAGCGGAGGGGAGCGCCGTCAGTTAGCGAGGGCAGGTGCTGCCTCCCCCGACCTGCCCCCTGTCTGCCAGCTCCATCTCAAAGCAGGAGGGAGGGGAAGGCTGGGACCCCAGAGCTGGGGTCAGGGTGGGGACGAGCCATAAGCAAGCAGAGCTCAGCGGCCAGGGCCCAGCTCACCAGAACAGGGCTGGCGGGGCCGGACCGCGGGTGCTGGAGGGCAAAGAGGACAGCGTCGTGGACAGAGGCGAAGAGGTGCTGCTTAGAGATGGACGCGTCGAAGAAGTGCCCGGCCTCCAGCTGGGCGACCACAGGCGCTGTGGGCGAGGGCGGGTGTCTCCTGACTCCAGAGCCCCCCCCCCCCCCCCCGCTGCAGCTAAGCCTGCGTCACTCGTGACCCTTGACCCCTGCCTTCCCGGAGATGCCTCCTCTGGCCTCCAGTTTCAGGGAAGGCTTTTTCCTGGAGCCCCACCCTATTCCCACACCACTCAGGGCCCCACCCCACGCACCTTGGCAGCCTGCCACGTACACCTCCACCTCAATCTCCCGGAAGTCGCGGAAAATCTGTAGCGGAAAGGGGGGCCAGGTTCAGTGGGGGCCGGGAGTGGGGGTTCTGAGGGAAGCTCAGGGGTCGGGGGGGTCAGAAGGCTCAGAGGACTCCTGGAGCTGGTTACGGGTCAGGGGAGAGGCTTCGGGGCCTTGCCCGCCCCCCCAAGGCGCCCCGGCCCTTACATTCTTCAGGCTCTTGATGCACACCGTGTCCACGAAGGAGAGGGCGCCCAGGTCCAGCACGAGGCTGTGGAAGGCGGGCGGGGGCAGGCCCAGGCCCTTCAGGGTGTTCCCGCCTGGGGCCTGCGCGTCTTCTTGCCCGCTGGCCGCTGGCTCCGCTAGTTCGTGCCCCGTGCTCACCTGCTGGGGAGCCAGACACCTTCCAGGCTGCGCCGGGGTGAGGGCAGGGGACCCGCACAGACACGCAGGGACACCGGGCAGATGCGGGACAAGCATGAAGCACCCACACATACGGGGTGTGTAGGGGACACATGGCATGGACATGCATGCAGACAGGAGGGACACTAGGGGACACAAGAGAGGCACCCCCTGACGTGCACATCCTGTTACCTCCTGGGTGCAGACTTACTTGGGACACTTGAGAAGGGAGGTGCTGGGGGGCCGTGTCCCCTCCTCAGGCAGGGCGGAGGGACAGGGGGCTGAGAGACAGACCCCAGGCACCCCGTACCCCCGCCCCCTGCAGACACTGCAGCACCTGCCTGCGTCTAAGGGAGCTGGGCGTCCCCTTTGACCCCTCGTCTTCCCCACACACCTCCCTCCCCTCCCCCCCCCCCAGCACAGGCTGTGGGCCTCGATCAGAGCAGAAGCCACAAGCAGAACCCTACGGCCTGGCCCCGGGGACCCCTCCCCAGAGCATCCACCCAGCGCCCCACTCCTCCTGCCCGGCACAAGCACGGGAACGGAGGCAGGCCCCTGGCTTCCCGCACGGGGCACGCCGCCAATATCTCTGCAGCTCAGGGCTGCTCCCCCACCCTCACCTGGGCCTGGGGGCCGTCCACATCGTGGCTCTTGATGGTGCCGTCACTGGTGCTGACATCGATGGGGACAGAAGTGCCCGTGGAGGCAGCGGCCTGGGACGGGGCAGGGGGACAGGAGAGTCATCCCAGCAGCTGGCCGCGGCCTGGCGCTGCCCTCTGGCTTCGGGCAGGAGGCCGGCCAGGAGCCGAGCTTGGGGCCGAGGCCAAGCTGGAGGCGGGGGTGCTGACCAGCCCGGGAACGCCGCACTGGGAGAGGGCTGGGCGGCTTGGCTGCCAGGGGCTCAGAGAGGGGGAAACAAGCCCAGGAGCAGGGGTCAGGGCAGAGGGGTCAGGCAGGAGCCGGGCCGGGGCAGCACCGGGGCAGGGCGGGAGCGCCGGTCACGGGTCCCTGCCTGTTGCTGGGGCTTCTCCTTCTGCAGGCGCTTCAGCTTCAGCTCCTGCTTCCTGAGCAGCTTCTTCTTCCGGGAGATGAGGTAGTCGACGTCCACGCCGCACTAGGGGCGAAGGTCGCACTAGGGGCGAGGGCCGCGCTAGGGGGCACCGGGAGGGGTGTGGGCGCCCTGGGAGGCGAGGCCCCGCCGACCTGACCCTGGACCCCAGCCTCACCCTCTGCTTGAGTGCGTCGCAGTAGAGGTCAGCGTTGGCGAAGTACACAGTAGCCGAGGAGCGGAAGACCTTCACGCCCGGGATCTCCCTGGCCTGGGGGAGGGTCCCGGGGGTGGCTGAGCCCTCTCCCTGGCAGCATCTCCTTCCCCTGCCTCTCCTGCCCTGTGCGCCCCAGTGCCTCCCCCCAACCCTCTGCTCCCCAGCCAGCGGGGATCAGCCTGCAGCCTGCACCACCCTGATCCCCGTCCTGCTCCTGCCCTCTGCCCAGGCCTCCCCGTGGGTCCCCTCCCCTGGCCCTGTGGTCTGTCCTCTACAGGCTGTGTGCAGACCTTCCCCAGCTGCCACCCACGCAGGGCGCAGGCCAGGTCTCTGCAGGGCTCAGCCCTGGACAATGGGTGCCCCGCCCCTCCCTTCCCATCTGGCTGAGCGGCTAGCGCATCCTCCCCTCACTCTGCCTGGTGCTATGTGCTCAGCCCCCAAGGCTCCAGGTCGGGGTGGGGCTGGCTCCTTCCTGAGCCCATCTCGGTGCCCAGCACTTGGCCTGGGACTGCTCAGATCAGGGAATGACATCCCGGTGCCAGGACCCTGCCCTCACACATCCTGGCCCAGCACTGCCTGCAGGACGGGCCGGTGCCACTGGCTGAGACCCCCGAGGCCCAGGCCCAGCTCCGTCACTGGTCCTCCGGCCCTTCCTAGCCCCTCGAACGCTGAGTGGGGGTCACAGAGCCAAATGCCTCCCTTGAAATCCAAGAACCAAAGTGTCCTTGTCGGGCGAGGAAGGGACTCACAAAGGCCCATTGTGTCTCGGCCCCACCCGCCCGGGCTCCCGCCGGCCCTCACCTCCGCGTACTCTGCCACGTCTCTGTACACGTCTGTGTCTGCAATCCGCCCCAGGACAGAATAGTGGGGCCTGCAGAGAGAGCGCGCGCGGGTGGGGGGAGCGCATGAGGGGGGACGAGGAAGAACAAAGAGCCTGGGTCACCCCAAGGTGTGGGGGAGCAGGGGGAGCCGTGTGGATCTCACCCTCACAGTGGGAGGCGGGACGGGGTGGGGGTGGGGGCTCACCGCTGCGTGCGGACCACCACGAGCAGCAGGGAGAAGGCTACCGCCACGGCCAGGCCCAGGTCCAAGTTCAGCAGGATGGTGGCCACAAAGGTCACCAGCCAGATGAGCTGGAAACAGACGGGCGGGGTCACAGGGCCCGCGGGGCAAGGGGGCTGAGGCCCCGCCCTCCCGGGCCCCAGAGCGCACCAGGTCCACGCGGTTCGCCTCCCACAGGGCACAGATGTCCCTGAACTGCAGGAGCATGCCCTTCAGGTTCACGATGATGGTGGCGGCCAGGACAGCCTGCGGGGGCGGGGGCGGGGGCGGGGGCAGTCAGTGCGGGCTGCCTGAGGCTGACAGCCCTGGCCCTGGGCAGGAGCCGGCTGACCCCAAGCACCGGGGCATCACCCAAGCCCACCCCTGAGCCTGACCACTTGGGTCTGACTCTGAACGGTTCTCACCCTTGACCCCTAGAGCTCCAATCTCACCCCAAAGGTCTCACCTGGGACCTGACCAGCTGATCTGAGGCCAGGGCCTGGCCAAGGCCTCACGCCTGTCTGGGTGTGGGTGTGGGTGGGGCTCACCTTGGGCAGGTCTTGGAAGAGTTCCCCGAGTTTGAGGATGATGATGAGGATGAAGAGGGAGGAGACGGCTCCGGCCACCTGGGGGCAGGAGTGAGCGGGCGGGGTCACCAGGTCGGTCTGTGTACAGAGGCTCAGTCCCGCCCGCGCCCCGCGCCCGCGCCCGCCAGCACCCACCTGCGTGTTGCCCCCGGCGCTCTCCTGGACGAGGCTCCGGGACATGGAGCAGCTCACGGGGAAACACTGGAAGATGCCCCCGACGAGGTTGCTGAGGCCCAGAGCCACCAGCTCCTGGGGGAGGCAGAGGAGACGTCACCAGCGGTGCCCGGTCCCCGTGCTGCTGCGTCCCGACCTATACGGCCCCGCCCCGCCATCCCTGCTCCAGAGCCCAAGACTGGCCTGCTGTCCCGCTCTCCACCCTCAGCCCCACATGGTCCCACCTGACACTCCCTCCCCCAGGCCTGGGGTCTCTTGTAACCAGGTTGCCCCTTCGTGTCCCCCCCGTCCCACCCCCAGACCTGGTTGCTGTCCACGCGGTAGCCATGCCTCAGGGCGAAGATCTTCCCCAGCGAGATGGCGATGGCGAACCCCACCACGGCGATGGCGAAGGCGTTGCCCACGAGCTTGGCAAACAGCTGGGGGCTGGGGGCCACGGGGGGCACCAGCCTGTGAGGGGCATCTGTGAGGCCAGAGGAAGGCGCTGCCTGGGCCCAGCCTTCCCTGACCTCCAGGGGCCGGAGCTCACCCTGCAGGGATGCTGCCCACGACATCCACCCCGAACCTGGGCTTGAGGCCCACGCCGTAGGAGATGGCCGTGGCCCCGATGAGCTGCGGGGGGGATGGGGGGGCAGAGGCGGGAGGGGGCTGGCACTGCGGCCGGGATGGAGGGACCCCGCTGGGGACGGGGAGGGAGGGCGAGAGCCGAACCTCCGGGGGGAGGGGAGGAGTCAGTGGAAGGGGAGGTGGACAGGGCTGCGGGGGAGGAGGGAGCCTGCTGACGCGGGGCCTCCTGCGCGGTCCCCCACCCCAGGACCTCTCACCAGCACCACCCAGCGGGGCCGTAGTCCCAGGGTGCCCAGGGGTGCAGCCTGGCTCGCCCTCGCCCGTTCCCTGGGACCGAACCGTGAGCAGCTCCCCGGGGAGCGGCAGGGGCAGGTGCCGCTTCAGCCTGTCGTTCAGCAGCTTCACGGCCACGAGCACCAGCCCGGCCACAGCAGCCGTGACCACGGCGCCCACCACGCTCTGGCCCAGCTTCCAGCCAACCTCCCGCAGCGTCTGCAGGGAGGTGGGGTCACGCCAGCCCTCAGGGTCACGGCCCTGCCCCGCCCCTCCCCCGCCCTCACTCACATAGATGAGGGACAGCGGCCCAGAGAAGCTGCTCAGCTGGAGGCCGAACACGTACTTGAGCTGTGAGACGAAGACCTGCACGGCGGCGGCCGTGGTGTAGCCGCGGACCAGCGGCTCGGACAGGTAAGTGACCACGAAGCCGAAGTGCACCAGGCCCAGCCCCACCTGCGGTCGGCCACAGCGGTCAGCGGGGGCAGGGGTCTGGGGGTGGCTGGACCAGCGCCCAGGGCAGGAGGGATCGGATGGGGGTGCTATGAGGAAGACCGCGAGGGCCAGACACTCAGGGAACTGGTGGGGGGCGGAGAGGGGCTGGTGGGGGTGGGGGCAGTGGGGGACACACCCCTGACGGCTGCACACCTGGAAGAGGCCGACCAGCACGCTGAGAGTGGAGGCCAGCTCCACCCGGGCAGCATCCCGGGCCGTCACGTTGACGGTGGAGTTCAGGGCCTGCATGAAGGCCTCATCCGGGGCCAGGGCTTCCGTCACACTGCCCACCATCACGGACATGACAGCAAAGGTGCCTGCAGGGACAGGCACGTCTGATGGGGCGCGGACGCCGTCCTACTGGGAGCCCTGGCCTTAAGGGAGAGGCGGGCGACATCAGTTCTAGACAGATGTCCCCGGACTCCACTGTGCAACGGAGGCCGTGCTGGGGGTCGGGGGGGAGCCTGGCTCAGGGGCTCCGGGAGCTAGACATGCTGGCCCTGTGCCCTCTGCCTTGTCCCCCCCCCACCCCTCCCCCGGTGCCCACAGCTCAGGGCAGGTGGCTCCCAGGCCCGGCCTGCCGGGGCATGACCCTCAGGCCGTCTCCCAGCTCCCGGCCGCGCTCGGCCCTCCCTCACCCTGCCCGCCACGGAGGGCGTGGGCACCGTCCTGTCAGGCTCCACTCACCCACCGAGATGTGCCGGGAAGTGCCAAACAGGAAGTAGATAAAGACAGGGTAGAAGGAGCTGTAGAGGCCGAACACGGGGGGCAGCCCAGCCAGCAGGGCATAGGCCAGGCCTGCAGGTGGGAAGGGAGCATGTGGGCTTGGAGGCTTAGCCTCGAAAGCATGAGGAAGTCCCAGCACTAGGTCACAGCCCCCGTCCAGGGGCAGGGGTCACGGCCTCAGGGCTATTTTTTGGTTGTATATGTTTTTATTGACTTCAGAGAGGAAGGGAGAGGGAGAGAGAAACATCCATGAGAAACATCAACGGTGGAAGAGAATCACCCATCGGCTGCCTCCTGCACGCCCCTACTGGAGACTGCGCCCACACCCAGGCATGTGCCCTTGACCGGAATCGAACCCAGGACCCTCAGTCCACAGACTGACGCTCTATCCACTGAGCCAAACTGGCGAGGGCTAGGGTTATTTTTTTTTGGGGGGGGGGGTTCCAGGCCGGGGTCACCCCCCGAAGGCTGAGGGTGCAGCTCCGAATCAGGGCCTCACCCTGTGGCAGCTGCATGATGGCCACACTCAGGCCGGACAGCAGGTCGCCGAGGAGCCACTCGCGAACCGGGTACCGGGGCAGCCAGGCCACGACGGGGAGGTGCCGCAGCAGCAGGGCCCGGGCCCGGGCCCGGGAGCACCTGGGGAACACGGGGTCAGTATCAAGGGCAGGGGCTGCCGAAGTCCCCAGGGACCCTCCCCATCCTCGGTCTTACTGCAAAGAGGTTCGCCACGGGCGGGTCCGGGGTGCTGGGCCCCAGCGCCCCAGCTCCTCCAGCTGCTCCTGGTTCAGCAGCGGCCGCTCCACTCGGTAGTCCCGCCTCCTCCACTCCATTGCCTCCGTGGTGGCCAGCCGTACCTGGGTGCCCCTCGGTCTGGGGTGGCGAGACCAGAGACACAGTGAGAGCACCCCTGGCCCAGCCCCCCACACCTCCCCGTGGAACCAGAGTGTCGCCCATCTGACTTCTTGAGGCCCCAAGACCCAGGTGGGTCCAACCTCCAGCTGGCCCCGTGCCCGTGCGTGGCAGGGGTAGTGCCTGAACCTTGGCTGCTGGAGCCTCTTCCTGGGCCAAAGTCCCCCCTCAAGAGACAGCGGGATGAGCACGGGCCACACCTCCAGCCCCGGGGTGTCTGCTCAGCGCAGGTCCCAGGCCGGCTGCCCCTCCGGCCTCCTCCCCTGAGCCCCGAGACCTCCCCCAGCCAAGCTCTGCGCAGGCTGAGTCCTCTCCCAGCTGCCCCCAGAGCCCCTGCGGCTGGCTGGGAGCCCAGACAGGAAGGACCCAGCACGCGGGGATCTGGTCCTCAGGCACACCCCTCTTCAGAGGGCCCCTCCCCGCGAAGGGAAGGAAGGTCCCACCGGAAGTGGGGGCCTCCCCAGGGACAGCCTGGCCCGCAGGGAAGTTTCACCAGCCAGGCACCTCTGTCCTGGGGAGAATCTGACCCCCCGAGGTCCCACCAGGAGAGGGGGCACGACCTCACTTAGGAGCAGGACTTCTTATCTGGGGGAGCTCTCACCTGGAGGGGGGGGGCTCCCCTGGATCTAGATCTCACCTGGAATAAGAACTATTAGAGGGGGTTCACTAGACCTGCCAGAAGCTTCCACCAGCTGGGAAAGTTTCCCCGCAGGGACGGTCCTCCCACCTGGGGAAGCGCTCACCTGGAAGAGAGCTCACGGGGGCACCGTACCCGGAGGAGAGCTATCCCCGGCCGAGAAGGCCGCTCTGACCCAGGGGAGGGTCCCGCTAGGAGCGGGCACTCACCGGGAAAGGCCTGTACCCCGGGCGCCCCGACCGATCGGAGGAGGGAGCGAGCGGTGCACAGACTCGGCCGCGCCGGCTCGGAGATCTTTGAGCCCCGTGTCCCTCCTCCTGAGTCACTCGGGTCTTCCCAACTCGGGCAGGGCCCGCGCCTGCAGGCGGGGCCGACACCCTTGGCCCCTCCTTCGGGTAGAGCTCAGAGGCCCGAACCCCAGCGCTCGGGACCGGGCCAGGGGCCCAGCTGGGTGGGCCAGGCCTCCCCACGGACTCGCTGCAGCGACCTCCCGGCACCCACGCACCCCGCGCGCACCTCCTGGGCGGGCTCCAGGGCACGCCGCTCCCTGCAGCCCCTCGCTGGCCCTCGAGGCCGGGGTCCCGCGGCGCCCGCCCCATCCCTCGCTGCAGCTGGGACGCTGCCCGCAGGGAACTGGCAAAAGCAGGGAAGCGGGGCTGTGCAGGCGGGAAATGGCTGCTCCCGACGCGGCGGCGCCCCCTCTGAGCGACCCCACGCCGGCGCCGCGCGGACACCGGGCCCGAACCGCGCCCCGCACTCACCCCGACGCCTCCGACAGCCCCAAGGCGGGCGCTCCGCCAGCCGCCGGCCGCGGCCGAGGCCGCTACGGGCCGGGAGGCGGGGCTGGGACGCGGGTAAGGTCTACAGCGCGCGCCCGGGAGCCAATCCCCGGGCAGGACGGGGAAGGCTCGGACCAATCAGCGTGTCTGGGCGGGGCCTCGGCGGGGCTCCCTGGGCGGGGCGGGCCTCGGGGGGGGGAGATTTAACTCCTTCTCCCCCGCGGCCCGGCTCCGGCGCTCCGCTTGGCCCTGCCCTCCTTGCCCGAGCGGGTGGGTCTGCAGACCTGGGCCCGCGGGCCCGGTTCCTGATGGGACAGGGCTGATGCCAGGCCCTGGCTCCTTGGGGAGGGCCCCCGTGGAATAGGGCAGGAAAACCCCACGAGGCCGGGGTGCCTAGGGGCCCGACTGGTGACCCCAGCCTTAACCCTCCGTGGGGGTGGGGATCCGGGTCGTGGGGCCGCTCGTGCCTCTACGGGCACCACCCTCAGGCTTTTGCCCTGAGGCCGGCCTGTCTCTGAGGCCGGAAGCCTCCCTTCAACTCTGGACAGACACCCAGACCTGAAGTGAGGCTACCCCCCCAACCCCCTCCAGCCGGGCGGGAATCCTGCTTCCCCTGCCACGCCCCCCAGGTGTCTGCGCGGAACGGAGATGTCCCCACGCCCCACGGCTCCAAATCGCAGAGGCTGGCAGGGGCCGGTGCTGTCCATGGGCTGAAGGGTCAGCACCTGGAGTTCTTCTGTCCCGGGCCATGCGGCCCTTACTTGGGGCCCCAGTCACAAGGTGAGGCCAGAATTGAGGGCAAAGGGGATGGGAACTCTCCCATGAAATGGGGTAAAAATAGCTGAGCATTCTCAGGAGAAGGCCCTGCTCAGATTTCTCCGGGTCAGCCTGGCTGTCGCTCAGAGCCACCTTCTGCCCACCCACAAGAGACAAGCGGCCTGGCCAGGGCCCGGTTGGCTGGAGCCTGTCCTGAGGCACCAAGGTTGCAGTTCGATCCCTGGTCAGGGAACGGACGAGAAGCAACCAATGGCCCTGGCTGGCGTGGCTCAGTGGGTAGAGCGTCAGCCTGTGGGTTCAATTCCCCCTCAGGGCACAGGCCCAGGTTGTGGGCTCGATCCCCAGTAGGGGGCGAGCAGGAGGCAGCTGATCCATGATTCTCCGGCATCATTGATGTTTCTCTCTCCCTTTCCCTTCCTCTCGGAAATCAATACATTTTTAAGAAAGAGAGAGACAATAACCATTTTCTATAGAAGTTTATTCCCAAAACAGAGCGCGGCTTCACGGAACAATGTACACAGACAGGAAGAGGGGCCACGGGCTGAGGGGGGCGGCCCCAGAGAGGGGCATCTACAGAACGTAGGACATAGCAAGGACAGCCCCTCTTCCCACAGCGGACCCCGCAACCCTGCAAGGGCTGGGGTCACTCCGGTCAGGAGAGCGGGCTCCTGGCCGGTGGGATTTGGCACCAGTCAGTAAAGTAGAACCTCCAGTCTCCTTGGAAACTGCCCCCCAAGAGTATCCGTGGAGGAGGGGACTGTGCCCCGCCCCCGCCCCCACCCAGGAGACCCGTTCCTGGTGGTAGGAGGCTGCCTCCCGCCCCGGGCTGCTGTCCAGCAGGCACTCGGCTGACCTTTGGTCTGGGACAGCGAGGGGTCCCACACCCCTGCAGAGGCCAGGGTCCTTCTAGGCGGGCTCCTCCACGCCCCTCGCCCACCTCTCCTACCTTCTACTTGTAAACAAAGGGGTGGGAACATTCTAAACTGTAAACAAAGCGTAAAAAGTTCCAAGTTTTACTGCTGTAAACAAAGGTTTAAAATGTTTTCAATCTCGACCTGTAAACAAAGTAACAAAATGTCCAAGTTCCCAGTGCTGGACCTCAGACAACGTAATAAAAACGGGCGTTTTGTGAACAGGGTCCTAACAGTCATGTCCCCCTTTAGAAGGGAGTGGGGGTGGGCGGGCCACTTCCTCAGCAAGGTGCGCAGGGCCCAGCGTTCCTGTAAACACGGGGCGGGGGCACCTCCGCGGGCAGCTTCTGATCCTGGCTCTCCCTCCGACCCCAGCCCTTCCGGAAGTCCTAGCTGGGGGCAGTGCTGGGAATCAGTGGCACCACAGCCAGCTTTTGCTCAGAGCAGGGGCGGGCGCCCTCTGCGGGAACGTGTGATTGGAGGCCTGGACCCCTCTGGGAGGAGGGAAGCCTGCTCTGTAAACACGGCGCTGCTCCCGGCACCAGCAGCACCAGCAGCAGTCCTCGGTCATAAGGCAGTAACGGCAGGGGCTCCGCACCATGAACACCCAAACCCACGGGGAGGGGCGGCAGAGTGGGCCCCTGTGAGGAGGCCAGGGGACCCTTGTTTCCAAGCCCCACCCCCAGCCTCAGGAGTTTGCATCCAAGAAAAAGCAAAGATCAGTTCTGTCCTCGGGGCCCTGACGATACTCAGATCCACCTGCGGGGACAGGAGGGTCTGCAGGCATCCACCCCAGTTAAGAGGAGAGAAAAGAGCATGGAGTTTGCGGGGAACCCCACTGGAGTCAAACTCTGCACCTTTCCCGGCCCCGCCCCTCCCAGCCCAGCCTCAGAACCCCAGGCAACAGAAAAGCTAAAAAATAACATAGGTATATCTCTCTGGTTACAAAGTTACAAAAGTATAAAAGTCCTCCTTCAGTTCCCAGGCCCTGCACGCCTGTCAGTCCCACGCATGCGCACGCTCAGGAGGAGCGCGGCCGCTCAGCCCCGCAGCCACGGGGAAGCTGGGCCGCCTGGGGTCCGCCCAGCTCCTGGGGTCTCTTCGGTCGGCGTCAGCCCGAATCCTCCCCTGCCCGCGGTTCCTCAGCTGCCGGCTGCCCCTCAGGAGTGGCCCTCACTTCGGGGGACTCTGCAGAATCGAACGGAGACACCCATCAGCAAGGCCCTGCCTCTGAGCACTCAGCAAGCACCGCCTGTGTACAGACCTCCCAGGTGAGGCCTCCGCCTTGCAGAGGGCCTATCACTCAGGCACGTTTTGCGGGTAAGGAAACGGGCTCAGGGGGGCAAGTCACTGCAAAGCTTGAACCCCTGCTCAGTCCCCCGGCTCCCTGCCCCCAACAGCCAGACCCCAAGGTCTGCACAAGGCGAGGCTGCAGGACCCAGATGGGGCTCAGCCCCCTGATCCCTCCCCCAGCATCCTTGCTTCCTTCTCCCCCAACTCTGCTCAGATCCTGGGGGTCCTCCCTCCCCCAAAGCCTTCTCACCCTACAGACTCCACAGAACCTGACTAGCTGCTGCTCCTCCTGAAGACGCAGCTCTGGCCCTGGCCGGCAGTCAGCTGGCTAGTGCTGTCCTGACACCCAGGCTGCACTCACTCCCTGCCCAGGTCAGCACGTACAAGCACCCCAGAGGATGCAGGGACAGGTGAAACAAGTCAGTGTTTCTCTCTCTCTTTTTCTCAAAATCAACAGGTTAAAAAAACTTTTTTAACAAGTAAAACTCCTGCCGAAACCGGTGTGGCTCAGTGGGTAGAGCGTCGGCCTGCGGACTGAAAGGTCCCGGGTTCGATTCCGGTCAAGGGCATGGACCTGGGTTGTGGGCTTGGTCCCCAGTAGGGGCGTGCAGGAGGCAGCTGATCAATGTTTCTCTCTCATCGATGTTTCTAACTCTCTATCCCTCTCCCTTCCTCTCTGTAAAAAATCAATAAAATATATTTTAAAAAATAAAACAAAAATAAAACTCCACCCTCCTTTTGACTGCTAAGACCTGGCAACTCCTGCTCCTCCCACGGCCTCCCTGACACCTATGTATGCAGCTGCTCCAGGTGTGTCCGCCATCCCCTACCCCACAGACGCCCACGGGCACTGGAGATGCACCAGGTCCAGCTCAGTGTCTGTGCCCAGCCCCAGCGCCCTCGGCAGGAGGAAGCTGACGTTGGCTCAGTAAAGGATGAGTGAGTTACCATTAAGTGAGCTGTCCAGCCTGGCATGCAAGGGCCATATCCTGGCACTCCTTCCAACCCTCCTCTCCTGCTCCCCCTCAGGCACAGCCTCCTGCCTCCTCCCCGCCCCCTCCCTCTCCCCCCCCAGCTCAAGCCCCTTAGAAGGCCAGGCACCTGGAGGGAGCAGGGAGGGTGCTGGCCCATCACAGCCACAAGCACCGTCAAGCACAGCCCCGCGGCCTGTGGGTTTCTGCCCGCGGCCTATGGCTCCTGGCTGTGCTGAGCCTGGGTGCCCACGCTGCGGCCCGCCCATACCCCATCTGTGGCAGACACAGGGCGTGCACAGGAGATGGTCCTGAGCAGATGGGGGTGCACAGGGACCGGACCCCGCTTACTCTGAGTCGGGCGACAGCTCTGAGATGCTGTGGGACGTGGCCGAGCGCGGCGTGGAGGGCCCCAGCGCGGAGGCGGTGGCGGAAGGCGTGGCAGTGGTGTGGGGGCCCGAGGGCGAGCTGGAGGACTGCACGGAGGAGGAGAGGGCCGAGGAGTTGAAGGAGGCGAGGATAGAGGAGAGAATGTCCAGCTGCTCGGTGGAGGGGCCGCGGGCCGGGTCCTCCCGGACTCGGAGCAACTGTGAGGGGGGCCCCAGGCCTTCCCGCGAGGGGTGCCGGCTAGGCACCTGGTCCAGCCGCTCCCCTGAGTTCGAGCTCCTGGACAGAGAGTCCAGGGGCCGGGATGGCAAGAGGGGGTCCCTTGAGAGCTGCCGCTGGGGAGACAGGGGCAGAGGCGGGGGCTGTGGGTCCCGGTCCCGGGCGCGGTGGGGCGGAGGCAGCGTGCGCAGCCACTCGCAGGGCGCTCCCAGGTCCAGCGCATCCCGTGACCTGAAGCGGCCGGCCGCGGCGCCGGCGCAGTCCCGGGGTGGCTGCCTCCGCGGCAGGGTGCTGCCCCGATCTCTGGGCTCCGGGCGGCCCGGCACGGCAGCCAGGCGTTCCTGGGAGCCCGGCCGACTGAGGGCACGCAGCAGAGGGCCTGGGGCCTCCTCCAGCCGCTCCCGGCTCAGCTGCCGCCGGAGGAGCAGGTCCAGCTGTTCCCGGGAGGAGTAGCGGCTGGCCGGCTGCGAGAGGCTGCCCGAGCCCCCTCCGGCACAGATGCGGCCGTAGGAAGCCGCCGGCACGGCGCGGTGGCCCAAGGTGGCTGTGCGGCACCAGGACAGCTCCGGGGTGCCTCGGGGCTGTGGCACCAGTGGGCATTGCAACCGGTTCTTTAGGATGCCTGGGGGGGAACAATGGGGGACAGGATGTGTGCAGGGGGCAGGGACTCCCTGGGTCTAAGGACGTGGCAGCCTTGAGGTCCCTGTGACACAGGGTTGGGGGCAGAAACCCCTTGGGAGAGGCACAGAGACAGCCCCTGGGAGTTCCAGAGGTAGCTGGACAGGGCCAGCTGGGGAGGCGGCCATCGCCTGGGCCAGGAAGGGACAGTCCCCGTGTGCGGGGTGGAGACAAACCTCCCCCCACCAGGTTGGGGTGGGGGCAGCCCCAGGTCCTGGTGATGCAGACAGGGTCAAAGGGCAGAACCCCCTGGGGCTGGAGCAGGGGCACTCCCCGGGGTCCCCGTGGTGCAGAGTCAGGACAGAAAGCCCTTGGGTTGGGGGGCCATCTCTAGGGGCCCCTGTCCAGCAGGGGAGGGGGCAGGAGCTGAGGCCTGAGGCACAGGAGCTCCGGGGCTCGCAGGACGCAGATGGGGCTGGGGAAGGAACCCCTGGGCTGGGCAGGAGGCCTGGGGGTTTCCGTGGTCCACACCGGGGCGGGCAGGCGATGCGCACCCATGACGGCGTCCCCAGGGACTGTGGTGCAGGGTTGGGGAGTGGAAACCCCCAGATCGGAGCAGAGGGAGCACTCAGGACCCCGTGGAGCAGTCTGGGTTGGGAGGGTGGAACCCCGAGTCAGGACATGGGGTCCCCGCAGTACAGGCCAGGCCAAGGCTCGCACCTTTCCTCTGGCGCTGGGCCCGGCCCAGGGAGGTTTCGTCGCCGCTGGTCACGGCTGCGTCCGGCGGGTGGTTGTTGGCCGCGTCCTTGCTGGTGCCCAGCCCGAGGCGCCTCTCGGAACCCCAGGCCTGCAGAGCGCAGGGCGCAGCCTCACACTCCCCCAGGGCGGGCCAGTAGGACAGGAGGTCACTGCCGTCCACATCTGCAGAGCCAGGGCCGTGACAGGACCCGGTGGTTCATGGCCCCTGCGGCCCCGACTCTGACCCCTGACCCCAACAGCTCCCAAAACCCTGGCTGTCCTGTGAGCACAGGTGCGAGCAGGAGGCGGCTCTCAGAGGTCGATGAGCCTTCGGGGGGACTAATGCGCCCTCCCTCTCAGCTGGAGGTGGACAGAGAGGAGGGGGGAACCTGATGCTGAGAGGAGCCCCACCCCAGGGGAGCCCGGGGCTGGAGGGGTGTCGAGTCACCCAGAACCCCGACCTGCTCTCCCAGCACCGGGCCTCCAGGCACAGGACACGCGGAGGCAGGAGGGGAGGGGAGGGGAGCGCCAGTCCGGATGCCTGGCTCCCAGCGTGTCGGCCCCAGGAGTCCTCAGGGATAGGAGGGTCCCTGGATCACGCCCAAGTGGAAGGGGGTCTCCTGGTCCCCGGGGTCAGAGGGCCACGTCACCTGTGGGGTGGCTCAGGAGCCTCTCGCTCTGGGCGGCCTGGCAGAGCGGACGCTGGAGCCGCCCCCGTGGCCGGCCACTGTCCTCGCTCTCTGAGGACGGGATGGACAGGCTCCTCTCCTCCTCCAAGGACAGGTCGCTGTCCGAGTCGGAGTCTGCACCTGGGGTGGGAGGTCACGGGTGGGAGGTCAGAGGAGGAAGGCCCAGCGTTGAGGTGGGGAAAGGAGGGACTTTGGGAAGGAAGGGGCCAGGGACCTGGGACCTGAGAGAGCGTAAGGGGCGAGGGACAGAGGGCGGGGACCTGTTAGGAGAACAGGCTGGGTGCTGGGTGCCTCCTGGGGCGGTGACCTGGGGGCTGGCTCCCAATTTGGGACAGAAGAGGGGGAGGCGGGGTGAGACGTGTCTCCCTCCCCCCCACCCGGGCCCCCACCTCCGCCGGCGTCTCGGTGGAACATGGCCACGTCCAGGTCTGTGGGGCCGGCGTGAGCCTGGAGGCTGTGGTCAGTGTGGTCCGCTGCCGAGCCATGTCGAACCAGGACGTTGTCCCTGGAAATGCAGCCCCTCCATTAAAAAGGGCGCGACGGGTGCCCGGAGGCCGGGCGTGTGCGTGCCCGTGGAGGGCTCCGAGGGCACCCGGGGCGAGGCAGGGGGCCTCGGGACAGAGGCGGCCACAGGGGCCCAGCTGGGCCCGGCAGCGCCCACCCCGGGAACGCGGGCTGGCCGGAGCTGTGCCCTCCGCTCACCTGAGGCAGCCCCGGCCCCGCTGGCTGTCCTGGTCCTGGGCGCGGCCGGAGCGGGCGCTGCTCACGGAGGAGACGGTGGAGGCGCCCAGGGTGATGCGGATGAGGCCGCTCTCCTCGAAGAGGGCCGTGTTATTGTAAACCCCAGGCCCCTGCGGGGAGACGGGGGTGAGCCCACCCGAGAGAAGCCTCGAGCCCTGGCCCCCCCGCCCGGAGAGCCTCCTACCGTCCCAGGCGCGGGCCTGGCCTCCTCGGGCACCGCCTTCCTGCGCAGACAGGCCGGTGCCCAGGCGGCCCGGGCATCGGCATCCAGGACACAGAAGAGCAGCAGCACGGCCAGGCCCTGCGGGCGAGGGTCGGCAAGACTTAAGTGAGCGAGGTCAGGGCGGAGGAGGCCCCGGGCCAGCCAGGGCATCAGCCCAGGTCCGAGGGACACGAGGGACGTGTTGGGGAAGGTCAGTGTGGCCAGGAGGCAGGCGGCCAGGAGCCCGGGTGTGGGTGAAGGCCGTCCAGGCCAGCACCCCGCCTGCTGCCAATGCCCGCCCAGGAGCGGCCCTGGAGCGCCGTCAGGCCCGGAGACAGGGCCGCCAGCCTGACCTGGAGCCCGCAGAGCCCGGCGTGGAGGTAGTGGAAGGCCAGGACGCTGTGGTTGACCGCCAGGAGCCCGAAGAGCCAGGAGGCGCTGACCAAGAGCAGGAGCAGGAAGGAGCTCCGAAGAGTCCTGCGCAGGAGCGTGGAGGGACACGGGACACACGGGGTCACATGGGAGTCACACAGGGCTCGTGGGGGGACACGGGACACGTGGGAGTCACACAGGAGGCAGCACGGGGCCAGGCAGGGGACACAGGAGGAGGAGAGTTCACACAAGAATGTGGAGGTGTTGGGAAGACGCTGGGGGAGATGAGGGGCCAGGAGGGGACATGGGGAAGCACGCAGAAAGCGGGCATGAGGGAAAACAGGGAACATGGGTGGGAACCCATGGGCACGAGGCCCAGTGAGCCACCCGGCCAGGGAGATTCTGGGGAGGCAGCAGGGCCAAAGCACGCGTGGGGCCAGAGCGTGTCAGCAGCCCCGGGCAGCTGGCTTCCTCCCCCACCCAGAACCTGGGGCCCAGCCTGGCCAGGAATGTCCCAGGAGCCCCAGGCCCCGAGCAGGAGGGGAGAACCCCCAGGGCCCCAGGCGGCCAACTCACAGCGCAGACGTCTTCTTAGCCTCCCTCTGCCCGGAGGCGCAGGGCGCGCGGGCAGCCAGGAGAAACATGGTCCCGTTCATCTGGACCCACGGCCGGACATGGGCACCCGGGGGAGGCCAAGAGACAGAGATGGTGAGAGAGAGAGAGAGACCTCGATTCACGGGGGGGTGGGGGCGGGAGGGGCAGACCCAGAGAAACACCCGTGGCACAGAGATCCGAGACAGAGACAGGAAACCAGAGGGGGACTGAGATGGAGAGACAGGGAGGCCGAGGTGGGAGGGGCAGCCATCTCTGACCCCCGCCTCCAGCTCCATGCCCGCGGCATGGGGACCAGTGGGCCGAGCCAGGAAGCCTGCAGACTGCCACCCGGCACCCCTCCCTGACACCCCTCCCTGACACCCCTTCCTGGCACCCCTCCCCTGACACCCCTCCCTGGCACCCCTCCCCTGACACCCCTCACCTGCTGCTGCCCACCCCCCAAGCGGAGCACACAGGTGGCACCGAGTGCAGGGCACTCACCACAATGACAAGGACGACAGGGCCTGCGAAGCTCCAGATGAGGGGTTCATGGACCGAGATCCAGCAGAAGTCGGGGTTCCCATAGCCCTCAGGGTCCAGGCCGACGGCAAGGCCTGGGGGGCGGAGGAAGGGGCGTGTTTTAGACGCGCTGAACCTCCAGGGATGGGAGAGCCAGGGCGGCGAGCAGAGCAGGTCCTCCCAGAGCAGGCGGCATGGGGGCTGAGGCTGGGGTCACAATGGGGACGGGGGGCGGGGACAGGCCCTGTGAGGGACAGAGGTCCGGGGTCACAGCCTGGACGCGGGCAGGGCGCTTACCCAGCAGCACAGCAGGCACGCCCCAGCCCAGGGCGTGGTAGAAGCGCATGGCGCCGCGGTCCACGTTGCGGGGCTCGACCTGCACGCGGTGGAGGTGCAGCCCCTGCACGAGCAGCCACGCGAAGGTGCTGAGGAAGAAGTAGTGCAGGAGGATGGCCACCGCGGTGCACGCCAGCTGGGGGAGGGGGCGCGTCAGCACGCTCCGGCCGCCGCCTCACGCCGCCAGCCCCCCGCCTCTGCTCTCCACCGCCAACCCCTGCATCCAGCACCTGCCCCAGGGCCCTGCCCCACACCCGGCCCGGCGGAGCCCCCCGACCTCTGACCCTGAGCCCTCCTGACCGGCCGTCACCAGGACACAGGTCCCCTGACCCTGACCCTGCACCTGGTTGTGGGTCCTGTGGATCCCCAGCAGGAAGAGGAGCTCGGCCACCCCCAGGGCGGCCGCCACGTGGGCGTGGATCCTCCGTGTGTTGGACTTGAGGCTGCGCAGGCTCAGCAGGAGGGCCGCGGTCAGCAGCAGCGCGGCCACCGACACGGCCACGGCCACGTGAGTGAACACAGCCAGCAGCTCCAGGTCGCCCTCTAGCCGCTGTGGGGACAGAGGTGACCGTCGGGGTGCTGCGACCCCTGCCCTTTGACCCTCCCACTTCCTCAGGGCCCTGAACACAGCTGCACCTCACGGGGGGAGGCGTCCATGAGGACCCCGAAGGTGCCCGTCCGGCTGCAGCGACACCGTGCGTGGGACCCGTTCCTGGACACCAGCTCGCAGTCCCGTGCCGTCCACACTCCGTGCTGGTCCGCCCTGCGGCCACGGGCAGTGAGACCCACCAGCGGCTCGGAGGAGGGCCCGTCGCCATGCAGGGGGTGAGAGGGCAGGAGGGGCCCAGGGTGTCTGGAATTGGGGAGCAGCATTCCTGGGGGGCTGGGTGCACAGGGGCGTGCATGGGGGCCCCAGGGGCAGGTGGGCCTCCCAGGGGCTAACGGGCCCCAGGGCTTCCCGCGGAGGTCCTCACGGGCCAGGCGCGTCCCACTGCACGCAGATGGCCTTGCTCCGGTTCGCCGTCTGCAGCAGGCGGAACTCCAGGCTGATGGGGGCCTCCAGGGCGCCCTGCAGGAAGCTGCGTCCGTGGAAGACAGCCACGCTGACCACCGGGGAGTTCATGACGGGGTGCTGGGGGAGCCTGAGGAGACACCCGCCTGGGCCTGAGCACCGCGGCCCGCCCCAGCCCTGGCTGCCCACCGCGGGTCCTCAGGCCGCTCGCCGGGGCTGAGTCCCGTCCGGGAAGCCCCCAAGTGGGTGCTGTTCTGAGACCCCTTCAGCCTCTGCGGGGGTCGTGGGTCCCCAGAAATGGCTGGTTCTCTCCGGCGAGGGGCTTCAGACCACTGCCCAGCTGGGCTCCCGCCACTCCCACCGGCCTCCCCTGGCGGCCTGTCTGCCGGCCTCTCAGCAGCCTGCCTGCTGCCCTGGCTCCCACCCTCTGCCTCAGGACCACCCCCAGTGCCCCCCGCACCCCCCCGCACGCCGCGGGGACCGGGCAGCATGGACCAGGCTCCGGCGCAGGGGAGCAGCTGTGTGACCACGAACCTGCTCACTTGCCCACCAAAACGGGGTTGGGGGAATGAGGCTGGGTAGAAGCTGCAGGAAGCTCAGGGTGAGGGGCCTGGCATAGCTCCCCCCCCTCCCCCCCGCCCCGTACCTGGCGCCCCGGCGCTCGGCCTGGAACTGGGCGGGGAGCAGCCCCCCCAGCGTGCGGTAGACCAGGAGGGTGACGATGGAGGTCCCCGGCTCCGGCTCGGGCTCCAGGGCAGGCGGCGGGGGGGCCACGCTTGGAGAGCTGGCGTTTTCCACGCCGCCGCCTGTGGGCAGAGCTGGCGGGGGAAGGGGAGGAGTTGCTGTCAGTGACCTCCGACCCCGAGCACCTCCAAACCCAGCTCTCAACCCAACCCCGCACCCAGCAAGGGGCTTCCTTCCCTGCAGGCCCAGAACTGGGGATGGGGAGCAGGAGCCCGTGAGGGAACATGGGCGCCCGGGTCAGGCCCTGGACATCGGCCCAGGAAGGTCCTCAGAGGCGGCGGCAGCTGGGAGGCGAGTGCTGCGGCCCAGAGTGGGGGGGAGGACTGACGAGGGAGCCGCTCCCAGGGGACCTGGCGGGGGGTGACATGGGGTCCGGCTTGGGGAAACGGGACCCGGCCCAGGGGTCACCCCAGGGCACTCACCGTCATGTGGGGACAGCCGAGGGGACTGGGAAGGCAGCAGTACATGGGTGTGAGGATCCCAGGCATCCTGACCACGGAACAGGTTGCTATGGTAACGAGGGTAGCGGCGGGTGCCCCGGGATGGACTGGGGTGCTCCATGCGGTCGATGCTGAGCACTGCCCAGGAGGAAGAGGGGTGAGGCGGTCAAGGGTTCCTCCCCAGGCCGGGGTCCCGCTCCTTCCTGCCCACACCCAGGGCCTCCCTGCTACCAGCGGAGCCCGTCCCTGCTGAGGGTGCAGCCCAGTCCTCAGACCCCAGGTCCTCACCCTTCCGCAGCCCCTGCCCACCCCCCGCCACATACTGATGTTGGGCGTCACCAGCCCCACAGGATTCAGGTACGTGAGCTCCATGTTCCTGGCGAGCGTGGCCGCATACTCCTCCAGGTGCCGCACCAGCCCCGCGCTGCCGGGGGACTCCCCGGGCGCCCGCCGCCCCAGCGCGGCCCACAAGTCCCCAGTCTCCGGGGCGAGCAGCGCAGAGCCTGCCCACAGCAGATTCTGGGAGGAGGGAGGAGAGCGGGCTCAGCCAAGTGAGGCTGTGGAAGGGCAGGGCGAGCAGAAGCGTCTGGCCAGGGCTCAGAGGGGCCCCAGCAGGCAGGGGTGGGTCTGGGGGGGCCGAGGAAACGGGAGCCCAGGGCCTTCCCTTCCCCAGGGCCAGGAGGGCCTGGGCGGGGATCCGGGGCTCAGCGTCCAGGGCCAGCAGTGAGTGGAAAGCACAGGGCACAGCCCACCTCATTGAAGTGGGCGTCCTGAGTGGCTGTCAGCCCAAAGCCCTGCTGGTGGCTCTCAGAGGCCAGCAGGCGGGCCAGCAGGCGGGCAGCGACACGGACATCTTGGCTAAAGTAGTGGTCAGTGTGGCCGGTCACCTCCCGCAGCCTCTGAGCCAGCTTCTTGGCCTCCACAGTGTCCAGTGCTGTCCTGTTCAGCTCCAGGCCATCCAGCTGCCGGACAAAGATGGGGTTCGGGGTCACTGGGGCCCCTTCGGCTTTCTCAAAAGCCTCACAGGAAGGGTTTGGCCAGAGGAAAGAGCACCCAGGGAAGGCCGGGCGTGGTGTCTGGGGCCCCACAGGCCTGGGGAGGCGGGGCCGGGAGGTCCGGGCAGTCTCACCAGCAACGTGAGCTCTCGGAAGGCAGGGGAGGTGCAGTTGAAGAGGTCGGGCTCCAGCCAGCCCTGGTCCTCGTCACAGAGCCGCACGGCAGCACCTGGGGGCAGGCGAGCCCTGGTCAGGCTTGGGGCCCGGCACCTTCTCCCGCCTCAGAGGAAGCTGAGTCAGAGACCAGAGGACTGGCCATCAGGCCCTGGACGGAGCAGCCCGCCCCAGCCCAGGCAGCCCCAGCTGCTGCCGGCCAGCTTCCGAAGGCCTGTGGCCATCCTGAACCACCGGCGAGAAAGGGGAGCGTGAGGGCCGGGCTGTGCACACGTCCACACGCACATGCACACACAGGCCAGGAAAGGTTCAGACATGTGGCCCAGGGCAAGCACGCATGTACGCACGCACGCACACCGCCCCCCCATGCTCCTACCTGCACACACAGGTGTGGGGACCAGGACAAGCACACAGACACACAGTTCTCTCACACACACAGAGGCCAGATTCTCTCACACACACACACACACACACACAGAGGCCAGATTCTCACACACACACACACACACACACACACACACACACACACAGAGGCCAGATTCTCACACACACACACACACACACACACACACACACACACAGAGGCCAGATTCTCACACACACACACGCACACACAGAGGCCAGATTCTCTCACACACACACACACACACACAGAGGCCAGATTCACACACACACACACACACACACAGAGGCCAGATTCTCACACACACACACACACACACACACACAGAGGCCAGATTCACACACACACACACACACACACACACACAGAGGCCAGATTCTCACACACACACACACACACACACACAGAGGCCAGATTCACACACACACACACACACACACACACACACACAGAGGCCAGATTCACACACACACACACACACACACACACACAGAGGCCAGATTCACACACACACACACACACACACACACACAGAGGCCAGATTCTCACACACACACACACACACACACACACACAGAGGCCAGATTCTCACACACACACACACACACACACACAGAGGCCAGATTCACACACACACACACACACACACACACAGAGGCCAGATTCTCTCTCACACACACACACAGACACACACAGAGGCCAGATTCTCACACACACACACACACACACACACACACAGAGGCCAGATTCTCACACACACACACACACACACACACACAGAGGCCAGATTCACTCACACACACACACACACACACACACACACACACAGAGGCCAGATTCACACACACACACACACACACACACACACACAGAGGCCAGATTCTCACACACACACACACACACACACACACACAGAGGCCAGATTCTCTCACACACACACACACACACACACACACACACACAGAGGCCAGATTCTCACACACACACACACACACACACACACAGAGGCCAGATTCACTCACACACACACACACACACACACACACACACACAGAGGCCAGATTCTCACACACACACACACACAGACACACACACAGAGGCCAGATTCACACACACACACACACACACACACACACACAGAGGCCAGATTCTCACACACACACACACACACACACACACACAGAGGCCAGATTCTCACACACACACACACATACACACACAGAAGCCAGATTCACACACACACACACACACAGGCCAGATTCTCTCTCTCTCTCTCTCTCACACACACACACACACACACACACACAGGCCAGATTCTCTCTCTCTCTCTCTCTCTCTCTCTCTCTCTCTCTCTCTCTCACACACACACACACACACACACACACAGGCCACATTCTCCAGGAGCACTTTGTGACCCAGCTGGTGGGGGTTTCCATGCAGGTCTTAGCTGCCCGGGTATGGCTGCTGCCGGCTCCCACTGTCCATGCCTGGGGCGGGGCTGTGTAAGAACTGACCTGGACCATGAGGGAGCTTGCAGCCATCACCGAAAGGGACCCTAACCTTAACACAGGGTCCTTTTCCCCCGAGACAGACTCACAGACACGTGCGCAGGCATAGAAAGACACACACACGTGCATGCACACGGATGATCTCTGTCCAGCCACTGCGGGGACCTCAGGCCAGGAGGACGGTGTGGGGGAGACCTCAGGCCGTGGGGAGGAGCCTGGAGGAGCCTCGAAGGCGGAGGGACAGAGGTACCTGCAGGGCCCTCAGGACCTGAGGAGGTGCCCGCCAGGACCTGAGGAGGTGGGAGGGGCGGCCAGGGTCTCCCCGCCTGGGGAGGGTCTCTGAGGACCACGGGCAGCAGAGAAGGGCCCCGGGTCCCCAGACAGCGGACGGGGCCCTGGTTCTCTGAGCAATCCGGAGTCGCTCTGAGACCTCAGGCAGTGGGAGGGTCTGCAGGGGCGTCAGGCAGCAGGGGGATCTGCAAAAGCTCTGGCAGTGGGGAGGGGGCAGCGCACCTGAGCAAACACGTACCCCTTACCTGCACCCCGCAATCCTGCCCAGAAGCCGGGAGAAACAGACGGAGGCTCAGTGAGGTGGGGGGAGGGACACGGAAGCCCTAGGAGGTAGTGAGGGGCCCGCCTGGACCCCACCCCCCTCCCACCTCTGCAGGAACCAGGCCGCCCGTCTCAGGAAGAGAGGCGGCTACAGCAGGCCAAGGACAGGCCCGCCCCACCCTCAGCACTGCACCTGCTCCGAGGTACTCACCCAGGGCCCCCCGGGGACAGGGCACTGCGGCCAGAAAGCCGAACTTGGTCTGAGGCCACCACACACCCGATCTCAGGGACTTGGGGCAGGCGTCATACAGCACTGAGAAGAGGGAGGCACTGAGCCAGGTGGCCAGGGGCAGGGCGGTGACAGCCACACCCACCGCCCTCCACCAGGCTCACAGCCCGCCCTCCCCTGAGGGCCTCACAGGAGCTGGCCCATCAGATTCCGCGACAGGTCACCCAAGTACTTGGGCAAAAGTGAGGCTCCCTGGGTGTGTCTCCTCAGAGAGCCAAGGTCCATCCGCTCGGGGCAGGCAGCGGCCAGAGCTTGCCTTCTGCGCGGGCTGGGAGCCGGCTCACCTCGGCAGCCGCTGGCCGTCACCTCGGCGAAAGGGCTGTCACAGCTGTTGCACTGGCGGCCCAGGGCGCCCGGGCGGCAGGGGCACTGCCCGCTGTGGGGCGCGCACGAGCGCGAGGTGGAGCCCACGGGGTAGCAGTCACACGGGAGGCAGGCGTCACTGCCCCGGGGGCGGTAGTGGAACTCCTGTTTGAGAATGGGTCAGGGCCTGAGGTCAGAGGTCAGCGCTTGCTGGGGGAAGGAGAAGCACCGAGGAGGAAGGGTCGAGAGAACAATGCTCACAGGCCAGAAGGAAGCCGGGCCTCAAGCGAAACTTAAGGGAGGGGTCAGATGTCAAGGACAAAGGACGGCACTTAGGTCACAGGACAGGTAAAGGGTCAGGGCCTGAGTCGGGGGCAGAGGTCAGCAAGCTGGAAAAGAATCACAAATCGTGGCGGGGGCAGAGTCCAAAGGCCGGGGTCAGGGGTCAGGGGTCAGGGGTCAGGGCCCGGCACACCTTGCAGCGGCACTGCCCGTCAGTCTTGTCGCAGTCGGGGTCGAAGCCCTTGTGAGCGTCACAGTTGCAGGGCCCGCAGGCCGGGCTCCCCCACCAGCCGCGTGGGCACTGCTGGTCCGCCCTGGGGGTGCACAGCCAGGTGAGATGCCCCCCGGTATCTCAGTGCCCTCCTAACCCCCCGGGTCCTCCATGACCTCGGCCCCTGGCCCCCTACCTGTGCTCGCAGCGGTGCCCAAAATAGCCATCTGCACAGTCGCAGGTATAGCCGTGGGGGGCCCCTGGGAGGCGCCGGCATGACCCCTGGTTCTGACAGGGGTTCAGGAAGCAGGCGTCCACGCAGCCCGGGCCATAGTAACCTGCAGGTCGGGTCAGAGGACTCAGGACACTGACCACAGGACACAGGAGGGAGGGGCGCCTGTCCTTGGTCTCCTCCTCCTCCTCCAGGCTCTCCGGGTCCCGCGTCTTCAGCAGCCCCCAAGTCATGCCACCACCTGGGCCCTACCTGGCCAGCACGTGCAGGAAAAGGTCTGCCACAGGTCTCGGCAGTCAGCATGGGGCGGGCAAGGCCCGGATGCACAGGCGTTGTCCACGGCACAGCCGGGTTCCACATTCACTCGCTGCGTGGGGGGGTGCAGGGCTGGGGACCCCAAAGGCGTGGAGCCGAGCCATACCCCCTGTGGACACAGCTGGTCTGATGACCCCTGACATGCCGCTCCCTACCCGACCCGACCGCGTGTCCCTCATTCAGCCCAGGGGCCCCGAGTGTGCTGTCCCTGACACTGACCTCTAAGGGTCCGTGACCACCTGAGCTGGACTCTGGCCTCCAGCGGCACAAAGGCTTGACTCGTCTGATGGCTCTGGCACCCCCCTACACCCCCCCGCCCAGGTGAACACAGCGGTCAGGTCCCCGGGCCCTGCTCTCTCCCACTCACCCCGAGGCCCAGGTCACTCCCATGCTAACCCCACCTGGACACAGCCGACCAGCCCCGGGAGAGCCTCCTCTTCGCTGCGGGGGGACAGGCCTCCCACATGGAGTCGCTTTACTTTCAGGCCCTGCAGCTCACTCCCCACCGCCATGGTGTCCTGGGGGAGGGGGCAGTCAGCACTGTGGAGGGGGAGGACCCTTGCCCTCCCCCCAAGACCGTCTTGGCCTTGCCCGAGCCCTGCACAACCACCAGGCTCTGTTCCTTTGTACCGGGGAATGGGCCGGAACAGCTGCTCTCGAGCATGGGGGCCCTGCCAGAGCATGGGGGGTGGGTCAGGAAGGTTTCAACTGGGCTCAGCCCTGGCTGGGTCGGCCCAGTGGATGGAGAGTCGATCTGCAGACTGAAGGGTCCCGGGTTCGATTCCTGGTCAAGGGCACATGCCCGGGTTGCGGGCTCGATCCCCAGTAGGGGGCGTGCAGGAGGCAGCTGATCAATGATTCTCTCTCATCATGGATGCTTCTCTCTCTCTCCACCTCTCCCCTCTCTGAAATCAATTAAAAAATAAAAAAATCTCTCTCCACCTCTCCCCTCTCTGAAATCAATTAAAAAATTAAGAAATAAATAAAAGAAAAAAGAGCTGGGCTCAGATAGGCCCTTTCTCCTGGACAGGTATAGCCGTGGGGGGCCCCTGAGACCCCACGACTTGAGCTGGGAGGTGGGGCGGCGAGTAGAAGGGTCTCCGGGAGTCCGGCCAAGTGCTGAGGACCGCGGCCCGGGCAGAAGCAGGAGCCTCCCTCCCTGCACGAGGAGGGCTGGCAGGGTGGGCTCCGAGCAGGACGTGAGGGGGCGGGCAGCGGGGGAAACGTCCGACTACACGCAGGGGAGGGAGGTGAGGAGCTGGACTAGAGGCAGGCTCAACTGGTTGGGAGACTAAGAAGGGACCACCGCGGGGTCAGAGGTCAGACCTGGAAGAGGCTAAAGTCCAGCGAGACCATGAGGACGTGGTGGCCCCGCCGGCCACCTGGCTCCTCCTGCAACTCCAGCCGAAGGTCATGCCATCTGCCGTCGCTGACAGTCACCTGGTCCAGGAGGAGGTGGGCAGCACGGCCCGAGCCCCTGGTCACCGTCAGGGACAGCAACCCCCGATCCAGCTGTGGGGACAGAGGCACCGACCTAGGTTAGGGACCCCGTTTGGCGGGGGCTGGAATGTCGGGAGGTGAGGCCAGGGCGCTCAGAGGTCAAGAATACCAAAGGTGGACCAGCAGGAGCAAGGCTACCTCTGGCACACGGCCCTGCGCCCAGGGACACTCCGCTGCTGGAAAGGGGTGAAGGGGCAGAGGTCAGGCCAGAGGTTGCCGAGTGGGGCAGCCAGCACAGAGCTATGCTGATGCCCTGCGCCTGCGGAGGATGCCCTGATGGGAAAGAGGGTCAGGGGCCAGGGCTGGGTCAAGGAGGGTCAGTACACCTGGCAGAGAAGTATGCGGCCTCATGAGGCCCCAACTCAACGGGCGTGCTGCTGGGGCCTCAGAGGTGGAGAGCTGAAGGTCGAGGGAGGGGTCAGGACAGACACACCTGACAGAGGAGCGTGCAGTGCGGCCCGGCCTGCACCTGCATCAGGACCCCATGCGCCGCCCGCGTCCGGAATGCCAGCCCCAGGTACCACGGCGCAGACACCACCACGTCATTCCCAAAGTCCCATCTCAGGGTGCCGTTGCCGCGGAAACGGTGGGGCTGGGCCATGGCTGCGGGGACGGAAGGGGCAAGGTCACAGGCCCCCTGAGGAGCAGAGCCGGCCCTGCAGGCCCCCCGGCCCCAGGCCGCCCACTCACTGAGCCGACAGTCTCTGCCGCCAAAGCCCACAGGACAGTCACAGCTGAAGCCGCCCCACCGCTCTGCGCAGCGGGCGTTGTTCTTGCACGGGTTTGAGTCGCAAAAGCGGAGCTTGGCCTGGCAGCCTGGAGGAGGCAGGCACGGCGAGGTCTGAGACAAGGGGCACCGCGCGGGTAGGACCTGGGGGTCCACAGGGACCGCAGGTGGCCCCGATCTCAGCCCCATGTCCCCTCGGGGTGGACTTGGGAGGAGGCGGGCCCGAGCCGACGCCCGCCCGTGGTAGAAGCAACCGGTGCCCATGCTTGCCACCAGAGGAGACAGTGAGCAGGCAGATTTGGAGTCGCTCCAGGCGGCCCTCCACCCCGCCCCGAGGACAGGGACCTGCCTACCTGCCACGGTGCCATTGTTTGCAACGAAGGCCGCCATGTCCACCCGGCGGCCATCAATGTGCAGGTCCCGCATGCAGCCGACGAAGTCCTTGTGGGACACGGGGAAGTTCTCGGGGAGGTTGGGGACACCCCCCAGGAGCAGAGGGCCTGTCAGGTCCAGGGACCTGGGGGTCAGGGGTCCAGGTCATTGGTGGGACTGGAGCCCAGGGTAGGGTTGCTCCTGGGGGGGGGGGGGTCACAGGAAGTGTGGGGGCAGGACTTAGAAGGCAAGGTCGTTGAGGAGGCCTGGCTGGGGGCGCAGCTGGGACCTTGCTTCAGGTGGGGAAGGGGGAAGAGCGGGGCGGAGGGCGAGGATGAGAGTGAGGCATGTGGTGCCCGGGGTGGCGGGCGGAGAAGAGGTGAGTGGGGTTTCAGGGTCCTGGTGGGGGGGAGGATGGGGAGGTTGGAGGCGGGCGTGAGAAGTGGGTGCGTGAAGGGCTGGGCAGGCTTTGCCAGCAGAGGGCACGGGGAGCAGGGGCTGAGGCCTCACTTCTTGGAGCTGGTTTGCACGCCAGCAGCTGCACACGAGTAGTTTCCAATCTCGGCGCCAAACTGCAGAGCCACGGCCACGTCGCAGTCATCCACGCTCAGCACAGCCACCTTGTCCTTGGAGGGGCCCTGAGCAGCCCCCAGGGCATCTGTCCGGGGCTAGAGACCCAGGCACACCGCTCAGCAGGGCCCCGGGGGACCCCGAGGGGCAGAACTTGGCAGCCCAGCGCCCCCACTCCCAGGCCGAGGGGATGCCCACCTTGTTGTAGTAGCGCAGGTGCACCGTGTGCCACTGGCCGTCACTCAGGCCCCCTGGGACGGTGGGGCTGACCACCGTGTTGGACTCGCCTATGGGGTGATGGTGTGGAGGGTTGTCTGCAACTGCTGCGTTGACCCCCCCACGTCACGTAGGCACAGCTACCCCCAGGCGACCCTGTTGCATCTCATCACCCCACACACTGGGGACCACGCTGGGGGCCCAGAGTGCCCCAGGCAGACAGGAGCACACACCTCGGAGAGACGGACTCTCCCACCGGAACCAGGTCCTCACTGCTGTCTATTGACATGGAGATGGATGTGCAGGTACCTGAAGGGGTGGGGGCTGCCCTGCCCCCCACACACGTGCACCTCTCGCCCACACAGCTCCTGTGGCACCCACCTGTGGAATAGGTGAGCCGCACTTGCCCAGCCACCATCTCCAAGGCCAGGAAGTCGTGCTTCTCGTTCAGACGCCCGTTGTAGAAGAGCAGCCCACTGGGCTGCACTGTTGCAAACCTGGGTGGGGTGGGGTGGGCAGGGCGAGTCACAAGCCGCGCTCCTCCTCACACCCACCATCCCTGAGATGAGGTTGGCGGGAGCGGGAGCCCAGGCGGCGGTAGGAGGAAGCCATGAGAGAGGGCACTGCAGTGAGGCCGGGGGCAGTGAGCTCTGAGCCGCCAGACAGGGCGGTGTGGCAGGGCGGGAGGTCAGGAATCGGAGGCGGGGTCGGGCAGTAGGAGACGCGTGCAGGGGGCGGGGTGCGGGGCGGGCACCTACGAGAGGGACAGCGTGAGGTGGAAGCGCTGCCGCAGGCCCCGGAACATGACAAACGAACTGGGCGGGAAGGAGCGAGCCGACACCTCGCAGCGCGGGCCCTCGAAGGCGCCGCCCGCAGGGCACTGGCAGTGGAAGCCGCCGTAGGGCCCGTCCGCGCAGGTGCCCCCGTTGCGGCAGACACCGGGCATGCAGCGTCCGGCCTCCGTATCCAGCTCGCAGTCTTCTCCTGGCGGTGAAGCCGCGGTCAGAGGCGGCGAGGCGGTCACAACAGCGCCGCGGCCCCTGCGCACCGCGAGACTAAGGGCTCCGGGTGCGTTTCAACGCCTCGGGAAGGTCTAGCGCCCAGTGCTGCGCCCCGCGGTCTGGCCCCGCCCCGCCCCAACCACGCCCAGCCAATGGCCCCGCCCCGACTCTAACCACGCCCTCGGCCTGGCCCCGCCCGGCCCCAACCACGCCCAGCCAATGGCCCCCGCCCATCCCAACAAGTGGCCCAGGTAATGGCCCCGCCCCTAACCACGCCCTGTCTGGCCCCGCCCCTATCCTGACCACGCCCTGTGGTCCGCCCCGTCCACTACAACGGACTGTCATAACCCCGCCCCTGGCCTGGCCACGCCTCCCTCACAGCCTCGGCCCCGACTGAGGCCTTTGAGCCTGGCGGCCCTGGACTCTCCCAGGACCAAGCTCTCCAGCTTCTGGTCCCACCGCGCCCGCCCGTCCCGGTTCCTTCATCCCCGTCCTCCCTGCACTGCGGTTCCGCCCTCGCGCTCTGCCTGAGGCTCCCGGGCCAGGCCAGCCCCAGCCTCACGGGCGGACTCACCCGTGAAGCGCGGGCGGCAGACGCACGTGTAGCCGCCCTCCCGCCGCGCGCAGGCGCCGCCGTTGCGGCAGGGGTTGGAGTAGCAGAGGTCGAGCTCGGTCTCGCAGAAGTCTCCGGTGAAGCCGAGCGGGCAGCGGCAGCGCAGACCCGCGATGGGCTGGATGGGGCGGAAGAGCGTGGAGGCCGAGGCCAGGAAGGGCGCGGACGAGTCGAAGCGCAGCACCGACACGCACTTCATGTAGTTCTCGCAGGGCTCGCGCAGGCACACGTTGTCGTCGAAGGGCAGCACGTCCAGCAGCGAGCGGGCGGCGAGCGCCGCGCGGCGCACGTACAGCTGCTCCTGCAGCTCCTCGGAGCTGAACCAGGGCCCCGCGGCGCCCGCCCCCGCCCCGCGCGGCGCCAGCGCCGAGAAGCTCACGTTGAGCACGGTGCCCCCCACGTCCGTGTCATTCTGGATGTTGAAGATGAAGACGTCCTCGGCGGGCGTGGCGAGGACCGCGGCCACGCCTTCCAGGAAGTGGCCCAGCAGCGGAGACAGGAAGCGCTCCTGCCACATGTTCTCGAGGCGCACGGTCAGGCTGTTGGCCAGCAGCTCCTCCGTGATGATGGCCACGCGCAGCACGCACTGCGCCGTCACGCTGTGCAGCCCGTCTGCGGGCAGGGGAGGGGCAGGGTCAGCCTGGGGTCAGCAGCTGCCCTCCCTGGGACACAAGAGGGCTAGGGCCAGTGACTGCCCAGTTCGCTGGCACCTGAGTCAGCAGGGACCCTGCCAAGACACTCGTGACCCTGGGGGACCCAGCTCTCGTGTCAAGTTGCTGCTTCCTTTCCCCTCCCTCCAACACCAGGAGGGGCCTGAGCCAGGGACCAACCAGCAACCCCTCCCCAGCCCAGTGCCCATAGGTCTGCAAGCCATTCCTCCCTAACAGAACACTAGAGAGTCGTCAGTGTAACTCACCCTTGCCCAAGTTAGCCTAGTCCTCAGGCCACCCCCACTGAGGACACTGACCACCCATCCTCCCCCACCCCCCAGCACCGCAGAACCAGCCAGACACCCTCCAAAAAAACAGGGTTCTAGGCAGGGGTCACCCACCCCTATCTCTGTCAGCAAACACTTTCCCACGGCCTAGGCCCTGGAACCACTCAACCCCATCCCCCCAGTCAGTAAGCCACTCCCACCAGGAGGGGCGTGCACCCGAGTCTCGCACCCTCAGCATTCTTAGGTCAGCAAGTTGCCCATCACCCCAGACCCGGGCCCTGCGATCTCAGTGGCCACCCCGGAAATGAGGGTGAGGGGCTTATATGCCGTGTCCCCAGACCATGCCACACACTGGGCGGGCAATGAGAGCTGGTTGGTTGGTGTGTAAGGTGAGCGGCACGTGGACGTGGCGCCTGCTCCGGCAGGGCCAGGCTCCAGAACTGGGGAGCGAACGCCAGGAAAGTCTGCCTCCAGCCTCTGCAGCCTCCAGAGCGGGTGACGAGAGCCTCTCCCAGGACACCTCCCGGGAGGGGCTCTGACAACCCGGCTATGCAGGCGGGAAAGAGGCCGGTGAGCCTCTGCGTGTCTTCCCCAGGGCAGGGCCTTGGTCAGTCCCTTGGGTAGCAGCCAAGCCAGTGGGGCCCACTCTCTGCCTGAAGCTGCCAGGGTACACCGCGATTGCTGACGCTAAGCCACTGGCTTCCCCCTCCCGCACAGAGGGGTGAGGGTCAGCGTGGGCCCAGAGTAACCCATCTTCTTATGGGTGTGGCGCGGGCTGACTGTGACCTCCAGACCATTAACCCAGGACCTCCGGCCTTGGAGGGAGGGGGCTATCCCTAGGGTAGGAGACAGCTCATGCAGTCTGTAGAGGGTGTGCTCGATGCCCTCGAATCTTCGGGGTTCTGTAGAGACTTCCCAAGAACCTAAGCAGGGTGTGTATGAACCTAACCTGTGAGGTCTGTGGTAGGTCCCGTGAGGTGCAGGAACCCAACCCTTAAGGGATTTTTAGAAGGCTGGGAAATCCCTCTTTGGTTTGAGGTGCCCCGCGGAGCCCCGGACAAGTCCTTTGCCTGCCTCCGCCCCTTACCTGTGACGGTCACCAACATGGAGGCCACCAGCGGGCGGTTGTTGTCCAGCTTGCGGCTGAGCCGAAGCTCCCCGCTGGTCTGGTTGACGACCAGCAGCTGCAGCTCGTTGCCGCGCTCAAAGGAGTAGAAGAGGTGGTCGGAGACGTCGGGGTCATACGCGGGGATGCGGCCGATGACGCCGGAGGGGAAGGTGTCGGAGCGGTTGGACACGTAGTTGTTGAAGAGGATCTGGAAGTTGCTGAGCACGGGGCTGTTGTCGTTCTGGTCGATGAGACGGACGTGCACGGTGGCCCGGCTGACCAGCGGGGCGGACGTGGCCTGCACCACGATCACGTACTCGGGGCGAGCCTCGTAGTCCAGGTCGACGAGCGCCGTCAGCTCCCCGGAGAAGATGTCCATCTGGAACAGCTCGGGGATGTTCCCCTCCACGATCTGGTACATGACGTGGGCGTTGGGGCCTTCGTCGGGGTCCACCGCCGTGATCTGGGCCACCACCGAGCCCACGAGGCTGTTCTCCTTCACCCGAACCTCGAACTCCTCGGCAGGGAAGACGGGGGCGTTGTCGTTCACATCCTGCACCCTCACCTGGATGCTGACCGGAGTCCGAAGCGGAGGCACCCCTCGGTCCACGGCGTAGGCCGTCAGCTCGTACGCGGGTCTGGCCTCCCGATCCAGCCGCCTCACCGAGCGGACGATGCCGGAGGTGGGCTCGATGGTAAAATCTCCATCCCCATCTTCCCCGTTCTGGAAAGTGTACTGGACCCGGCCGTTGGCATGAGCGTCCCGGTCAGTGGCCGAGATCTGCAGGACGCTGGTGAAAGGCGGGGCATCCTCGGAGACCAGCCCCGTGTAGTGAGAAGCCACAAACTGGGGGGCGTTATCGTTCACGTCGTTGACCATCACCTCCACGTAAGTGGTGTCCGCCTTCTGTGGAATGCCGTTGTCTCGCGCTGTGATGGCCAGCGTGTAGGTCACCTGGTCCTCATAGTCCAGCGGGGCCTGCAGCGTGATGGCCCCCGAGTCGGCGTCGATGCGGAACTGGGGCAGGTTGTCCTCGAGCAGGTAGGTGATGCGCGCGTTCTCACCCACATCGTCGTCAGAGGCGCTGATGACCACCACGGTGCTGCCCACGGGCCGGTCCTCGTTCACGCCCACGGAGTAGTGGGCGCTTTGGAAGACGGGCCGGTGGGTGTTGGCGTCGGTGATGTTGACGTGCACGTAGCAGTGGTCGTGAAGGGCGCGGTCGGAGGCCGTGAGCACCAGCTTGAAGTAGCGCTCCTGCTTGTAGTCCAGGGGCAGAGCCAGGGTCACCAGCCCTACGCCGCCCTGGGTGCTGATGGCAAAGCGGTTCCGGGTGTTGCCGCCTGTGATCTGGTAGCTGATGGCACTGTTGGCATCACGGTCCACAGCGGTCACGCTGACCACACTGGTGCCCACGGCGGCATCCTCGTTCAGCCGCAGGTGGTGCTCCTTCACGGTGAACTCGGGCCGGTTGTCATTCACGTCCAGCACAGTGACCGTGACGCTGGCTGAGGAGGACAGGGAGGGTGAGCCATGGTCACGGGCCTCCACGCCGAAGAAGTAATGCTCCACAGACTCGCGGTCCAGGGGGCCGCCCACAGACACCCAGCCAGTCGCACTGTTGATCACGAAGGGCGTGTCGGGGGCCACCCCCGTCAGCGAGTACTCCAGCCGGGCGTTCTCCCCATGGTCCGCATCCACTGCCTGAATGTGGATGACCGAGTGGCCCAGGGGCGCGTTTTCCAAGACCGACACCTGGAAGGGCGTGCTGACAAATATAGGCGCGTGATCATTGATGTCCACCACCTGGATGCTGGCCAGGCCCGTGTTGTTGGACAGCGGGGGCCGGCCTGCGTCCTGCGCCCGGATGCGCAAAGCGTACTCGCGTTCGGCCTCAAAATCCAGCGGGGCCACCACCTGGATCTCGCCCGTGAGGCTGTCGATGGCAAAGTGGCCGCGGCTGTTGCCGCTGATGATGTTGTAGTGCACCAGGCCGTTGGCGTCCTTGTCGCGGTCCGTGGCCGTGACGCGGAGCACCACCGTGTGGGGGCGCACGTCCTCGCGCACCTGAGCCACATACCGCTTCTCACTGAACTGGGGCGCGTTGTCGTTTTCATCCAAGACGGTGATGTGCACACGCACGGTGGCCGATCGCGGCCCGGGCTCCTGGCCCTGGTCGCTGGCCTCCACGACCAGCTCGTAGCTCTCCATGTGCTCCCGGTCCACGCGGCCGCTGGTGCTAATGAGGCCTGAGCGCGGGTCGATCTCAAAGGCAGCGGCAGCCGGGTGCGTAGCGCGCGGCTCCACGAAGCGGTAACGCAGGTTGGCGTTCGGGGGCGCGTCGCCGTCGGTGGCTCGCAACTGCAGGATAGGGTAGCCCTCCTCCACGTTCTCGCGCAGCGTCTCCCGGTACTGCGACTGTTCAAACACCGGCGCGTGATCGTTGCGGTCGGCCACCGTCACGGCCACCATGGTGGTAGCCGAGAGGCGCGGCGAGCCGTGGTCCTGCGCCGTCACGCGCAGGTAGTGGCGCTCCATGCTCTCGCGGTCCAGGGCGGCCTCCGTGCGGATGAGGCCGCTCTGCGGGTCGATGCTGAACAGCTCCAGCGAGCGGCTGTTCATGAGTGCAGCCAGCGAGTACACCAGGCGCCCCGCCTCGCCCGCGTCCGGGTCCTGAGCCACCACGCGCAGCACCGCGGTGCCGGCCGCCTGGTTCTCGGGCACGAGCGCCTGGTAGTTGTACTGAGGGAACTGCGGGTGGCGGTTGGCGGCACGACGGGGACGGGCCCGGCTCGCTAGGGGTGTCCTTCGGCGTCTGGGCGGGGCCGAGACCCTGGGGCGCAGCGGGAGGAAGCGGCGGCGGAAGAGCCTGCGGAGGCGCATGCGCCCGGGCGTCGGCCCGGGAGCTGTCCGGTCACCGCGCGGTGCTGAACCGGACGCGGGAGCTGTCCTGGCAGTGCGCGGTGCTGAAGCCAGACCCGCGCCAGACTCCGCGGCCCCGGGAGGACAGTCCGCCCGGGAGATTGTCTTCTCGGCTCGGGGGCTCAGGGTTCTCTCGCTTTGACCCCTGCGCCCCGGCACCCACAATTCCCCGCAGCATCGCGTGGTTCCCACTTTTTTGGGGGCGCTTCTCCCAGCATTCCTATGGGGCCGAACCAGAAGGTCTGAAGGGAAGGGCAAGCTGTTCTCTGGGGCCGGGAGCCCTGGGGACAGAGCCTCTGGCGACGAACTGTGTCTTCGTGAAGGTCCTGTCCGTCCGCAGGAGGAAAACTCCGGGCGCCAGCATAACGGAGACCCCGGTCCCTGGCCTGCCCCTCGCCCGCGGCTACCGAGTGCCTGGACCCCATATTCCGCCCCAAGCCCCGCATCCGGTTGCCCAGGGGACCCTCGGCCGCTCTGGGCGCTTGGCTTCCCCCCTCGGAGCCCCACGAAGATAGGCTCCCCAACTCCCAGGCCAGGCTCCCCGTCCTCCCGGGCCCCGGGAGGCTCGGCACAAAGAGCTAAGACCCCGCCACCGACCCGCGCCCCGGGCTCCGGGGCAGCCGCCGCCTCCGCGCCCCAGCCTCGGCCCCCGCCGCCCCCCAGCTCCTCCCGGCTGAGAGGGAACAAAGAGAGGAGCAGGAGCGGGAGCAGCGAGGCCGTCGGCCCCCTGAGGCCCCACCACGGCGGCCGCCTCTCCATCGCCCCCCGCCTCCCCACACGGCCTCCACCGCCCCCCGCCCTGGTCCGGGCCTTGGGCCCGCCCCGCCGGTCGGGCCCCCTCCCGGGCCCCTGCCGCCGCCCCGGCCCTGAGCCTCTCGGCCTGTCGCTCCGCGGCCCCGCCGTCCCTCTCCGGCCACCATCTACTCCGCTGCCGGAGCCCCTGTGGAGTGCGGCCCCGGGTTCGGCCGCCCCCTCCGCAGCATCCCGGGCGCCGCCGCCGCCTCCCGCCGCTCCAACATGGCTCCCGGCCGCCGCGATGGTTCGTTCCGCTTCCGCCCGAAACCTCGAACCCGGTGGTACAGGCCGTGGCGCATGGCAGCTCTGATCGCCGACGCCTCCGACGCCATTTTTACTGAGGGCAAAACATAGGCGCTGCCCGCTGTGCTGAACAGGGCGCGGAGGGTGGCCGCCGGTGGATGCACCCTCCTCGCTCCGGGCACCGCCCTCACCCGCCTCTCTCCTTTCTGGGCGAGGTCCCAGCTCCGTCTCCCAGCTTTTCTTCTATTTTTTTTTTCAAATTTAACTTGATCTGATCCTTTCTTGCGCTTACGGGCCTCTTGTCCCCCTTCCTGAGCCTAGTTCCGAACCTCGTTCCGGATTTTGGTGTGAGAATGTGGGGCACCGTGAGCGTCCTCAGGACTCTAGGGCGGGGGACGCCACGTGGAACCCTGGGGGCAGTGGGGGCGATGGATGGGGATGGGGCAGCTGGGGCACCAGCAGCCCGAACAATAGCTTCAACTCTTCCATCAGTGAGTTTTAAATCATGAAACGTCGCGACTATCCATCTCCTTGTGTGGAGCGCCCCGTGGAGCAGGAACGGGGGGTGACCTGCCCTAGCCGGGGCAGAAGCAGAGGCAACCCCTTCCCGGCCTTGACAGGCCCCCCGCAGTCTCCGGCGCTGGGGGATCCCCCACCGGAGGCTACACCCCTCTCTCCAGGGCACGGGATCCCAATGCTCTGGGACGCCCCGTGGAGCCCGGCGTCGCCACGCGTCTGCGGGCCCGGCTCCTCGGATCCCGGCTGCTCCTCCGCTAAGACCGCGTCTTTCAAGCCCTTGATGGGACTAACAGAAGCTCAACCCTCTTCCCGCCGTGCAATCCGGTTCTCCCCGCGCCGGGCACCTCCGGACGCGAGTCGGACCGTCTGGCCAATGGGCAGGGGCAGCGGAACAGACGTCACAGGGTAGCGGGGCGGCGGGTGGACGCCGAGCGCCCCAATCAGAAAGTCACCGTCTCGATGGGCACAATGTAAGGCTCTGCCCCCGACGGGACGCATTGTCTGGGGACAGGGCGCTCCGTGGGTCCCAGCATAGCCGGAGACATGCTCCGGGAGACGCTCCACCAAGTGGCCTGCGAAGGCAGCAGCGACAACGGCCTGCAGCGCCGGGCGCAAAGGGCGTGGGCGTCCCAGGACCGAGGCGGGGGTCGCTCTGGGGCCCAGAACACCAAGGGGTGCGGCTCCTGCTGGGACCCAGCGGAGAACCCCTGCCTAAGGCCTCTTGCCCTCCCAAACGGTAACTATGACATCACCACCAACCAATCAGAAGGCGCGCTCCTCGGCCTCTCGACTTCTTCGCTTCCGGGAGGCGGGGTTCCACCTTCGAGCGCCTCGCCTGCCCGGGCCAGGAGGCGGGTGAGCTCCAGTGGCGCTTTGCCCCAGTCTCTGCATCTGAGGACCCCCTGCGGTCGGAGCTTCGGCCGGATGCAGGTCTGGGTCCCTAAGGGCGTGAGGGCGGAGCGTCTGCATCCCTTACAAACGCAGCAAAGCCCCCGTGGACAACTGGCAGCGGCCTCTGGTCCTCGGGCCACAGGGCCAGGGTCCCTAAGTGCCAGCTCGGTCCAGAGGGCACAGCCCGGCCCTGCGCTGCCCACGAGGTCGGTGTTTCAGGAAGAGAATCGCGGTTCTCTGTCTCCAGCTCCCAGGAGAAAGGAGGTGGGCTGGAAGCCAGTCATCGATTCCGGGTGGCAAAGGGGGCTCCCATGAGTTCCGGTCCAGTGTTCTTGCCTCACCTTCCTGGGGACCTGTTTCCCAGGGACCCGCCCCTCCCCCGCGTCTCTGTGCTCCTGCATGAGTCTTGGTGGGAGAAGCCCTCTGCCTTTTGCATCCCAAGGAGAAAATAAAGGTCGTGACCCGAAGTCACAATATCAGGGATGAGTCAGAATGTATGGGATCACCTGATAAAAATCACCGTGGGCAGCCCTGGCCGGCATGGCTCCGTGGACAGAGCATTGGCCTGTGGGCTGTAGAGTCCCAAGTTCAATTCTGGTCAAGGACACAGGCCTGGGTTGTGGGCTTGATTCCCACTGGGGGTGTGCGGGAGGCAGCCAATCAACCATTCTCATCATTGATGTTTCTCCCTCTCTCTCCCTTCCTCTCTGAAATAAATTTTTTTAAATCATCTTGGGTAAAAAATAAAAAAATTTGATGAAAACCACTGACTGGTTGGAGTCTGGCGCTGGGTTCCTGGAATCTCCTCCACATACAAGCGTTGTTTTTAAAACGTGGGAGCCCACAAGGAAAGTGCAAACCTAACCCCGTTTGCTCAGATACTCTCGTCCCACCGTAATGACCCAGTCTCTGCCGAAGCCGAGGAATGCGGGATCTTGCCCGGCCTCGTGACCGAGTCAGGAACACAGAGCCGGGCAGGAGCAGGCTTTCAACAGGGAGGAAAGTGACAGCATTTGAGGCAAAGGGAGATTTAAGTGAAGCCCGCGGGGCAGCACCTGCAAGGACCCCCTGGCACAGCTGGCTGTGGCTCCGAGGAGGGACTCAGGAAGCAAGGCTGGAACAGGACGCACGGCCTGGGAGGACAGGCTGTCCGGGGTCCTCACCTCTGAGGGCTGGAGAGGGCAGCGCAAGCCCAGGGCCCCCCATCCTTCTCCCGCCCCCAGGACCATGCAGGGAAGCCTGTGCCCAGAGGCCATTTATTTCCCAAGGTGAGCAGCAGCACACAGGAAGGGCACATGGCTTTTCAGTCTCCGTGTTTACAGAGAAAACAGAATCTGTCGCGGGCTTTCTCGGGGCCATCGCCCCGTTCTGAGGCTTGACGATGGGTCACCGATGGGTCACCGGACTCCAAGTAGCGCTTTCAAAGCAGCAGCTTGGCCCAGGCCCCGGGGGTGTGGGGGAGGGCACTGACCCCTGGGGGGCGGGGTAGGGGAAGCACATGAGCAGCACTTACTGCAAAGCTAAGGCAACAAAACAGAGCTAGCCGAAGTCTCCCCTCACCCCAGGGACACGGCTTGCTGAAGCCCAGGACACACACCAGGCAGGCTGGGGATGGGGCCTGGCCCAGCCTGAAGCAGCAGCAGGACTCTTGAGTGTGCGTATGCCTGTGTGTGTACTGTGTGCGTACTGTGCGTGTGTGCTGTGTGCATACTGTGCGTGTGTGCTGTGTGCGTACTGTGCGTGTGTGCTGTGTGCGTACTGTGCATGTGTGCTGTGTGCGTACTGTGCGTGTGCGTACTGTGCGTGTGTGTACTGTGCATGTGCATGTGTGTACTGTGCATTTGCGTGTGTGGACTGTGTGTGTGCGTACTGTGCGTGTGTGTGCACGCGGCGGAGAGGGGGAGGAGGACATGCTGAAGAGGCAGCCGGGACGTGGAGGGGCTTCAGCTCACACACATTCCCTTGGCCCCAGCATTGTTCCCAGAGCGTGGTCCCCAGTCCTGCACTTGGCCCCTTGCATCAGCCCTACGTCAGGGGGCGGGCCCTGCTCAGGACCCTTCCGCCACTGCACCCCCTAACACCATCATCCGTGCAAAACATTCTTGGGCCAAGCCCCAAGTCCCCCCGATCGCTGGCCAGGGCTGCAGGGAAGGGCAGAGAGGAAGGCGCTAGCTGGGGGCCTCGCCCAGCGCCGGGAACTCCTTGCACATCTCCCGGACAATCATGCGGTCCATCTGGCACTGGGGCGAGGCGTCCTCCTCCGTCAGGATGCGCCGCAGCGTGGCCTGCAGGTCAGGCAGCCGGTGGCGGTGCTGCAGGTAGGGCGTGGAGCGGACCACCGCATGCATCAAGGAGAGGTACTCCATGCGCAGCTGCGGGAAGAGCAGGCAAAGCTTAGGGACCCCAGGGACAGGCCACATGGACCCCGGGGCTGTGGACACCAGGACGGCTCAGTGTTGCAGCCCGGTGCCCAGAATGTACTTGGCATAGAACGGGCCTGCGACAGTTCTCGGATGAGTAAGTGAATGAATGAATGAATCACCAGAGACAAAGTCCCAGGAGGTGGCTGGCCTGTAGCCGTCCTGGCTCAGAGAGGTGGCAAGAAGCAGCGGCGAGACCCTGCTCCTCCTTTATTTTTATCTTTTAATGTTTTTATTGATTTCAGAGAGGAAGGGAGAGAGAGAGAGAAGCATCACTGATGAGACAGAATCACAGATCGGCTGCCTCCTGCATGCCCCCCACTGGGGCTCGAGCCCGCAACCTGGGCGTGTGCCCTGACCGGGAATCGAACCCAGGACCCTTCAGTCCCCAGGCCGATGCTCCATCCACTGAGCCACACGGCCAGGGCACTGCCCCTCCTGGTAACGCTGCCTGCGTTCAGAGGCCCCCTGCGTCTCGCTGTCTTCTCACCCAGAGAGATCCCCTTCACAAGGCCTCAACGTGACCCACTCACACCTCTGGCCTCGACTTCTCCCGTGAGCCCAGACGAGCACCTCCACCCGCCCACTGTCCCTCCTGCGCCTCGGGGTCCTCGAACTCCTGTCCCCCAGCAAACTCACGGCCCTCCCCATAGTTCCAAAGGGAAGGCTTTCTCCTGTTCTTTACCTGGGTAAACAGCACGCTGTCCATTCAAATGTCAGGCCAGACCCGCAGGTGTCCTGTCTCCCCCACCCCCAGTCCAGCCCATTCCTAAGACCTGGCCATCACTTCCTGGCCCACGTGCTCAGAGTCCATCTCCCAGTCCCAGCACCTCAGGTGAGAGAGCTCCAACAGCCCCCCCCCACCCCCATCGGACACCCACGCTGCTCCCTGCCTCGCTGAGACCCCAACCCACGGAGCTGGCCCAGCATGTCCTCTTGGTCTGTCCCCTTTGCCATCTGCATTTTTCTTTTTACCTTAGATGAGGCACATCACCCTGCTAGCTCCCACCCCTAGTCAGACCAGCGCCTGCCAATCAAGTCCAGGTATCTAAGCAACAGACAACTGCAAAGCCAGCACAGGCCTCAGGGGCACTCCAGACCACAAACCTCCCAAGGGCGTGGGCATGGGCGTGCACTGCCTGAGGCTCCCCCGGTCGGTCCCTTCTCCCTTAAAGCACCACTGCCCACCTTCCCTAATTGCCCGGCTGGGGCCTTGTGCTTCATGGGGTACAAGCCATCTTTCTCTCTTTCTTTAATTCTCACCCAAGGATACTGGGTCTACCGGTTAATAATGCGGATTTCTCCCAATAGGTGGAGTTACATGTATGTTGATATACATGTGATTTGATACGTGTGCCATTTTATTGTATTGCGCCTTCGGATGACCACTTGTTCCCATCGATGGCACACGCACTGTCCGAGCAGCACTTCAAAACGTACGAAGAAGTGGGAAATTGGGTCCCTGAATGGTCTGTCTCCAAACAAGAAAAGTTCTATTGGGGCGGTGTCCACACGTTACCTGAAGGATGGGGAAACGTGTAGCTAGCGATGGACATGACTTTGAATAAAGCACTTTCGATGCTTCTCTTGAAATTATCGTGTTCTCTTTGGATTACAAAATCTGCATTATTACAGTCGATAATGCAGATTAATTACTAACCGGTTAATAATGCAGATTAGTTATTAACCGGTTAATAATGCTGATTAGTTATTAACCCAGTTAAAAATGTGGATTATTAACCAGTTTATAGTGCGGATTAACTCTTAACCGGTTAATAATGCAGATCAACTATTAGCCGGGGACTGTGCCAGTTCCCAGTCCTGGTCTCACTCGGGCTCACACTCCCTGCTCCTCCTCCAAACAAGTGGCTCTGGGCCCCCGTTCCCTTAGTTTTCCTTCCGGGTTTCTCCCCCCCACCCCCCACCCCCCCACCTGCCGGTAAGGCCTGGACTTCCTTCTGGCCTGTGCGTGCATCCTGCTCGCTGAGTGCCCGCCAGCCACAGGCTTCCCACCGCATGGGGCACAGGCGGCCTCCTGCCGGCCCCTGTGCCTGGATGCCTGGCAGGGGTCTTCTCAATCTTGACACAGAAAACAGCCTACCTGCCCCGGCCACCTCGCACACCAAGTCAGTGCGGGGCGGGGCCCCCAGGTGTGTGGCTCTGCCCCCTAGAGCAGGTGCCACGGAGCTGCTGGAGGTCTGAGGTCTCCAAGGACCAGGGGGCCCCTGAAATTCACCAAGAAGGGGTTGGGACATGGTGCCAAGACGGGGAGGGAGGAGCTGAGCAGCGTGCTTGCAGCCACAGGCAGGCAGCAGCCCAGGGCTGAGCCCCTCCCTCGTGCCATCAGCCGCTCAGGACACAGCCGCCCCGGCCCAGCGGCGCAGGTGGGTGGAGCGCGTGCCCGCGCTGAAGGGTCCGGGTGCGGGCCACACGTCCAGGTTGGGGGTTCAATCCCTGGGCGGGCGCCTACAGGAGGCACCCAATCGATGTTTCTCTTTCTCATCAGTGTTTCCCTCTCTTCCTCTCGCGCTCTCTCCTTCCCCCCTCTCTAAAATCAATACGAACATACCCTCCGGTGAGGATTAAAAAATAAAAACCATCACCCACAACTCCACCGCCTCCCCGTGTCAGGTCCCTCCGCACCTCAGCGATCAGCACCTCAGCACAGGCGGCCGCCGGCCCTGCAGACCCGGCCCCACACCCGGCCCCTCCTCCCACCCTCCCTGCCGCCCACCGGGCCCGCGCGTCCTCCTGGCACTCCCAGCGCTCCTGGATGGCCCCCTCCTGGGAGAAGCACGGGCCTGCACCCCCACTTCCCGTCTCCCACCTCCCACGGCTCCTGGGCTCCAGCTTCCCCCTCCCCCGACAGAGCCCCCCGCCCCCGGGCTGCGGGGCCGGCCGCCTCGCGCTGGCACGCCCCCAGGCCCCCAGCGCCTCCCACGCGCCCGCGCCAGCCGCCCGGCCCTCGCCTCCAGCCGTGCCCCTTCCCCCGTTCCCGTTCCCCGGCACCTTGTCTCCGGGCGACAGGTCGGCGATGTGGCGCACGGTGATGTCGATGAGCGCCATCATGTCCGTGTGGTAGAAGATGGCGGCCGTGGCGGGGCTGGCGAACACGTCCTGCAGGAACTTGAGGACGGAGTGCGGCGGCGCCGGCTCGTGCTTGAAGATGCGCACGGGGTCGTCTGGGGGCGGGCGGGGAGGGGGCGTCAGGCGGTCCCAGTGTCGGGCCGAGTCTCCCTGGGGAGTGACGGGGTCCGGGGTCCCAGGACACGGGCGTGGCACCGCGCACACTCGTGGGCTCACCCCCTCTGTTGAGGAGCAAGAGCAGCTTCTCGGAGAAGACCTTGACGTTGGCGTGCTTGCTCAGGGCGGCCATGACCACGTTCTGCTCGGCGGCTGCGGGCAGACACGCGGGGAGGTGGGACGGGGCAGGGGGCCCAGCCGGGAGCCCGGGCTGGTCGGCGCCTCCCGCCGCCCCCGCCCGCCCCCCCCACCTGGCAGGTGCAGGTTGAGCGCCAGGAGCAGGTTGGTGCAGAGATCGGGCAGCTGCTCCGCGGCGTCCGAGGGCAGCCCGTCCTCCACGACGCTCAGCAGGAACTGGGCGAAGGGCGTGCCCAGGTGCTCTGCAAGGGGCACAGGAGGCTGCAGCCCCGCCCCGCCCCCCGCTCCCTGCACTGCTGAGCGCCCCTCCCGGGGAGCCCGTCCCTGCAGGCCGCTGTCGGGGGCCCAGCCCTCAGCCAGGGTCCCGGCCTCAGCGGGCCCCCGGCTCCCGGCCTTCTTACCATAGTGGGCGCAGGGCACGGCCTCGCCCATGGAGAAGACCATGGCCAGGATGAGGGCGGAGTAGCACAGTTTCTGGTGGTCTGGGGGGGCAAGGGGGGGGGCCGTCAGAGACGCCACAGACGGCAGGAACCCCCCTCCGGATGGCAGGGAGCTCCCCTCGCCTCACCCTGCGTGTCCGTCTGCATGTCCCGCGCCAGCTCCACGGGCAGCACGGACGACACGAGGGTGGAGATGGCGGCCGCGTCCAGGCTGCACATGGCGCCGAAGCACTGGAGCAGCAGCAGCCGCAGGGACGCCCGGTGCTCCTGGCAGGGGACCTGCGTGCTCAGCGCGGGAGCCCCCCCCCCCCCCCGCCAGGCCCCGCCCCGCCCCGCCCCGCCCCGCCCCCTGCCCGCACGCACCATCTGGTAGTAGGCCACCAAGGCCAGCACAGACTCGAACTGGTTTCTCTTGCACATCTTCTTGCAAACTTCAGGGTCCGCGTCCGTCTGTGGGGAGCAGGGAGTGGGACGGTCCCTCAGTGTGAGCCCTGCGGCCGCAGGTGAGGGAGCTAGGGATGCGGAGGGGAGACGCCGAGGGCCCGGGGGTGGCGCAGGGCGGGTGGCTGCGCTGCACGCGGGGCAGCTGGGGACCCCACCCCGCACCAGGATGCGCAGCAGCTCGTCCAGGTAGCAGCGGATGACGCCCTCGTCTTCGTACAGGGCCCAGCTGCGCTGCTGGGCGTCGTCCTTCCGCTGAGCCAGGTCCGCAAAGATCACCTCCAGCCGCTGCTGGTCGTGGCAGATCTGCCCCGAGGGCAGGGCCGTGCTCAGGTCCTGGGGAGAGAGGCAGGGCTGGGCGCTGGGCAGCTCCTAGGACCTGCGAGGGGACCAGACCCAGGCTCTCTCCCTCCCGCCCCCCGGTCCCCATCACGCTCCCACCAATACCCGTTCCCGTGACCCATCCCCCCACATGGAGGCTCCCAGGACAGGAGCCAGCTCTCCCGCCCTCTCCAGGTAACTCCATGCTCCCCCCCCCCCCCCCGTCTGGATAACCCCCTGGGGCAGGTTTCCGCATGAAACACTTATGTGGGGCCCCGGTAGGTCTGGCTAGGGCGTCGGCTTGCAGACCAGAGGGTCCTGGGTTCGATTCCTGTCAAGGGCACGTACCTGGGTTGCAGGCTCCTCCCCAGCCCAGGTCCTGCTCAGGGCTCATGCAGGAGGCAACCAATCGATGTGTTTCTCTCACATCGATGTTTCTCTCTGTCTCTCCCTCTCCCTCTTTTTAAAATATATTTTTATTGATTTCAGAGAGGAAGGGAGGAATGAAAGAAACATCAATGATGAGAATCATTGATCAGCTTCCTCCCACGTGCTCCCACCAGGGACCGAGCCCGTAACTTGGGCACGTGCCCTTGACCAAAATCAAACCCGGGACCGTTCAGTCCGCAGGCCGACGCGCCATCCACTGAGCCACACCGGGCAGGGCTTGCCCTCTCTCTTCCTCCTTCTCTGAAAGATCCGTGGGAAACATCCTTGGATGAGGATTAACAACAAGGTTCTCCTCACTGATGTTTCTCTCTCTCTTTCCCTTTCCCTTCCTCTGAAATCAATAAAGAGATATTAATAATAAAAAAGAAAAGAAACGCGTGTGGGGTGTTTTCCAACAACTTGCCTCTCATCCCAGACCTGGATAAACCTGAGACTCCACCCCCAATTCCTCACAAAGTGGTGCCATGCCTCCCACGTTCCCCTTGGACCCTGCCCGCCAGGCATGTACACCTGCCCGCCAGGCATGTACACCTGCCCGCCAGGCATGTACACCTGCCCAGCAGAGGCGCTCCTCAGCCCCCTGCTCCCCCAACCCGTCCCCGGAGCTGCCGGAGCCCTGGAGCCCCGAGGAGGTCCCCACGGTGTGGACGGGGCTCACCGCCTGCCGACCCTGCTCCCTGGGCCGCGCCCCCCACCCCCAGGGTGTCCATGCACCTCACTCACGTCCGAGTCAGCCCTTGGGCCTCCTCAGAGCTCTCGACGCACCCACTTCTCTCCACTCCCAAGGTCAGCAAGGCAGCGCCCTCACTCCTGCCCTACCTGCACACCTTCCTGCAGCCAGAGCGCTCTGGGCCACCCACCCCTGGTCTCACCTGTCACCTGCCCAGGCGCCGCCTCCTCCCACACCACCGGCAGGCTCACTCCGTGTTCCAGCCGTGCTGGCCTCGCCCACTTTCCCCGCGAGCCGAGCAGGCCCTGCCCTGCGGAACCTCTTCCTCCCCGTCTCACCCAAGGCTCAGCCCAACTGTCCGCAGCGCCTAGCAGAGCGGAGGCCCGAGCCAGAGCTCAACCAACGCCTGCCAAGGACAGACGGGCACCAGCGGGAGGGGGAGGGGGACGGGAGCAGCAGGGTGGCCCGCCCTCACCTTGCCTTCTACCAGCGAGAGGAGGACCTGCTCCATGATGGGCGAGCTGGCTGGCACGGAGGCCTGGATGTGCCCCACCACCACGCCAATGGCCACGCGGCACAGCTCGTGGCTCAGGCCCGTGTTCCTCCGCACCAGCTCCATCAGCTCCGCCCCGATGGTCCTGGGCACTGCCGACTCCGCCCCCGCCTTCTCCTCGGTGGTGCCCAGGCTCAGCGCGCCCAGGGCCTCCAGCTCATCGGGGGCTGAGGGGGTATCACCGGCCACCTCCTCTGCAGGGGGCTCGGGGATGGGCCCCTGGGAGGGCGGCGGCTGAGCCTGGGACACAGTGGTGTGAGGGCCGCGGCGGGGCACGGGCGGGGGCGTGGGTGAACAGCTGGCGCCCGGCTCCGACGGGCTGGAGCCGGTGCAGAGCGTGTCCAGGGAGGTGCTGCTGACGGAGGAGCCGCTGGACACAGAACTGCCCCCGGAGGGCGTGGCGTGGCGGCTGCCTGCAGGCGGAGAGTGGACACTGCTGGGGCGGCCCCGGGGGCCCTCCCCCGCCAAGCCCAGAGCCCCGCCCCCCAGTACAGGGCCCGGTTCCACGGCCAGACCCTCCCCCCAAGCCCAGAGCCCCCAACAACCTGACACAGCGGAGCAGCCATTCCAGCTCCTGGTGCCCCCACAATTCACCCAACCCTGCCTCTCACCGCTCCCCAAGGCCGCCAGGGCCTCCCGGTCTCGGCGTTTCACCGGCGGAGGCGGTGTGGCGGGCGCTGCGCGGCGAGGCTGGGGCGGGATCTGGGAGGGCACGGGACGTGTGAGGATGGGCTGCCACGGGGCCGCCAGCCGGCGAGGGCCCTGCGCTCCCGCCCGGGCTGCACTGCTGACCCCAATGGGCCTTCAAGCCTCTGGGCAGAGTCCTTAGCCCCCCCCCCCCCCCGCACCCCCAGGCTGCCCTCACCACCCACCTGGTAGAGGCCTCCGTCGGCCCCAAGATACTCAGAGCTGGGCAGGCTGTGCTGCCGCTCGAACCCAGTGCGACACACCCCGTTGGGCTGCCTGGCGGCGGCGGCATCCAGGTAGTGGTCACTGGTGGACGGGGTCATGGCTGCAGGGCTGGAGGCTGAGGGGCCCCTGCGGGACAAAGTCTCCTTCCGGTGGTGGATCAGCTTCCTGCCGGAGGAACGGGGGTCACCTCACAGCTCCGTCTTCACGTGCTCCCTGTGGGATGCTGCCCGCCCCCCCCCCCAGCCCAGGACCTTCCCCCCTCCGGCATCTCCACCCCACTCGGCACTACCCCCAGCTCTGCCCCGTACCTCCCTGGTACCCTACTCACTGGAGGACCCCGCGCTGCTCCAGGCTGTACTTGCCACCTTCCCGCATGGCTGCGTTGTGCACAGCCTCGATGGCCCGGTCAATGGCTTGGAGGACATCCTGCTCCACGCCCTGGGGGGGGAGGGGCAGGCGATTAGACCAGGGGCCACGGAAGGGCACTGACCGCAGACCCAGCCTGGATGGAGCCGGGACGGAGCGGGCACCTCTGCAGCCGGAGCCGGAGTGCTAGACGGGGACTCAGAGAGCCCCACGTACGAACCGGGTCCTCAAGCTGCGCCCCAGGGAGCTGGGCGTGGCACAGGGGGTCCCATCAGGGTTTTACCCCAGCGAGCTTCTCAGCGAAGATGTCTATGAAAGCCAGGAGCCCAGAGCAAAAACAGCCCGGGGACCCCGGCGGAGGCCAGGGGGACAGGCCTGGTCCCGGCCCGGGCGGACTCCAGCTCAGGCCGCGACGCCAAGCAGGGAGACTCCAGCTCAGGCCGCGATGCCGCGATGCCAAGCAGGGAGCCCCTGTGTCTGGGACCTTTAACAGGTCACCCGGGATCCTGCGGACACTTGACAAAGCCAAGGTCACACCCCAATGCAGCCGTCCTCATGGAGACCTGCAACCATGGGCCAAGGGATCGCCCTCCCCCTCCCCCCCCCTCCCAGTCTCACCTCCCCCGGCTGTTCAGGAATCTTTCACACACACACACCCCCCCGCCCCCCGGAACAGCAGTTCTGTTTGTGGCGAAGGACGGACGTAATCGTGAGAGGGCCTGGCCCTGCCCTGGAGTCTGCGTTACCATCCCCAGGAGCAGGGGGGGCAGCTGCAGGACCGGCCACCTCACCGCCCCCAGCTCCTGGCACACGTGTCCCTCAGGCCACAAAGGAGCCTCAGAACTGAGGCGACATCACTACGCTTCCCCGATGGGGACAGACAGAGGGACGCAGAGTCAGCAAAGCCATCCAGGTTGCAGGCAGAAAGGGGAACGGGACACACACACAGAAAATCAGAAAGACACTGAGACGAGAGGGGGCGGGAGACAGGCCGCGGGAGGCAACCAGACTGAGGGCCGGAGGAGGAGACACACGGGGAACCAGAGTGCGGGAGTAGGGAAACTGAGGCAGGGGGCTGTGCAGAAAGAACCAAGAACAGAGAAGATGGGAGCCTCCCCGGACTCCCCACACTCCCAGCCCTACGGGCCCTGGGCAGGGAGGGGCTCACAGGACAAGAGGCAGGACTGTCCTGGGAGGCCAACAGCCCTCAGCCCGAGGCTGGTGCAGCCCCAGCAGCCCCGCCGTCCCACTCCCCACTGTCACTCCAGGCGCGGCTAGACGGTCAGGCCGAGGGTCGGGGGCCCAGGCCCATCCCTCTGGTCAGGCCAGACGACATCTCCAAATTTATCCCGTTATTTCCGTCCTGGGCTGGGCTGGCCCAAGATGCTTCCTAAGGCGAGGGATTAGGATGGCACGGGGCGTCCGGCACTGGGCAGGCCTGGAGGCTGCAGGCCTCCCTTCCCTGCGGTCAGAGTGGACCAGCTGGAGACACTGCACCCCAAGAGCAGGGCTCTTCTCGGGGAAACAGGAGGGACATGGGGCCGCGGTCAGATCGGGGAAGCCATGGAGGTCACTTCCTCACAGGGCAGCAGCCCCCACTCCAGGCTGGGCTCCAGGAGGGATGGAGCGCCCTCGCCTTCAGAGAGAGAAGTCTTGGAAAGGCAGGACCTGAGGCTTGGGGGGCGGGGGTGCCAGCAAGTATCCGCAGGGGCGGGCGGGGCTGTTGGTTCAGATGGGCGGGTGGCGGGCGGTCTTAGGCAGCCTTGGGGGTGGCAGAGAGTGGACAGTGGGAGACACTGAGGTCTCATCGGGGATGGGTGCTCGTGGCTCCAGGGTCCCCAGGGTACGAGCTGGCGGTGAGGACGGGGGGCGGGGGGGAACAGGTGGTGTCTCAGTGGTGGAAGCAGCGGCTCCCCTTGGGGGTCTGAGGGTGGGAGGCAAGAGTGTGGGTTCCTGGGGACCCAGAGAAGGGGCGGATGGAGTCTGGAGTCGTGGGGGGGATCTGGGGGAATAGCCAGATCCAGTGCGGTTGGAATCGGGGCTGCGTCTTGAATTCTATTTAGAGGGGGGTTCAGACAGCGGGTCCCAAGGGGGCTGGGGTCCCAAAGGGTCTCAGTCCCAGAGTCAGGGTTTGATGGGTCTTAGGTCCTCAGAGTTGGCTGACAAGGGCCTGGTCTGACGCGGAGGTGAGCGCTCCCGGGGTCCCAGTCCTCGTGGGCTTGGGGGTCTCAGGTCAGGCTCGCAAACGCCCTCTCCCTGGAGGCCCCGCCCCCCGGCGTTCCGGGGTCGGTCCAGCGAGCCGGGAACGAGGCCCGGCCCGGGTGGCGGAGGCCGGCGGAGGGCGCACTCACCTGCAGGCGGCGCAGGTAGGCGGGCGGCACGTAGCCCGTCTCCCCGCTGCGCGCCCGCGCCGCCAGCCACCAGTGCGCGCTGCTGCGCTCCAGCACCAGGAACGTCTCGCCCGCCGCGAACGCCAGCGCGTTGGGCTCCGCCGAGCGGAACGCGTACAGCGCGCGGTACATGGGGCCCGGGCCGCGCCGCGGCGGGGCGGGGAGGGCGGTGGCGGCTGCGGAACCGGGACCCAGGCCGCGAGCGCCGCCGGGCGCCCCGTGACACACGCCGCGAGAGCGCGCACGCCGCCCGCCCCGCCCCGTGGGGGCCACGCACGCCGGCGCCGCGCCCCCTGGCGGTCCCAACGGCTGAGTCCGCGGTCCCTCCCGGACCTCCCCAACCCCAGGTCCCTGTCTCCCCGCGCCCCCGGCCCCTCCCCAGAGCCCCCTCTCCCGCCCAGCCCCCCTCCTGCCCGCTCAAGCCCGAGCGCTGTGGCCCTCCAAGGAGCGCTGCGCCCGCAGCCCGACGGCCGCCCCGGGAGTAGCGCGTCCTGACCTAACCCGCTGGACGGCGACTGGTACCTCTGTTGAGCCTCTCTGCTCGGACCCTTGGCTCATCGGCGCTTGGGTCTCGCGGCCCCTCGTGGAGTGGCACCCCCGGCACCACCACGCCAGGTGGCCGTGCTCTTAGGAACAAACCAGCCCGGCTGGTGTGGCTCAGCCGCTGAGCATCGACCCAGGAACCAGGAGGTCACGGTTCCATTCCTGGTCAGGCACAGGCCCAGGTTGTGGATCCATCGCCAGTGGGGGCCATGCAGGAGGCAGCGCCTCCATGATTCTCATCATCAATGTTTCTCTCTCTCTCTCTCTCTCTCCCCCTTTCTTTCTCTCTAAAAATCACGAAAAGTATATTATTTTAAAAATAGACAACAGAAACAGAAACCGTGCCATCGCCCTGGCCCAAACCCTCCCACCTGCCCTCCCTCCTCCCCCCCCCCCCCCCCCGTCCTCTCAGCCGCTGTCCCCTTCCTCTGTCATTCTGTATCTGTTCCTAATCCTCACGAGGGTATGTCTTCCCTTTCCAGAGAGCGGAAGGGCGGGCGGGAAGGAGAGAGAAACGTGGAGGTGAAAGAGACACCCGACTGGTTGCCTCTCACATGAGGGCCAAGCCAAGAGGAAGGGAGGGAACCACAGCCCAGGTAGGTCCCTGAGCGGAAATAGGACCTGCGACCCTTTGACCCTTGGGTGCCTGGGCCAGCCATCTAACCACTGAGCCACGGGGCCAGGTTCTGACACTGCTGGTCTGTTTCCTCTGCCCGGGCCACACTTCCCTCCTTCATGGCATCAGGCGCTCCCACGGCTGCCTACGGGCTTCTCGCTGAGGGTGAGGAGTGGGCGCCGTGCAGCCTAAAGGCTGTTTGACCCACTCCCTGTCTCAGTGAGCCCTGACCAGGGCAGGTCTGCAGTCCTGGGAGGAGGGAAGCCTGGGAGAGGCGCTGAGGATCTGAAGGAGGGGTCTCTGGGGACCTCCCATCTCTGCCAGGGGCTGGTCCAGCCTCATCCCCACTGGAAGCCTGGGCCCGGGGAGCAGGGTTGGGGGCCCAACCAACTAGAGTGTGCAGGTGGCCTGTCTTTGGACATCGTGGACGTAGGAATGCTGGGCCTTGGAGAGGAGACGCCGGGGGTCCAGGAGAGGGTGAGACTTGCTAAAATGGCACTCACCTGTGCTCCTGGCACCAGGCTGTGCCCGGCTCCCACACACACACCTCCTCCCAGAAGCCTCCTGGCACCGAGCACAGGAAGCTCTCCCGGGGCTGCCCTGGCTGAAGGATGACGGCATGGTTGCCGGGGCCCAGGGCTGAATACTATGGTGACAGGTGGTGAGGCTGAGAGCGCCAACCTGCCCAGGACACCCCTCATGGCACAGCCATCTCCTGGGCCCCTTCCCCACAGAGCCCATCGCGGCCAGCAGCCAGAGCCCGGTGGCTAGCCAGACACTGGTTCCAGGTCCTCTGACATCACAATGTCCAGCCAATGAGCTGCTGACCCGTCAGGAGTCCAGTGTCTTTCTTTCCAGAGGAGGTGTTGGGGCTGGGACGTGGAGAGCGGACCCCAGAGCAATCGGCTAAGTGACACGCGTCAGGGTCCTTTGGGGGTTACCTCAGGGTGCTAGGTTAGGGGACAGGGCCAAGCCAAGAGGCTGGGGTGACTTTAAGGCCCACGGAGGGGGCAGTGGCAAGGAGAACACTGGGGGCCAGCAGGTGAGGGGCTTCTGAGGGTTGGAAGGGGAGATGGCTGCCTTCCTCTGGCAAGAAAGACGGGGGCGGGGGCAGGGGGGTTAGGAGGTGAAGGGGTGAATGGTGGAGACTCGACTGGGGGCAGAAAAACACACCACATACAGAGGTTGTTGTTATAGACTGCATATCTGAAATCTGTATGATTTTATTAACCAATGTCACCCCAATAATTCAATAAAAAAAAATGAGAGCAGCACTGTGTACAATTAGCAAAAGGGTTTGTATTAGGACATTTACACTCAGGAAAGAGGTATCTGCATCATCAAACATGGAATGTTGAAGAAACAGTTAAAATAAATAGACTCGGAGCGCGGTGGGGTGGCTCAGGCGGGGACTCAAGGCCTCTGTGTGTCAGCTCCAGGCTGCAGAGGCCGCCCCCCCGGCCACACTGGCTTCCTCCCGACACAGCACAGCTGTGCCCGGGACACAGAGGGTCAAGGGCTGGTGCAGCCGGCCAGCTCACTCCCCACTCTCCTCAATGATCTCTGTGACAATGTCTATCAGGCTCTGGAGCCCGAAGATGTAGCCAGCATCCTGGCCCTCGTGCACGACGCTGTCCTCGCCGTACAGCCTGCAGGTGGTGTGTGCAAAGTCAATCATGCGCACGTCCACGGAGCTGGCGCCGAGCGGCTTGAAGGCATAGGCCCCAGCAGACTCGTCGGCGGACTCCTCGGACAGGTCCTCCAAGTCCTCCGCGTCCGAGTCCAGAGCCACCTCCGGCCACTCCTTGCCGTCGTAGATGATGAGCAGGGAGCTGGAGTAGAAGCGGTAGGACTCCTGTTGCTCCAGCACCGCCTTGAGCTCCGCCAGCTTCTTGAGCACCGGGCCCAGCAGCTCCCGGCGCAGGTGCCGCCCGTTGTGGAAGAACTGGAAGAGCGCCTCCTTAAAGCCCTGCACCGACAGCTTCCGTCCATGGTACTTGTTCATGAACATGAGCTGCCCGCTGCCCGCCTGGTACACCTGTGGGAGGGAGACCGGCAGGTCAGGGCTGACAGCCACCTCCAAGCCAGGCCCCTGGGCGTGGCTGTGGTAACAACAGCTCTGGACCAATCACATTCTCTAACTCGTTGGGTCACAGGAGGCTCTGTGCTTGCCAATCAACACCCAGGACACAAACCCCCAACGCGGGTTCTGCCCCCAGCTCCGTGTGCAGTTCACGGTTGATGGAGAGGCCCTAACCCGCTTGCCTCGCCCGTCCTCCTGTCCACAGACTTGGGACTCAGCCAGCCAGGCCAGCCCAGAGGGAATGACCCAGGCATGCGTGCTCTATTTCTAACCAGAAAGCGTAAGATTTAGTCAAATCTGCTATCTTCTGGGAAAAATATAGGACTAAGTAGGGGAGCGACAGCTGCTGGACGCCGGGGCCAGCCACACCATGCACCGGCTCTCCCTCACCTGCATGCCGCACAGGCGCACACCAATGACCGCGGAGGTGCTCTGCTGGCATTTTCGGATCTGGTTGGCTGCCTTCTCCTCTGAAGCATCGTCACCATGCTGGCGTGTCCCCATCTTGAGGTCCAGGACACAAGGTACCTCGTATCGGGAAGTGAGGTTCTCCAGTAAGATGAATTCTGAGTGCTTAAGGAAAACACCCTCAAAGAGCAGGTGCTCTGCAAGGGCCTTCGGCACTCCACCCCCAGGGCACAACGCCTACACACAGTGCCCAGAGAAGCCCCACACGACAGGGGCCCCACCAGTCCTGCCATCTCCCACACAAGGAGCCCAAGGCTGACAGCCGGGCGAGATCCCCAGTGTGGGGCGTGCAGGGGACAGCCAATCAGTGATTCCCTCTCATCACTGTTGTTTCTCTTTCACTCTCTCCCTTCCTCTCTGAAATCAATAAAAATGTATTTAAAGAAAATAAATGTCTTTCCCAGCTGCATACACTAAAAATGTCTAGAAACAATGACCAGATGCATGACACCCCCCCACACACAATTCCGTCATGAAACGGAAATTAAAATCTCAGTGACCATACGTAGTTTTATTGGAATACAGCCCTACTTATTCAGTTACTATGGCTGCTGCCATGCTACGGCGACAGGGCTGTGACCGAGAGGGTGTGGCCTGCATGACTAACATGTTTACTGTTTGGAGCTGTAACTGGAAAGGTTTGCAGCCCCTGCCTCAGAGGATGGTTACATTCACATCTGGAGCCAGAAACATACACGACCCTGGACTTCTTTCCATGCCAGAAAGTAAGAGCTATCATAGACCATTGTGGTGTGTCCCAGTGACTCAGGAGCTTATTCTGAAAGTCTCCCACTGGCAAAGGTGAGATAATTTGAGCATCAATAAAGACAGCTGCAATGAACGGAAACATGTCAAATATGTTTAAATTAATGGATTCATGTTTATGCTAAAAAACTCACTGGGAACCTTTGGAGGATGTTAAGAAACCGACTCATTATTCCAAATACATATCTAATAAATAAAGGGAGAATTTAATCTGCTTTTCCTATATAAACTATACCTCAGGATAAGCACGAAGTTAATGAGGAAAAGTTTTTCTTTTTTTTAAAATATATTTTATTGATTTTTTACAGAGAGGAAGGGAGAGGGATAGTTAGAAACATCGACCAGCTGCCTCCTGCACACACACCCCCCCCACTGGGGATGTGCCCACAGCCAAGGTACATGCCCTTGACCAGAATTGAACCTGGGACCCTTGAGTCCGCAGGCCGAGCTCTATCCACTGAGCCAAACCGGTCAGGGCAAGTTTTTCTTTATAGTAGGATTCCAGCTCATGAATGAAGGAATGTCAAAATCAGAAAATCACCCATGAGAAAAACAGATCTGAGGACAAGACAAAAGAAAAAGACAACACCATGCTTCCTGGTGGACACCACCATCTCTGAGGCTCTGCCCCTCCCCCCCACCTGACCCTGAATCTGATCAAGCCTGCAGATAAAATGATCAACTTAATGGAAACAGAGGAGAGGGAGTAACATGTAAGACACCACAGGATGTAATCAGTAAAACCCAGATAGTGGGAAACTCTAGGAGACCTAGTTTCTTTAGCAGGAAATTTCTAAGAAAAAACAAGAAGGGTATTTAGAAAACCTTACATTTCAACCAAAAGCAACACGTGAGCCTCATCTACATCCCCATTCATGGAGACGATCAATACGTGCTTACTCATGAGACAATTAGGAAAATGTGGACAGAACTAGGGCCTTCACAGGAAGGAGTTATGGTCCCCTTTTTTAACGAGTAGCGATGGCAATGATGATGTAAAAGGCCCCGCGCTCTCAGAGATGCATGCTGGGTGCACACAGGGCCAACGTGACACCTGAGCCTTCCTCCGAAGCAGGCCCGCTGTCGGGCTGGGTGGGCATAGTCCTGAGAGTGGGTTTCCTGCCGAACCCGCATAACTGGTACTTAAAGGTTCCACATGTACTATTTTTAACAGGTTTACATTTTTCCCTAATGAAATGTTAGAAAAAAATAAAACACAATTCTTTTCTTTTCCACACACACTCAATTCTGAGGAATTTCCCCCCATACGATTAAAACAACAATCGAGCTCAGCTGGTGTGGCTCAGTGGTTGAACATCGACCCACGCACCAGGAGGTCATGGTCAGGGCACAGGCCCAGGTTGCAGGCTCAGTCCCTAGGAGGGGGCATGCAGGAGGCAGCTGATCGGTGATTCTCTTGTCACTGATGTTTTTATCTGTCCCCCCTTCTCCATTCCTCTAAAATCAATAAAAACGTATTTTTAAAAAATCAATTAACACATTGCTTGGTGTTAGAAGGGAGATAAAAATGGCCTGTGCTTTCTTCATGGGCCAGCCTGGGGAAGTGGATGGTCAGTCCGCCCCCACCTGACCCTGGGCAGGGAAGCTGTTTGGGGACTTCTGAGGAGTCTAAAATACAAACCTGCCCCTTGCACTCTAGGCCAAAGGCCTCCTGATGCAGACTGGTCCCTAAATGAGAAGCCGCTCATCCCCCAAAACCTCTCCAAATGCCCCCCCATCTGCATTCCCAGAGCAGCCCTGGGCCTGAGGGCAGTGACTCTGCCACAGCTGTCACACAGTAGTATCCGGCACCACCAGGACTAACAGCTCATACCTTCCCTCCAAGCTCCCAGGGGCTCCTTACCCCCACCCCCCCAAGACAGAGAGGCCTGTAAACAAAGGATACTGTACTGGTTCCGATGCTTTGCATTCTCCTTCATTCTCTGTAGCTGCTGCTGGTGACACTTCATGCTCCAAGGGTTGTTGAATTTAAGCTGGGAACTTACATTCCCCTTCTTCTCTACACTATAGTACAAGACTTCAGATTTCTTCAGCCACTCAAATTCTTCTTCTAACTTATGGCTATAAAGAGATAAGGAATCAATAAATCACATTGTCTTATCAAAATTCAGGGCCAAAGGAAGTACAAAGGAACTTTCTAGAGTGATGAGAAGTTTGAGGTCTTGATATGGTGCACATACGTATCAAACACTAAAAAGGTACATGTCATTGTATGTATATTATCCCTCAGGAAAAATGGCTTTTCTTTCTTTTTTTTTAATTAAGAGGCCAGCTCACTGTTTTTCTACAGTAAGGAGAACCCGGATGCAAGAACAGCCTTTGCCTCCCCACTCGCCCCACAGGCAGCCTGGTTCCTGGTCCGTCCAGGTTCCCCAACTCCAAATGCTGGAGACCGGCGAAATGGGAGCTGAAATACCATGGCAATAAGCCAGCCCACTTACCTGCCCTACCCAGACCTCAATTTACATGTTTACCAGCTCTGCCAAGGTGTGGCACTTGGAAGGCCCTGCCTAGGTGGATTCCGAAGTCTCGGGGATGCCCAGCAGACCATTTTTCTCCCTCTATCAGTGACCAACCTGAACCAATGGCTGTCTTAGGACTGCTGCACCCCCAGGATGCAGCATAAGGACTGCACAGAGGAAGGTGACTGAAATCCTTCTATAGCTGCTACCACAGCCACGTATCCAAACGTCACGATGCAATGCAGAGTCAACTGCAGAGAAGCTACGCATGCCAGTGGAAAACCGGCCACTGAGTGACAAGGCACCTACTAAGTGCATGAAGTGTGTCCTTAGGTCCAGGGCGCTGAGCTGCAACTAGGATCCCCCACCACCTCCCTCCCCGAGTCCAGGGTTCCCTCAGCTTATACCCACCTCTTCATTTTCTCCTCCTTCCAGTGCTGCCGCACCCAGTCCTTGGGGGTCTTTTCTGTCTCTAGGACATGATGTTTTTTGTTTGCCCACCTTAGGAGCTTACTTTTTGGTTCACAGTCTGAATTGTCTACACTGTCCACAGTTCCATGGTCCCCTTTTAATGGATATGCTATTAAGCACAAGTTCCTGTCTTCATCTTCATCAAAGCACACAGACACCACACCTAGAAGGGGGGTAAGGAGCAGAGAGGACTTTTAATTTCACAGAAGCAGAGAGAACTTTTAATTCCACATATGTTATAAATAACATGATTGTAACATTTGTGGTTTTCTCTTACCCTGTTCCTTAGTCTCTATGTTGCCAGAGGCCCCAAACTCATCTGCAAACCTAACAAATATCAGAACACTAGAAGAGATGACACCACACACGACAAGCGTTAGGGAGCAGACACAGCCGAGGCTTCCTCTCTGATGCACTCAGCAAGGCAAGAGCCAAAGAATTACAAGACACATTTTTCCATCATCGAAAATGTTTATTAATTTTTACGTAATCCTTCTAATCCTGAGAGAGGTGTAAACACATTTGCTCTTTAGATCTTGTGAGGATTTTTAATGCCCTGAACAGAAACTCCGACGGCCTCCAGGCTTGCTTTATAGCAGAGCCAGAACTGGGGGAACACAGGTTCGCCTGAGGGGTAAGAGCATCCCAGGGTAAGGAGAGACTGGGCAAGCAAAACAAAATAAAGGAGCAAACAAAACAAACCACACAGCACAACAGACACCCTAGCAGAGGCTTCTTGCAGCACCCCCATACAGGTGGGCCCCAGCCTCTTTGTCCTTCTCAAAGGTCATTTTATTGGTCTCTTGAGATGTCACGTCACAAAAGAACACATGAACACAAGGCAATAGGGCTGGGCTGGGCACAGACGGTGGCGCCTGGCGAGCGGCTCTTCCCCCTTCAGTCTCTAGCACCCGCGTGTGTGATCAGTCAGTCTCTGAGGAGGGGCTTGTCAACTGGCAGCATTGCAGCAGGTGTCGACGAGCGCCTTACAACCGCCTGGCTGACACCTTTCCTCCCAGACCTCTCTGGCCCAGGATCACTCAATGTGCTCAGTCCTTGCTGCCCGCCCGCTGCAGGGGAATGCGTGCTCAGAGAGAGACGACACTTCTGAGGCGGTCCCCGGCTCTGGGCGCAGAGGAGCCAGGGTGGGGAATTCAGGGGCCACACTTCCCGGTGGCCACGGGGAAAGAACCGGGGGAAAAAAAGGGGGCGGGGGCGGCCAGCTAACAAAGGGCCTTTGGCTTTGTCCTGGAAAAAACAACAGAGAAGGACCAAGTGAGGGCCCCCAACTCCCCCACCCCCACAACACACATGCACATTCGGAACAGAGAGGTGCCCAGCACACTCTGTCTTCAAAGCGTGTTCAACAGTCCCGGAAGAACCCGAGTGTTCAGGAGTCTTTTGTTTAATCAGACAATACACATTTCACATTAATTTCCGTAATGGATTCTTCCTTAATTTACAAAGAGCCCGCCTCCCCAGGAACGAACGCACCAGGCTGGTGGCTGCTGATGTCCCCCCAAAATGCATTATACAAAGGCAGAGTCACCATGTGTCAATCAGAAGGTTGCTGTAACAGGGCAATTTCCGGGACATTCCATAACAGCACTGGGCTTCAGTCGTCAGCACAGGCCTCCCACTCCTGCATTCCATCTGACTCAACCTGCCCCAAGCCTACCTATCACCGGGGCTTCTGGTTTTCTGGAGGACAGAAAGCCGGCCGCAAGCATTCTGGGAAAAATCCTCCCAGTCTTCCCCGCTGGCCCTCCATGGAGACTACGGGTTACTGTGACCGAGAGACACTTGAACATAAAATACAACTACACTGTCACCAAAAACCAAAATTAACTCAAAGCAATCCACAGAACAAAAGACAATTGAGCAATCTTACCAGGACTTGGAAACTGAGGGTGTGAGGTGCTGGGCTGAGGGCCAAGAGGAGGAGGCGGCGGAGGGAAAACAGTGGGTGGGAGGGTGAAGGCTCTGGGTATGCCTGCCACAGAGGTCACCAGGCCTCACCTCGCCTGGCCTCAGTCTCCTCAGCAGGCGCGGGCGCCCTAGCAGCAGCGGGGCTCACCTTTGTACTGCGGAGTGAATCTGCGCATCTCCGCCGGGAGCGTCTCGTAGAACTGGTGCTCCCTCGGGACCAGGGGCTTGCACAGAGTCGTCTCGTTGAAGCGGAGCACACAAGAGTGCCCCCCGACCTGGTGGATGAAGGGCTCCAGCAGGACGCCCTTGGCGCGGGGCTCCACGTCCATGGCCCTGAAGGCTGGGCTCATCCTCCAGAGGCAAGCCACAGGGAGAAGGGGGAGGCGGCTGGGCCCAGCGGCCAGAGCGTCCTCCGTCTGTCTGTCCTGTCTGTGTTGGTGTGCCTGGCCTTGGCTCCTTGGGTGCGCACGACAGGACGCTCTGCGGGAAGCAAACAGTGGCAGGAGTTGGAAATGACCTGGGAACCGCATCTGCCTCAGAGCCCCCCACCTCCAGCAGCAAGACAAACAGACTGAGCTCACTCAGCGCCCGCCCACATCACCCAGCCACCCCCCTCCTCCCGCAGATACAAACAAAGCCTGCTGGGCGAGGCCGTCGCAGCCTACACGTAGGGACTGGACTGGCTCCAGGTGCCTCTAAACAGCCCTTAGTAGTGCGGGGCAAAACGTGAAGCCACAATGAGGGGAAGTCATCATTTCAAACCTAATATCCAGATTAAATCTTACTATCTTCTTTTTTAAATTTATTTTATTGATTGTTTACAGAGAGGAAGGGAGAGGGATAGAGAGTTAGAAACATCGATGAGAGAGAAACATTGATCAGCTGCCTCCTGCACACCCCCCACTGGGGATGTGCCCGCAACCAAGGTGCATGCACTTGACCAGAATCGAACCTGGGACCCTTGAGTCCACAGGCTGATGCTCTATCCACTGAGCCAAACCGGTTAGAGCTAAATCTTACTATTTTCTAATAAAATTGTTAAACTGAAGGTAACTGATGTCCAAGTCTCTTTGTTAATTATAGAATTTTCAATAAACTACTTTTTAGAGAAGTTTTAGGTTCAAGACAAAATTAAGAGGAAGATAGATTCCCATATAACCACCTGCCCCCATATATGCATGACTTTCCCATTATCAACACTCCCCCCCTCCCCCCGTGCCCCCCCCCCCCCGTGCAGTACATTTATCACAAATGAGAGGCCCGAATCGTGCAAGAGTAGGCCTTCCTTCCCTGGCTGCTGGCACCGGCTTCCCTCCGGCACCCGGACCTGGGCTGCTTCCCTCGGGCCGCCTGCAGGCACCCGGGACAAGGCTGGCTTCCCTCCGGCCCCAGCTTCATCAGGAAGGACGTCCGGAATGATGTTGGTCTAATTAGCATATTACCCTTTTATTATTATAGGTTATTATTATAGATGATGATACACCTACATCATCATAGTTTACATTGGTGTTCACTGTTGGTCATTAATTAGGTTTTTATAAAATTAAAATGCACTTAAAGGGGAAAAACTGCTTCCATGTCATCTAGCAAGGTTTGCTTCCCCAGGGCGTCCAAACACATCACCCCTATCCAAGGCCAAACACATGCCCCAGTACCCTTATTAGCCGTGGAGCTGGGGCCTAGCTTTAATGATTAATGTCTCTATCTAAAAACAACTGATCAAGGCTGTCTAACTCCCTTTAAAAAGATACAGTGTTCTAGGTCACCAACTATTTTTATCAGTTCTCTCCTCATCTCCAAACGCTGGGACAGGCTTTTAAACCGAAGCTGTACTCCCGGGCAATCACAGCTTGCTCCCACTCCGAGGTCAGGGCCTTACACCCGACTTCACATTCCCACACACACTGGATCTCAGCAAAGCCTCCTCTGTGTAACTGTTAGCAGTGCTAGGGCATGTCTGTTTTCTGTCTGTAATTTACAGACTACAGTCAGTACTAGCATTACTTACAGGGCTTGGGGTACACTTCAGTATCTGTAAGGGTTACTGGGTACTCCTCTGGTTCCCATGACTCCCACAGAGATGGTGGTGGTGAGGATGGCCGGCTGGAAAAGTGCCCACTGTCCTCTAAAGTGAGTAAAGCCCCTATTATGTGCCAGACTCATTGCAGAATCATACCTCATTTAGTCCTCACAATACCTTCTAAGAGGTAGATACTACTCTCCCTGTTGCAAACAATGGAGCTGACTGGGGGAGGGAAGCACACTCATCCACAGTAAGACAATCAGGCACGCTCCCAATGAACCTCAATCTGCTGGAGGCTCCCACAGGGCAGCCACCAGGGCCAGGGTCTCTGCCTTGACATAGCACTCCTACGTACTTGGGACATTTAGCGTGTCCTATGAGCAAGCTTTCACTACGTATTTATAGTACCTATTTATAGAACACATCATGCGCCACTGAACAAGGGCACGTTCTGAGAAACGCATCCTAAGGCGGTTCTGTCACTGTGCGAACATCAGAGGGCACTTACTCAAACCTAGATGGCACAGCCCACCCACCCCTAGGCTATCTGGTACAGCCTATTGCTCCTGGGTTACCAGCCTGCACAGCATGTTACCGCACAGAACAACGAGATTACACCACACACACGAGAAAATTAGCACCCAGCCCAGTGGCGCAGTGACTGCGCACGGACCCATGCACCAGGAGCCCCAGTTCGAGTCCAGTCAGGGCCAATGCCTGGGTGGTGGATTTGGAACCCAGTAGGGGGAGTGCAGGTGTTTCTTATCACTGTTTCTATCTTTCTCTTCCTCTCTCTCTAAAATCAGTAAAAACATTTTCTTTTAAGAGAGAAAATTATGTAATCAAGAGGCACTGTAAACACAAGATGTATGAAGCTGGCGTAACATGCACACTTTTACAGAAAACCCTTGTGCTTTTTTTAGATAAGCAGAAAGAGTACACTCTGAAACAATGGTAAGAAGTACAGCATAGTAAATATGTAAACCAGTGACAGTCCTTGATTATCTCGTTAAGCATCATCGTCAACTGTACATAACGGTATGTAGCCGGCTTGTTTACACAGCATCACCACGAACATGTGGGCGATGTGCTGCATGACGTTAGCATGGCTGGAGGTCGCTAGGCGACAGGAATTTTCACTTCTGGCACAGTCCCACGGGACAGCCATCACATATGCGGTCTGTTGTTACCAGCGTGCGGCACGACCACACAGGCAGTCCTCGGGTTGCGTCGGACTCGATGTCCGCCGTTTCACGGTTACGTCGCCGTCTCCCATTTATTTATTAAAAAAAAAAAAAAAAAAAAAGGGTTCCATCACTGCGATGTACGTCCATGTGTGCTTTATGTTTTTATTATTTATTTGCCACAAGTACAGGTCAGGAATAGTTATCTTCCTTTTACATTTTTTACTGTGTCACTTCATTACTGCTGTGTGTGCCCCATGGGAGTGACGCAGGTGCTTGTGCAGGTGGGTTCCGACTTAAGACGAAAATCGCTACCTGGAGCAGTAGGAACGGATCTCCAACGTAACCCGAGGACTACTGTATATAACCTTTCACAGAGCTTAAACTGGTGTTCCTTTCTTCCTTTCAGAGAAAACAGGCTGTGGGTTAGGAATTAATAAGCTTCCCTACATGCAAAGTGCAGAAACCCAAAGGTCCTGATTTTTAAATACGTTTTTGTTGACTTTAGGAAGAGAGGAAGGGAGAGGGAGAGTGAAACAGGGATGAGAGAGAAAACCACTGATCGAGTTGCCTCCTGCACAGCCCCTACTGGGATCAAGCCTGCAACTCAGGCCTGTGCCAGACGGCAATCAAACGGTGGCCTTGTGGTTTTTGGGTCGATGCTCAACCAACGGAGCCCTGCCGGCCCTCATTTCTCACCTGGCGCTACCTTCTCACCATCAGAGCAGCATTCAGGGGGCATGCGCTCAAAGACACAGACGGGCCATCAGCTCTGGGGGAGCACTCCCTGTCATTCTAGGCTCTCCCCAAAGGTGGCGCTCTGAGATGCTTGGCCACACGCACCCTTCTCCAGATCTGAGGAGGGTGGTTCCCTCTCTTCTAATGAAAAGACCTCGTGAAGAAGAGCAAGCCCACAGGAGCCCTACAGAGTTCATCATGGGGAGACTGCTAGTACCCAAGCACGAGCCGGGTGCCCTACTTACTAAACTGTGAGAGTGTAAGACGCTCCTCACGGGCCAGGCTTTGGAAACATAGTCCAAAACCCTTTCATAAAAGTGTACAAAACCACTTCTGTTATCAGAGCAATGCTAACAATACAAAGCCCTTCCCAGCTCTGTTCAAGATTCCTTAAATGCATTCAAGTCAGAAAACTATCTTCCCACACATTTCTTATCCATCCCCATCTCCAACGACAAACCTAAAACCAGCGTAAACGAGTACTCCGGCAGCTCCCTGTAGAGGGTGGCCCCTGGGCGTGGCTGGAGGCTGAACGGCAGGGTCAGGTCCCTGCCTCCTCTCCCAGGTCCTCAGTGTGCTCACAGCTGTGGGGATGACATGGCACTGCCCCCTCCCCGCAGCACCAGCTCAGAGTCCCCAGGGCACGACTCCCCAGTCCTCCTCTTGAGCAGAGAGGCAAGGAAATAGGCTCATTCTCACCTAAGCCACATCTGATGACAGAGGCGGCTCCCAAACGTGAGCCGGAATTACACTGTAGTGAGGTGACTGGATTACTCGGAGAAGGTCCCCATTCGTTTTACAGACTCGGTTTCTCATCTATAAAATAGAGGAGAGGGCTGGAGTAGATCTCTACTCTGTGGGCTGTGTGATCAAATCAGTGTTTTACTCAAAAAGGAAAAGCCAATAAATGCCAATGTGCTGCACAAATAAGGTGAGTCCTGCTTTGTGATTCTTTTAATTACGTTCACTTTCTCAACAGGAACGTAAGTATGGCTTCACTACACAACATGTTCCTCGGGGCCCTCACAGGCCCCGTCCCTGTAGGGACATGAAGGATGGATGTCGCTAGCAGCCTCCAAAGAAAAGTACCCCAAGCACCTGCTCTGCGTCACCTGCTCCTCTCTCCTGTTCCACATGCCGTGTGAGCAACGGGGTCGCTTAATGGTTTTCAAACATCGGAGCCGAAGGCCTGGTTTCCCAAGAATCCCGGGGCAGTAATGGTGACTATGAAGTCCATGCGACGGACAGGCCCTGTATCTAGAGACGGAATGCCATCCAACACCGGCTCCGGATTTATTCCTGCTACGCTTCCTACGTCACCGCACACATTGGTCCACCAGACCATGACCAGGTGAGAAACACAGCAGGGTCCATCCTAGGCCAGGACACAGCTTTCTCCCACAATTCACGCCCCTAATCTATGAAACTGGTTTAGGGATCTCCTGGAAAGAGTTTATTAATATTCTTCACTTTTAAAATAAAACAGCTATGCCGAAACCGGTGTGGCTCAGTGGATAGAGCGTCGGCCTGCGGACTGAAGGGCCCCAGGTTCGATTCTGGTCAAGGGCATGTACCTTGGTTGCAGGCACATCCCCAGTGGGGGGCGTGCAGGAGGCAGCTGATCAATGTTTCTTTCTCATTTACGTTTCTAACTATCTCTCTCGCTTCCTCTCTGTAAAAAATCAATAAAATATATTTTAAAATAATAATAAAATAAAATAAAATAAAACAGCTATGACTCATGACAGCCCCCGGGCCCCTAGCTCACATATCTAGAATTTAGTTAATGTGGCTACACATGGGATCTGCTGGGGCTGCTTACACCCCCTCCAGAAAAGCCCCAAGTTTGGGGAGACACAGGGGACAACGTGAGGCACACTAGCCTGATGGTGGGAAAGCAACCCTTACCCCCTGCCCCTCCTCTCCGTGAGCTCTCCCGTGGCCCCAGAGCCACTGCCTGGCGCTGCACACATCCACACAGCCCAAACTCCACCACCAGTGTCAGCCACTGGCACTCTCCAACACTGCTGGCAGAAATACTAGAAGATACCACCACGTACTAAGTTAAACATATACTTATTATATGACCCAGCAATCTTCCTCATAGGTATTTACCTAAGAGAAATAAAAAGAAATGTCTACACAAAGAATTGTACCTGAGGGGTGGGGGGTCTAGGAGAGATCCATGGGGGAAGGGAACATACGGAATACTTTCACCAATAAGAGACTGAAATAAAAAGAACTGTACATGAGAATGCTCATGGAGGCATTATTCACACTAGCCAGGAGGTAGAAACAACCGATGCCCATCAAACAGGTGACTGAATAAACAAATTGTGGTATGTCATAGATCTGCGTAACGGAACATTCATGAAAGGAATGCACCGATACATGCAAAACAAAGCTTAACCACAAGCACATTACGGGAAGTGGGACGTCAGTCACACGAGACACTGTGAAATCCCATTTCTCGGGAATGCTGGGAAAAGCAAAACCGTAGCAGCCGCCGGGCAGCCGCCAGGGAGCAGAGGCAGGGGAACGGGACTGGCTGCAAAGGGGCGTGCCGACAGTCCATGCCGCCCTGGGACAGGGACTACCTAAATTCGTCAAAACTCATCAAATTATAGACTTGAAATTGATGTTACTGTAGAGAAATTGTACTTCAATAAAGGGATTTTACTTACACATTTCTTAATTTACAAACTTTCAGTTACATATTGTAATAACCAGAAAACATACGTTAAAAGGTCGTAATGGCGTGTACCATTTCTATACACCATGCACGGGCTGCTAGGTGCCTTCGCACCCACCCTAACTGGGCTCACTGGCCTCCGTGAGAGCCCTGCGCCATTTGCACCACGGTCCGTCTGGGTCACCGCCTTGGCCAAAGAAGGGCTTCTTCTTTTCTGGGAAGGTGCCCTGATGCTAGACCTTCAGGAACGGCCATGCACTCCTCATAAACCCAGGATTCCCAGCCAGGGCGTGGACCTGGGTTGCAGGCTCCTCCCCAGCCCGGGGTCCCTGCTTGGGGCACGTGCAAGAAGCAACCAATCGGGTTCCTCGCACATCGATGTTTCTCTCTGTCTCTCCCTCTCTCTTCCACTCTCTCGGAAAATATCCTCAGGTGAGGATTAAAGAATAAATAATAAAAACAAAAACATGCTTTAAAACATAATCACCAGTGTGATCATCTGCGTACTTTGTACTATGCAAAAATATGCTCAATTTAAGGTGATTATCTCAGAGGTAAAGCAACTTTAATCAAAGGGGGTATTCTTCCCCAGGGCATCCCCTTTATGAGCCAAACAATGGAAACTTTCACCTCAGCAAGCCAGCCTCAGGGGGCTCAGGCTCAACCCAGCTGCCTGGCGACCAGCGACAGCTCTGGTGCTTACATAGGTGCTGGCACCCCACTGCTCAGGCAGGGCAGGGCTGCTATCCAGTGCCCCCGTCACTTCCGAAGCCTTGACTCAAAAAGTCTATTACATCTGCTAACCTCTTTTTACAATTATATCAACTCCATCCCAGTTCTCATTGATTTGATTTCTAACAATAACTATGACTTCTTCTCTAAAACCACAAAGCAAGTAAATCAATTGGAGTAACAGTTAACGGTTCAAATGATTTTTCCTCCAAAGAAAAAGTTACTAAGCAATCAACTGGCCGATTATGTCAAATATGAGAGAGCATTAATTTTGCCCACTTTTTTAAAAAATGTATTTTTACTGATTTCAGAGAGGGAGAGAGAGAGATAGAAACATCAATGATGAGAAGCATGGATGGGCTGCCTCCTGCATGTCCCCACTGGGGATGGATCCCCCAACCTGGGCGTGTGCCCTTGACCGGAATCGAACCCGGGACTCTTCAGTCTGCAGGCCGACCGCTATCCACCGAGCCAACCCAGCTAGGGCTAATTTTGCCCACTTTTTAATGCTGACAGTGGCTAAAGTTAAAACAGTAACATTACCCCGAAACTTCTCTTCAAATACTTAACACCAGGTTACAGGCTGCAATTACATAAACCCCACAGCAGCTACCTAAGGAAATACGCATCTTAGCTCACTTCAGACGTGACCCTGCTAAAAAAAAAAAAAAAATGCAAGTACAACAAGTATTTTAAATACTAGGACTCATCGAAGTTACTGTCATCATGGTGCTTTATGGAAACTACCATGAAACCGGTCACCTGCAACGTGTTTGTTGCGCTTTTCAAAGGCCTCGGTCCGTTTTCCTGAAACTATTTTTATTCCTGACCTATGGGCATTTTGCTACCAAAGTGCTGTTGTCTCGTCTGTTTTTGAAACCCTCACGGGAGGGTATGTTTTTATTGATCTTGGAGAAAGAGAGGAAGGGGGACACCCCCAGGTGAGGGGGAACAGGGCCCCGCTGCCTCCACCCCCTCCCCCCCCCCCCCCCCCCGGCAGGGAGCCACCCCTCTGGTGTCGGGGAGGGCGCCCCCCCACCTGGGCCCCGGCCAGGGCGCTCCCCCGTGTCCAGTGCCCAGCAGCGACCAGTTCCAGTGCCCGGGCACCGGGTCCACCGGCCTCTGCTGGCCTGTCCACAGGGGCTCATCTTCCGCTACCCAGACCGAGTCAGATGGCCGCGGGGAACAGCGCCTTCGGGTGCCGCCGCACAGCGCGGCCTGCGACCCAGCGGGGCAGCCCGCCGGGGGGCTTGTCCCCGCAGAGAAAGCGGCCCCGGCCGGGCGGCCCGTGTGGTCGGGGCTGAGCGTCCGTCCACCAAGGAACCGGGAGGCCGCGGCTCGGCTCCGGGCGGGGCACAGCGCCGGGCTGTGGGCGCGATCCCCCGCGGGGGTGTGCGGGAGGCGGCCGACCCGCGCGCGGTTCTCTCATCACTGAGGTCTCTCCCCCCGCCCCCGCCTCCCTTCCTCTCTGAAACCAATAAATATATTTCTTAAAAAGGATAAAAAGGATAAAAAGAAAAAGAAAAAGAAGCGTCCTCGGCCGCCCGGCGGGGCTCAGTCGCTGGAGCGTCGCCCCGCGCACCGGGCAGGTCGCCGGCTGGACCCCGGGCCGAGCTGCCGGGGTCGCGGGCTCCCTCCGCGCGGCCATGCCTCCGGGGGACCCACCGTGTCTGCCTCGCCCCGTCCCGTCCTCGCTCTCCCAAACCCACGAGCACGCCGGCAAGGAAGCACGCATCCCCGGGCCGTCCCGCGGCTTCTCGGGACAACGCGGCCGTGCGCGCACGCGTCCTCCCCGGACGCCAGCTGACAGGCGCAACGGCCACTCGGCCCTCAACATGGCTGCCCGCGGCCGCCCCCGGGAACCGCACCGGCGGCGCCGGTGGACTCGGCCGCCCAAACCCTCGAGGAGACGGCCCGCCGCACCCCGCGGCCTGGCGAGCGCCCGGGTCCTGGGGAGATGCCCCCCCCCCCAGACCCGGGACCAGAGACTTCCTCACTGACTGCGGGGGCGGGGGGAGCCTGCACCCCGCAAACACCGGGAGAGAGACCGCCCCCCAACAAGCAAGGAAGATCCTGCCCCTCAAAACCCGGGTAGCTCTTCCCCTCCCAGAACCTGAAGAGAGAACGTCTCTCTCAAATGACGCGGAGAAATACGGCCCCCAAAGACCCTGCGGATCTCCCATCGCCCGCCCCCGCCCCGCCATAACAGCGGGAGCCCCTCCCCAGATAACCCGGGGGTACCCCTCGTGCCCGAAACCTCACCCCACAACGGCTTGGAGAAACTCTCCCTCACAGCTCTCGGGGCGACGAAGCCAGAGGCGAGGCGAGGCGAGGCGTTACCTGGGGCCTCAGGCCGGTCCCGCGGTGCTTCCGTCCTATTGTTTCTCTCCCGTAAAGATGGCGGCGGCCTGGCCGAGCCCCGCCCCCAGCCTCCCTCCCGGCGACCCTCGCTATTGGCTCCCACCAGGAGCCCCGCTCGCGGATTGGGTGGTCCGAAAAGCGCTGTTGCTAGGGTGCCGGTGATTTCAGCGGCAGCTTCCGGGAGGGGCGGGGCAAAGGGCGGGGCACGGGGCGGGGCCTTATCTACCTCCCCTGGAAGGGTGTCCAAGGAGGTCAGTTGGGTGGGTGGTGGGTGGACAGATGGGCTTCAGGCCGATGGGTGCAATGCGGGATGGGTGCGGGGCGGATGGGTCAGCCAGCCTTACCATTACCCCGGAGTCTAAGGGGTTTCCCAGGAGGTGGGACTTTCAATGCCAGCACTGAGACAGTTGTCAGCAAACTTGGTCCTGATGGATGGACAGAGGACTGGATGTGGATGGACAGAAAAGAGGGACAAAAGAGCGGCTGTAGCCCTGGCCGGTTTGGCTCAGCGAATAGAGCGTCCGCCTGCAGACTGAAGGGTCCCGGTTCGATTCCGGTCAAGGGCACATGCCGGGGTTGAGGGTTCAATTCCCAGTAGGGGCGTGCAGGAGGCAGCCAACCCATGATTCTCTTTCCTCATTGATGTTTCTCTCTCTCTCTCCCTCCCTCTCCCTTCCTCTCTGAAATCAATAAAATATTTTTTTTAAAAAAAGAGCGGCTGTAAACGGTGGGTAAAGGAGTATATGTATGCACAGGTGGACAGATATGGGTGTGAAACGACTAAATACCGAAGGATGGACAGAAGAATGCGTTCCAGTTTTCTGTGACGGGGGGCGGGGGGGGGGCGGGGGAATGGCGGCTCAGTGTCCAACCCAGGTCCCACCACGCTGCACATGGCAGGGCTTGTCTGAGGCTCAGTCGCCCGGCTCCCACTTTGGCCAGTCGGGCTCCCACCTGAGTGCAGGTCCCTGTCCCTGGGGAAGGCCAGGGAGGAGGCCAGTGCTGCTGAGAAAGGGACAGGCCTCCCACCTGGGCTCTGCTCTTTCTGTAAAGGCGCCAGTGTTGCAGCCTGCGTGTGGGTGGTGTGGATTCAAGCTTATGCTAATTCCGTGGTCGGCAAACGGCGGCTCGCGAGCCACATGCGGCTCTTTGGCCCCTTGAGGGTGGCTCTTTCACAAAATACCACGGCCTGGGCGAGTCTATGTTGAAGAAGTGGCGTTAGAAGAAGTTTAAGTTTAAAAAATGGGGCTCTCCAAAGAAATGTCCATCGTTGTCCTGTTGATGTTTGGCTCTGTGGACTCATGAGTTTGCCGACCACTGTGCTAATTCACTCGACAAATATCCAGCCCTGGCCGGTGTGGCTCAGTGGGTAGAGAGGCGGCCTGCGGCCTGAAGGGTCCCAGGTTCAGTTCCGGTCAAGGGCACGGACCTCGGTTGCAGGGCCCAGGCCCTGGTCGGGGCTCATGCAGGAGGCAGCCCATGGATGTGTTTCTCTCACATCGCTCTCGCTCCCTGTCTTTCCCGCTCTCTTCCACTCCCCCTTAACCTCAATGGACAAATATCCTCAGGTGAGGATTGAAAACAAACGAATAAAACCAAATATTTATGGAGCATGTATGCTCTGTGCTGGAAATACAGCAATGAACAAGAAACAGTTTTTAAAAAAATATATTTATTATTGATTCCAGAGAGGAAGGGAGAGGGAAAGAGGCAGAAACATCATTGATGAGAGATCGGCTGCCTCCTGCACGCCCCCCAATGGGGATCGAGTCTGCAATCTGGGCATGTGCCTTTGACTGGAATTGAACCTGGGACCCTTCAGTCTGCAGGCGGACACTCTATCCACTGAGCCAAACCAGCTAGGGCAAGAAAGTTTTTTTGTTTTCTGTTTTTTTTAAATATATTTTATTGATTTTTTACAGAGAGGAAGGGAGAAGGGAGAGAGAGTTAGAAACATCGATGAGAAACATAGATCAGCTGCCTCCTGCACACCCCTACTGGGGATGTGCCCGCAACCAAGGTCCATGCCCTTGACTGGAATCAAACCTGGGACCCTTCAGTCCATAGGCCGACGCGCCATCCACTGAGCCACACCGGTTAGGGCAAGAAACAGTTTTGTTTGTTTGTTTGTTTGTTTTAAGTTTACCCTTGCCTGGCCGCTGTGGCTCAGGGTTGAGCATCGACCTAAGAACCAGGAGGTCACTGGTTCGATTCCCGACTGAGGCACATGCCTGGGTTGTGGGCTTGATCCCCAGGCGGGGGTGTGCAGGAGGCAGCTGATCCATGATTCTCTCTCATCATTGATGTTTCTATCTCTCTCGCCCTCTTCCTTCCTCTCTGAAATCAATAAAAATTAAAAAATAATGAAAATGAAAAAAAAAAAAAAAAGCTTCCCCTTCTGGGAGGGGAGGGAAGACTTTCTGTGACCGGCTGGTATCCCCTCTCGGAAGCACCTTCCCCGCGTGGCTTCCAGGGCCCCGTGCCCTCCCGGGTCCCTCGGACCTCCCTGGTTCCTCTTCGCCTCTTCCCTGTTCCTTCATAATCTCATCCAGGGTGCATGGGTTCACATCCCACCTGCTTGCCACTCCCAAAGGTGCACGTCCAGGTCAGGCCCTTCCTGAAGGCCAGCCTCCCTGCCCAGCTCTCTGCACTCTGCCTTCCACTTGGCACCTCACACTCAACTTGTGCCATCCTGGCCCTGGTTCATCCTCCAACCCATTCCACCCCCCTCTCCCCGCTCGCTTAACCCTTCCTATCGCCCTGCTAAGCGCCGGGGGGCCTCCTGGCTGCTTTCGTCCCCACCTGCATTCACGCACCACCGAGTCCTGGTGCTTCCTGCGCATTCTCTCCCCTGAATGAGAAATGAGACCAGGTCTGCGGCTCCACCCAGTCCCAGCCACGACCGCTGCCCCAGAGCAATGTCAGGGTCACGGTCACCACCCAGGCTCCTGCTGCTACCGTTGCCGCAGTCTCTTCTCCTCACGTCAGCCCTGCATGCTAAGTCAGAGCCCCGCATCCCTGCTCAGAACCCCGCGGAGCGCCTCCCCAAAGAAAAGCCAAGGCCGGCAGGCCGGGATTCTCCTCCTCTCTGACTCGGTCTCCTCGGCGGCCCTCCGGCCCCACGGCTCAGCCTCCCAGTTTCTCAGGTATCACAGGGGCATCCTCCAGGCTCAGGGACCGGGGCCAGTTGTTCCCCAAACCTGGACTGCACGTCCCACAGCTTTCCACAGGACTACACCCCAGCGCCTCCGGATCCCCTCAGTGTGGCCCCTCGGCACTCGGGACCATCTTCATCCCCTTATCCGGCCCTACTTTCGCCCATAGCCCTTACCAGCCATTTAGGTGAGTATTGGCCTCACACCGCATGGCCTGGCTCCCTCCACTAGAACGTGAGCTCTGCGAGGTGCAAATCCCGTTGTTCGTGAATGTCTCCTGAGCACCTCCAAGCCCAAGTAGGTTCCAGAAACACATGCTGACCGACTGAGCAAGAAGCATGCCAGGGGGTGCTGAGTGAGGAGGGTGATGGGAAGACATTTACCTGGTGCAGCAGGAGGCGGGGCGGGTGAGAGGGGCCCGGATCCAGGCTAGCCCGGGGTCAGGCCCCAAAGGCTCTCCACACCCGGGAGGGTGGAGGCTGCTAGGAGGAGGCCAAGCCCAGCTCCTGCCTGTCCCCCCTCCCCCCGCCCCCCAGGTGTCAGCAGGTGCTGTGACCTCAGAATAAAAGGCCGACAGGCACCAGTCACTCAGGCCTCACCGCCAGGCACGGCCTCGCTCTCGCCCGCCAGGCTCCCATGCCAGGGCGCCCAGCGTGGCGGAGGCTGGGCAGGTCCGGGTCTCCCTGGGGCAGCACCAGCATGAACTCACTCTTCCATCCACTCCGTAAGTGCTTGCCGAGGGCTGGCCAGGCCTGGACACCTGGTACACGGCAAGCACGCACACAGCACGTCCAGCCGGCGCGGCTCAGCGGTTGAGCACCGACCTGTGAGCCAGGAGGTCACAGTTTGATTCCCGGTCAGGCTGTAGGCCTGGGTGGTGGGCTCCATCCCCAGTGTGGGGCGTGCGGGAGGCAGCTGATGGATGATTCTCTGATCATTGATGTTTCTCTCTCTCTCTTCCTCTCCCTTCCTCTCTGAAGTCAATAAAAAAAACTTTTTTTTGAAGAAAGAATTGGAATAATAGCACTTGGTTTGGAGGGGCCTACCATCAAGTCAGGCGGAGTGAGAAAAATAAGATGCAGAAAAGTGTTTCTCAAACGGCCTACGTGTATGCAACACACACAAACCTCTGTGTAACTGCATATTCTACGATGACAGAAGCCAGGGGAAACCTAGGGAACGTGTATCTTATAACCACCGGCTCCCGAGAGTGAGGGTGGAAGAAGAAAGAGGCAAGAGCAAGCAAAAGGGGGGAAAATAGCAGCCTGCTCACCACCGGCAGTGAGAGGGCGTCCCCTCAGGGGTCTAATCACAGGCGTGTAGCTGCGTGAGGACAGCGGTTTTTCAGAGAGGCACGTTTAGGCGATGGAATCAGTCAAGGAAACCAGGGAGGTAATGATCACCTGACCCAAAACTCGGAGAGCAGAGAGGAAGCCTGCGGGGCCCTTCCAGCGTGCCTCATCTGAGTCCTTTTTTAAAAATATATTGTTTTATCGATTTCAGAGAGAGGAGGGAGCGGGAGAGAGAAACATCCATGAGGAGAGAGAATCATAGACCGGCTGCCTTCTCATGCCCCACACCGGGGATCGAGCCTACCACCCAGGCATGCGCCCTGACCGGGAATCGAACCCTGACCTCCTGGTTCATGGGTTGATCAGCTCAACCACTGAGCCGTATCAGCAGGGCCATCTGAGTCCTTTTTAAAAATATGTTTTTATTGAGAGGAAGGGAGAGGGAGAGACAGAGAGAGCAGCATCCAAATGGCTGCCTCCCCTATACCGACCGGGGACTGAACCCACACCTTGGGCACTTGCCCCGAGAGGAGATTGAACCAGCAACGTCTCAGGTACAGGACAATGTCCAGTCAGCTGAGCCACACCAGCCAGGGCACATCTGAGTCTTGTTCTGTGTTTGACCTCGGAGAGACCATTAGGTACAATGTCTCTGTTTTATGCTCCTTTCTGTCTTTGTTACAATACTCCACATTGTTTTAAAATGTTATATTTTAAAAAAAGGAGGCCCTGGCTGTAGCTTAGTTGGTGCTCGAGCAGTGTCCCAATACGCCCAGGTTGCGCTTCCATCTCCAGTCAGGGCACATGAAAGAACTACCAATGAATGCATAAATACGGGAAACAGCTTACCAATGTTTCTCTCTCGCCCCCACTCTAGCTCCCTAAAATCAATAAATACAAATTAAAAAAATAATAATAATAAGGAAAGAAAAGCAAAAGTTGCAGGTTCCAGTGAGTGAAGGACAGAGATGGGGAGGGCCAGGGCAGGGAGGATGGGACGCTGAGCTCAGGTGGGCCCAGAGGGAGGGAGCAGCGGGGAGGTTAGACCCGAAGCCGCGCTGTCCCTGACACACCCTCCCGGGACAGGAAGGGGAGAGCCAGCGTGGAGTCCGGGCCACTCCGACACTTAACTGCCTCCCGGTTCAAGCTGGTAACCCAGGGGGGACGAAAACCAGGAGAACAATTAGGTGCACCCGTTAATGCGGATTTTTCCCAATAGCTGGAGTGACACACATGTTGATATATATGCGATTTGATACGTATGCTATTTTGTTGTATTGACAGCAAGCTTCAAAACGTCATATGTCAAATTTGCTGAAGATGTTAACATCATAGATATTTTTACGCTTAAAAATGTTGAATTTCGTGCCAAAAAAAAAAAGAGCATTTGTGGGAAGTTTTGATTCATTATTTTGAGGAAAAGTGCAGCTGAAAGTTATCATATACTTCAGGAAGCTTATGGTGAACATGCTCCATCTCAAGATACTTGTGAACGCTGGTTTAAACGCTTTAAAAGTGATGGTTTTGACGTGAAAGACAAAGAACGTCCAGGTCAACCGAAAAAGTTTGAAGACCAACAATGACAAGCATTATTGGATGAAGATGCGTGTCAAACTCCAAAACAACTTGCAGAAAGATTAAACGTTGCTCAGCAAACAATGTCCGATCGTTTACAAGCCATGGGAAAGGTTTTAAAGGAAGGAAAATGGTGCCCCATCAACTGAACGAGAGACAAATGGGAAACGGAAAAGTCATCAGTAAAATGCTGCTTCAACAGCACGAAAGAAAGTCTTTTTTGCATCAAACTGTGACTGGCGATGAAAAGTGGATTTATTTTGAGAATCCCAAACGCACAGAATCACGGGTTGATCCAGGTCAACCATCAACATCGACTGCGAGGCCAAATCGCTTCAGAAAGAAGACACTGCTCTGCGTTTGGTGGGATCGGGAAGGTGTGCTGCATTATGAGCTTCTAAAACCAGGTGAAACCCTTAATACTGATCGCTACCGACAACAAGTCATCAATTTGAACCACGCTTTGATGGTGAAATGACCAGAATGGGCCAGAAGACACGGCAAAGTAATTTTGCTTCATGATGACGCACCATCACACACTTCAAAACCAGCTAAAGACACGTGAAAAGATCTTGCTGGGAAGTACGAACCCACCCGCCGTGTTCACCAGCCCTCGCTCCCTCAGATGACCTCTTGTTCCCATTGATGGCACACGCACTGTCTGAGCAGCACCTCAACACGGACGAAGAAGTGGGAAACTGGGTCTCTGAATGGTCTGCCTCCAAACAAGAGAAGTTCTATTGGGACGGTGTCCACACATTACCTGAAGGATGGGGGAAACGTGTGGCTAGCGATGGACATCACTTTGAATAAAGCACTGTTGATGCTTCTCTTGAAATTACCGTGTTCTCTTTGATGACAAAATCCGCATCATTAACCGGTTAAGAGTCAATCCGCCCTTACCGGTTAAGAGTCAATCCGCATCATTAACCGGTTAAGAGTCAATCCGCCCTTACCGGTTAATATGCAGACTGACAATTAGCCGCTACACCAGGTCAATGTTCCTGAGAAGATGGTCCTTGCAGCAGGAGGGAGGGTCCACCATGGTGACCTTGGCTGACGCCCGTGATCCCAAGAGCCTGCCTGAGGACGGCAGGGGGACTGCAGGGGGTGGGCCCTGGTGGGGGCAACTGCTGGCAAACACCAAGGCTTTTTGCCCCGAAGGGAGAGCAGTGGGCAGGCGCTCCGGGGGGCGGTGGGGAGCAGAGGAAAAGCTCAGTCTCTGGCCTGTGCCTCCTGTTTTCTCCCCCAAAACAGGCGAGACCATTGCTGATGGGGCAGGGGCACCAGAGGTGGGAGAGGACCGAGGGCCGAGGGCTGGGCGGCAAGCACTGCAGGGCCTGGAGATGGAGGCAGGCACGGAGAGAGCTGGCCTCAGGGATGGAGGGACCAGGCCCGCAGGGATGGGCCAGCGCCAGAGGTCGCCCAGAGCTGGAGGGGCCAGAACGGGACCAGGTCGAGGCGGCCGTTCTGCCTGAAGATGGCAGCTGGGCAGCCCTTGCTGCACTTTGTCCTTCCCCAGCAGCCCTGGCGGGGGTGGGGGGTGGGGGGAGGGAAGCGTAGACTCCTCTGAGGCCAGCATCTCTCCCCACCCCCTTTCCTGCTGTTCCTTAAGCAGAGCTGGCCCTTCTCACTCAACCCCACCCTCTCTGGCCTGGACAACTCCCAGTGGCCCCACGCCCGGCTCTAGGGTTGGGTCGGACGTGCAGATGCTTGCAGGGAACAGGGTGTTCCGCCAGGGCAGTGGGTCCCTGGATGTCCCCCAACCCCCACGCTCCACACCCACAGCCGTGGACGTCGGCCCAGGGGAGGGGCCGGCTGCAAATCATTCCTAAGGATTTTTTTTTTTTCCCAGAACAAAAGGCAGGAAAATTACCAAGAAAAAGATCCCTCGGGGCCAGGACGGAGACGGCTGCAAGCACACCCTGTCCCTGGCACCGGCAGGCAGTGTGTGTGTGTGTGTGTGTGTGTGTGTGTGTGTGTGTGTGTATGTGTGTGTGTGCGTGTTTGCGTATGTGTATGTATGTATGTGTGTGTGTGTATGAGTGTGTGTGCGTGTTTGCGTATGTGTATGTGTATGTATGTATGTGTGTGTATGTGTGTGTGTATGTGTGTGTTTGTGTATGTGTATGTGTATGTGCGTGCGTATGTGTGTGTTTGTGTATGTGTGTGTGTGTGTATGTGTGTGCGTGTGTGCGTGTTTGTGTATGTGTATGTGTATGTGCGTGCGTATGTGTGTGTTTGTGTATGTGTGTGTGTGCGTGTTTGCGTATGTGTATGTATGTATGTGTGTGTATGTGTGTGTATGTGTGTGTGTGCATGTTTGCGTATGTGTATGTGTATGCATGTGTGTGTGTATGTGTGTGTGTGTGTCGGGGGGGGCACTCGGGAACCCCGTTGTGCTGGAAAGTCAGCCTGGTCATAGCCACACTCTTTCCTTTAATATTTTTATTGATGTCAGAGAGGAAGGAAGAGGGAGAGAAACATCCACGATGAGAGAGAGTCATGGATCGGCTGCTCCTGCAAGTCCCCCACAGGGGATCGAGCCCACCACCCAGGCATGTGCCCTTGACCGGAATCGAACCTGGGACCTTTCGGTCCTCAGGCTGACGCTCTATCCACTGAGCCACACCGGCCAGGGCACTACGCACACTCTTCCGTACCTTTGCCTGCACGCTGTCAACCAGGCCTCGAACAGCGCTTGCCCTTGGGTTATAAACTAGCTTTACCCATTTCTCAGGGACGAGGCAGCCCACCCTGGGAGCAGGAGAGGAGACCACTCCAGCCACTGGACCCTACTGCATAGAGTTGGGCCGCGGCCCAGCCCAGGCAGGTGAGGGGCAGGGCCCGATGCCTGTGGGTAAAGCCAAGGGCAGGGGAACGGGCGGGGGGGTGGTGGTGCCCACCCGGAACCCTGGCTCCTTGTTTCCAGAGGAGCCAGCCAAAAAGAGGCTCCAACTCAGCCCTGTCTGCTCACCTCAGGCCAGCTGGGTGAAACTGCCTTCAATTCTGACCTACAGAGGATGCCCCTGGGCGTCACGTGCTTACCCTCCCCTCCCGCTCCCCTTCCGCTCCCCGCTCCGTCCTGGTTGGAGAGATGCTCTGGCTTCCCAAGCCGCCAGGGCCACCAGCCCGGGGCCAGGGGCATCTGAGCCGCGTGCGGGCTGGCTGCACAGCTCTGGGACAGGAGGCAGGGTCCAAGGTGACTCAAGAGCTGACGCACATCGGTCCGCAAGGCCTCCTCCCTCCGGCCCTGCAGGCCGAGACCCAGCCTCAGGTGCCCGCGCCCCCGTCTGCCCGTCCCCGCAGGCCCGGCCTTTCGTTTTGAGAATGAAAAGGTCCCGTTCAAGCAAGCTCAGCTGCTGTCTGCACCGTGTTGGTTTGCTTCTCTGGGGCTCTGGACGCTCACTCTTCCTCTCACCTGTTTACTAGAAAAAATACCACTGCACACGCCTGCCTCCTCATCCCGGGCTTTGGAGGACCGGGCCAGAAGATGCTGGGTCCTGGCGTCCAGCAGCACACACAGTGACCTTTGACCCTGGGTTCAGTGCCATTCTGCAGAGGAAGGGGTGGGCCTATGAGCCAGGAGGTTACCAGTTCCAGGCCAGGGTGCGGGCTTGATCCCCTGGCAAGGCGTGTAGGAGGCAGCCGACCAATGATTCTCTTATCGTCATCAATGTTTCTCTCTCTCTCTCTAAAAATCAATCAAGACATAATTAAAAAAAAAAATTCAGCCCTAGCCGGTGTGGCTCAGTGCATAGAGCATCAGCTTGTGGACCGAAGGGTCCCGGGTTTGATTCCAGTCAAGGGCACGGATCTCGGCTGCAGGCTCCTCCCTGGCCTGGGTCCAGGTCGGGGCTGGTGCAGGAGGCAACCCATCGCTGTTTCTCTCACATCGACATTTCTGTCTTTCCCTCTCTCTCTAAAAATCAATGGAAAACAATCCTCAGGCGAGGATTAAAAAACCAATAAAAGAGCCACCTTATGAAATAACCCAAACAAAGCCACTCCCTTGACCGAGGCCGAGGCCGCCCACACAGAGAAGAGCAGCAAGGCCAAAGGCAGCAACCGGCGTGGAGCCATGCTCACCCTTGCTGTCTGCGTCCGCCAGAGAGATGGAGGGTGAAGCAGCGGAGAAAGGGTGCAAGGCTGCCCAGTGGACGGCTGTGCCATCAGCCCTGCTCGTTCCTGGGGTGTCAATCTTGTCCGAACGTCCACAGCAGGTCATCAAGACTTGTTTACTGAACAAACAAGCCGAGCCAGACCTAGCTCCTGGCACCCTAATGCAGACAGAGCCTCGTTAACGCTGTCTGAATTCCTATCTGGCTGTCCAGTATATTCCTGGTTGACACTACATTTTGTGATTACGTAACAGGACACATCCCTGGCCATCATCGATGGTGGGGCCTTTGTCTGCAGGGAGGATGAGAAAGGGGAGCAACATTCATACTTACCATGATGCCTCGTGAAACAACCCATTTCGTTAACCGCATTATATATGTGACTGTTATAATTCTGTTGTTAAAAAATTGATGCAGTAAGACAGCTGAGGATACATTCCGGTAACTCTCATAGCTTCCTGTTACGACATACACAGAAAGCAAAATCCTCATAGGATGTCCACTCTTCAGGGCTGAGACTGTGGACAATATGATCTTGAGGCTGTCCTGGCATTTGTGTATATATAACTATTTTTTTACAAATTTTAAAAATTGATTTTAGGAAGAGATGAAGGGAGAAAGAAAGACTTGTTGTTCCACTTATTTATGCATTCATTGGTTGATTCTTCTACATGCCCTGACTGGGAATTAAAACCTTGGTGTATTGGGACGACTCTGCAACCAACTGACCTACCCCAGGGCTGTCCTGGCATTTATTAATTATTTTAATACTAGAGGCCCGTTGCACGAAGATTCGTGCAATAGACCTTCCTTCCCCTGGCTGCCGGCACTGGTTTTCCTCTAGCACCCAGGACCCAAGCCTCCGCTCCGGCCGCAGTGGAGAAGCCAAGCCACTTCAGCCTTCAGCCTTCGCTTTGCATCTGCGCATGCAAATGAACCCAACAGCTTTGTTGGGTTAATCTGCATACTCACCCCTGATTGGCTGGTGGGTGTCATGGAGGTATGGTTAATTTGCATATTTCTTTTTTATTAGCGTAGATATGTCTCTTGATTTCAGAGAGGAAGGGAGGGGGAAATAGAAACATCAATGGTGAGAGAGAATCATGATCTGCTGCCTCCTGCATGCCCCACACCGGGGACCAAGTCCGCAACTGGACATGTGCCCTGACCAGGAATTGAACCGTGACCTCCTGGTTCATAGGTTGATGCTCAACCACTGAGCCATGCCGGCCAGGCTGTCCTGGCATTTCTTACCTGTTCATAGCAATGCCACCACGAAAACCACAAAGGTCAAACCATATTTAAGTAATTGAAGTCTTGAAGCAAGGCCAGTTTGGCTTTGAGGGTTCAACTACCAGTTTCTGGGGCCCCACGTGGGTATTTCGTAGGGACACCCACTATTTGGCCTTGGTACTGCCAGGTGGAGGCGAGATCAAACTGGAGCACAGTTTGTAGAATGAGCTCCCTCTGGTGACCTGGAGATGACCTGTGGGCACAGTGGGCTATCAGTCATTGCTCGCTCTGGCAGCCACGTTGCAAGAAGGAAACAAACAGCGTCAGACAGAGGCGGCTCTGTTGGGCTCCGTCGGGGAGCACATCTTCCCTGACAAGGGCGGTGCTGGGTCCCCGGGCACACCATCCCCAGCAACTCAGTGCTGGGGTTCATTTCATGTGTCAAGCCGACTAGGCCCTGGGGGTCCAGGTATTTGGTCAAACGTTATCTGGGAGTTTCCATAAGAGTGACACGATGATATTAACGTTTAAATCAATAGAGTAAAGCAGATCACCCTCCTAATGTGTGTGTGTGTGTGTGTGTGTGTGTGTGTGTGTGTGTCGGGGGGCGGGGAGGGGCTCATCCAATGAGCCGAAGGCCCAAATAGAACAGAAAGTCTGTCTCCCCCAATTAAGAGGGAATTTTCCTTTCCGATTGCGTGGAATCTGGACACCGGCTCTTCCTGACCCTCGACCCGGGACAGCATCCTGTGCCCTGGTGCACGTCGCAGTCCGTGCTGATGTAGCAGCCTGAGGCAGGGGAGGCACAGAGGTGAGGGGGGGCCCAGGGCACCGACCCAACCTGGCCCCTGAGGGCTGGCCCCCTGCCAAACTGATGGCCTGGAGCCCTGGAGCCCTGGAGCGAGAGGACAAACACAGGACACGCGGCACTGGAAAGTCAGACAGACCCGTCGGCCTTTATTAGCCAAGAGCCAACCACGCCCTCGGGTTTCCTTTGTAAAAACCCAACCTTGTTTTTGGCAAACAGTGATTTAATCGTGTTCAACACCACAGAGCAAGGACGAATCACTTTCCAATCACTTATTCTCCTCAGATTAAAACACAAGTGAGAAACGGTTTAAAACAAAATTCTCCCCAGTGATTTAAACATAATTCCACTTGAGAGACATTTCAAACACCGCGTACAGACTCAGGACCAGAGAGACCTGAAGGCATTTTGGCCGTTGAGGTAGCACAGTGATGCTGAGCTAGTTCCTTTCATCACGTGGAGCTTGTAAGACGGTAACGCGCAATCTACCTGCTGCTCAAGGGGGGCTACACGGTGTCCTGCAACCCCCGGTCAGCCACAGTCTCCTTTAAAAAGGGCCCGTTTTCCGTATAAAGAGAGCCCTACAGCGCGGACACGGAAACCCCCGGGAGGCGCTGCCCACGGAATGGACGTGAGAACCATCGGACGGCAGCAGTCAGACAGGAGTGGGAGGTAAGGCGCGAAAAAGACTGGCCGGCCCACCAGCGCACCACTGAAAGCGCAAGACAGAAGGTGCCGTTCATGGGTCTTTCCCTTCCTCTGTGCAAAACGCTCTGCCCGCCCGTGTTCTGAAGGGGAGGCCGTGTGCACACCTGAGGGGCGTGGCGGCACACTCGGCCGTGCCAGCAGAGAATCTGGGCGGGAAGAGGGGAGCACAGCCTCCCGGCTGGAGGACCATTTCTTGCCACTTCTCTGCCCAATTCGCTCCTTAAGCTGCTCAAACCGCCGCCCTGGATTCTGAGAACCCACAGCAATGACCTGGAAGGGTATCGAGCAGGCGGTGGGAACCCATGCAGCCTTCCTTCGGAGCGCGGGCGTGACGCCCCGGGCCGGAAGGAAGGACAGTACTGCGCCTCGACTCCGAACCTTCTCCACATCCATAACCAATGGACAAAGGGATCATTTCCCAGCACTCGCTCTGCCCCATGAGGCTCAACCGTCGGCGAAGGCCTTGCCGGGCAGGTTGGGCCCGGTGCCCAGAGTGGAACAGTCTGCCGCCCCCGACTCTGTGCTGCCGAGAATGGGACGCGCAGGCTCCTGGCACCTTGCTCCCGGCTCTGTCCCATCTCACTCGCTGGTCCCTTTGAAGTCTCCCTCCTTCAAGCCAGACCCTCAGGGGCCCTGTATGCAGTGAGGGGCTGGACTGGTGACCCACGTGGCGATCTGTGATGCGAGCAGGAGGACGTAACCCTAATGAATCCTCTATAAGTGCCCATCATGAGTGAGCCAGAGGTCCAAGAGGCTCTGTGAAGGGGAAGACCGAACTAGGACGGGCAAGAGGGCAGGACGAGAAGGCCCTGCCCTGGCAGCCTGTAGGAGTGACTCTGGCATGGAACTCACAGTGCCCTGACATGCTGGCAGGGTGGGTGGGGATGCACAGGGGGCATCTGCGCAGTGTTTGAACGGAGTCCTGACATAGCCCGGGGCTAGACTTCTGTCACTCCCGGAGCCCAATGTGCCTGTCCCTTTGCAAGAACCGGTGTGGTGTGGCTCTTGTCAGCTAAAGTGCAACATCTGCTTTCCTAACTGACCTGCTACGGAAGCAACCCCATAGGAAAGAGCCACCGTGGAAGGTCAGGAGGGAGACCACGCAGGCTCCCAGGGCTGGCTGCCTGTTTGGGCATTCGTCACCACCTTTCGGGACCCCGAGTGTGGCAGTGCAGGCTACCCAGGGCAGCTGGCCGAGCACCTGCTGCTCCCCTCCCAGAGCACAGGACCTGGCTGGCGAGCCACCCCTCTGGCATCTCTTGGCCGCGCTGTCTGTGGCAAAAACAGAGAGCACGGCTTATGCGGGCAGCGGAAGGGCGCGCGGCCCGTCAGTGTGCACAGCAGGACGGCCAAAGGCCCGCATGCAGTCCCCTGGGGGTTACTGAGTTACACACATTTTAAAAAATCATATTGGAAAGGGCCTCTTGATTTAATATAAACTTGGCTACAATGCAAATTTCACACTGCTCTTAGGATTGCTTCTAACATGTGTTTTTAAGCCATTCTGAAGAAAAAATTTCATTCTGAAGTATATCTAGTTAATTAGGATAATTCATCAGAATTCTACCTGATATGATTAAAAGGTTTAAAAAGTTTTAAAATACAAGCTAAATTCCTTTCCTTTGGGATTAACAACCGGAACCCCAAATACCCTCGTATCTTCATTAGAAAGGTTTTTGCAGTAATTCTATAAAATTGAAAATGATGCCGAGTTTTGAAAAGTAACAAAGAGTTGACCTTTAGCATAAATGCCTGAGTCAGCTGACAAACTGATAGATCTGAATGTATCCAAGGGGAATCCCCAAGTAGAGAAATATTGTTTTAATTTCAAAACACAGCTGCTGCTTCTTTCGAAGAGTTGAAAAATGGATGGTTCCACAGCGAAGCTCGGTGGTGCTTGGTAGAAGGCCAGGCTCTCTCTGCAGCTCGGCCTCTTGCTGGCACCAGGCCCTGAGCCAGGAGAGGCAGCGGCAACAGCACGGCAGGCGTTAGCCAGGGAAGCGATGGGCCAGATAAAGTGATGGCACCTCCAGACCCCGGCTCCTTATAAACGGACAGCAATTTATTCATGCAAACTGCACAGATTAAACAAAACAAATCTACTAAAAGTCCCCCCCCAACCCAGAAAACCTTCCTCTCTGCTCCCTGGAGAATGTACCAAACCCAAAGGTTCTGCTCTGACACGGGCCCCACCGACGGCGGCGTGCTCGCGCTGACCGCTGGCCCGGGCAGGGCCACCCCAGGCAGCACTGCGGCTTGGAGACAGCTGTCGCGGGTGCAGTTCCCAGCACAGAATGATGCCTCAGGGCCGCAGGCATTTCCCACTCTAAGACCAAAGGCTACAACTGTGAACACACGTGGACGCCCTTGAAGGACACACGAGAGGGAAGGCTGCAGGTTTCCTCGCTTGAGAAAGGCTGGGCGAGGGGGCGGACAGTCACACTACAGGCTGCACGGACGCACAGACCCGCGGTAACTTCCTAGAGCAGCAGCAGCAGCAGCAGCAGGAGAGGAAAGGGAGCTGTTTACACTTTGGACTTTGTATCAGGCACTTAGTTGTCGGAGAGACATGCCATTTTGAACCAAAGACGTGAAACTGGGTTGGAATACTCATCACAAGTCTAATAAAGGCTTTCGGAAGCAAAGTGGAGGCGCGGGTTGACCCTCGACCCCTCCTTTAGTGCTGACTTTCAAGTTTTCTCATGCCCGTGGCCGCAGCAACGGCAGCCGCGGGCGACGGCAGCAGCAGCTCTGTCGTGCTTGCTTTGTGTGTGTTCCGGGGCGGACCGTAAGGTGCTGTGTCACACCGAGAAGACTCTGGGGTGGCACACCTACTGCCCAGGGTCGATCAGATCCATGTTGGAGCCAAACATCTTCACCAGCTGCTCCTCGTAGTGGGAGATATTCCTCTTCATGATGTCCATGCAGGGCCCCAGCAGCCTCTCGAAGGCCTGCACGTCCATGACTGCGTTGTGAGAGAGAGAGAGAGAGGAGGCGATGAACTCGAGGCAACGCTTCAAAGCCATTCCCTCCCTGCAAGCCTCCTCTTCAGCACACACACGCACATCACAGGGCAGTCAACGGTGGCACACTGGGCATGTGGGAAGAGAAGGAGGCGGTGTCATCGGAGTTGGAGACTGAGCAGAGCCCAGCAGCAGCTGTGGCTCTCGCCCCACACCATCCGGGACACCTGCCCTCTCTTCACACTGCCAGGTGCCTGCAGGCCTGTCTTGTGCACAGGCGAAGTCAGTGGCCAGAAATACTTGTGGCAGGAAACATTCACCCGTTTCTGGTTGGTCACGCTAAACTGCCCCGGCCTAGATGGAAGCACCGGACGTAAGCCAAGGCTTGCTGACGGACGAGGAAAAGCACTGCACGCTGGGAAGCAGTGTCACCGGGCCGAGGGCTCCTTACCCAAGCACTTGACGTCCCCCACGGCGTACGCAGAAGCAGCTCGGGGCTTGTTGGTCACCAGGGCAAGCTCTCCGAAGTACTGGCCCTTACGGCACCGGGCAATCTCCACCTCCTGGCTCCCAGTCTCCTTGTTGGCTTTAGTCTGGAGCAGGCAGAGAGCACGGCCTGGCTGACTCCAGAACCACAGGGGGCACGCCCAGTTGCACACACTAACTCCCCTCTTACGCGAGGGACACAATGACTAGAAACACACTTTGCAGGGGCTCTCCCTGCGCCACGTAAGCTGCGCGGCTGCCTCAGGGGCATGGCTTCACCAGAGGAGCTGGCTCTCACCTGGACCCCTGGGTCCTACTGCCTTCCAGGTACTAGCTGAACACCATAGGTAAGGTGCAGGCCACTTTCTTTGGAAGGTGATATATATTATTATTATATACTTTACATTAATGTGTTATAAACAATTATAACATAATTAACATGTTATAATTACAATCATAATTATACATAACACATTATAATTATAGTATCTCATATAATTAATAATACAGGCTGCTATTACATGTTAATCTGTATTAACATATAATAACATATTTTACACACATATATGAATCCTCTTGGTTTGCTAGATGTGGCTTCTGTGGCATGGTGTGGGGGGGAGCACTCTTACCATCCTCTCTAAAGAATGCCAACGCTTTCCTCAGGGAGACCATCCTGGGCCGCTGCTTTGGAGTGGAGAGCATGACTTTTTTTGGTCTAGCAAAGGTGGAGGTTTATTGAAGAACAGATACAGACTCCCACGTGGGGAGAGGGAAGAGTCCCACAGAATGGACTCCCAAGCAGGGAGGGGAAAGGGTCCCCGAGACCATGGCTTTCCAGGACGCGCCGTGCAGTGCCCACTTTCTGTTTGGTACTGGCTACTTCTCAAGTTGTGGTCCCCGCCCACACTTTTTAAAGGAGAATTAAGTAACGAAGTATTTTTAAAAATAATGTCTGACCTTGAATTCAGGGGTTTAGCTCTATATTAAGAAAACAAGCAGGTTGTAATCCATGCTTATCAGATTACTGAAAATAATGAATAGTGTACTATACCGTATTTAATATCTAAGAGTTTCCGTTTTAAAAACAAATCCCTCTGCTGAACGAAGTAATAACTTGTTCAAGTAAATACTTACTTAGGATTTTTAGTAAGAGTTAGTCTCAAAGCTCTAAGGGCCTCTTATGTTCTGAGCAGAGAGGTAATGTGGAGGGGTCGTTTAGAAAATAAACCGAAGAGCCACACTCGCTTACATGGCCTGACCATCCTCCTGCCCGCTTCTGCCCTGACCCGTCTGCTCTCACGTCAACCCGCCCCTTCACGCCACGCGCGCTTTCCCGCGTCTGCAGCCATCTCTGGGACTACAGACGGGGCACCACATGTCTGTAGTCCCAGGGAACAGCGCTTGCTGCACCGTCACACCAGTATCAGCCCCAGGGTCTTGTTACAATGCAGACTGATTCAGTAGGTTGGGCCAGAGCCCAAGACCCTGCATTCCTGACCAGCTCCCGAGCCCCCGTGCTGCTGGCCCTGCACGCCCAACACCGCGCTGCGTGGCAGGGAGCGCCTGAGAAACGCAGCACACGGGCCAGCAGCCCAGAACTGTGAGCGAACCAACACGGACGTTTCAAACTGCGGCTCCATGGGAAACGGCACGTCTCTTTTAAGTCAGGAATCAAGCCATCTTATAAGCAGCGATCGTAATTTTCTTTCTTTCTCCACTCTTAACTTTTAATAAAGCTGTTCCAGAGGGTTTCATACTAGGTTGCTAGTATCAGATATAACTCACTATTTTAACAAACTCTGTATTCTTCAAAACAATGGAAACAGAGCTCTGGTGACGGTGTGTGTACGGTGAGGTCACTCTCCTGCCCAGTCGTGGCCTCGAGGTCCCCCATCAAACGGCCGGAATAACCATTGTCCTGGGGACCGCGCTCCCAAAAGGAAGCTATTTCACACCCAACACCTCCACGTGCTTTTTAATCATATAATCCCACCAGTTTTCCAGGAGGATGGTCATCTTTTTACTGACTTATAGGACAATGTTTCTCATACCGGTGATTACATAGCAGAGGCAGAGGCAATAGGGACAAGGAGAAATACGCTAAGTCCCTATCAATGGACAGGCCTGAACGTGAGTCTTTGTCGGCCACACACCTTACCTACTGATGATGGTGCGAGTACACTACACACACTCACATTATTTAAAGCAAATGGCCGCTTGCTGTGCACACCCCTGGCAGCTGGGTCTCCCCTGGAAGGACTTGCATCGTCACACATCAACTCACCTTGCTTCTAATCAAGATGCTCACTTCACCAGACTCTATAATGTAAAAGCTATCAGCCTTTTCGCCCTGAAACGGGAAAGGAGGTCAGGCACACAAGCATCGCAGAGGGGCTCAGAAGCAGGTCATTTGTTAGTGCCTGAGCTCTGATTTCTTTCCCAACGCTACAAACCCACCAATGGCTAACAAATCCAGAACAAAATGAGAGGGTCCTGACGACAGGGGATGTCAGTCCGAGAGAACGGACACACATTCCCTGACACGAACGAGCCACCTTTTCCTCCGTGCCGGTGCCCGGGCCGCCCGCGGCACAGAGCGCCCATTTCCTTCCTCTGCCGGCTCACTACTGCAGCCGCGACAAGGATCAGCGGCCAAGGCTGCTCCAGGCACAGCAAGGTGACTCCTGGCCGCCCGGGGCCCCGGAGCCAGCCCGGGGAACGTGGGCCAGAGACAGCCCGCGGGCGCGTGGGTCCGGTGGAGGCCGGCTGTGGTGAGGAAGGCGCTCTGATGTGGCCTGCCCCCTCTGAGCCCCAGGCTTTTCTTCTGCTTGTTTTGACTCTAACCCACTTCACTCAACTGGTCATGCAGGTCCTTCACCCAGTAATTACGGCTCACGGCGAGCCAGGCACTGCTCTAGCCCAGGAATGTGAGCTCACCAGGGGACAGCACGAATACCCGGCCTTGTGAAACTTAGCGTCTGCAGCATGAACTGTGAACAGTCAACACAGTGGTCACTGAACTGTGCTGCTGTGTTGGAAGGCGGTAAGTGCTACAGGACCGACAAGAGCCTCACGGAGAAGGTGAGGTTAGGGCACAGGCTGGAAGGAGGGGCGAGGCAGGCAAGCAGGTATGGGAGAAGGTAGAGGGCACAACTTTCGACCTTCCCCAGGCCTGGCAGCCATGAATGAAGCTGACATCCGGAAGAGCAGATACCAGAAGCCACGGAAAGGCGGACGAGGGCCACGGACGGGCATGCCAGCGAGATGGACATCAATGGGGCCAGAGAGCCGCAGGAAGTGTGCCCCCGCACCTCGCAGCCTGAGCTCCCAAAAGGGAGGGGCCAACGCGGCATGAGCCCCGCCCTCACCTGAGTGATGAGGGAGCCCCGCCCTCACCTGAGTGATGAGGGAGCCCCGCCCTCACCTGAGTGATGAGGGAGCCCCGCCCTCACCTGAGTGATGATACGCTCTCCATCCTTGTAGGTCTTCTCTCCGATCACATCCACAATCTTCATTCGCTCGGACACCTGGAACACCACCACAAGTACAAGGAACGGAAGTCACAAAAGTATCGCACAACGCAGAAGTGAGAAGTTTGAGTTGAAAACCTCAACAACAGAATGGTTTTAACAGCTTCTCTTAGACCCCTGACGAGAGTCTTATCCAAATGGACTTTACCTCTAGTGATTTAAGGAGGGGCACAGATTCAAGAAAAGATTCAAACATCTTCCGTTTGTGTGCGTTGTTTTTCACTATGATCCTTCTAAACGTCCCCCGGTCCTACGAGAAAGAGCGAAAGTTCTGGTAAATATGTGGAAGAGAGCACCATGCTCTACGTGACCGGCCACGGCAAAGGCTCCGACTACGAGAGGGACTAGCCAGATGCTTCAGTCTGAGAAAGGAGCTGCAGCCTGAGCCAGGAAGATGCCTCCCTGGCTGCTTGCTATGTGGTGCTCAACCGTCGCCACCTACGGGTCAGAAATGGAATAGAAAAGGAACACTCCCGATCAAACATTTGCCAGCTCACAGCCCGTCGCTGCTCAACGTGAAAAGATGCGCCTTAAGAGAAAGGAGATGAAACAATCAGATGGTGCTTGCCCTTGAGGACCGTACAATCTCAACGAGCAGACGATACAAAGTATATAGTTACAAATACAAACTGGTCTGGGGCCTGAAGGAGGGGTGAACTTACATTAAGAGAGAGACGGGGGAGGAAATTCAAGAGGGAAGGCAGGCTGTGAAAGGTGCTGGACCCAGTAGCCAGGCACCTCTCAGATTCGGGAGGAGGGACATGCAGCCAGGAGAATGCTGACTGATCAGTGCTAGGCTTCTAAATGGTCACACGGTTACTTGTACCTAAGTTAACTGTGGTTTTCTTCTACCTCAGGCTGTCAGTAACGGAAGAACAAACTGGGGTGGGGCAGGGGGAGAACACAGCCATGACCCTAAAGGCTGGCAGGGTGACAACCAGGGGACGCTAAAGGCGTGTGAAGCTGCACGTTCGCTACTTCGCTATTTCATTAAGCGCCGGAGCCCCGGGCCCGATCCTTGCTGTTTGCTCTGCCTCACAGCCGTCACTACTGCACCCTAAGGCCGACGGTGCACCACGCAGACTCCCCCCCTCCCCAAGCTGCTGCACAGCTGCATCTGCTCACCAGCACTCGGCCAGGCCCGCCCCTCAGTCCCCGACTGCTATGGGGCTGCATTACAGGCCACTACATTTTTGAAGTCCAAGGTTAGAAACGTGTCATTTAAAGGGTTACTTTTATACTTTGGAATATTACTCCATTATCTTTAGAATTCAGTTTCTACATGTTTTCTGGGCCAATCCAGGCCAAGAGTGCTGCAGAAAGAGAACCACCGAACTGAGAAAAGAGGAAGGAAAAAGCTCCCTTCCTTAGGTTTGAGTAGGCACTGTCCAAAACAATAACATTTCCGAAACGCTACCATAACGAAACGTTACAGAGACCGCTACAACTGCGGCAGCAAACCACTTCCAGCTGGAGGAAAAACAGCCCTTTATTCATGCCCCCCTTTCACGCTGCTTTCACACTTCCCAGAGCATCATGCTGTGCAAGGCCCTTTCCTGCACACATCCACCAGCTTCCAGGGCCTTCCGGAGGGGGGGCGGCATGCGCGTGCGACTCTCCCCCGTGAAGTGGCCACACCCTCAGGCAACACGCTCAGAGCCAAACTAATAACTCTGAGGCTCAAGAGAAAAAAGAACCCTTGCCCTTCCTGAGCCTGCCAGCCGCAGGAGCGCCCTGAGAAGTCCCACTGCTGCCCTTAGGTCCTCCAGCCAGTCTGCCTTCCCCTTCCGTCTTCAGGGTCTCCCTGTTGCTTGTTGTGTGATATGTAGTTTTTTAGTTTAAGAGAGCAGAATATTGAGGAATAGGGTTATTCCACATTGGCCTGGACCAGCAGTTGGCATCAGTGCATTTTATTTATTTATTTGTTTGTGTGTTTTTTTTTAAATATTTCTTTATTGATTTCAGAGAGGAAGGGAGAAGGAGAGAGAAACATCAATGATGACAGAGAATCATCGAGCAGCTGCCTCCCTCCTGCACAGCCCGCACTGGTGATCGAGCCTGCAACCCAGGCCTGTGCCCTTGGCCGGAACCGAACCTGGGACCCTTCAGGCAGCAGGCCGATGCTCTGTCCACTGAGCCCAGCCGGCTAGGGCCATCAGTGCATTTTATAAGAGTTTATTTCCCATATTACTGATCCATCTATCCTGAGTTTTCCAACCACTGAGTCCCAAAGTGTGTGATCAACTCTGAAGCCATTCTACCTCTCATCTCTCAGGAGCATTCTTATTTTCTTAAATCACAGTGAAGAGTGAAGTGCTCTATTATTTCTTCAGAATGTGATTTCAAAAAAAAAATTATTTCATTTGAGGAAATATGTTGATGATTCTAGGGTATACATTTAATTCTACTTGTAAGGTAAATAGAAACAAATTACTATAGAAGCCAATGTTTTTAAAGTGAAATATGAAATATGTACAAGAGAACATTTTGTTAAGAAGGAAGAGAGGGCCAAAACCGGTCTGGCTCAGTGGATAGAGTGTTGGCCTGCGGACTGAAGGGTCCCGGGTTCAATTCCGGTCAAGGGCATGTACCTGTGTTGCGGGCACATCCCCAGTGGGGGGTGTGCAGGAGGCAGGTGATCGATGTTTCTCTCTCATCGATGTTTCTGACTCACTCTTTCTCTCTGTAAAAAATCAATTATTAAAAAAAAGTATTCTTATTAAAAAAAAAAAAGAAGAAGAAGGAAGAGAGGCCCAGCTGGCATGGCTCAATGGTTGAGAGTCAACCTATGAACCAGGTGGTCATGGTTCGATTCCCGGTCAGGGCACAGGCCCGGGTTTCAGGCTTGATGCCCAGTGGGGCATGCGGGAGGCAGCTGACTAATGGAAAGTTCTCTTTCCAAAAATATGGCCATCAGCCTTTCCAGGCATCGGAATCTGCTGGAGACTGGCATGGCCCCAGGCACAAGCAGATGGCTGAACAGAGAGGAAAGCTAGTACAGGGAGCGACAGATGCAAAATGCTGCTGGCAGAGCTTCCAGAGACTTCTTTTTCTAGGCTCTCTCCAGTACAGAAAGCTGTCCCTGCTCTCTTTCTACTTGTCTCAAAAAATCAACAGAGAAACCAAGATGGCGGCATAGGTAAACACCTAAACTGCTGCCTCGCACAACAATATCAAAACTACAACTAAAAGACAAAACGGACATCACCCAGAACCACAGGAAAGCTGGCTGAGTGGAAATTCTACAACTAGAAGGAAAGAGGAAAGCACAGTGAGACTCAGAGGAGCTTCAGGAGGCAGAGGTACCGAGACGCGCGCACGGAGAGGACAGGCGGCTGAGTGTGTGGCTGGCTTTCTAAAGTGGGAGGGAAAAGGAAGCTCCTGACAGCGCTGAACTCCAGTCCTGGCGACACTCTGGGAAACCAGACTCATTTGGGGGGAATCTGGACTGCCAGTAAAAGAGAAAGCACACTGAGACTCGGGAGCTGCAGGAGGCAGAGGTACCGAGACGCGCGCACGGAGAGGACGGGCGGCTGAGTGTGCTGCTGGCTTTCTAAAGCGGGAGGGAGAAGGAAGCTCCCGACTGCACTGAACTCCTGTCCTGGGTGAGACGCTGGGAAACCAGACTCATTCGGGGGGAATCTGGACGGTCAGGAAAAGAGAAAGCACACTGAGACTCGGGAGCTGCAGAAGGCAGAGGCGGAGGCACACACGCACAGAGAGGACTAACTGCTGAGTGCGCGGCTGGCTTTCTAAAGTGGGAGGGAGATGGAAGCTCCCGACTGCGCTGAACTCCAGTTCTGGGTGAGTTTCTGGGGACCCAGACTCATTCGGGGAGAAAGTGGACTGTCTGGCAGTGGGCGAAACTCAAGGGCGGCTTCCTCTCAGAGGTGCTTGCAGCGATTACTGAGGGACACTGAGACCTAGGGGCCTCATAAGGCAGGGCTGACGGGAAGCCAAGGCTGTCTGCTCCGCCCTGAAACTCCACCCCATCCAAGCTGAGCACAGAGGCTTTTGCAATTTTGCAAGTCTTGTCCCATAAGGGTGTCTCCAGCACAGAAGTTCTCCCAGCACAGACAAAGCTGATCCTCACAGCCAATTGGCCTGGAGGTCAATTTCTCCCAGTGATACCAACAACAATCAAGACTTAACTACAACAAGGCTGTACACACAGTCCACAAAGGGGTGTACCAAGAGTGTCCACCTCAGGTAACTGGGGAGGCTGAGCCACTGTGCCCTATAGGACACCTACCACACAAAGCTACCCTACCAACTCAGGGAAGCAGCGAAGATGCGGAGACAAAGAAACAGATCATAGCCGAAACTGGTCTGGCTCAGTGGATAGAGCATCGGCCTGCGGACTAAAGGGTCCCAGGTTCGATTCCGGTCAAGGGCATGTACCTGGGTTGCGGGCACATCCCCAGTAGGGGGCGTGCATGAGGTAGCTGATCGATGTTTCTCTCTCATCGATGTTTCTAACTCTCCCTCTCCCTTCCTCTCTGTAAAAAAAAAAATCAATAAAGTATATTAAAAAAAGAAAAAAGAAACAGATCACAAATGAAAGAAATGGAGGAAAGCAAACAACTAGATATAGAGTTCAAAACCACGGTTATAAGGTTTTTCAAGAATTTCCTAGAAAAGGCTGATAAATTTAGTAAGACCCTTGAGGATATGAGAAAGGACCAACTAGAAATTAAACATACACTGACTGAAATAAAAAATATTATACAGAGACCTAACAGCAGACTAGAGGACCGCAAGAATCAAGTCAAAGAGTTGAAATACAAAGAAGCAAAAAACACTCAATCGGAAAAGCAAGAAGGAAAAAGAATCCAAAAATTTGAAGATAGTGTAAGGAGCTTCTGGGACAACCTCAAACGTACCAACATCCAAATTATGGGGGTGCCAGAAGAAGAGAGAGAGCAAGATACTGAAAACCTACTTGAAGAAATAATGACCGAAAACTTCCCCCACCTGGTGAAAGAAATAGACTTACAAGTCCAGGAAGCACACCGAACCCCAAACAAAAGGAATCCAAAGAGGACCACACCAAGACACATCATAATTAAAATGCCAAGAGCAAAAGACATAGAGAGAATATTGAAAGCAGCAAGAGAAAAACAGTTAATTACCTACAAGGGAGCACCCATACAACTGTCAGCTGATTTCTCAACAGAAACTATGCAGGCCAGACGGGAATGGCAAGAAATTTTCAAAGTGATGAATAGCAAGAACCTACAACCAAGATTACTCTACCCAGCAAAGCTATCATTCAGAATGGAAGGTCAGATAAAGAGCTTCACAGATAAGAAAAAGCTAAAGGAGTTCATCACCACCAAACCAGTATTATACTAAATGCTGAAAGGTACTCTTTAAGAAGAGGAAGAAGAAGAAAAAGGTAAACATAAAAATTATGAACAACAAATACATGTCTATCAACAAGTGAATCTAAAAATCAAGTGAATAAAAAATCTGATGAACAGAATTAACTGGTGAATACAATAGAATCAGGGGCATAGAAAGGCAGTGGGCTGACAATTCTCAGGGGGAAAGAGGTGTGGGGGTGCGGGAAGAGACTGGACAAAAAGCGTACACCTATGGATGAGGACAGTGGAGGGGAGGTAAGGGCAGAGGGTGGGGTGGGAACCGGATGGAAGGGAGCTATGGGGGGAAAAAAAGAGGAACAATTGTAATAATCTGAACAATAAAGATTTATCAAATTAAAATAAAATTAAAAAATCATCAACAGAAAATGTCATAAGAGCTGACCCGACTGCTTCTCTGCCTTTGGGCTAAGATCAAGCGCAGAGCGGACATGACTGCAAGCTCATCAGCCCAGTCACTGGCCTGTGGTTTGGAGTAAATGGCTTCCTGACACATCACTTGGCAGAGATGGAGAATACACAGGCACAGGACCTTCCCCGATGTCTTTCGGACACCTGGCTGCGCCACGCAGGGCTCACCAGCAGCCGAGGACGGACACCCAGAGCAGAGGGGTTCACGCGGGGCCGTGCAGGCACCCCTTTCCCTACTCACCAGGCCCCACAGGGCGCCCTCCGAAGTGGCCACGATGGTGGCGGCCCTCGGGGTGTTGTACATCAGAGCGAGCTCTCCAAAACTTCCACGGTTGTCGTACTGACCGACGGAGCGGGTGTCCTCATCTTTTGTTACTAAAATATCGTACGTTCCCCTGAAAGCATAAGAAACGACTTCGCTTATTAACTCTAACAGTGAGCTTCACAACGGCAGGTAGTACATGCACAGAAGGTACGTAACATAGAGAACATTGTTATAGGGGGTTCCCAACAGATCTTTGCATTTGACTTGTATTCTCTGACCTTTCTAACCTCCATTTTCAGTTCCAGGAGCTTTGCTGGTAGCACTGTTGGATTTTCTAGAGGGTCGTGTCGTCTGCAAGCAGGGCTCACTCCCTTTCCAGCCTGTATGCCGCCCACCTGCCCCCCCTCCTCCTTTCCTTACTGCACTGGCTAGGACCTATGTTCAATCTGAAACAGAAGTGGTGAGAGCAGACATCCTTGTTTTGTCTCTTTTGTTTAAAGGTAAAACATTCAGCCCTGACCAGTGTGGCTCAGTGGAGAGAGCGTCGGCCTGCGGACTGAAGGGTCCCGGGTTCGATTCCGGTCAAGGGCATGGACCTTGGTTGCGGGCACATCCCCAGTAGGAGGTGTGCCAGAGGCAGCTGATCGATGTTTCTCTCTCATCGATGTTTCTAACTCTCTTTTCCTCTCCCTTCCTCTCTGTAAAAAATCAATAAAATATATTAAAAAAAATAGGTAAAACATTCAGTCTTTCACCTTTAAGCATGATGTTAGTTGTAGGTTTTTAAAAATGCCTTTAATCAGGTTGGAGAAAAGTCCCTTGTGTTCCTACTTTGTGGAGATTTAAAAAAATATATATATATCTTTAAAAATATTGTTTTATTGATTTCAGAGAAGGGCGAGGGAGAGAGAGATAGAAACAGCAATGGTGAGAGAGAATCATGGATCAGCTGCCTCCTGCACTCCCCACAGTGGCGATCGAGCCCACAACCCGGGCTGTGCCCCAACCTGGAATGGAACTGTGAACTCTGCTTCATATGTCGACGCTAACCACTGAGCACCGCCGGCCAGGCTGTGGAAAGTTTTTGATCAAGAAAAGGCGTTGAATTTTGTCAAATGCTTTTCCTGCAGTTACTGAAATGATTGTGTGGGTTTTCTTTCACAGTCTGCTGAAAACCAGGATGTAGAACTGACTAAAGTAAAAAATAAAAAATAAAAAAATACAATTTCTCTGTTGATTGATAGTAATTGTTAAATAAAATATTCAGAAATGATAAGCATTTGGAGAAAGATACCAAATATACTCTCTCAATATACCACTGGGGCGAATGTAAATGTTTCAAATTTTCTGCAAGATAATTAACAACATATAGCAAACTGCTTCAAGAGACCCACTGGAATAGCGATTCCATTTCTAGAGAGAATTCTAAAGAATATAATCAAAGACACTGAAAAATATTTAATTACAGGGATGCTCACCAGGTCATATTCATAACAACAAAAATTATAATGAATCTGCTAACCACCGGGTAGGTCAAATACATGCCTATGTTCACATTATACAGTCAACATAAGTGACGACAGAACACTACCACATCCCACGGCAAACTACTTAAAATAGATGTGAAAACCAGGCCACACAACAACGTGTGACCCAACAGAAGAGCATGCACAGGTGAATGTGACAGTCACCTCTGGCCGATGCTGGACTGTCACAGTCCTCAAGGCCTGCCTCCAGGGCGCCTTCCTCCTCCCGCCGCGGCTGGGAGCACCGAGAAGAAAGCCCTGTGCTCCCTCCCTTGGCAAATGCAAACACCGCAAGTGCCAGCCACACTAGAGTGCCCTCACCCAGCCCCACCTTCCAACCCCATGAAATCCAGGCCAGGCATCTCTCCAAGTCATTTGTGGACCTCTTGGGGGCTTGCCTTGCTCTCCCTAAAAAGCCTCATTGTGTGAGTAAGAAACCTTTTTTCTTTTTTTTAAACATGACCTTCATTCTTTTTGTAAAAGTGTCTTTTCCTTTATTGCTTTTTAGAGAGAGATGGAAGGGAGAGGGATAGAGACGGAAACATCGATGAGAGAGAAATGTCCATCGGCTGCCCTGCATGCCCCTATTGGAGATGGGGCCCACAACTTGGCCTGAAAGATCCGATGATAACACAGCATCCCAGCTACTCCTCAGGAAATCGATTCCCTTGAACACTGGCAAATAACACATCCTGCCACCCTGGCCGGTGTGGCTCAGGGGGCAGAGCGTCGGCCTGCAGACCGAAGGGCCCGGGTTCGATTCCAGTCAAGGGCACGTACCTCGGTTGCAGGCTCCTCCCTGGCTTGGGCCCTGGTTGGAGCTCGTACAGGAGGCAACCAATCGATGTGTTTCCCTCACATCGATGTTTCTCTCTGTCTTTCCCTCTCTCTTCCCCTCTCTCTGAAAATCAATGGAAAATTATCCTCGGTGAGGGTTAAAAAATAACAATAATAAAACTAACTAAGAAGCACAGCCTGCCTTCTGGTAAAGCAGACTTTCTGCTGTGAACAGTGGGCACCCCGGCCGGGCTGCACTGAGGACTCGGGACAGCAGAGGAGAGGGAGCGGCAGGCTGTGGGCAGAGGAGGGCAAGCTTTGGGGAGCGTGCTCATCTGCCTCCGTCCTCTCTGCGCTGAACAAGCAAGCACAGGGGACGCGCTTGTCCTCCATCACGTGGGTGCGGCCGCACAGCTGCCAAGCCCATCGCCTACCGTTCTATGACATAAAAGTTGTCTCCGTCATCTCCTTGGTCAATAACATGCTCATCCACTTTGACTGTCTTTTCAAACATGGCATCGAGGACTTCAGAAAGCTGCTCCTGCAGGTGCGCACAAGGAGAAAAGACAGCTTTTACATTGGGGGGGTCGGTGACTGTGCTTTCTCAGCTTGTGATTACACAGTGAAGCCCCCACATCAGACCACGCCCCGCAAGCAGAAACAAGCGCTTTCCTGGGACCATTCAGTGTTGCACCTCCATGGACACCGTGTGCTTGCTAAGCTTTCTGAGGCGCTATCGCTTTGAAAAAGTGTTAATTTAAGCAACGTGGTGCCCCATTCTCCCAGCTGCACCCACAGGACTGTCACTGGCCTTGATGGCTGCACTATGTCATGTGTAAAATTGTATGATGTCACCTTCTTAAGGTGTGAATTTAACAGGATCATCAGACCTAGGGGCTGGGCTGTCGTTGGAGGTCACTTCTGGAGCTGCGCTGACTGGCCAAGCACATCATTCACCTCTGAGCCTCCGTTTTTTCGTATGTATAAAGTGGCTTACTAGGTTCCAGCTTATCTATTTTTTATGCCCAGAGGAAAAAAATCCAAGGGAAGTACTACATAACAGGAACTCAATAAATGAGATCTATCACCAGACAGCTAATATTGCTTCAATCATTTCTTTACAACACCTATACTTACTTACTTACCAATATTACCTGCCATACCAGAACGTAACTACCGATAAGCATAATGGCACCAAACAATGCTGTGAAATTCTAACAAAACATTGGTCAGCGTCTGGGCCTGTCAGGCAGGGAGATCGATGACTACGAGGGGCACTAAAGAACCCCAGCTTCCACTCAAAGCAAGACCTTCTCTTTGGAGGAATGTGGATTGAATACCTGGCGAGGAAATAGCTTCGTTGCTGAATAATTTCGTGTGATTTACTGCTCTGTCAGTGTGACCGTGCCCTGCTACCAAAAATAACCCAGTATCACCAAAAGGCATCTCTTTCGTTCCACGGTCCCATGTATGCGGACACTGTGCAGGCTGACAGGTGCCAACGAGGAAGGCTTGCTATGACCACACAGCTAGCAAGCAGGGTGCTTTACCCGAGCTGATGGATTCCTCTGACTGATAATCACAGATTCACGTGTGACCAGCTAGACGCCCAGGCAGGGTGTGGGAGTGTCGTCAGAAGGCTTATTTACAGGAGCTGGGTAGTACAGAATTCTACTCCCATCCTCCCTGTCTTCACAGCCGGGGCTTCCCCAGTGGGCCTCGCACCTCAGCCATGCATGCGGCTTCAGCATGGGGCCCTCAAAGCAGAGACGATACAGGGAAATGGAAGGCTGTCTGTCTTCAGGAGGTGGGCCTGCTCTCTAGCCCACAGGCAGGAAGAGAAGCCCACGCAGAGATCGCTATGCTCGGGCCCTGCAGACACTCCCCGCTCTGCGTGGCCCCGGCCTGAGGCCTCAGTGAGGAGTAACCCCAGGAGGGCCCACCTAAGGTCTCAGAGCAGGCGCACCCCCATGAGGGCCCACCTAATGTCTGAGAGCAGGCGCACCCCCAGGAGGGCCCACCTAAGGTCTGAGAGCAGGCGCACCCCCAGGAGGGCCCACCTAAGGTCTGAGAGCAGGCGCACCCCCAGGAGGGCCCACCTAAGGTCTGAGAGCAGGCGCACCCCCAGGAGGGCCCACCTAAGGTCTGAGAGTAGGCGCACCCCCAGGAGGGCCCACCTAAGGTCTGAGAGCAGGCGCACGCTCCCGTGGGTCAGCTGATACCGAGGGAGAACGCCACTCTGGTATCTTGGGAGATGAGTCGGGCCCTTCAGGCTAAGCCAAGGCCACGGGAACCTGGGCATTTCCTCCTTACGTGACTGAACTGCATGCCTCAGAGGGGAGTGCCTGGAGGAAGTGTGACAGCAATTCCAGGAATACTAGAGTCATCGGAAAGGCTCACGTGGTTACGGTGGTCAGCACAATACAAACGTTTGCAAGTGAGACAGTCTAAAGTTTCATGCTTCACATGGCTGCAGCTAAGACACTGAAAACTAGCTAAATGATGAACAGGGAAAAAGCTAAACGACAAAAAGATTTTTAAAACCAATGTTACCTGGTCAAGATTTCTGAAAAGGAGAATATCTTTGCAAGCTTCCTGAAGTCTGCATCTCTGCTCATCAGTTTTAGGATGAATCACCTGCCAACACAAACAAAGCCAAGGAAATGCTAAGTTCCCTTTTAAAATCTCACTCTATTTACAAACTGGTGTACTTCTCTCCCCTACAAAGTGGGACGTATGACGAGCACGTTTACTGTCACTGCAATTCCACACAAATACAAGCAGTGCCCTGCCTGTGAAGGGTGTGTGACGGGTGAAGAGCACCCGCTGGGGCCACCCACGGGCTGTGTGGCTGCCAGCCCGTCAGCCCCGCCCAGCAGCCTCACAGTCCCCCTGGTAAAGCAGAGGGTGTGGGTTTGTCCATTCAACAAACATTAGGCACCTACTACTAGGGGCCAGGCATTGTCTTACCTCTGGGGACGCAGCAGTGAACACAGGAAAAGGTCTGCTCTCATCTATCTCTACACACAAAAGCCTAAGGACGGTGACCCGCCCCCCAACCCAACGGCCAGTGGAGGGGTCGCTCTGACACGCACTGACCGCCAGGGGCAGACCCTCAACGCAGAAGCTGTCCCGGTGGTCAGTGCGCTCCCACAGCAGGAGCCGCTCGGCGGACAGGCAGGTGCCAGGCGCAGGGCTCAGGCTGGCAGCACAGCCCGGAGGCCACAGGCGCAGCGGGCGGGATGAGCAGGAGCGGCAGGCGGCCTTGGAACACGGGTTTCGACCCAATCCCCGCAGGCTACACTGAGGGACGCCACCCGTGCACAGATCCATGCCCCGGGCCTCTAGTACTCAGTAAATACATAAAAGCATGTTGAAGAGGGACAGGCTAAGGAGAAAAGAAGGTAGAGAAGGGTGATAAAAGTGTGTGTGTGTGTCCAGATGCGGCCTCAGGGAGAAGGTGACATTTGTGTAAAGCTCTCAAGGAAGCAAGGACAACCTGAGGGAGTGAGCCACGCTGTCCATCTGAGCAGGAAGAGCACCTAAGCAAAGGGAACAGCAAGTACAAGGCCTATGGTGGGTGCACAGCACGTCTGAGAAGTAACCAGGCGGCGGTGTGACTGCCACAGAGCCAGGGGCCACGATCAGCAAGAGAGCAGGTTGGGGGCTGGGCGAGGGTGACGCCAGTCACAGGGCATTGTAGGTCACAGAGCGCCAACTCTTCTCCAGCGACGTGGGGACACTGGGCGGTTGTGACTGAGGAAAAGGCGGACCTCATGTTTGCAAAGGCTCACGTTGGCTGCTGAGTAAAGAACAGCCTAAGGGAAGACGGAGTGAAAGCCAGGAAGCTACGGCCGCCCTTCCAGTGCCAGGTGGCGGGAGCACAGAGGTGCTGAGCAGAGTGGAATCGTGACTAGGTTGTAGAGACGGAGCCCATTGGATTTGCTGCAAAGTTAAAGGTTGGCATGAAAACAATGAGGAGCAGTGAGGGACCCTCACGTTTTGGGCCTGAGCAACCGGAAGGGTGGTGCTGGCAGGAACTGAGCTGCAGAAGAATGTTTAAAAGGAGACAGGTAACAGAATTTATGCTATGTTTGAGCTGTTTGCTGAAATCTACGCAGAGATGGAAAGTAAGCAATGGCTACACAAGCTAGAGTTCAAACGTTAATAAGTAAACATAACAACAATAACCAGTAGTAGTAGGATCTATAAAATTAGAGTCGCCACACAGATTAAATGAATTAATACATTCAATGTTTAAATCAGAACCTGACATTTAGTAGATGCTCAAAACTATTGCTATTATTATATTCAATAACTATTGGCTGAACTGAAAAATAATTATTGCTAGCACTGCTATTTTAATTGAGAGACCCATCAAGCTCCTTCCTAACAGAGCGTCACCCTGAAAAGAAAGGCACTGTCTTCACCCTGAAAAGAAAGGCACATCACTTAATCGAACGGAAATAACAGCTGTCCAAAGCGTCACGCCTTCTGTCCTGACAGGGTGGTGGACTGTCGTCCTGTGACCAAAAGGCTGCAGGCTCAGTTCCCGGTCAGAGCACATGCCTCGGTCAGAGTGGGTCTCTCACAGCGATGTTTCTCTCTCTCTCCACCCTCCCCTCGCTCTAGAAATCAATAAAAACATACCCTCAGGTGAGGGTTAAAAAAAAGTGTTGAGCATTTTGAATTGTGGTATTGAAAAGGTAATAAAAAGCCCGGCCAGCACGGCTCAGTGGTTGTGCGTTGACCTATGAACCAGGAGGTCACGGTTCGATTCCCGGTCAGATCTTGATCCCCAGTGTGGGGTGAGCAGGAGGCGGCTGATCAATGATTCTCTCTCATCCTTTCTATCTCTGTCTCCCTCTCCCTTCCTCTTTGAAGTCAATATAAATATATATATTTTTACAGTTGGTAAAAAGCCAATTTACTTCTTTTTTAAATTGGTTTTAGAGGAAGCTGAGAGAGAAGAGAGAAAGAAACATCAATTTGTTGTTTCACGTATTTATGCATTCATTCACTGGTTGATTCTTGTATGTGCCCCAACCAGAGATCGAATCCGCAATCTTGGTGCATAGGACGATGCTCTAACCAGCTGAGCTACCCGGCCAGGGCAATTTAAATCTTAAAAGTCATCAGGAATTTTACAATATCCAGAATAAAAATATTTTAAAATATACATGTCTATTATACTCACACAGTGGTAGCATTTTATTATTAGAATACTTAAGGAATCTTTCATAGGCTATTCATTTTAAGGCATACTTGAAAGATCATCAAAGTTTCTTTTTTAAAAAAATACATATTTCTTTATTGATTTCAGAGAAGAAGGGAGAGTGAGAGATAGAAACATGAATGATGAGAATCATTGATAGGCTGCCTCATGCACGCCCCCTACTGGAGATCAAGCCCACAACCCAAGCATGTGCCCTTGGCTGGAATCAAACCTGGGACCTTTCAGTCCGCAGGCCGACACTCTATCTACTGAGCCAAACGGGCTAGGGCCAAAGTTTCTTTTATAACATCTTTTAAAAATGATGCTTCATATTTGTTTTTATAGAAGTACTTTGATAACTGTAGAATTAAGTGCCCAAAAGTCAATCATAGTCCTCACAACCACTATTAATATTTGGAATATATCCTTCCAGATATAACCCTATATAACAAAACCCTAATAAGCAAATCGACCGAACGGCAGAATGACCGGTCACTATGATGCGCACTGACCACCAGGGGGCAGACGCTCGACACAGGAGCTACCCCTGGCGGTCGGTGCACTCCCCCAGGGGGAGCGTGGCTCAGCCAGAAGCCGGGCTCACGGCCGCAGGTGGGCAGTAGGAGGGGTCCCAGACTGTGAGCGGGATTCTGACTGCGGGCTGAGGCCCGATCCCCCCAGCCCGGCAGACCGACATCCCCCAAGGGGTCCCAGACAGTGAGAGGGCGCCGGCCGGGCTGAGGGACCCCCTAAGTGCACGAATCTGTGCCCTGGGCCTCTAGTTTTTCATAATATTTTTCAACCAGTTAGATTAAAAAAAGCACCGTGTTGAGAGTTTAATTTGTATTTAATTGCCAGCATGATAGGATTTGGTGTGTGGAGAAGCCTACTGAATGCCCTTCGCTGCACATCTTACCCTGGGCTCCGTATCCTCCTCTTCGTCATCAGGGTTGTAGGCCTCACCACAAACTACGTTTGGAGAGAGAGAAAAATGAATGAATAAAACAATGTGTGCTTTTACTAGAAAAACGGAGTGAAAACAATTTTCTTTGCCTCGCTGCTTGCTAAAGCTGTCATGGTGTTTTAAATCCCTTCTTCAATTAACGAAGGTAGTGAGCACCTACTAATGCCGGGTGCTGGGAGGTTCCAGAAGCCAGCTCTCGCGCTGATAGTTCCGCAGAGAGGAGAGCCGATAGAGACAGGGGAGGTGACAGTGGGTTCAGTCGTTTGTATGGAAAGTAATGCCATAATTAATAAAAATAATACAGGAATAAACTGTTTCGCACCCTCACAGCTGTAAGCCTGCTTCTGCCCACGCCGTATGCCGTCTATTAAACCCCATGGAAGCGGCGAGGACAAGCGAGTGAGCCTGCCGCGGGTGGACCGCCACCACGTACACGACACGCAACAAACCATCTGGATGCGGAGTGATCAGGAACAGAACCAATGAAAGTAACTCACACGAATGACTTAACGAATTCGAGGGAACCTGGCCAGCTGGTCCAGCATGCCAAAAAAGGCACGAAGGGGAGGTGACCCATCGAGGTTTCTCTCCCTCTGGTCAGTAAACGTACCCTCGGGGGAGGGTTAAAAAGAAGAAAGTAATAAAGGTCAGACAAAAGAAACACTGTCACGCTCTGCTCTGGGACATGACATAAATGCAAAGCGTCTTGGCTTCCTTCGCAGGGGACCTGTGTCTGGGCCAGTGGCCAGCAGCACTTGTCCGTGTCATTCGAAGAGCATACGAGGACCCCGCCCTCTGGTCCCTGAACCAGCGTGGGGGAGCTTCTGCAGAGGGCTGTCCAGCCCCGGCTGGCTCTGGATGTAGATGGTGACTCTTTATTGTTCTCCCAGCCATTCGCCTCCACACGGCGAGGTCGGGCTGCACTGATCTCAGGTCTGTCCTAAAGACGAAGGCCCACCCCTGCCGGAGCGCCCAGGCTCACTGCTGCCCTGCTTCGCGCCGTCACAGGTATCCTGGTAGGAGACTGAGGAAGCTGCACGGAGAGCTGCTAAGCCGGCACCACGTGCAACGGCAGGCCTCCTGCTGCTGGGTGTGCTTAATGCTGCCATCAGCAGCACGGCTTCCTCGTTCTCCCCTTCGCCAACGAACACCTCAAATCCCTCCTCAGCAACAGCCTCACATTTGACCTCTACTCAACCCACCCCAATGGCTACTCCTTCGTTCACAGGTTTACAAGCCCTTCGTTGTGGAGCTAGATGGGTATGTGGGTATTTGACACTACGATTTGAACCTAAGCTGTTTCCATTAAAATTATTAGCATGTTTCTATCTGTGGAAAAATATTATGACTTTAGTTTTCCAAACTGGTTCTGAATTTTCCCCCTTTGCTTCCCAACTCCCCTCCCTTTGTCCTGTTCCTCTGTGTATGCCCAACCTCTCGACTGCCTGGTCCTAATCCCAAATGACCTCCCGTTCTCTGTGTAGAAACCACTTTAAGTGTCTATGTGACGGCTGCCTGTGGTTCACACCTCAGGAAGCTTGTCTCAGCACAGGGTCCCTGGGGGAGGCTGCATGGCCCCTGCTGCGGCCTCAAGACCCACACGGAGTGCCTTGAGGCGCTGAAGACCTACTGAAAAGGAAAACTAGCGCTGGCCGGTGTGGCTCCGGGGATACAGTGTCGGTTTATGGACTGAAGGGTCCTGGGTCCGATTCCCGGTCAGGGCACGTGCCCGGGTTGCGGGCTCAATCCCGTGTGTGGGGCGTGCAGCCGAGCCAGGATTCTCTCTCATCTTGGATGTTTCTACCTCTCTCCTCTCCCTTCCTCTCCGAGATCAATAAAAATGTATTAAAAGGAAAGGAGACTAGCAGCAGCACGGCCCACTGTCTGAAGGAACGTATGTTGCCACAGGTCTCCAGCAGATGTCACTAGTCAGCAATATGAACCCCTACACGGCGACACAAGATTATCCAGCAGTCTTCTTCCGAATTTTAACTGGTGCTTCCTTCACCCAGAAATGCGATTCATTAACATGTGCTTGTGGGCCCTGGCTGGTTTGGCTTAATGCAGAGCGCGTCGGCCTGGGGACTGAAGAGTCCCTGGTTTGATTCTGGTCAAGGGCACAGGCCCAGGCGGCGGGCTCGATCCCCAGCGGGAGCGCGCAGGAGGCAGCCCATCCATGACTCTCTCATCGTCGATGTTTCTCTCTCCCTCTCCCTCTCCCGGCCTCTCTGGAATCTATGCACACACACAGGATATATTAAAAAGTGCTTGTGAGAGAAACTTCATGTCTACAAAGAAACGAGCACCGATCCTGGTCGCAGGCCCGAGGCCCTGTGCTGCCCTGCGAGCTGGGTCTTACTCAGCCTGGGCTGCCTAGCGAACAGCACCGCCCGGCGGCTGCAACCACGGCGGTGTATTTTCTCACAGTCCACAGGCTGCAGTCCGAGATCAAGGCACTGGTTCTCCTGGGGCCTCTCTCCTCAGCTTGTAGCTGGATGCATTCTTTTTATCTTTTCCATTTTTACTGATTTTAATAGAGAAAGACAGAGAGAGAGATCAATTTGCTGTTCCACTTACTGATGCATTCATTGGTTACTTCGTGCATGTGCCTGACTGGAGATCAAACCAGCAACCGTGGCGTATCAGGAGGACACGCTAACCAGCTGAGCCCCCGTCAGGGCTGGATGCCTCCTGCTGTGTCCTCCTGTGGCTGCCCTCTGAGCTTGCACTCCTGGTGTCTCTTCCTCCCTCCCTCCCTCCTTTTTTGTTAATCCTCACCTGAGGGTTTTTTTCCATTGCCCTTTTTTAGAGACAGTGGAAGGGAGGAGTAGAGACAGAGAGAAACATCGATGTGAGAGAGACACATGGACTGGTTGTCTCCTGCATGCGCCCCAACCCGGGGCCAGGGATCAAGCCTGCAACCCGGGGCCAGGGATCAAGCCTCAAGCCTGCAACCCGGGGCCAGGGATCAAGCCTGCAACTCCGGGCCAGGGATCAAGCCTGCAACCTTAGTGCATGCCCTTGATTGGTACATGCCCTTGATTGATGCATGCCCTTGATTGGTGCATGCCCTTGATTGATGCATGCCCTTGATTGGTGCATGCCCTTGATTGGTACATGCCCTTGACTGGTACATGCCCTTGGCTGGTACATGCCCTTGACTGGTACATGCCCTTGACCGGAATTGAACACAGGACCCTTTAGTCTGTGGGCTGACACTCTAACCACTGACCCACACAGGCAGGGCTCTTCCCGTTCCTATAAGGACTCCTGTCCTATTGGATTAGGGCCTCATCATTAAGACCTCATCTAACCTTGATTAACCTCTTTGAAGGCCCTATCTCTAAGTGCAATTACACTGAGGCTGGGTCTCAACATACGATTTTGAGGGAGACACACAATCTATAACACTGGGTTTCTAAGTTATTTTAAGCAATGTTTAGTAGTATTTCACCCCAAGACAGCTATGGATGACAAAAATACTGAATACTGTGAAAGGATATAAAGAAAAATCCGCTAATTACACGGTAAGATGTGAGCCTTACGAGACAGGGACAGCTGGTCACAGGCACCTGTCAGGCAGAAATGAGTGAGTGACGGGCACCCGATTCTCAGCGGACTCTTGTGTTGACTGTGCTAGTCATCACTAGAAGCAGACGCCCCGCAGACCTGCGACCTGATGCCCCACACACATTTCCGAGGAATGCGCTTTGAAGCGTCAATACACATTCAATAAATGAATGGGGTTTTTGGATGAAGTTTTTAAATGAACAGAATCAGACCAACATGTCAAACTCAAAGACAGTTCACATGACTCGGGACTACTTCCCAAAAACGGCCTCTGAAGAACTCAGAAAATGCTCACCCAGTGGAGGCTGTTCTGCTAGGACGTGGCGGGCACAGCTTCCCAAGCCCAGTGCTCGCCAGGGGAAGGCAGCAGCAGGGAAAGAGCTCCCCTCTGCAGCTCCCACCCTGGGCCCACCGCCCCTCACCCACTGTTTCTCCACGTCCCCGATCCTTGGACTCTTTAATGAGAAAAGGGGATGACAATACTAGATCCCGCAAAGGGTGAACGGTCGCGGGGCTGGGCTCGGGGAGACTCAGTGACCACTCCACCCTGTGCTGCTTCATGCTCCAGATCACTGTGTCAGACAGCCCGAGCTGACGCCTCCTCTGCGGGCTCTCACACAGCTCACGGCTAGTCTGTGCTTAAGTCTTCGAATCCTATCAGGAGCCCAACCCGCACCTCTCCTCCCGGCGTTGTTTTACCTCCGCCCCTTCCTTCAGCCAGAGCAGCCAGGTCCAGCTCACCCCCTTCGAGTGGCAGGACACTGTCCCAACCCGACGCCTCCTTCGGGTACTGGCTCCCCAGCAGCCATGTTCTCCAGCTCCCAGGGCAGTTTCTGCCTCCCTCCCAGCAGTGTTTCTTCAGGGGTATGTGCCAAGGCGTGGCTACAGTCACTGATCAGAGGATGGAAGGTGAGTGGAGAGGAAGTGAGAATCGTGACAAGGAGGCCGGATCAATGCCTTGCCAGGGCTGGAGTAGGAGCTGAGAAGACAGCAGGTCAAGTGACACAAGACTGGCATCACTGAGCCAGTTTGTCCTGTCAGAGCGTGACCAGGGAGCATGGGGTGGAAGACAAGTTCCCAGGAGAAAGGAGGTCAAGGACCAGAAGGGCTAGGCAGTGGAAGGGCAATCTGTGTAGAAATAAAGGGCCCAGCCGGGAGGCTTGGCTGAGCGTCGACCTAGGAACCAGGAAGTTCACTACTCTATTCCCGGTCAGGGCACAGGCCCAGGTCGCGGGCTCGATCCCCAGTGTGGGGTGTGCAGGGGACAGCCGATCCATGATTTTCTCCCATCACTGATGTTTCTCTCTCTCTCCCCCGCTCCCTTCCTCTCTGAAAACAATAACAATATTTTTTAAGAGAAAAAGGACAATATGGGGATTACTAGATGGCTACGAGTAAAACTAGGAGGGACAGTAGCTGGTGGGATATAACAATGAGAGGTTTGAAGCCGAGGATTTTCGGAAGGAGGGAAAGCGAACGGTTTGAGAGGAGCCACGAGCAGTGAGAAGCACACACCCACCTCCTGTCAGGGTTACAAGGAAGCTGGATGAGAACAGCCGCCACTGGGGAAGCTGCAGGGCAAGCGAAGCTTCAGCTAGAGCAGAAGATGAAGCTTCACTCAGAGGACACGCTGAGGATGCAGAGGGTCCACCTGAGGACGGCCCACGAGAGGGCCTTAGCGATGCAGGAACACTTAGGGCTCATGCTACGTGGGCACACCATCACCTCACTGCTGCGCGCGGCTTCGTCTCTGTTCTGCTCCCGTTTCCTGTCTGCGCTATGGGGATAATCAGTCATAGCAGGTGCTGGTAGTGTTAATGTAAGAATTTATTCACCACAAGGCAGGCAGTGAGGAAGACCTTGAAGCCGTGCACCCAGCACACAGTCTGGATGTCAGCTATTGCTACAGGCTGCTCTCTCTCCTGCATAATCATTTTAGAACCTCTTATTTTCACTTCACATTTGAATAACATTAAAAAATCTTTGATGTTCAACAGGATTATGAAAGCTAAGGGGAGGAATGACAACACCTGCTTGTCTGAGTCCTCCGCAGTTCAGGACTGCAGCACGCTGGAAGCCCCAGCGGCCATCCACGAGGAACAGCCGCTGGGCGCTGTGACCTCCGCAGGAGAGGTCGCCCTGTCCCCCGTCGCCCTCATCAGCCCTGCAGGTGCCAAGGGACATCACTAATCCTTCTGGAAAAAGGGATGCAGGCAAGGACGAACAGGAATGGGAGATGACCCCGCACAGGCCTTGCACCAGCCTCAGTCTCTTCTCCACTTCCTCTCTGTGGGTAACTCCACACATGAGAACACCTCCTTCTAGCTCCTTCCGACAGACGTGGTGCACAATGTTATCAAAGGCCTTCTGGGAAAATGTGCAGCTTTTCTCAGAGAAAAGGTTCAAGGCCAGAAAGGGTAAGTGCAAGGTTAAGTGACACTCCAAGAACAAGGTGACATGACAGGACAATGTGACACGTGCAGCTTGAGTGACAATCTTGAGACTCTAACTTCCCAATATACAACCAAACTCATGTCACTCGAACTCGCTAGTAAAAGCCCTTTCTCTAAATAAAGCACAGGAACTCCGGATGCACCCCAAAGTCACACATTTAATTAACGAAAACTTTTGGAAAATATATTTATCAGCTCTATGCACAAAGGGGCGTCCTCCTACCTGGCAGGTGTGGCTCAATGGTTGGGTGTCAACCTATGAACCAGGAGGTCATGGTTGGATTCCCGGTCAGGGCACAGGCCCAGGTTGCGCACTTGATCCCCAGTATGGGGCGTGCAGGAGGCAGCTGATCAGTGATTCTCTCTCATCATTGGTGATTCTATCTCTCCCTCTCTGAAATCAATAAAAAAAATTTTTTTTTAAATGGGGGGGGGGTGTCCTTCTCAGCTTAGGAGCAATCATGAAGAAAAATAAAAAGGAGGATGTATATATTCAACAAGTATTTGCTGAGTGCCTGGTACGTACCAGGCAGTTCAAGGTACCAGTTACATAAGAAAAACTCTGAGTACATAAAAAAATAGCAAAACTAAAATAAATAGCACAACCAATGTGGAAAACTTTGCATTAAAAATTTCAAAAGGTTAAAAATCATGACAGAAATTTACTCAAACTTATAAAAATAATTTAAAAGATTAAAGTATTACAACTTAGTTCTATACGGGAAAATAAAAATGGATTTCCCATGTTTGGAAGACACTAATTTTTGTTAATAAGACAATCGGAGGTACCACTTTACATCACACCTAAAGGAGTGGGCACGTACACCCGGGAGATGGGTAGGAGATGAGGCCTCGGCAGGGTCTTCTCCCTGCAGGCTATCTAAAGGCTGTCTCTAGAACGCAATGCACAGCAACAGCGAATGCACCGCCCAGTCTCTGACCAGGGAAGGCCACTCCCACACTAACACCGAGGAAGCAATTTAAATGGCTTGAAAATGTAGGCAAGAAGTTAATGGCAGCATAATGTAGAAAACCAGAAAGAGTAATGTTAAAAGTAGTTTTTAGAAGCCACAATTATGAACATGGAAAAATAGTAATGACATAATAATTAACTAATTCTAGCAATATAAAAATATACACATATATACTCTGAACTGAAAATGAAATAGAATGAAGGAATCAGAAAATGTTTGTAATGCTCTGAATGCTGTTAACTTTTTATTAGAAAGAGCAGTTTATTTTATTTAAGATAACCCTATCTTAAAGCATAGCGGTATGTTTTGAAAGAGAACATATACCTGATGCTCGCCGGTCATATCTACTAGGAATTCGAACTGCAAAAGAAAGAAGAAACAACATTTAGTCACCATCATACCGTACGACCCCATTTTACCCTCCCATTTTGCAAAAACCGTTGACATAGAAGTAGGCACCACGACACCAAGGAATGGGTCAATTCACACTCTCCCATAATCCACCACAGCCAGTTCAGCATGATATATAAAGACAATGTAAAGAAATACAGATGATGAATTACAGCATTGTACCCCTGAAACCTTTATAATTTTATTAACCAACATCCCCCGAATAAATTCACTTCAGAAGACAATATAGAGAATAGCATGTCTCTTCGAAAACAGGCTCTTTATAACTTCAGTGTACTTAAAGGTGACAATTTTATTTCTCCTCACATCCCTGTTCCAGCTAATTTATATCATACCAAATGAATAAGAAATCTACCAAATGTATTGGTAATGTTATCACATCAAATAGTTAAATGTTTTCTTTAGTATTCTTTAAAAACAACCCCAAGACCTGCTAGATAATAGCATTGTAGTTTCATTTTCAAATTATTTAATGGGTATTACAAGAAAATGAAAAATAAATTAACCATTAAGTTACAGTCTCAATTATGGGTGGATTTTCTCCTTCCCATGGTTAGTGTAAAAAACAAACAAAAAAACACACACATTTTTATCTTTGCTAATTTTTTCTATTTTTCACTTTTCATTCCTTGTTTGATGGTTAAATTCTCACTACTAAACTTTATCATCTTAATAAGCTTTTTTTAACCCTTAAAGCTTAATCTGATTATCTTTGTTTTTTAAAAACCATCTTCTCGCCCTGGCTGGTTTGACTCAGTGGATAGAGCGCCGGCTTGCGGACTGAGGGGTCCCGGGTTCGATTCCGGTCGGGGGCGTGTGCCTTGGTTGCGGGCACATCCCTAGTGGGGAGTGTGCAGGAGGCAGCTGAATCGACGTCTCTCTCTCATCGATGTTTCTGGCTCTCTATACCTCTCCCTTCCCTCTCTGTAAAAAAATCAATAAAATATATTAAAAAAAAAATCTCACCTTCCAAAAATGAGAAATTTGAGTGTTTGTGAAAAACAAATTGAAGGCAGCTTAGAGAGTCTAACTCAACTAATGTGAGGTCTCTGAGACAAACAGACCCAGGAAGGAGGCAAATGCTTATCCCGTATAATAAAAGCCTAATATGCTAAGTGTCTGGTCGACTGACTGGTCAGCCTTTCAACCAATCAAAGCGTGATATGCTAATGATATGCTAAGGCTGCTCAACTACTTGCTATAATGTGCACTGACCACCAGGGGGCAGACAGTCTACCTGTAGGTGACCTTGCTGCTGGGGTCCGGCTGATTGGGACTGAGCAAGACGGGCCAGACACACCCTGGAGCCCTCCTGCGGTCCCTCCCTGGCCAGCCAACCTCCCAAGTCTCTCCCTGATCGTGCACCAGTGGGGTCCCTCGGCCTGGCCTGTGCCCTCTCACTATCTGGGACCCCTTAGGGCCGTGGCTGGCAAACTGCGGCTCGCGAGCCACATGCGGCTCTTTGGCCCCTTGAGTGTGGCTCTTCCACAAAATACCACGGCCTGGGCGAGTCTATTTTGAAGAAGTGGCATTAGAAGAAGTTTAAGTTTAAAAAATGTGGCTCTCCAAAGAAATGTCCATCGTTGTCCTGTGGATATTTGGCTCTGTGGACGAACGAGTTTGCCGACCACGGCGCTAGGGGCTGCCAGAGAGCTGGTTTCAGCCCGATCGGCAGGCCAGGCCGAGGGACCGCACGGTGCACGGATTCATGCACCAGGCCTCTGGTTCATCATAAAGGGTTAGAATGATCTCTCTGCTCAGCATGGGCTCAAAATCAAGTTACCGGAACAAATGGGGGAGGAAGGAATCAAAAGAAAGCCCCAGGCATTACTTGCAGAAAGTCCCTCTCTTCTTCTTCCGTGAAACAGTCGGTTAGTCAAAAAGAAAGATGGTAAATTCAGTTCAAGTATAGGCTCTGTGTGCCATGCACTACGGTAGACAATTTGGGAGACGTCAGTGAAGGGAAAAAGCCTCCTGATGTCATGGAGCTTGCATTCTAGTTTGAGAGCTATGGGTCAGGGTCCTTTGATCATGTGAAACCAAGTGCCTGTCACTCAGGTAGATAGATAAAATGAAATGTGCATCAGCTTAAGCTCTCATCCCAGGCCTTCGGGCTTTCCGTAATTAAAGCCCACTAGACATTAGGGGACAACCTAAAATTACAAAGCACACACTGAAGTAATCAGCGTGGGCGCTATCAGAGGACGCCTCAAGCAAAACAGTAGATATCAGGAGTCTAGAACAATTATAAAATAAGGACAGTGTGTTTAAAACAATTAAAAACATAAAAATCTCAAAAGCATAGAGAATAAGATATAACCAAAAACAACCAGGAGATATGAAAAACAAAAAAACAACTTGAACATCTAAGAAAAAAATATCAAGTCACTGAAATTCAAAACTATAATGCAAGGCATATTCTTAGTATATAACACCCAAAAATGCTGAAAATTCCAAATTGCAAAATGGTATCATCTTATTTATAGAAAACTTTACAGAATCCACAGACATGATGAAATTTCACTTTTATTCTGTTGTCAAATCATATTTTATATAACTAATGCAAAGTAAATGAAATATATGCACAGCCTTTATTATTTTTTTACTGATTGATTTTAGAGAAAGGGAGAGGTGGAGAGAAACATTAATTTACTGTCCCACTTATTTATGCATTCATTGGTTGTTGTGTTTTTAAAGATTTTTTAAATTGATTTTTAGAGAGAGAGGAAGGGAGAAGAAGAGAAAACCATTGATATGGGAGTGAAACATCCATCAGTTGCCTCCTGTATGCACTCTGACCCAGGGTCAAGCCTGCAACCTCTGAACTGGCAACCTTTCAGTTAATGGACGCTCAACCAACTGAACCACCCCGGCCAGGGCTGTTTTTCAAAGCTAGGGAGAGGACAGGGGAGGGGAGAGAGCGACATCGATTTGCTGTTCCACTTATCTATGCATTCATTGGTTGCTTCTTGTCTGTGCCCTGACCTGAGATCCAACCCATGACCCTGAACTGGGATGTGCTCTAACCAACTGAGCTAGCTGGCCGGCCTACTCGCAGTCTTTAACATGAACAATGTGTTAATACAAATAAAGTTTCTCACAAGAAGATGAGGAAAAAAAAATAAACAGTGTGTTGAAATTCACTTAATTTGTTTCACACTATACTGAACTAGAATTTTTAAATGCAGACTTAAAATCACTATTTTCAATACGTCGTGCAAAAAAGACAATTATATATTTATTTTATTTTTATTTTTTTAATATATTTCACTGATATTTTGCAGAGAGAGGAAGGGAGAGGGATAGAGAGTTAGAAACATCAATGAGAGAGAAACAGCGATCAGCTGCCTCCTGCACACCCCCTACTGGGGATGTGCCTGCAACCAAGGCACATGCCCTTAACTGGAATCGAACCTGGGACCCTTCAATCTGCAGGCCGACGCTCTATCCACTGAGCCACACCGGTTAGGGCAATTATATATATATTTGAAATATTTTTATTGATTTCGGAGAGAGGAGAGGAAAGGGCGAGAGACAGAAATATCAGCGATGGGAGAGAGTCATCCATTGGCTGCCTCCTGCAGGCCCCTCACTTAGGCCTGTGCCCGGACAGGGAATCCAACTGTGACCTCCTGGTTCAGGGGTCACACTCAACCACTGAGCCACACAGGCTGGGCATGAAAGTACTTTTTAAATCCCTAAAGCATTCCCTGTTATGGTGAGAGTCCAAAAGTATAAAAAATAAGTTGACTTGCAGTAGAAAATGTAATTAAAAACAAAAGACTTAAGGCATTTAGCTGGAATGAATGAGTGGATAAAAAGGTAAACAGCATGGTAGCCGAAACCGGTGTTGCTCAGTGGATAGAGCATCGGCCTGCGGACTGAGGGGTCCCGGGTTCGATTCCGGTCAAGGGCATGGACCTTGGTGGCGGGCACATCCCCAGTGGGGGGTGTGCAGGAGGCAGCTGATCGATGTTTCTCTCTCATCGATGTTTCTCACTCTTTATCCCTCTCCCTTCCTCTGTGTAAAAAATCAATAAAATATATTTTAAAAAAACAAACACAAAAAAACCCAACACGGTAGAAACATGCTTCCTGATAAGCCTGCGTTATTGCGTTTGAATCAGTACGTGTCTTACAAGCCTTCCCAGGGCCAGAGGGAACCGCTGCCGTTGAACAAGATACAGCGAGGCACACAGAGAGCTCAGACAAGACGACGACCACCAAGAGCATCTTCCTCTAGGTTCACCGCTGCTGAGGGACTCAAAACGGCGCATCGGCCTCTCCGTGACTCAGACAAGACACTCAACCAGCACAAGCACGGACGTTCTTCCAGCAGAAAACAATGCCTAAAATGCACTGAGCTCCTGAGGAAACCCAGAATAGTCACCTGATCATCGTAATCGTGTGGCATATACTGCACCACCGCTGAGTACAGCATGCTCTGTGAGCACACGGGAAGGGTCCAGAGAGGCAGGGAGGTCCCTGGTCTATAGGAAGCAAGGTCTAACATGGAGTGGAAGATGAGCGAGCCTGTAATCCCAGGAAATAGGAGTGTGACGTGCACATGAGCAATGCTGCCAAGAGCACAGAAATGAGAGCCAACCGGTGAGCAAGAGCGCTGGAAACCCGCCAGCGGCAGAGACTCAGGAGCGATCAGCTGGTTACTTATGTCTTTTCTTTCTCCATCTGGGGAGGAGAGCAGCAACAAAGACTAAAGAACCTGATCAAGATTCCCTTGGATGTAACTGTAAAACCAGAAAAGGGAAGTCTGGGGACTAGCGACCAAGGCTCAACGGGAGAGGAACTACTAACTGAGAGAAGAGGAGCGAAGACTCTCCTCCCGTCCTGGGAGTGGCAGGCACGCCCTCCGGTCCGGAGCACCTGTCCTCCGGCTCTGCGGATGCTCCAGCGCAGGCTCTCTGCCGCTCCACGCCCTGGACAGCTGGGGAGAGGGGAGGGGACCCCCGAAGGTGGCACTGACTGGAGCCACTGGGAAATGTTCCCTGTGGAGCAAAGGAGTCACCGCGGACGGGGTCTCACAGCCCTGCCTGCGGCTGGTGGGGGAAGGCAGTGGCCGCGGCTGGCTGTGTGGCTGTGGACGGAGGAAAACCAGCGGACTCCAGAGCCGTACACCGTTTAGCGACAGGCTCCATGTTTACCCCACAAATGTCAAAAGACAAAATTGCACCCTTACAATTTTAAAGACATCTTCAATATGGATATCACTCAATCTCTAAATAAGGGTGCTGTCATAGATTCCAAAGTCATAAAATGTCAGAATGGCAAAGTATCTGCCAAGTCACCTGGCATGGCGGCTCACCCGGAACGCCGGCCGATGTGCCAGTCCACCGCTTCCCCGACTCCTCCTTCCCTTCATCACTCACATCCACTTCCCAGCGACTCCATCTGCTCTCCCTCCCCCTTTATTGCTTGGATCAGCCTACCTTTCTCCACCTCCACTGTCACCCTCGTCCGAAGGACAGCATTCCTTCCCGATGGCTGCAACAGCCCCAAAGGGACCTCCCGCCGCCAGCTCCACTCTGCTCTGGAAATGTCCCTGCCTGCCCCCTGGCGCTCTCGCCAGCTCCCTCTCACTTCCAGGTCTCTCCCAGGGTGGCGGGGCATCAAGCGGCAGCCGGCAGCCAGACCTCCGCTCCCAGTCCCCACCACCTTGCTCAGGTAACTGTTTACAACCAGGGGATTAAGATGGTGTTTACCTCTTGGGCCACCTCTTCAGGGAGCCTGACCCGACCTGCTAATGAGGTCAAACGCCTTACGGGCTCTGAGAAACCAGCACCTTTCCTTGGAAGCCAGCGATGCCGCGGTGCAAGCTACAGGACCTAGGTGGTGACTTGGTTGATGCTGTCTCCCCTACAGGCTGTGAGGTCTTCCAAAGGAAAAGGGTTGTTTGTGCTTACCCGTGTATGTCCAATGCGTGGCACATGAAAACTCTGTGGTGTATTATTTGCTTACTGTGTTTATAAATGTGTACGTGTGCCAGAATACATAAACATCCACCCTGCAGAACCCTGGGGACCTGATGATCACAGGCCTACAGAGTCCGGTGAATGGACACCCAGGAATGCAAAGATACGGTGAAATGTCCACAGCAGCTCTATTCACATCGCCAAGCCCTGGAAACGGAGGAAGGGATAAAATGTGGTTCATCCATACAGCGAAACACTACTCAGCAATAGAAACTATGGATAACATGGAGTGACTTGGATGAATCTCAAAGACATGATGCTGAATGGGGGAAACAGTCTCAAAAGACACACACTGTAACATGCTCTCCCTCCCAGGAACACACCCTCAATCCCCCCTTCCCTCCCCTACAGGCGTGCATCTCTGAACTCAGGGAACCCACCAGGCTTGCAACCAGGAAACAATGGGTAATGGCAGCTCGTCCTGTTTCCAAGGTCCCCCTTTCTCTGACTTCTTTTTTTAATTATTGATCTCAGAGGAAAGGGGGGAGGGGGGAGGGAGAGAGAAAAATAAACATCCTATATCAGGGGTCCTCAAACTTGTTAAACAGGGGCCAGTTCACTGTCCCTCAGACCATTGGAGGGCCGGACTATAGTTTAAAAAAAAACAACTATGAACAAATTCCTATGCGCACTGCGGGCCCGGACGAGTTGGCTGCTAAGCAGGACAGGCAGCAGTGGCAAAAACACCCGGCGGGCCGGATAAATGTCCTCCGCGGGCTGGATAAATGCCTGAGGACCCCTGTCTATATAATAAAATCCTAATACGCAAATTGACCAAATAGCAAAACAACCAGTTGCTATGATGCGCACTGACCACCAGGGGGCAGATGCTCAACACAGGAGCCGCCCCTGGTGGTCAGTGCGCTCCCACCGGGGAGCACCGCTCAGCCAGAAGCTGGGCTCACGGCTGCCTCTCCGCCCTCTGCTGCAGGCAGGTGGTAAGAAGTGAGGGGCCCTGGAGTGTGAGAGGGATGTCTGACTGCCGGCTTAGGCTTGATGCCCCGAGGGATCAGGGCCAGCAGGCGGACATGCCCTGAGGGGCCTGGACTGCAAGAGGGCGAAGGCCGGGCTGAGGGAACCCCCCGGTCCCCCCTCCCCCTGTGTAAAGTATCGCACACCCGGCCTCTGGTCAGTGGAGAGAATCATTGACCGGCTGCCTCCTGCACACCCCACACTGGGACTGAGCCCCAAACCCGGGCATGAGCCCTTGACTGGATCCGAACCTGGAACTCTTCAGTCCGCAGGCCGACGCTCTATCCACTGAGCCACACCAGCCAGGGCATCTCTGACTTCTTATCGCCAAAGCAGCGCAGCTAGGCTCATTTCCCCACCTGGTCCCTTTCTGTTGCTTCTTCGACCCCAGGCCCGTTCTGTGTCACTGCCCCAGCTTTATTAAACGCCCTCTAAACGTTACTTGGACTTGTGCTGTGGAATCTTTCCTGCATGAAGCCACGAACCCACACGCTACCAGCAGGCCCAGGCAGACAGCTCAGGGCCAGGTCCCCCTCCGTCTTTTATTCCCGGTTCCATCTGCAGAGACCGTGTCTGCCGTAGACAGGCGTTCACTAACTTTGCGGAGTGTATAACAACAGGCCCTCACCCAGACCAGGGAGCTCGAGGTTAGAGCATCAGCCTGAGAGGCCAAGGCTGTGGGCGCTCTCTCTGGTCAGAGCAGCAGGAAGTGACCAATAAACGCACAAACAAAGGAAACAACAAATCAGTTTTTCTCTCCCCCTTCCTCTCTCTCTCTCAAATCAATGAAAAAAACACACTTAAATTCAGGTGTGACCCAAGGGGCTCATAAATAACAAAAACACTCCTACACTTAGGAAATTCTAAGAGTCTCAGAAGCTCTGTGACAGGAATCTGGGACAGAGGCCAGACACATTCTTTATTGTACAACAAAAACAAACTGTTAAAACTCACTAGCCAACTCACAAAAATAAAAAGAAACAAACAAAATTGCCCAAGACCAATGATGCCACTCATTTTAAGGGCACTATATTCCATTCTTATTTATTAGCATTTTAGATACTGCTGACCTACTAGACTAAAACATTTTAAAATTTAGGTATGCATTCAAGTCCACCATAACCTGAGGATTACCTGGTGATCCCTAGAAAAAATCCTGGCCCACGTAGTGCCGCTCCGTGGCTGAGCATCGACCTAGGAACCAGGACGTCATGGTGCCATTCCCAGTCAGGGCACAGGCCTGAGTTGTGGGCTCGATCCCGTGGGGGGTGTGCAGGAGGCAGCCGGTCCAGGATTCTCTCTTTCCTCTCCCTTCCTCTCTGAAATAAATTTTAAAAAATTCTTTTTAAAGAAAGAAAAAATCCCGGGAGCATCACCAACCAGATAGGACTTCTCTTTTGTGAGTTCAGAAATCCACCCACCCAGGCAGAGAAAGATAAATACCACATGAGCTCACTCATTTGTGGAATATAATGAACAACATAAACTGATGAACAAAAACAGATCCAGAGACAGTGAAGCATCGATCGGACCGTCAAACCTCAGGGAAGGTAGGGGACAGTGGGGGTCAGGGGGAGAGATCAACCAAAGGACTTGTATGCATGCATGTAAGTCTAACCAATGGCCACAGACAATAGGGGGGGAGGGCATGAATGGGAGGTGGGGGGTAACGGGGGAATAAGGACACATGTGTAATTCCTTAATCAACAAAGAAATTAAAAAAAAAGAAATCAACCCACTAGATGAGCACTGCACACATGGCAAGATACCTCACCTGCCCTTCTCATGACCATGGAGTCACCGAAGAAAAAGCCTCCAGAATCTGTCCCCAAAGAGCCATCAAGAACACGACAAAATGATATGTCTAATCACAGCAAGAAGCAAACCCTCCTCTGACCAGAACTTTACTTTTCTTTATAAATGGATGCCTCAAAAAACCAAAAGTGCTCAATTATCACATTGCAAACTGAATAACAGCTCTTCAGTCACTGGTTTATCAAACAACCCGATATCCAAATCTCTACATTATTAGTCACTGTCTTCACGCATATTTTGTGGGTAGCATAGCTTAAAACTATTGCTGACAAATCCCAGGCAGATATGAGGGTTTCAACGGAAAAAACTCATGCCATCTATTTTCAGATTCACTTCAATGGAACCTCAAATGCAAAAGAAATAATACAAGCTGAGTTTTAGTTACCAGTCTGTCTCAACACCCATACTTTCTCTTTTTTAATTCCCAAGAGTCAGACACTAAATTTTATATTAAACTAGAGGCCCGGTGCATGAAATTTGTGCGCGGGTACAGTCCCTAGGTCTGGCCTGTGGTCAGGGCCATCTTCCCCGGATGCCACCACCCACCCCGGTTCCCCATTCGCCATCGGGCAATCGGAGCTTGCCGGCCGGCCGGGGAGAGGGACTAAGAGGCGGTCAGCACGCCACATAGTGACTGGTTGAGTGGTCGTTCTAGTCGTTCCACTGTTAGGGTCAACTTACCTATTACCCTTTTATTCTATAGGATAGGAAAAATTACACAAGGCAAAGTAGCTGAGCTGAAACCGGTGTGGCTCAGTGGCTAGAGCGTCGGCCTGCGGACTGAAGGGCCTGGGTTCGATTCCGGTCAAGGGCATGTAGCTGGGTTGTGGGCACATCCCCAGTGGGGGGTGTGCAGGAGGCAGCTGATGGATGTTTCTCTCTCATCGATGTTTCTAGCTCTCTCTCCCTCTCCCTTCCTCTCTGTAAAAAAAAAAAAAAATCACTAAAATATGTTAAAAAAGAAAAAAGTAGCTGAGCCAACACCTACTTTCATTCCTGGAGCTTCATCATTTAAAGTTGTGACAAAACACTTTTATTTTTGTTCAACCCTCACCTGAGGGTATTCCTTCCACTGCTTTTTAGGGAAGGTGGGAGGGAGGGAGCGGGGCGAGAGAAAGGTCGATATGAGACACACACATAGACTGGTTGTCACCAGCACAAGCCCCAACCAAGCCCAGGACCTAACCTGCAACCCAGGTATGTGCCCTTGACCGGGAACCAAACCGGCACCCTCTGGTGTGTGGGCTGACACTCTAACCGCTGGGAAATAGCAGCCAGGGCACACAATAACTCCTAATGAGCACAATATTCCCCCAAGCTGCTTTTTATTTGAATAGAAAGTCTTGATCCGTTATTACTGAGTAAATACTTAATCGGGCAATAATCTCATCCTTTGACAGAACTGTAAACGGAGACTATTCCGTGCCGAAGACCATGAACACGAGCCCCTTACCCAGTCTCCAGAACGGACACAGAAGGCCAGCCTGTGCCTGCCCACATATCATGTGCTGATGGCCCAACTGCATTTGGTCCTGCAAATGAGAACATTTCAAAACCTGCCTGTGGAGGTTAGTGAAAACGCATGAGCCAAGCTCAGTTTTTGTATGAAAGCTAGAGTGAATGAATCTTTTATGTCCTGTGAATAAGTGTTCTGTAACTTGTGCTTTTTAAACTATTTTTTATTAATTTCAGAGAGGAAGGGAGAGGGAAAGACAGCAACATCAACGATGAGAGAGAATCATGGATTGGCTCCCGCCTGCGCGCCCCCCACCGGGGATCGATCAAGCTCGCCACCCAGCACTAAGGAGGAATCGAGCCGTGACCTCCTGGTTCACAGGTCAATGCTCAACCACTGAGCCATGCTGGCCGGCTCTAGTTTGTTTTTAATAATCCTGTTTCCTTAGGGAGGGCCACTATACAAAGAGAACTCACCGTTTCTCATTGTTTGGGGAATCATTTTCCACGCAACCCATTCTCATAGCCACTTAAAAAAGGCAGGAAGGCCATAGCAGAAAGGAAGGGAAGAAGGGAGAGAGGGAGGAAGCGAAGCCATTTTTCAGCTCCGTAAGCGGAGAAGGGTGTCCCCGAAGAGCTGATAAGTGCCCCAGGAGCCTCACCAGTCACAGAAGCGTTACTCGTGATGGGATGAAAACCGGGCTAGGACTGTGCCTCTCAAAGAGAAAAACGCAGGCACGGAGAAGCAGTGTCTGACCCTAGGTACCAGAGCTCACTTTTACCTGGAGACTGCATTGCTCTTTTCTATCACTGAAAACAACTTGTGAGCAGATAGATCACTGAGGACATCATCCTTTTTCACGAATTTAAAACATTTGAACAGTAAGTATCAGAAGCAGAGCGACAGAAAAAGCAAGAAATCTTCTGCATTCTCAGTGAAGTAACTCCATAAAAAACAATCCAAGGACAACTTCACTTTGTGTTTTAAAAACACATTATTGTGTTGGTTTTTTTACACAGAGGAAGGGAGAGGGATAGAGAGCTGGAAACATCCATGAGAGAGAAACATCCATCAGCTGCCTCCTGCACACCCCTCCCGGGGAGGTGCCCACAACCAAGGTGCATGCCCTTGACTGGAGTCGAACCTGGGGCCCTTCAGTCCGCAGGCCGACGCTCTATCCACTGAGCCAAACCAGTTTGGGCAACTTTTGATTTTAAATAGTGTGCTATTTCCAGAAACCACAAATATAAAAGTTAGTGATTATTATAATTACAGCTAGAGGCCTGGTGTACAAAAATTCGTGCACTCGGGGGGGTCCCTCAGCCTGGCCTGAGATCAGGGCCTATCGGGATTTTCCTTTTCCCGGCTGCAGGCAGCTGGCCCCACCCCTGCCACTGTCACTGCCTGCCATCTGTGCAGTGCTGCCCCCCCCCCCCCGCCACTAGTGGCCTCCCTCTGCAGGTGACAGGCTGGGGTGCGATGGCTTGGCTGGCCTGGGCCTCCCTCTGCGGGGCGATCGCTGGCCGGCCGCACACCTGCCACAGAGTCGCCGCCAGCGGCCTGGCCCTCCTTCTTTCTCTGCTGGGGGGCATGATCTTTTCGTTACTTTATTTTTTTTTTTCAAGAAACTAAAATTTTATCAAGAGCAAATGAAAACTTCCAACAAATATAATCATCCAGAAATAGCTCATCATCTCTCATCAGATACTGAAGAGTTTGGAGAACTGAAGCTGTCTTTTCTTTCACTTCCAGATAAAAGGTTTTGTAGGTAGTAGTTGACCTATTTTAAGAAGAAAGCCCCCCAAAAGGTCTAAATTGTAACCCTTTTAAAAATGCATGTGTCCTGGCCAGTGTGGCTCAGCTGGTTAGAGCGTCGTCCTGTGCACCAGAAGGTCTCCAGTTCGACTCTCGGCCAGGGCACACACCGAGGTTTCAGGTTCAGTCCCTGGTCAGGGCGGGTGAGGGAGGGAACTGACCCGTGTATCGCTCTCACATCAAAGTCTCTCTCACTCCCCACCTTCCCCCTCTCTAAAATCAATAAAAATTCATTGGCTTCTCTTTCATATATCCATGACATTCAAAATGGCCAACAGACAGAAAAGCCAGAAAAATCAAATGCCAGTTTCAAAGAGATAATTTTCCTTTAGCTTTAACATTCACATTAGAATCAAGTAAATACAAGACAAAGCTTTGAATTCAGGGCATCCTATCCTATATAACAAAGAGGTAATATGCAAATTGATCATCACTCCAACACACAAGATGGCTGCCCCCATGTGGTCAAAGATGGCTGCCCCCATGTGGACACAAGATGGCCAGCAGAGGAGGGCAGTTAGGAGCGACCAGGCCAGCAGAGGAGGGCAGTTAGGAGCCACCAGGGCGGCAGGGGAGGACAGTTAGGGGCAATCGGGCTGGCAGGGGAGCATTAGGTGTCGATCAGGCTGGCAGGGGAGTGGTTAGGGGGTGATCAGGATGGTAGGCAGAAGTGGTTAAGGGCAGGGGTCCTCAAACTTGTTAAACAGGGGGCCAGTTCACTGTCCCTCAGACCGTTGGAGGGCTGGACTATAGTTAAAAAAACACAACTATGAACCAATTCCTATGCGCACTGCAGGCCCGGGACGAGTCAGCTGCTAAGCAGGACAGGCAGCGGCACCCGGCGGGCCGGATCCATGTCCTCGGCGGGTTGCATGTGGCCTGCGGGCCGTAGTTTGAGGACCCCTGGTTAAGGGCAATCAGGCAGGCAAGCAGTTGGGAGCCAGCAATCCTGGATTGTGAGAGCGATGTCGGTATCCTTCAAGGGGTCCCAGATTAGAGAGGGTGCAGGCTGGGCTGAGGGGACCCCCTGGCCCCGCCCCCCACACCGGGCCTCTAGTAAAGAAATGAAATCTTAAATCACCCTGTAAATAAAATCACTGCTAAGTTATTCAATGAAGCACATTCCTCTCCAGTTTCTGAGGATGAGCTGCCCCCACGTCTCCCTCTGTCCTAACCCACCCACCCATTCTAGGGCCTTGTCCCAGCAGCTGCCACCTCTCCACTGGCTCCATTCCCTCAGCAAACCAACGTGCAAAGGGTGGTTCTATCTTAACAAACAAAACCAAAACCATTGTCTCATAACTTCCAGCTACCACCAGGTCCACTCTTCACTTCTCCAAAATGTACGCCCCATCCCTTGCCTCATCTTTTGCAGCCACCTTCACATACACACACACACACACTCCCTGACCCACTGTCGGTAAACCTCGCCCCCACGACCCCTGGAGCCTCTCTCTGAGAATCACACTGTGTCCAACCACTTCCACACTGGCCTTACCCGACTTGGCCTCGCCACTGCTTCCAACACCACTGACCAACCTGTGCCTCCCTCAGCTCCCATCTGTGTCCACACCGTCTCCAGAGCCAGCTCCTGTCATTCCTTCGCCCATTTACTCAACAAGAGGCTTTTAAGGATCCACTATGGGCCAGGCTAAAGGCTAAGCGCTGGCAACAAAATACAAAACAAAGTAAGAATTTTATACCATTACCAGAGCCCTGAAGTAACCAGCTGGGGTGCTACTGAACCCCAACGACAGAGGGACCACTCTAGGCAGGTAAATATGGAAAAGGCTCTCCTCCGGAAGAGCCAACAGCAATCGCAGACGACCTGGGGAGGGCACGAGCCTGGCGAGTGTAGAAACAAGCTGAGCGGGAAGAGGAGGAGGGCCAGAGAGAAAAGGCAGAGAAAAGCAGGGACCAAAGCTCACCGACTGTGTGGACCAGAGAAGATAAGGGATTTCATTTCACTGGCAAAGAGGGGACTAAACTGAAGAGTGTAAGATTTGGTCTCCGTTAAAAAAAATCTGGCCCGTGAACCAAGAGGTCAATGGGTTTCTCAGTCAGGGCACATGCCGGGGTTGCAAGTTGGATTCCCAGTAGGAGGCGTGCAGGAGGCAGCCAATTGATTTCTCTCTCACTGATGTTTCTAACTCTCTCCATCTCCATTCCTCTCCTTCTCTCTCAAATCAATAAAAATATATTTTAAAAAATCACCCCTATCCAATTTCAGAACTTTTTCATCATCCCAAACAGAAACTCTGCAACTATCTACACTAATAAGAGAATATGCAAATTGACCACACCTCCACAACACCCACCAGCCAATCAGGAGTGAGAATGCAAATTAACACAACAAAGATGGTGGGTTGATTTGCATAGACAGGCACAGAGCAAAGACTGAAGACGGAAGAAGCTTGGCATCTCTGCTGCAGCCTTACGGAGAAGCCTTAGCCTATCCCGGGTGCCGGAGGAAAACGGGTGCTGGCAGCCAGGGAAAGGAAGGCCTATTCCACGAATCTTCATGCAACGGGCCTCTACTTAAACAATAACTCCCCACTACCTGCTCCTTGAAGCAGAGAAACGTCTTTTGACTTTCTCTATGAATCTGCCTATTCTAGGTGCCTCATATGAGCAGAATCATACAATGTTTGCCCTTTAGTGTCTGGTATATTTGCACTAGCATGATGTTTTCAAACTCATCTGTGTTGTAGCATGAGTGTACCAGTATGAGAATTTCACTCCTTTTTGGGGGTGAATACTACTCTGTTGTAAATATAGAACACATTTTGTTTATCCACTCGTCATTGATGGGACACGGCTGCTCCTGCCTGTTGGCTACAGCGAGTAACATGCAATGAACACTGGCACACACGCTCCTGTTCCACTCCCTATTTTCAAGTCCTTTGGGGATACCTAAAGCAGCACAACTGCTCGATCGCACAGTAACTCTATGTTTAACTCTTTGAGGGACTGCCAAACTGTTTTCCCTGGCAGCCAGGCCACTCTTCATTCCTGCCAGCAACGAGCAAGGGTTCCGGCTCCTCTGCAGCCTCACCAACACTTGCTATTTTCTGTTTTTCCTGAGAGCCTTGCTCCTGAGTGTGAAGCAGTTCTCTCTCTGTGTGCAATGCTTTTCGTCTATTATCTGTAAACAGAAGTTCTCCTGGTGTGGATTTCTATAATTACACACAGCACAGCCACTGAAGGGATATAAACAAGAAACATTTAAATACCAGTAAAATAAAGCACAGGGTCACCAAAATTCAAGTCAACTCAACTTTGAAAAAGGAATCAAAAGTAACAAAGAATGAAGACATTACACAAACTTGTAAAACACCATTCTACTCATCTGGGAATAATTTCTAAAATCTTTTTTTTCAGCCACATTACCAACTATCCAGGTGGTCCCAGGGTCCAATAAAAATTGTCACAATTTGTGACCACCAGTTGGGAGGGGTTTGGGGGAGATGGGTGAAAAAGGTGAAAGGGATTAAGTCTAAATGCCAGTTATAAAAATAGTCGCGAGGGCCTAAAGCACAGAATAGGAAATATAATCATTAATCTATAATATGCTAATTAAACCGGATGTCTGGAAGCCGCAGCGGCAGTGGGTGCTGGGGCAGAGGTGCCACCGTGGGGGGCAGGGGGGTGGGGAGTGCGAGCCCCTTGCACAAATTCCGTGCATCGGGCCTCTATATCGTAGTAACTGTTGTCAGGCGGGACTAGACTTACGGGGTGATCACTCTGTAAGGTATATAAATAACCGTCTAATCACTGTGTTGTATACCTGAAACTAATATTGAAGGTCAGCTCCAATTTTAAAATAAATTAAGAGAGAGAGAGAGAGACCAGAGAAAAAACGTCGCAAAGCAGGTTCCGACTTTGCGATTTCCAGACACGGCGGTGAAACACACCTCGGGATGGCTCCTGAAGTAAGTAAGGCCTTCACAACCATCCGTCCCTGGGAGGCGGTTGCCGCTGCCCGCATGTTAACGACAAGGACTCTGCCACCAGGTAGGCGTGACAGCGTGCCTTAGACCGCACGGCGAATCGGTGGCAGGGATGTGGGGAACGGCGATCTCCGATCCCCAGGGTTGAGGTGAAAACCCCTAATTTCACGGAAGAAGTTTAGGGGAACCCCGGGGGGGGGGCGGGGGTAAGCCGAGAGGGGTGGTCCAGAACTCCAGCGGCGCTGGCAGCGGCCGTGGCCCATCACCAGCTCCCTGCCCGCCGGACTTGTTGCGGCTCTCAGCTCGGACTTGATGCGGCTCTCAGCTCGGACTCGTTTTCCTTTTCCGGGTGACCTGGCCAGACTCAGTCTCTAGCTAACCTTGTCTCTCCACCGCCTCCCCCGTTCTGCTCCACCGGGGCTGGTGCAGAGCCGGGTAACAGTCCCCGGTCCGTATTTTAAGAAACGCCAACTCGACGGGGCAGCGGTGAAGTAACCTGATGGGGCGTTTGCTTTTACAAACACGTCCGCAAAGCCCCGGCCGGTGTGGCCCGGTGGACAGGGTGTGGCCCGCGGACCGAGGGTCTCAGGTTCGGTTCCGGCCTGGGCACACGGCCGGGCCGCGGGATCCCCAGCGTGGGGCGTCAGGAGGCAGCCGCTCGCTGATTCTCTCTCCGCTGCTGTCGCTCTCTCCCCGCTGCTCTCTGCAATCAGTGAACGTGTTTTACACAGCGCTTGGGCCCGGGGGGGGGGGGGTGCGGGGGCAGAAACCCGTGGGACACCCACTTAACCCGCTGCCTGCGGGTGACGGCAGCCCGAGGTTCTTCCCCTCTTCTCTCTCTCCTTCCGTCGAGGCTGAAAGTTTTCCCCAGTAACTTTTCGCAAAATGGATTCTTTCCAAACTCCGGTCCCGCCCGGTGCTCGCGCAGGGCCGGTGGCCGGGAGGGTCCTCGTCTTCCGAAGGGTCCCCCGCGGAGGCCAGGGCTCCCGGCCGGCCGGCGGGCGCGGGCCCACGGCGCGCACGTTTCCTCGGAGGCGGGATCTGACCGCTCACTCCGGGCGCTCCCGGGCGCGGGGCGCCGCTGGCGGCTCGGGAGCCCCGACAGGCTCGGCCCCGACCCCGGGTCGCCGGCGTGGCCCTGCAGCCCCTCCACGCCCCCCCCCCGAGCCCGCCTGCCCCGCCGCTTCCGTCCCCCCGCCGCGGGGCTCGGCCCAGCCCGCCGCCTACCGTCCACCTCCTCTTCCTCCTCGGACTCGCTCTCCTCCTCGGCGACGTCGCCAGGGCCGGGCTCTTGGAGCTCCTGCGAGGCGGAAGGCAGGGCGGCGGGCGGGCCGGGGGCTGGGGCCGGGGCCGGGGCCGGGGCCGCGGCCGGGGCGCGGGCCTCGCGCATGCGGGTGAAGTAGTCTATGGCGAACTCGACGAGGTCGGGCGGCCGCCGCCGCAGCACCTCCACCGTGTAGCCCTGCAGCAGCTCCGTGAGCCCCGGTGGGATCTGGATGTGGCTCATGCCGGCGGCGGCGAGGACAGGCGGGTCCGGCCGCCAGCGGCACTGTTCCGCGCTCCCTCACGCCGGCCTCGCGCCCGGTGCCCGCGTGGTCTCCTCACGCGCGACCGCGGTCGGGCCTCCCTCGCGCCGGCTGTGCGTCTCCGGGCCGCACGACCGTACGCCGCTAGCACGGCCGGCCCGGTGCCGCCGCCGCCGCCGCCCAGGGACCCACCAGCGGGCAGGCGGGACGGGCGGGGCGGGACCCGGGTTGTGACGCACGCGGCCGCGAGCGTGCGCGCCCCCGCCGAGCGCGAGCCCTGTGTGCGCGTGCGCGTGCGCCTCCCAGCCTGGCCCGTCCCCGTGGCAGCCCCAGGATGAATGAATGGTCTAGTGTGACTACATAGAGCAGTTAGTACCTCCCATGTAGTCAGTCTTAAATACCTTTCTTTGTTCTTTTTCTCTTCCTTCCTTCTTTTCTTTCTTTTTTTTAAAGACTTCTTTTTGTTTTTAATACTCTATTAACTTAAAAAAATATGATTCCAGAGAGGAAGGAGAGGGAGAGAGAGGCAGAAACATCATGAAAGAGAATCACTGATTGGCTGCCTCCTGCACACTCCCCACTGGAGACCAACCCCCCCACCGGGCATGTGCCCAGGCCAGAACCGGGCCGGGGACACATAGCCACCTCAGTGTGGGTCTGGTTTGGTGGAGAGCTGGGGGCCCCACTTTAGGGGGTGACATTCAAGCTGACTTCCCAAGGCTTGGACAGGATCCGATTTAGGATCCGGAGGAAAGCCACCTGAGAATGGCAGACAGTGAGGGCAAAGGCCTGGCAGAGTCGGGCTCACCTGGCCTTTGGGTGGAATTGTGAGCTGACCATATGTCTGGCAGGGGAGATGTCCAACAGGGAAGGCCTTGTACATAGTAGGAGTTTCTAGTTAGTTAGTTAGTTAATCCTCAACCGAGGATATTTTTCCATTGATTTTTAGAGAGGGAGAGACAGGAACATCGATGTGACAGAGACACATCGATTGATTGCCTCTTGTACGCACCCTGTCCAGGCCGGGGAACCTGCAGCCAAGGTACATGCCCCTGAATGGAATCGAACCTGGGACCCTTCAGTCCGCAGGTGAATGCTCTATCCACTGAGCCACACCGGTCAGGGCTGTAATAGAAGTTTCAATCATCTAGAAATGTGGGAGCCACAGGCAGACAAAGGAGCCTGGGAGGCCAAACACGGGCCTTGAAAAAGGGGATGAGGCCTTGAAGGAACGACCTGTGCCCGTTCTTCCTCTGGAGCACTCCCACCAGGGGTCCCAGGACCAGGTCTGCTGCTGCCCTGGGTCCCGGGCCAGCGCTGCTTGGTGGTGCTGAGCAGACCACACGGCAGTGTTAACCTCCGCCTCCGGGGCGGGCACACAGGCCGACGGAAGGGGTCCGTCGATTGCCCAAGTAGCCCCCGTGCACCCACACCAGGTTGGCAGTGAACAGGAAAAGGTGAAGACTTTCCTGGGATGTCCATGCCACAGCCTCGGCACGGACCAAAGGCCCAGTGGGCACAGGACAGAGTCCTCCCTCTTTGCCAGGCCCCACCAGAAAGCCTAGCTGCAGGCGCGGGAACCTGAAAGGCGCTGGCTCTGGGATGGTTAAGCTCCGCCTGGTAACTGCTCAGTATTAATTAAAATCCTCAGGAGGACTTCTCGTTTCTGCTCAGCACACCCAGAAGCTCGGTGCTGCGGAGGCAGACACCCCGCTACCTCCGGGCCAGGCAGGCCTGTGGCTCCCAACAGCAGAGTCTCCCCGGTCAAGTTCCTTGACCCCTGGAAGGAGACTTAGATCATCAACATTGGGAGGGGAGGGGTAGTGTCCAACTTGTTGCTTGCTGGGCCCTGACTGCCTTCTTGGAGAAGGGTTACTGAACGAATGAAGGACACGTTTCCACACAGCAAGCAGAGCCAATTAATTCAATGGCTCTCCTGAGCTCACAGTCTCAGAATTGGGGTCCTTTGCTTCAGAGTTGTGCTTCCGATCTCAGGTTATGCAGGCTTCACTAGGGGCAGGCGGTGAGAGGCTGCGGGGCAGGGTTCCTCAACTCTCCTCTGCTACTGGGAAGACCAGCCTTTCCAAGTTGGCCAGGAGTCAGCCCGCACCCAGGAAACCTGGGCATGACTCCCACTGCACCGCCACACCTGAGGAGGTGCCCCCGCTTCAAGCAGTCCTACGACCAACCCTTCGCAAAGGCCAAATCACAACGCCACTCCCTGGTTGCTCATTTGTCAGGTTTTATATGTTTTCGAGGGGGACGGGCATCTGCACAGTTAGGACTCTGACCTCAGTTACAAAATAGGGTACAGGGAGGCTGCCCTGGGGCCGATGAGCTGGGTGGAGGCGGGTCCAGCCAGTTGCTCTAAGCAACACCATCAGCCTCAGCCAGAAGCAGGCTGGCTTGCCTGGCTAGTTCTGCAGCTTGGTCGTCCATCCCTCCATCCCTGGAGAAACATGGCATTCAGAAGCATCCTTGGACCGGGAGGGAATGAAGCTGCTTCCCTGTCTCCACAGACTAGCCTCAGAGTAACAATAGACAGCCAGCCTCCAGGGCCGACTTGGTTCCCCTCCCTTAGCACCTGGGATCCTCTCTGTCCGTTCTGGGAAACCCTTCAGGAGGACGTGGAGTCTCAAGGGTCTTCATGAATGCCCCGTTGAGTTGGCCAAAGAAGAGGGCACTGGAGTAAAAGAAAGTACCAGAGGGGCCTGAGCCCCACATCTTCCACCCTTACCCTTACCCTCCTAGGACTGGCTTCATTCAAGCCTGTGCAGCTGCATGGGGGTTACCATGACAACCAAAAAAAGAAAAATCACAGGTAGCCAGGAACCCAGAACAGCTGCAAGCGATGGTGGGTGGGAAAAGGCCAGGAGTAGAAGCCCCACAAAGCAAGAGAAATACAGGGCACCTGGTAGAGAAGAGGAGACCCCCAGAGCCCTAACAGGAGCTGGACTCCAAACCCACTCACTACCCAGCAGGCAGCCAACATCTGGCACAGACGGCCACACACCAGCCACAGGCAGCCATGGTCACAATGGGACAATGCTCAGAGGTGTTTACAGCTGTGAACGCGGAGCGCCGGCACGTTCAGCCCCGGAGCTGTGAGTCTGGGGAAAATGAGCATGGGTCGGGTACCAACTCCTGTTTCCGACGAGACAGTGAGTTTCATGTACTCTGGAGAGGCTTCTTATTCAAAATGGTTTTTCTTGCTTTCAGGGAAGAAGAGATGCCCAAACTCCCCCCGACTCCTATGGAGGCCTGCTTTGGCCCAGACCCCCTCAGCCTACACACCTTCTGTCCTCTAGTGCTCTCTGCCTTCTGTGAGGGGGGTGGGGGGCACGACCACTCAGGCCCAGCGGGAACACCTCCTTCTTCTCTGCAAAGGGGCCACTTCTCTCAGCCACTCCAGTCCTGCAGGCATCACCGGGGTCCTGTCGCTCATCTGACAACCTCTGCACGCCAGCCCCCCGCCCACCCCTGGCCCAGTCCTCCAAGGTCATGGAGTATCCACTACCCTTCGTTCCTGTTTTGCCTTAGAAGTGTCCATGAGCCCAGGAAGCAGGAGGGATTGGGGACGTGGGCTGTTCCCTCTGCCCTATTCAGCGTCCTCAGCTCCTCCCCATGAAGCCACTGCCTTAGTCAGGTCTAGGAAATCTGTTTTTGTTTTTCTTTCAAATACATTTTGATTGACCTCAGAGAGGAAGGGAGAGGGAGAGAGAGAGAGAAAGATCCATGATGAGGGAGAATCATGGATCGGCTGCCTTCTGCAAGCCCGCTCCTGAGGATGGAGCCTGCGACCCAGGCCTGTGCCCTGGTTGGGAATGGAACCGTGACCTCCTGGTTCCTAGGTCAACGTTCAACCCACGGAGCCGCACTGGCAGGGCAAGTCGGGGCTATTTTAACCAGCGTCCTGCTCCAGGAAGTGGTCAATTCCTGGGTCACCTATTACTATACCTGTGTGCTACCCTCCTCCTCCGAGTGTCCCAAGGAAGTGCCCGTCTCTGCGGTGGACAATCTGCCTCGGAGACACCTCAGGGCAAGGACAGGACCTGGGAAGCAAGGGAGAGCCTGGCTGGAGAGCCACAGGCCAGGGCAGAGGAAGCAGCAAAGGGAGCCCTCGGGGAGCCCCTGGCCCTGGGGCCTTCCCAGTGCCTGTGGGACTCCAGTGTCACCCTGCCCGCCTCCCGGGCCAGTGGCCTGGGCTGTGACCCTGTGTGCAGCCAGGCCTCTTGGAGCTCGGGCCACGCAGCCCAGGACAGCCTCTCCTCAGGCCTGTGGGTACCAACCACCATCTGTTATCCCCACTCTGTTATCAACCTGCTCTTGGCTCTGCCTTCCACATCTGAAAGCGGCGGATAAAAATCCCCACCCATTAAACACCCAGGTCCGGGGGGACAGAGAGATGAGAATGAACCCCTGAAGAGGTTCGGAAGGGCAGAGGGGGCGCTGGCCTCAAAAGAACCGCGGGAGCCCCAGCTGGCTTGGCTCAGTGGATGGAGCCTACGGACTGAGGGGGTCCCGAATTCGATTCCGGTCGCGGGCACATGCCCGGGTTGTGCGGGGTCTGTCCCCAGTAGGTGGTGGTGTGCAGGAGGCAGCCGATCCATGCTTCTCTCTCATCATTGATGTTTATCTCTCGTCCTCTCTGAAATCAATAAAAACCCGTTAAAAACCAAACAGAGCCGTGGGAAAGAACCGTGGGCAGAGATGGTGTGACCTCCAGCAGCAGTGGTGCTGCTGTGGCTTCTAGTAGCTGCTGTTGTAGGACCTGCTCTGTCCTTCACCTTTGACCCAGTTATACTGGGCTCTGGGCCTGGGTGACGCTGCTGGCTGTTTTAAGAAACACTGTCTGGCTTCTGCGTGAGGCAGTCTGTGACAGAGAAATCACTGTGGAGGGCCCCAATCTCTCCCCCACTCTCACCTGGGGGGGGAGGAGCGGGGGAAGGAGCGATGTCAGAACAGGTGGCATTTCAAAGTGCATCACAGAAAGGAAGTGCCCTCCAGGGAGTCCCTCCCCCTCTGCGCCGCTCCCTTCACAAACACGCCTCCAGGGCTTCCCCATTGGACTGACTGGCTGTGGAAGACCCAGAGGAGAACAGGAATCTACCACCGCCAACATCAGGGAACCAAGCGTGCCACTTGAAAATAGAAGCCGTTCCGAAGGGCAGAGGAGCAGAAGCACTGCTGTCAGAGTGACCCTGAGCCGTGGGGAAGGCTGGCATTTCACTGGAATGCAAACGCACTCGGGGCTTCCCAGCAAAAGCCCAGGCTCAGGACGCTCTCAAAACCTGGGTGGGCCGGGCTCCGGGCTCAGGGGTTCAGCTTCGACCTATGAACCAGGAGGTCACAGTTCGATTGTCGGTCAGGGCACAGGCCCGGGTTGTGGGCTTGAAGCCCAGTGTGGGGCGTGCAGGAGGCAGCCGATCCATGATTCTCTCTCATCACTGATGTCTCTCTCTCTCCCTTCCTCTCTGAAATAAATAAAAATATTTTTAAAAATAAAGCTAAAAAAAACTTAAAAAATAAAATAAAGAAACCCAACAACAACAAAACCCCGGGTGGGCTGAGAGCTTGGGGGACACACGTGGCCATCTCCAAACCGAAGCGACTGCACAGGCACCCTGCAGCGTGGGCGGACAGGCTTAGCCCCCACTACCCTTCCCAGGCAGACGGCACACCATTCTCATCACTAAAACATGTTGTTTTTCTGACTTGACGCCACATCATTCCTATCTGGTCACCCAGAAATGTCTCGCCGGGAAGAAAGCCTCCTTCCTTAAACCCCCAAGCCCTGCCAGGTAGGCCACGCCCACAGCCAGTGGGTGTGATCCCTGCCCACTCGCCCGTTTACACAGAAGGGTGACTCTGAAGCCCAAGTCCAAGGGTCTCTGGGAAGCTGCAGCGAGAAGGGAAGTGCCGGTGCCACCCGACTGACTGCCGGATGGACCGGTGCCAGAGACGTCTGGGTCCCACAGCCTCCGCCTCCAGGGGCAGGGAGACTCGCTGTGACTCTACTCCAACTCCCTCACCTCGGGGGCACTACCTGGGCGCCCTCCTCAGCCCATGGCCGGAAGCCAGGCTGGTGACTTCCGATCACACAGCAACCCAGAGCCACATGGAAAGTCAGGACGGGCCCTGGCCAGCGTGGCTCGGTGGACGGCGCATCCGCCTGCGGACCGAAGTTGTCTCCGGTTCGATTCCGGTCAAGGGCACATGCCACGGTTGCAGGCTCCTCCCCGGCCCAGGCCCGGGTCAGGGCTTGTGCTGGGGGCAACCGATCGATCGATGTGTTTCTCTCACATCGATGTTTCTCCCGGTCTCTCCCTCTCTCTCTAAAAATCCATGGGAAAATACCCTCGGGTAAGGATAAAAAAAAAAAAAATAAACAAAACTCAGGACTGCTTTTGGCCTTTGAGGACAACTGACTCTCCGGCTGTCAGCTCAGACACCCAGGTGGCCGAGAGGGCGAAGATAAGGAAGACGGAGAAGCTGCAGGCTGGGCCCGTGGGGCCTACACACCAGGCTGCACTGAGGGTCATGAGGACAGTTACCAATGCAGGGCCACCCCCCGCCCCACACCACACTCTACCTCTAGCAGCTGGGGCTGGAGCAGTCGGGGGGGCTGGCCAAAACGCCCCCCTCTTCCTCCGGCTGAAGCCTAAAGCAACCGGGGAGGGATCCTGGGTCCCTGACAGCCTCTACCAGGGCACAGGCTGCCTGCCCAAAGGACCCGGGTCAGAAGAGGAAAGTCTCACGCCACGCAAAAGTGAAAAACAACATTTTATTGCTTCCTGTTAAAATAGGGGGCTCTCGTGGGAAAAGAGTGTGCGAGGAGAGCCTTCCTACACCGTGGGCGTTCTCACTCATCCCAGCAGGCTGGGACTGCCGCCCCCAAACGCCTCACTGTGGAGGAAAAGCTCCCCACCTGAGAAAGCACACTACTCGATTCAACTTTGATTGCTAGCATGCCTAAATACCAAACGTCCCACTGCCGCAGGTTACCTGGCCCTACACACGTGCTCATTCCGCTCGGCTGACAGACATGGGTCTCAAGTCCACCTCCCCACCCCCGTGCACATCAGATGGGATGACACCCTGACATCTGGTGGGTGCTCCTGGCTAGGGATCGGAGGAGACCCGGCTCCTGGCCAGCTGGCTGTAAACATGCATAGTGTCTCCAGTGAAAGGCTGAAGGTTCCTCTTTTGAGACTGGTGTTTGGGGTACAGTAGGGCCAGCAGTCAACCAATCCATGGACAGCACTCTGGCCACAGCGGGTATCTGGTTGAGAAGCTCCTGACCCTGTCTCAGAATCCTCCTGAGATCCCTTAAACTGACAAGAGCGACTGAGTTTCAAACGGCACACCAGGTGGAGGATGTCACTAAGGCACACGGTCGGTCGGTCGGTCGGTTGGTCTCAGCAAGTCCCTGCACAGAGCTCTGACCTCGCCCCCCCTCCCTTCAGGACGGCCTAGTCCTGCCCACGCTCCTCTTCGGGAAGTTTCCAGCATCCAGGACCCTTGAGCAGCCTGCAGCCTCACAAGTCGGGGGCGATCCAATTAAGGAACTTCATGGCAACTTCGAAGCCAAGGAAACAGGCCTGGGAGGGTTTGGAAGGAGAGCAGAGCGAGCGGGCGTTGTGACCACTCAGACCCCGCAGCGCACTGGGCCGGCCCCGTCAGGCCCAGACCTTCCCTAACCGCACTCCCGCCGGGTCAGGGGGGTCAGGGGCGCAAGGTATGCCTTCTCATTCCCAAGAGGGGAAGGAAGCGCATGTCCCAGCTGCCCCTGTGCCGGCCAGGCCAGGTAAGCAAAGCCCCTCACCTCAGAGAATCGCAAAGGCCATTCTTCCTAGCATCTTCAGGAAAAGAAGCAAATTAGAAGGCTCTGGCTGAGGGTGGGGTTTTGGGAAAACCGAGCCCCCAATCCAATCCGAGGAGCAGGCAAAAGTCGCCCCCGGGGCCCTGTTCTGAACCCCACAGGGAGAGCACAGCCTGCGCCACTCACCGCGTTGGCTGGGAAGGCTCGGATCATCACGGCGTTGAACCCCTTGTACAAAGACATGACCCCTTCGTTCTGGACCAGCTCCCGCAGCACGTCTCGGAAACCATTGGGGTATTTCCCAGGAGGTGCTGCGGGCAGAACCCAGCTGTTAAGTCTTCAGGAGCTTCCTGACCTGACTTGGTGACCCACGAGGCCAGGCTCGCACTCAGGCCTTCCTGTGGAGTCACAGCACCAGGGAGCGGGCACCTGGCAGGTCATCTGAGACCAGTCCACAGACAGCACAGTTCAGCTTGGGACAGACAGACACAAATGTCTGGAGCACTGGTGCCGAGGGGGAGGAGAGGAGTGAGCAATGAACCGGGCCTCCTGCTCAGGTCAGGGAAGGAGAGTTGATTCGACTCCTCATCTCACATACTGTGGGTTCAGGCCGACAAGAAAACGAGCCTGGGCCCTGGCCGGTGTGGCTCAGTGGATAGAGCCTCGGCCTGCGGACTGAAGGGTCCCGGGTTCGATTCCGGTCAAGGGCACGGACCTGGGTTGCGGGCACATCCCCAGTGGGGGGCGTGCAGGAGGCAGCTCATCGATGTTTCTAATCTCTATCCCTCTCCCTTCCTCTCTGTAAAAATCAATAAAATATATTTTTTAAAAAGAAAGAAAAGCAAACGAGCCTGGGGTTCTAGAAGTGACCGTCAGGTGGGCGCTGGGGGTGCTGCGGAGAGGGAGTGGCCCTCCGGCCTCAGGCTCTGCACCCCAGGGGCAGCCAGTTCCGGCCCCCCGCCCCCCCCCGCCTCCACTCACCAGTCTGGAAGCGGGACTTGAGCACGTCCGGGGGGATGGCCACAACCCAGTTGAAGATCCCTGCGACGCCCCCAGCCACCAGGATGCGAGGCACGCTGAGCTCGCTGACGCTGCAGACCAAGCAGAGTCAGAGGCAGGCAGGCTGGGAGGGGCACGCTGACCGCCCTCCTGCGCGGACAGCGGACAGCGAGGGAGGAACCGGCAGGGGCGAGGAGGGCCAAGACCAGGGCTCCCGGGACCTGCACGTGTTTCAAATACTTGATCCGCTGGGTGAGACGCAGAGCGAGAAAGGGGTCAGCTGGGCCTCAGCAGCCGTGAGAGGAAAGGGGGCGTGAAGCCAGACGCAAGCCCCACTCCTGCCTCCAGGCCCACTCACGGCAGGGCAGCCTACCCACCAGGAGCACAGCGGCTTCGAGCTGTTCTGTTCTCCTCACCTCTTTCCCTCTGGAGTTAAGATATTTTTCAGCCACTCGTATGTCATGAAGTACATCCCACTGGCTGGAACATCTGTCAGGGGCAAGAGAGATGTGAGGTAAACGATATAAATCACCACGGACTTCCTGAACTCGGTAGAGCCCAGCGTGGCACATCCTTCAGGGTTTCCTGGGAAGCCCCTCGGAAGCACACCCTCACCGCAGTCATCGCGATGTAGGGACCAGATGCTGCTCTGGGGCAAGTGCCGGTGAGTGAGTGTAAACACACGCCCTCACTTCATGTTCAAAGTCCCTCTGCGTGGTCCCTACTGACATGCCCACTCCAAGCAGTTAAAACCGCCCCTGGCTTCTGGCCTTCCTCCAAGCTATCAGCTCAGGACAAGGGTGGGGTCATCTCTGCCTCTCAAAACCAGGGAGAGCCTGAGCCGGTTTGGCTCAGTGGATAGAGCATCGGCCTGCGGACTGAAGGGTCCCAGGTTCAAGGGCACAGGCCTGGGTTGCAGGCTTGATCCCCAGTAGGGGGCGTGCAGGAGGCAGCCAATCAATGATTCTCTCTCATCACTGATGTTTCTATTTCTCTCCTTCTTCCTTCCTCTCTGAAATCAATAAAAATGTATTAAAGCCCTAGCTGGTTTGGCTCAGTGGATAGAGCGTCAGCCTGCGAACTGAAGGGTCCCGGGTTCGATTCCGGTCAAGGGCCTGTACCTTGGTTGTGGGCACATCCCCAGTAAGGGGTGTGCAGGAGGCAGCTGATGGATGTTTCTCTCTCGCCGATGTTTCTAACTCTCTCTCCCTCTCCCTTCCTCTCTGTGAAAAAATCAATTAAAAAATACTTTAAAAAATGTCTTAAAACAAAAACAGGAAGAGTGCCCAGTAGTTCCGAAGTCACTCTTTCTTCCCACTCATCCCTCCAGCCACGATTTCCACCTCCTTGCCACTCCCCTCCAACTGTCACTGTCATGACTTCTACCCGCGAGGGGCAGCCCAGCGGAGGATGGAAGGTCCCCCCCCTTTATGTGTCCACGTGGGCCAGAGGTGAGGCTGCCTAGAACCACGCACAGGCCCAGCCTTGTCAGCGCTGTGGCACTGTGGTGCTGAGGCTAACATGGCGGCCCTCCTCAGGTGGGCCCACGGTGACCTCCGGGGAGGGCCTCGAGGCTTACCCCGCATGAGGGTCAGCACGGTGCCCTTGTAGATGCCTCGGATCCCAGACTCCTGGTACACCTTCTTCGCACAGTCCAGGGCGCCGCTGTACTTGGTTTCCCCGGAGGAGGCCTGGATCTGAGGGGGAGCAGGGAGGCAGCAGGTCAGCAGGAGCCTCCCAGTGAGCAGACGCAGCAGGTGACAGAGGGTGGCAGAGGGAGTAAGGATGTGGTCCGTGGCGTGGGACCAACAGAAGGTGACGGTCAAAACAACAGTCGTGCGGAACGTACAACATTGGCGCGAGTCACTGTGAAATAAGGCCGGGTGAAAATATCACAGGATGTAACGCACTGACTGGAAGAAAACCAACAGAGGAGCTGGGAAAAGGCGAAGATCTCTCTCACGTGCAAAAGCATTCCCAATCCAGTGAGTTGGAAGATCTAGGCAGGAGGAGACAGCTACATCAGTCATTCCCTTAGTCGATTTCAACAAATACCCACTGGGCACCACTCCATGCCCAGACCGAACCGATCGCGAAGCTTGGTTAAGAAAAGGTGAGCGGGCCCTGGCTGGTTTGGCTCAGTGGATAGAGCGTTGGCCTGTGGACCAAAGGGTCCTGGGTTCGATTCCGGTCAAGGGCGCATGTCTGGGGTTGCGGACTCGATTCCCAGTGGGAGGTGTGCAGGAGGCAGCCAATCAATGATTCTCATCCTTGATGTTTCTCTCTCTCTCTCTCCCTTCCTCTCTGAAATCAATAAAAATATATTTAAAAAAAAAAGGTGGACGGGAAGCTGCATTCCGCGCTCTCTGAGTGTCCAGGTAGAGGTCCTGTGCAGAGCCAGGGGAGGGCCAGGAGAGCCCCATCCCAGGCCCAGCCCCAGGGCCTAAGAGCCAAGAGCCTGGGGGCAGGCAGGGTGTAATCCCAGAAAGGACCCAGAGAAAGACAGCCCCGAGCTGCCTACAGAGACCCACCTCAGAACAGAAGACACACCACGCCCAGGATGAAGGTGAGGGGATGGGAAAATTTCCATGCAAACGGGAAAGAAAAAAGCTGGAGTAGCAATACTCCTATCCCACAAAACAGACTTTAAAAGCATCATGCTAAGCGAAATAAGCCAGTCAGAGAAAGATAAATATCACATGATCTCACTCATGTGTGGAATATGATGGACAACATAAGCTGATGAACAAAAATAGAGCCGGGGGAGGGATATTGTAGAATGTAATAGAAGTAATCCTGTTATTTGCAGATTTTTAATATTTCCTTCAACTTTTGTGATATCATACTATGTTGGTACAGTTTTGGTAATATTGTTATACTTAAAATCCTTTTATTCTTGAAATATTAATGTTTATTGCATGTAATATTATTATACGTAGGATCATCTTTCTTGAATAATTGGGTGTTTATTGCATGTAACATTATCATATTTAAAGTCATTTTTCTTGAGATATTAATGTTTGTTGCATGTAACATTATTATAGTTAAGATCGTTTTTCTTGAAATATTAAGGTTTATTGCAGGTACATTATTATATTTAAAATTGTTTTTCTTGAAATAAAAAAAACTGGGGTAATATAAAAATAATCCAATTAGAAACGGACAAAATATACGAACAGACATTTCACCAAATAGGATATACAGGGAGCAAAGAGCACATAAAGAGAGTCCCACATCTTCAGCTGGTAGGGCAATGCAAATGAAAAGGGCTATCACTAGCCACCTGTCAGGACGGCTAACATTAAAATAGTGAGAACACCAGCTGCTTGTGAGGATGCAGAGAAACTGGACCGCTCACACACTGCCGGTGGGAAAACGGTACCACCCCAAAACAGTTCGGCAGTTTCTTTAAAAACTAAACATGCAACCACCATCTGATTCAGTAACCGTACTCCTGGGCATTTATCCCAGAGGAATGAAGGTTTATTTTCTCAGGAAAATCTCTGTATGTAAATGTTTATAACATCTTTATTCATAATAGCCCAAACTGGAAACAACCCAGATGTCCTTCAATGGGTACAAAGTGACACACGCTGTGTTCATCCATGCCAAACATATGTGGCTCATCCACACCACGAACTCCTTAACAGGAATGAATTGTTCACACACCAGCAATAGGAATGAATCCCCAGAAATCTATGCTGAGTTTAAAAAGCCGACATGTGCTCAGCCAGTGCGGCTCGGGGGTTGAGCAGCGACCTGTGAACCAGGAGGTCGATTCCCAGTCGGGACACAGGCCTGGGTTGCAGACTCAGTACCCAGTAGGGGAAGCAGGAGGCAGCCGGCCGATGCTTCTCTCTCGTCATTGATGTTCCTGTCTCTCTCTCCTTCTCCCTTCCTCTCTAAAGTCAATAAAATACATTAAAAAAGAAGAGTGCACATACTGTAAGACTCCATTTATATAACATTCTTGAAATTTCAAAATTATCGAAATGGAGTACAGATTAATGGCTGCTGGAGTGGTTAAGGACTGGCGAGGGGAGAGGAGTGGTTTTGGTTATAAGAGTGCAACGCGAAGGACCGTGGCAGGCTGGAAATGTTCCGTGTTGTGACTGCATTAATGTCAATACCCTGGTCGTGATATTGTTCCATAGTTTTAAGATGTTACTATTGTGAGAAAACGGGGTAAAGGGCACGAGGGATCTCTATGTATTATTTCTCACAACTGCACGTGAGCCTATTATATTATCTCAAAATAAAAAGCCTAATTATAAACATACACAAAATGGGATGACAGATGTAAACTAGAAAAAGAACTTGCCACATAATTGATTAATAATCTTAATCCCAAAGGGGCGAAAAGAAATAAACTTCATCTGTCCAAAGCTTTTATAAATCAATTCAGAAAAAAAAAAGAGCAAAGAACACAAATCCGTACTTCCCAAGGAAAAATACAAACTACTAATATTCATCAAAACCATCAGGAGCATGTGCAGAGCTTCGCTGTGGCATATAATCTGTCACACCCCCAGGTGAGAGATCATTGGGTAAATGACAGCCAGATATAGAATGAAATCAGTTGCAGAAAATTATGCTTGAGAAAAATAATCACAGAAAAATAATACGGTATCTCAAGGGGGGAAAGTTGGTTATAAAAACTGTAGTAGGGGATCCCAATTTTATTTCAAGCTTGATATACAAGTTCACCAAAAAGACTAGCATTCACACAGAAGCACAACCGTGGTTACCTCAGTGGGGTAGTACCATGGGTGATAAACACGTGTGGTATTTTTTGTGCTTCTCTGCATTATCAAAATTTTCCAGCAAGAACTGTGTATTAAATTACTTCAGCTATTCCCAGGAAAAGTGGTAACATTTGCTTTTTAAAAGAGGTTCTGTGTGGCCCTGGCCTGGTGGTTCAGCTGGTTAGAGGTTTTCCCGTAAATTCCTGGTCAGGCACACACCTAGGTTGTGGGCATGGGAGGCAGCTGATCGATGTGTCTCTCTCCTATTGATGTTTATTCATTCACTGGAGGCCTGATGCACGAAATTCGTGCAAGAGTAGGCTTTCCTTCTTCTGGCTGCTGGCACTGGCTTCCCTCTGGCGCCCGGGACCTGGGCTTCCCTCGCAGTCCCAGCTTCGTCCGGTCTAATTAGCATATTATGCTTTTATTATTATAGATTTATTTATTTATAATATATTTGTATTGATTTCAGAGAGGAAGGGAGAGGGAAAGAAAGATAGAAACATCAGTGATGAGAGAGAATCATTGACTGGTTGCCTCCTGCACGCCCCCCACTTGGGATCAAGCCCGCAACTCCGGCGTGCATCCCGAGCAGAATTGAACCCGGGGCCTTTCTGTCTGCAGGCCAACGCTCTATCCACTGAGTCACACCAGCCAGGGCACTCACATTGGTGTTTTAAAAACACACACACACACACACACCAATAAAAACCGGAGTCCTGGCCGGCCAGTGTGGTTCAGTGTCAACCTACGAACCAGGAGGCAGCAGTTCAATTCCCAGTCAAGGGCGCATGCCCACATTGCGGGCTGGATCCCCCGTGTGGGGCGGGCAAGAGGCAGCCGATTCTCTCTCACCATTGATGTTTCTCTCTCTCTCTCTCCCTCTCCCTTCCTCTCTGAATTAAAAAAACACACATATTGTATCTGAACAGGAAGCGGGCCACCTCCCCCACCCAGATCACACCCTCACCTGTAACAGGCACTTGATCCTTTCTCCGGGGGTCATGATTCCCGTGGTGAATACGCCCGACAGCATCCCAGCTGCAAACAGTTGGGGGTAGCTGTATTGAAAACAAAACACCAGAGGCCAGTGCCTGTGACTGCTGCCCAGGACAGGGGCAACCCCAGCAGAGGGTGGCTGAGTAAGAAAAAGTAAGGCTTGGCCTGGGCAGAGAGCCCCGCACAGATAAGTCACATTTCACACCAAAGCCGAGTTCCAGGCGTAGTCTGCTGTCCAACCTCCCCGGGCAGCGGCCTCGGTGTCGAGAGCCACGCGAAGCCCACCGGTGTGCGCAGCGGCCTCGGTGTCGAGAGCCACGCGAAGCCCACCGGTACGCGCAGCGGCCTCGGTGTCGAGAGCCACGCGAAGCCCACCGGTACGCGCAGCGGCCTCGGTGTCGAGAGCCATGCGAAGCCCACCGGTGCGCGCAGCGGCCTCACCTGCGGGGAGAGACGCTCTGTGGCGAGACTCGGTGTCCCCCCGGAGCCTGCCACGCACAGTGACTGTGGACAACTCTCTAGCTCTCTGGGCCCTGCTTTCCCCGCCATAAAATCCAGGGCTGCTGGGGGGAGGGTGGGTGGGTGGGGAGAGCCACTAATCCAATCAGGACCTGGATCTCAGTCGGTCCTAGATCCCCTCCAGCCTCACCTCCTCTGGAGCACCAAGGGCCTGAGAACATTTTAAGCCAAGATTCAAGGAGGACACAAGGCCAGGGAGAGCAGCTGTGACCACCTCCACAGGCGGCGGGGCAGCCTGGCTGGTCCTAAGGAATGTGCTGTGAGAGGCTGAGGAAGGGCAGAAGGGCCCGCACCTAGACAGGCACGATGGGTCCCGAGGCCTCTGTGCAGGGAGCGGTCCCCGAGTGGCCCCGCAGAATGGGCCACACTGAGTGTCGGGAGGAGTCCCAGCGTCTGTGGCCCACGGCTGTCATGCCACGTCTGGCATCTTTTCCTTCTGGGATTAGCAACACCAGTCTAGAGGCAATGGTTCTTAAAGCTGCAATGAACCTCCCCACGGAGTCCCACAGCTGAGCAAATGTTGCTGAAGAACGTCACTTGCTCGCCTAAGCCTCAGGCTGCACCTAAGCCCAGGCCTCTGACAGCTGAGCCTCAGGCCGTTCCGCCCAAAGAGGAGCCCCAGCCCCGAGGAACAGCTTTGTCCACACACTCGCCCCAAGCAGGGCCACGCATCTACCCCGGGCATGCAAGCCCAGCACCGAGGTGCCTGCTGAGCAGCCAAGGTTCACACACCCATGCACGGTCTCCTTCACGGTCCCGTTCACACTGCTGTCCCCAAGGGGAGACCTCTCAGCAAATAAACGTCCCCTTAGGAGACCAGCATGCTCCACTCTCCCAGGACGCCCGGACCCTGGGCCGGGCTCACCTCCACCTCCTGGAACTGGGGACTTCCCTGTGAATGGGTGTCTGTGTGCGCACAGGGTACCAAGCAGACACTCTGCTTGCCTCCCTGCTTCTGCCACACCTCGGGGGGGGGGGGGGGCGGGATCTGTGAGTGCTGGCCCTTCCTGGGCATCTACCCCAAGGCCCTGGTGCTGCTCCTTTCCCCTTGACCTTCAAACGCCACACACTGCGGCGGGGGGGGACGTGGCAGGGCTGTGGGGGTGGGTCCTGAGTGTGTCAACCTTGGCTTCTGCAGGAGAGTGTTGCTCTGAGTGCTGACAGGATCTAAGGGGAACACAACCCACAGGCCGAAGTACTGGCAGGGACCCCACTGGGGTCGGGTGCGTGGCCCCGGTAGAGCCATGAGAAGCCCGTTTTCAGGAGCTGCTTCTGGCATGAGCTGTAACGCTGACTCATCCGGCCCGTCATACCCAAATCCAACTCGTTTCGCTTTATCAGAGAAACTAACATTAGACGCCATTACAACCGGGTTATAAAAATGGAGTGAAAGAAAAATGGGAACCTCCCTTTCCCAACCAGGTGATGGGAAGCTCGGGCACCGGCCCCACGTGAGCGCGCAGACCGCAGCGCCCATCCGCCCGAGGGCCTGTATCAGTGATGTGCCCGTAAGAGCAACACTGCTTTACAGAAGGAATTACACAGCCCGGGGAGGAAGGAGGGGGTGCCTTTTCCCTTCTGGTTCGCAGGGCAGAGGACAGGTGAGCGGCTCCCCCCTGTGGCCCTTCCAGGGCAGCGCGGGGGCCCGGTAGACAGCCACCATCCGGCAGCCGTGGTCTCTCCTGGTAACCCGGTCACCACAGGCAGCGCGGCAGCAGGTGCTTCAGGCCGGTGAGCACTCACCTGAGCACGTCTTCTGGGTGTTTCTGTTGCAGTTTCTTCCCCAAACCAAACCCAAAGAAGCACACCGCGAACATGGGGGTGACCCCGATGATGGGGGCAGCCATGCCTCGATACAGCCCCCTGATGCCCTGCAAGGAAGCAGAAGCTGTTACAGACGCCCCGCCCTTTACACCGCAGGCTTCCTTCCCCAGCTCCCCGCTAAGCACGGAGAGGTTTTAAAAGGAAGAAAGCCCCGCATTTACCAGAAACAGTTGTCCCCTTAGCCTGGGCCAGTGTGCCTCGGCTGGTTGGCCGTCATTCCAAGCACCAAAAGGCTGCCTGGGGAGTCCCTAGCAGGGCACGTGCCCCAGTTGCAGGCTCGATCCCCAATAGGGAGCATGCAGAAAGCTTAATTTTAAAAACAAATACAAAAGTCCCTCCCACATCAATGCTTCTCTCTCCCTCTCCCTCTCCTTTCCTCTCTCTCAAAATCAATAACAAATATTTTTTAAAAAGAGAATTGTACTTAATATACTGTTGGAGAAAATGGAAAACAGTAACCATTCTGGAAGGAAATCTGGCAGTATGTCGCATACCCTTTTACCAGGAAATTCTGTCCAGAAATGTATTCTAAGGAAATACTCAGAGATGTAAAATAATAACAATACCATCAGGCACTTATAAGGCACCAAACTCTTGGAATGAATCGAAAAGCTCCCAAATAGGAGCTAAATGAGACACATTGTAGAAATTCCATAAACAGACTGCCGCACAGTCATGACATCACCCTGTAACACGAAGAGACTGTTAAGTGAAAACAAAGCAGGCTACAGAACAGGATGTACAATGTGATGTGACTTCCTTGGGGTAAGATTCCGGGCGATGAAGAGATTTTTGTCTTTTCCAAGTATTCAGACATGGGATTTCATTGCTAGAAACCATAGAAGGACTGCACATCCGCTTTTACGCGTATAGTTCCGTACGAAAGCGATGATGTAGCAGCTTAAGGGGACAGGAAGGCGAAGGGACAGCTATCCCAACCAAACGAGGGTAGTGAACCCAGGGAGAGAAGGTCGGGGACCTGGGAGAGCAAATTCAGCCCGAGAGAGTGAAGGGACTTCCAGGGTGGCACTGACTGACCCAGAGGTGTATTTTCTGTGGAGCGCGGCTACAGCGTTGGAAGGTTCACGCCTGGGCTAAGGAGAGGGCGCGATCCTCTCATGGCAAAGCCACGGGCAGGTCCCAGCACAATTACGGCCAAAGGCTGTGGTTGTACGCTTGACCTCATGGCCTGAACTTGTGGTCCCAGGAGGCGGAGTTATGTGGGCTTGATAGAGTTCAGGAGCCTGTAACTGAGTAAGATTCGAAACCAGCGAGAAGGCTGTAAACATCGTGACCACGCCCGTACTGTGCCTCGTGGAACCTGGCCATAAAGACTTGGCTTGCAGGCCATGGCGCTGTCGCTCTAATCAGAGGGCAGCGTCCCACCTAGCCCCAGCTTTATTCTCTTGTCTGTCTTCTTTAATCCTTCACCGCCCCACCCCCCTCAGGTTCACCCCTGCTGGTGAACTCCTCATTAATTTCCTGTGCTCCAAATTCTGCCTTCCAATTATGCGTCAGTCATCCATATAAAACTGGAACCGGAACTCGCAAAGCCTCCAGAGTGATGCCAATAGGAGGGCATAGAAGGGCATGGTGAGAGGGGCACCGCTGTGGGCCAGACCTTCAGCAGAACTACACAGGGTAAACCTACCCCGGGGGAGTCACAAACCCACCCTGTGAATGTGCTCCTCCGAGTAGGGCTGCCCAGCACCAACATACAATACCTCTCTCATAAGAGTCTTCCGGAAACAGTCAAAGGTCCCAGAATACATGGGAGGCTGTCCAGGCAAACTCGGGGGCTGCGTCTGCAGTCGGACCTGAAATCAGAAGTTCAAATACAGTCATTTCCCAGATTCAGAACTGCCTCATCCAACCTGTTGGATTCAGATTTGTCTTTCCTCCAGTTTATTCAAACCCTGTACTGACAAGTCATTAGTAGCATGCTTTTAGAGAGAGTGACAGTTCCTCTGAGTTCTCTACCCACTTACTTTCACCATTTATTTCTTACCTAATATATCCCACAATGACCCAATGGGATAGGTATTCCCAGCTTTTAAATGAGGAGACTGGATTTAGTGAGTTCAAGTGACGTGCCAGGAACTAGCTGATGCAAAGCTCAGCTCTAGCCACCACCTGTCCAACAAGGAGTGGCATGCTAGTAGTTGGATAAGGTGCTCAACATGGGCATTTTGGAGGGAGGTGGATTTAACCTCATTTTTCTTGGTCCTCATCCTCCTTTTATTAAAATATATTTTATTGACGTCAGAGAGGAAGGGAGAGGGGGAGAGATAGAAACATCAATCATGTGAGAGAATCATGGATTGGCTGCCTCCTGCACACCCCCACCAGGGATCCAGCCTGCAACCCAGGCCTGTGCCCTTAACCGGAATTGAACCCGGGACCCTTCAGTCTGCAGGCCGACGCTCTGCCCACTGAGCCAAACCAGCCAGGGCGGTCCTCATCCTTCTTGACCTTTTGGTGTACCCAATGCTTCAACCGTCTCTCTTTAAACCTCCCTTCTTCGTACTTCCTCCTTTGTCTCCTTTTCTACTCCAGGCGTTCTCCAAAGCTTAGCACCCTCCTTATCTGGCCCACAATTCCTTTCAGAAAACTCAGATTCAAAAAACTAAAATAAAAAAAGAAAGAAAGAAAACAGATCCCAGGGCTTCAGCTTCTGCTCAGTGATGACGTCACTGTGGTTCCCAGACGTTCCTCCCCACCTTTAGGGCTACGTTTCCACTCATCTGGAGACGCTCTCGCTACTCAAATCAGCTCCGGCATCCCACTCTCCTGATGAATGTCCTATTTGTGCCAGAGCCGCCCAACTACCCTTTCTCGGGATTTCAAACCCTAGCAGCACCTCAGACTATTTCCTGTTGCTCTTCTTCTTTTTTCCTTTTTCTTAACAAATTTTTATTGGTTTCAATGAGGAAGGGAGAGAGGCGGGGGGAGAAAGAGAGAGAGAGAGAGAGAGAGGGAGAGAGTGAGAGAAACATCAATGATGAGAAAGAATCATTGATCAGCTGCCTCCTGCACACCCCGTACTGGGGATTGAGCCCACAACCCAGGCATGTGCCCTTGGTAGGAATTGAACCCAGAACCCTTCAGTCCACAGGCCGATGCTCTATCCACTGAGCCAAACGGGCTAGGGCTTCCTGTTGCCCTTCTTGCTCTTATCACATGAGTACTAAGTCTTTTGGGGGTAGTCCTTCAAGATGCTTTCAGAATCCTATTGTATTTCCCCCTCTCTGTCTGAGGCTTCTCCCAGGCCAGGTCTTCACCATCCTTACCTTAGTGGTTTCCAGTTATGTCCACTAATTCTTGGATACTCTTCCCCTTCAAAAGGTAAATCCTAATCCCCCTGGACTGTGGGCCAGATTCAGTGATTCACTTCTATCAAATAGAATGTAGTGGTACTGATACTGTGGGACCTAAGTGCACATCGATGGATGAATGGATAACTAAGATGTAAAAAAAATATATAACAGTAGCACTAGCCAGTTTGGCTCAGTGGCTAGAGCGTCGGCCTGCAGACGGAAAGGTCCCAGGTTTGACTCCAGTCAAGGGCACATGTGCAGGTTGCAGGCTCGATTCCCAGTAGGGGGCATGCAGGAGGCATCTGATCAATGATTCTCTCTCATCAATGATGTTTCTAGCCCTAGCCCGTTTGGCTCAGTGGATAGGGCATTGGCCTGCGGACTCAAGGGTCCCAGGTCCGATTCTGATCAAGGGCATGAACCTTGGTTGCAGGCACATCCCCAGTAGGGGGTGTGCAGGAGGCGGCTGATGGATGTTTCTCTCTCATCGATGTTTCTAACTCCCTCCCTCTCCCTTTCTGTAAAAAATGAATAAAATATGTTTAAAAATGATGTTTCTATCTCTCTCTCCCTTCCTCTCTGATATAAAAAATGTTATAGATATAATAGAAGACTACTCAGTCATTAAAAAAAAGAATAAAATTTTGCCATTTGAAAAAACATGAAAGGACCTTGCGTATAATGTTAAGTGAAACAAGTCAGAAATAGAAAAAGTACCATATTATTTCACTTATATGTGGAATCTAAAAAAACAAAACAAAACAAAAATAAACAAATAAACAAAACAAACTCATAGATACAGAGGACAGCTCGGTGGTTACCAGAGGGAAAGGGGAGCTGGTGCAGTGGGCTAAAGGGAGTTACCGGCATGGTGATGGGCCGTGATTAGACTTTCGGGGTGATCACGTTGTAGTGTACACAGATGTCGGATTATGATGCTGTATATCTGAAACTTTTTTTTTTTAAGTAGGAAGAGGGGCCAATTTTTTCACCGATGGGTTGCCTCCTGAACGCGCTCCCCTGGGGATCAGCCCTGCAACCTGGGTGTTGGGCCCTGACCAGGAACTGAACCCACGGCCCTCTGGTGCACGGGCCTGGATGCTCCAACCAACCGAGCCTCCCTGGTCAGGGGTGAGTAAGCGTCAGACTTCACGTTCCAAATGCCCTCGCTGGGCAGGTTGCTGCAATCCAGGTCTTGCCACAGAATGACTCCAGCTCTCCTGGGTGAAAGGCAGCAAAGAGCCGGCTGTCCGAACCTGTCAACAGGATGTGCCCCAGAGCCGTCTCCCTGTTAGATGCCGGGTCTGAATTCTAATAAGCCCCCCGACACCCGCTTCCTGCTCTCTGAGACTCAAAGCTGCTCCCCACAAGGGCGTCCTGGCCACCCGCTGTCAATTTCCTCCAAGCGTGGATCCAGAAATAAGGTCAGAAACTCGGATGAAACTCGGCATGCTAAGTGCCAGGGCATGACCTCTGGCCTCCGCTAAGGCCGGGCTGAGTGTGAGAGAGGGAAAGACAGAGAGAAATACCCTGGAGGCAGGCGCGACGGGAGGAAGGCCAGGGAAGAGCCCTCCTTCCCCAAGCCTGTTTGGCCAGCGCTTCCTCTCCTGGGCGCTGTGAAGGCGGCCTGGCCCTGGGCGGTTGTCCCTGGCTCCCTGGCGGGGGCTCAGTCACTGAGGACATCATGGCTTCCCCAGGGGCCCACATGGGGTGACAGGCTGAAGGTGGCCGCGGCCCCTCGGGAAGGGAGAGGTGGAAGGGGGTGGTAATGGGGCGCTCCGCCCCAGAGCCATGTGTCCACAGGCACTTCTAGGGCCTGTCAGGTGTGACTCAGTGGATGGAGCACCGGCCTGCGGACTGAGAGGTTCCGGGTTCGATTCCCGGTCAGGGCACAGGCCCGGGTTGCTGGCTCCATCCCCAGGGTGGGGCGTGCAGGAGGCAGCCGATCCGTGATTCTCTCTCATCATGGATGCTTCTACCTTTCTCTCCCTCTCCCTTCCTCTCTGAAGTCAATAAAAATATAATATATATTTTTAAAAAGGCATGTCTAGAATGACCGCGCCTCTTTTTTTATTTTTATTTTTTAAAGTATATTTTCATTGGTTTCAGAGAGGGAGGGAGAGCGAGTGAGAAACATCAGTGATGAGAGAGCATCACGGACCGCCTGCCTCCCGCACGCCCCCCACCGGGGAGGAGCCCACAGCCGGGGCCTGTGGCCTGACCCGAATCCAACGCCGACCTCCCGGTTCACAGGGCGGCGCTCACCCCGCCGCGCGGGCGGTGCCTCCGCGTGAGCTCTCCCTGAGCGGCGTTCCCAGCGTCCTGCGGCCGAGGCAGCGTTTGCTGGAATCGGTTCCGGGGAGGCGCCTCGCCTTCGCAGCCCAGAGAAGAGGCGCAAGGTCAGAGAGGCTGCGGGACCGAGCGCTGTCAGTCCCCGCCCGGCGGCCGCCGGAGACCGCACACGGCGCGACCCGGCTGCGCACCAGGAGCCGCTTCCCCAAGCCCTTCAAGGGGCGACTGGGAGGTCCCCTAGACTTCTCCCGGGAGCTCCCACGGCCCCCGTCCCGTCCCGGGCAGCGCTCGCGGGGACCCTGCTCTCCGCGCCCCGCACCGGCCTCCCCCGCTCGCCCGCGCCCCCGGCTCCTCGCACCTTGACCGTGTCCAGCGGGTGCCCCACAAACACCAGGCACATGCCTCCGAAGCCGCCGGCCAGCAGGTTCTTCAGCGGACTGATGGGCTTCGCCTGGTCGGTCATGGTCCGTCTGTCTGTCAGGACGTTCCCTGCCGCCTCGCTGCACCGCCCGGGCCGCAGCTCCGGCCCCGCCGACCTTTCACCCACTTTCGGGTGGGCGGGGCCAGAGCCTGGGGCCGACCCGGAGGCGGGCCTAGACCGCCCGGCCTGGCTTCCGCCGGGGGAGGGCGCTTCCGGAAGAGGCCCCGCCCACGTGGGCGTGGCTTGCGGGCGTTGGGGGGTGGCCCTAGGCGGTGTGCGGGCGCGGGCGGGTGGACCCGCTTCTGGAAGTCTGTCGGGACTTTTCTGGGCTCCCAGGCTTCCACTCCGCGGAAATCGGTTCCGCTGTGCCCTGTGCCAGGCGCCCTTCCCAGTGCGGGAGGCACCACTGGGAGTCCCTGTGCTTGTGGAGCTTAGAGACCGTAACCAAGATAAATAAATGAAAAATACAGAGTCTATCAAATGGTGGTAACTCTGTGCAATGGAGAAACGTAAACCTGAAAGAGGGTTAGAGGTGGGGGAGGCAGAGCAATTTACAACTTTGATGCGGTGCGTAAGGGAGGGTTTCACTGAGAAGGTAGGTGACTGGATGCAAGACCTGGGTCCTGTCCGGAGAAAGGGGTGGAGCTTGAGTGCGTCCTGTCCGGAGAAAGGGGTGGAGGTTGAGGGACCCTCCATACAGAGGAAGGTACAATGCAAAAGCCCAGAGATGGTCTGTCCTGTCTGTCGGGAACCACAGGGAGGCCTCGGAGGCTAGAGCAGTGAGGGAGAGCAAGAGGCAGTGGCCGACCAAGATGTGGAGGTGAGGGTAGCACGCGAAGCTGACTTGGTCGCTGTGAGGCCATCAGCTTCTCTTCTGAAGGAGATGGGAACCATTCTGGTGTTTTGAGCAAGGGAGTGACAGCCTGACTGATGAGTTAACAGGAGCCCTCTGAGTGCTGGGTGAGAACAGACGGCAGGGAGCCAGGGGAAAGCACAAAGCCTTGAGAAGGCTCATGTTTATGCTGGCTTGGATCAGGGGCCATAGCGTACTGGGTCTATCCTGAAAGAGGGGCTTAAAGGAATTGCTAATGAAGAGAATAAGAGGTATGTGAGGGAGAAGTTAAGGGTTATGCTAATGTTTTGCCTTATTGACTTTAGGTGCACAGCATCCAGGTATTCATCATATTACTCTTTCATTTCTGTATGTGTGAAATTTTTTAAATTAAAAAAAGCTGTGAATAGTAGTTATACCCCCTATTCTGTAGCAGGTACCTCAATGTCCAGGTGACCTGATAAGTCCCCCTATGCAGGCACTCCCAGGCCGGAGGGAAGCCTGGAGTGGGGAAGACGGACCACGTATGCTCGGGTGGACAAATGAGTAACAGGATCGGGATTGCGATCAGAAAGTGACTGGCCTGGCTGGTCCACAAGTCCTGTAGGGCAGTGGAGGGCAAGGGGGCTGGGGCAAGGCACAAAAGCCTGTCTACTCTGCATTATAGGCGTTTTCTAGAAAATGATGGGAAACCATGTTAGAATTTGTTGTTGCTAATCCTCACCTGAGGATATTTTCCCCTCATTGCTTTTCAGAGAAAGAAGGGAGAGAGGGAGAGGGAAAACCTCAATGTGAGACACACATCAACGGGTTGCCTCCCCCATGTGTCCCCTCCACCCCCAGGGCAGAGATCAAACCCACAACCCAGATAGGTGCCCTGGACTGGGAATCAAACCTGGGACCCATTAGTGCACGGGCCAATGCTGTCATCGCTTAGTCAGAGCTTTTCCGCACAAGTAGTGACATGATCCAATCTGTTTCAGAACATCTATTTTGGACGGATAAATTTCTTCTGGGAGGAACTGGAAGCGGGAAAACCAGTTAAGAGAGAACAGAGCAGTCCAGGCAAGAGGCGGTAAAGGCATCAACGGAGGCAGAGGTGATGGAAGGGTGGAAAAGAAGCTAGAACCCAGAGGCATCACCAGGAACCCTACAGTAATTCTGGGTTACAGACACACTGCGATTGCAGTGCCCAGGGTGCATCTGGGGCTACACCTGGCCAGTGTCACATCCGCAGCCTGGGGACCAGGAGAGGTGAGGGCCAGAGCCAGAAGCCAGGAAAGCTTCAGCGTAAGGTATTTATGTAACCCCCTGGGAGAGGGGCCAGCCTGAAAGGAGGAGCCCCCAGAGCAGAGGCTGCTGTGAGAGTTTTGGAGAAAAATGAAGATAAAAGGGTGCCTTTGAATCCAAGAGATGAAATGATCAAATTCTGGGTCAAACGAATGAATTTTAAGTGCTCATTAGGGTTACCAGTAGTCATTGCTGACGCCTAGAAGAAGCTTGCCAGGAGTGTTGACACATGATGGACCTAATGCTGAAAAGGCAGCAAGAAGGCAGAGGCCCTGAGAGTCAGTTGCTGGTGCAAGCAGCTTGGCAGGGAAGCGAAAGGAACAAAGCATGAAAGGAGAGCTTAGACGTTGGGGTTTTTTCTTAAAGATGGGACTGAGGCTGATGGAAACATCAAAAAGGGAGAAAGAACAGCTGATAAGACAAGGTCCCTGAGCCCTGGCCAGTGTGGTGCAGTTGGTTGAGCATCGTCCCATGCACCCATGCACCGAAGGGTTGCCAGTTCAAATCCTGGTCAGGGTACGTGCCCAGTTACAGGCTCCATCCCCAGGAGAAGGCGTGCAGGAGGTAGCTGATTAATGATTCCCTCTCATCATGGATGTTTCTCTCTCTTCCTCTCTGAAGTCAACAAAAATCTTTTTTTAAAAAAAAGAGTATATCATAAATACCTTTTCTTGTCAATAGATGCCTTTGTACAATATCTATTATTGATTGAATAAACAAATAAAGGGCGGTTTTCTCAAAACAAATGTAGTAAGTACACTGGATCATAGTAGACTTTTATGCTGCTAATATACAAGTGAGGAGTCCATCAGAAAATCCTACAATAAACATACTCGCTACCATTGATTACTCCAATTTAACTTGGAGTTTTCTAGTACGTATTTGCACCTCATCTCGGTACCTGTTCTGAGTTAAACTGAAAGTTGAATCTCCTGTATAAGAAATATACATGTGTGCATACAAGAAGCAAGAACTAGATAAGAGAGCTCATCACACATCGATATCTCAAATAGCAGGACATACACGACTCGTGTCTGGGCGGAAATGGTTCGGGTCATCTACGGACTTGCCCAGCCCAGGACACTCCCTAACATCTCCGGCTTCGCGCTGGCGTTTCCACTCGTGCCCGCAGCAACTCGAGGGAGCCTCCGAGGTTCTACCCACAACGGCCGACAACAGGTCCTAGAAGGTACAAGTCATGATGGCACTGCCTACATTGTTGGGGGGCGGGGGGTGCAGCGAGGCAGTTAACATTCAGTTTCGTATGGCGAATGGGAAACAAAATAACTGGATCGCGAATCGGGGCGCGCAGAAGCCCTGCGGCTCGGGGCCACCAGGCAACGGTCTCAAAGCGGAGGGAGGCATCGGGCGGCCCGGTACGCCGACCCGAAGGCCCCGCGGGGAATAACAGTCCTTTATCCCCGCACTCCACGGACGTCAAGACACTATCCCCGCACCCAACGCCCGAGTACAAACAGTGCAGTGAGGCGTCCGTCAGGACAGCGCTGGTGAAAGGCCCCGGCGGGCGGCGTGCAGCTGAAAGCCTGGCCGAGAGCACGCTGCAGTGAGCCGACCCCTCTCCTCCGCGGCCCCCGCAGCCCTCGGAGCCGGCGTGCCCACGTCGGACTCCGGGACCCGGCGACAGGCTACCGCCAAGAGTCGGCCGAAGGGTCACACTGCCCAGCGCCTGCTGCGACCCCGGCGACCGCGGGCCGACCCCGAGCCGGAAGTGACGCAAGCGCGCCGAGCACTTCCGGAGTTGCGGAGACCTCTCCGCCGGAGGAAGCAGCGCGGGCCTAGACCGGCGTTGGCCCGCCGCCTCCGCCGCCGCCGCGCCTGGCTCAGATCCCTCTGGCCTGGCTCGACCCGGCCCGGCCCGCCCGGGCTCAGCGGCCGCGGGGCCGCGGCTCCCGGTAAGTGTGGGGAGCGCGGCGCGGCCTTGTTTACCCGGCGGCCGGGGAGGGGTGGGCTCTCCGCGCGCCTCCCTAAGCCCGTCCGGGGCTCCGCCTTCGTCGCCGCCCGCGAGGCCCCAGCGCCCCCGGCAGCCGGTACATGGTCTTAGCTCCCGCTGCCGTGCGCGGGGGGCCGCTGAAGAGTAGGCCGAGGAGAGCGGGCGGGTGCCGGGCGGCCCCATCTTCCCTCCTCTAGGCGCCGCAGCTCGCGGAGAGGTCGGAGGCCAGCGCCTCTGACCGCCCGGCGCCTGGGCCTCCCCAACGGGCGCCGGGAAACGCGCCGCCTCCCGGCTCCCCTCTCGAGTCCTTGCTGGGAGCTGTGGCCAGGCCGCCCGCGCGGTTAGTTAACGTCCGCCCCGCCGTGGAGGGTCCCCAGCGCGCGGGTCCGTGTCCTCGCGGCTCTCCCGGCGCCGTGGAAGGGACGTTCCGACCAGGAGCCGCCTCGCCGGTCGCCGCTGTGCCCGCGGGACTGGCGGCCGTGTGGTCGGGTGCCTTCCCCTCGGGCCGATGGTCGCTCTGCCCCGTAGAACTTTCGGCCGCAGCACAGACCGTGTCCCTTAGCTGCTCCGTAGGCGAGCCACTAGCCACGTGTGGCCACTGAGCGTTCGACTTGTGGCCGGGGCGACTGAAAAACCAAGTTTTAAATTTCATCTAACTTTTTCCGTTAAAATGAAAAACCCCCCGTGTGGCTGAGCAGCTGCCGTATTTGACCGTACGAGACGTAGTGCGGAGTTTTGAGACTGAGTTGTTGGTTCATATTTCTGTGCCAAGTCTTTTTCTTCGGAGATGCGAGCTTGGTAAGTGGCCCTTCCGGGCTAAATGCTGGATCTGGAATCAGTATCGTCAGACTCTCCAAAAGCCTCTGTTCCTGTGCACTTTCAACGGAAAGGTCTTCAGTCTGGGTCCTTTAGCCCAGGGTGGGTGTCAAGGTCTTGGGCTCTGGGGAAAATAATGTATTTTACTCCTTTTCTGTCTAGGATGTCGGGATGATATTTAACGTCTGAGGAAATCGAAGCTGTCATTCATGAGGCGGTGGCATGCCGGCCCTTTGAGGGTTACCAGCGCTCTTTCACGTAGAAGAGGGACATTTAACTTTGCAAAGATTGAGATTGCCCTGGCCGGGTGGCTCAGTTGGTGGGAGCGTCATCCCGGTGTGGAAAGGGTCTCAGCTTAGATCCCCTGGTCAGGGTGTGGGCGCCACACAACCAAAGCCTGCGCCACCCCCAAGCCCAGATCCCGGGGAGGAATTCCAGAGGAAGTGAAAAGCATGCTTTTTTGTTGGGATTCTGGAGGTAACTCTGTAAGAGTGATGGGGGCCTGACCTGTGAGCCAGGAGGTCACGGTTGGATTCCCAGTGAGGACACAGGCCCGGTTGTGGGCGCGATCCCCAGGGTGGGGCGTGCCGGAGGCGAGATTCTCTCTCATCGTGGATGTCTTTCTCTCCCTCTCCCTTCCTCTCTGAAATCAATAAAAAAATATTTTAAAAGAATGGGAGTTAGGAGTCACGCTAGGCCATGAATCTGGTGGGAGTAGGACCCTGGCGCTCTGGCTGCCAGCTGTGTGGTCCTGGGCAAGTAACGTAACCTTTTTGCACTCCAGCTTCCTCATTGGTAAGAAGAAGATGAAAGGCACTCAGTAGGGCTGTGAAGATTTACTGAGAATACATCGGACTTGTCATTGGCTCTCATTGCATGGGAGTTGTTACTGGTAGTGACATTTTGTAGATCGGGACAATATTCATAGTTGTTTGCCTGGTAAGCAGTATCTCTTACATGAAAGGTCTGTGGCTGTCACGCCGTGACGCCCTCATGACCAAGCGAGCAGTGGCTCTCCGGGCAGGCGGGCCGAGTTACTAGTGGCGGAGAACCACGTGCAGCAGAGAGCTATGAGCAGCAATGGGCGGGGCGGCCAGCTGAGGCAAGCGGAAGCAAGCTACTCACGATTTCGTTCTTGCTGGGCCTCTAGTCTTACATAAAAATAAAAGTAAAAGAAAAAAGTGTTTTTTAAAGTCAGTCGTTCCTCTACTATTTTGAAAATAATCATCCACTATAGTTTGGACTTTGGTTTTCACTTAATTTATATTTGCCTGTCTGTGTTTGAAAGTTATAAACTCTGGTTTTCCCAGAAATCCTAAAGGATAAAGAAATAGACATCCTATATAACATCCTCCTATATAATATCCTCCTATGTAATAAAAGAGTAATATGCAGATGAACCGAAAGGTGGAAAGACCTGTCTCTGACGCACACTGACCACCATGGGGCAGATGCTCAACACAGGAGCTGCCCCTTGGTGGTCAGTGTGCTCAGCCAAAGCCAGGCTCACGGCTGGCAAGCATAGCAGTGGTGGCGGGAGCCTCTGCCACCTCTGGCAGCGCTAAGGTTGTCCTGTCCGACTGACGGCTTGGGCCCGCTCCCCACACAGACGTCCCCTGAGGGCTCCCGGACTGGGAGAGGCGCAGGCCAGGCTCGGACCCCTCCCCGCCCCCCCGTCCAAGTGCACAAATTCCGTGCACTGGGCCTCTAGTAAAATTTATAATTGAGTAAGCAAGTAGTACTTAGTCTTGGATAGTGGCATCTGTATCTCTGTGACAGTTGGGTGGCCCTTGAGCATGTTAGAACAGAGGTGGGGAATGGGTGTTAATACTGCCTAGCAGCATCCTGTAGGACACATTTTTTAATTTATTGATTGTAGAAAGCGAGAAGTATCAATTTGTTGTATGCATTCCTTGGTTGCTACTTGTATGTGCCCTGATCAGGGATCGAACCAGCAACCTTGGCTTATTGGGATGGTGCGCTAACCAAAGGGCCTGACATTTTTTATTTGAAAATGATATTTTCACAAGTAACGTGAGATCCGAAATATTGGCAGTGTTCTGTATTAGCTTGCCATGGTGTAGGTACTCTGTCAGCACAGAATTGAACAATGGGAGTAAGGTGGTTGGTTGTCTTCCAAACTGAGGGAGGGAGTGGGGTATACATTTCTATCACCAGTACTGCAGTTTAGATCACTGTCATCAGTTTACTTTGAATGCTTAGTTTTTTTAAGACCGTATAACTTGTCAATATAATTATGGCAAGTAGATTTCTGTGGGGCATATAAGAAAATGCAGTTGACCCTTGAACAATGTGGGTCAATTGTACAGTCAAAAATCTATGCATAACTTTTTATTATTATTGACTTTTAGAGAGAGAGAGAAATTGATTTGTTGTTCTACTTATTTATGCATTGATTGATTGCTTTTTGTATGTGCCCTAACCAGGGATTGAACCTGCAACCTTGGTATATCAGGACTGCTCTAACCAACTGAGCCACCTACCCAACCAGAGCTATGTATAACTTTTTACTCCCCAAATACTTAATTGGTAGCCTTCTATTGACCAATAACAAACAAACTAATATATTTTGTATGTTACCTTTATTATCTATAATAATAAGAGTGTAATAGCTAATTAGACCGTATGTCCTTCAGGACGACCTTCCGGACAAAGCCGGGCTGCGAGGGAAGCCCAGGTCCTGGGTGCCTGCTGGTGGCCGTGGGAAGGAAGGCCTTCCTTTGCATGAATGTTATGCATCAGGCCTCTACTGTGCTGTGTACTACTGGTCCGGTGCACCGACTCGTGCACATTGAAAGGAAACGAATTAGAAGAAATATTTTAATATCGCTGTTCACCCTTTCTCTATAATAGAAGTGTCAATCAAATTCATGATCAACAATGACAGATCGAAACACACACGTGATTGATGCCAGCGAGAGCTTTATATGTGTGGCATATGCGTGAGTCCACTTAGCCTTTTATATATATATAGAATAAACTTGCTTAACACATTAAGCGCTAAGCCTGTTTTGTCTTCTGGACGGAAAGTATAGTGTCAGTCACTGGTGACTGACATGGTGCTTAATGTGTTAATTAGACCTGCTTTCTGATTTAGCTAAACTTTTTCCAGCCCAGTGAAGCACCCAACTTCTCTTTCAGGTAATTATCAGCAATACAGCAGTAAATATCAACACAAAGCAGATTATTATTGTGGTCACGCAGGGAGAAGAAAGGGTAAAATATTTAACTGCAGCAGTGTTTGACTATATTCTGCGCAGTGAGAAAACCTGAAGTCATTTTCAGGGTCCACCATTTCTTTCTTCTTTTCAGTCGGGTCAAGTTTCTAAACTTTCTAAATCTCCATTTTCCGGCTAATGAAAAGAAAATAGGATTCCACCAAGTCTCCTATCTTCCTACTCCAGGACTTCTGTGAGGATCAAATGAGATGAGGCACGGGAAAAGGCTTCACAGACATTTGGTTAAAGTGTAAAATGTTTGCACCCAGCTGTAAAGCAAGTTATATTCCTGGGCTGAAGAAACTCCAAGGAGGCTAGTCGCTAGGGAGAGGAAGCTGGGTGTTGCTGCGTGCCATCATTACCTGGCGCCCACAGCGACCGTTTGCAGGCTGGACTGGGCTGTGGGCCGCATTTTGTGCCGTGGGGTCTCGGCAGTGTTGGCTGCGATTTGGTGGGGTGTTGCTCCGGGGTGGTGGCGGGGCCTGTGTCCCACTTGGGGGAAGCCAAGTGTTGCTTTGTCAGCACCAGCACCAGGTCCAGGTCCGTGCCGCTGTTTCTTTGTAAATGGCCAGTGCGCATCATGGCAGCTCCTGCATTGAGCATCTGCCCGCTGGTGGTCAGTGCACATTATAGCAACCGGTCGGATGGACACTTAGCATATTAGCCTTTTATATATATATGTTACTATAATAAAATAAGCTAGAGAAAAGAAAATTATAAGGAAAACATATTTATAGTATTTATTGAAAAACTCCATATAAGTGGACCTGTCCAGTTTAGACTCATATTCAAGGGTTAGTTGTAATTTCATAGTTACTCTGGTCTCTTGCTGCTTATCCTTTTAAATGTCTTTACTTTTAAATTTTTAAAAATATTTTTGTTGATTTCAGAGAGGAAGGGAGAGAGAAACATCAGTGATGAGAGAGAATCATTGATCGACTGCCTCCTGGATGTCCCTGACTGGAATCGAACCTGGGACCCTTCAGTCCTCAGGCTAGTGCTCTATCCGCTGAGCCAAACCAGCCAGGGCTAAATGTCTTTGCTTTTTAAAAATAAATTTGCAAAAGTAGGGTATCATTTTAAAAATATATAAATAGAATTCTCTTTTCATTTTAGATGGAAATTATATGACAATATTTGGGTAACATCTTCCTGAAAGATCTTCGAGGACTACAGGTATTTTAATTTAGAAACTAACTTTTCTTCTAAAGGAGAAATACATAGTTAGTTCAGTTGTGAACTGGTGGTTCTGCCGTATAAACCAGTTCGTTAAAAGTGAAATTGCAAGTGTCGTATTTCTTGTCCTCTTGTGATTTTTTAAAACTGGGCATTTATAGTTAATATTAAACTTAGATTCTTTGATTTTTAAAAATTTATTTTATTAAAATATGGCTCTAACTTTTAGACTGGTTACATATTTAGTATATATGTATTCTAAATCTTTGTTTTAATTATGGTTTTTTTAAGAGAAATTACCTACTTCAAATAGCCTTTACATTTGTATTTAATCCAGATTTGGTTGTGTAAATTATTTACATACTGTTCAATTCAAATGCTCTTGCATTTTAACGATCTGTTAATTTTTAGATTTAAGTCATTATTTGATACTGTTCTTTGCAAATGATCACGTGAACTAGTACTTGTGCAGAGAAATTAACGGGTATTTGCCACCACCTTCTTTGAGTGGAAGTTCGTACTTGTGATTATTTTGCTTTCTCACCTGGTGTTCTCTGTTCCTTTGTATGTAACTGAGTAACGTTCTGATCTGAGAGGAATTTTCAGTAGCTGTTTTCATTTGAACTCTTCACCCTCACTGCATTCTGGTTTTCCCTAGCCTTGATCCTGCCAAGACAGAAGAATAGCCATAGTTTCCCTTCGCTGTTAGGCCAGTTCCTTTGCCTCTAAGCACCGCTTTTAAAGGGTCAGTAAAACCCTGAAAGGCTGAGTCCGGCCCTGGCCTGTGTGGCTCAGTTGGTTGGGATTGTCCAGTGTCCTGAAAGGTCGCCACTTCCATTCTGGTGCGGGCACACGCCCGGGGTCGGGCTTGATCCCTGGTAGGGGTGTGAAGGAGGCAGCCAGTCCATGTTTCTCCCTCCCTCTTCCCTTTCTCCCTCTCTAAAATAATAATAATAATAATAAATAAATGAATCTTAAAAAAAAAGGCTGAATCAGTTAACTTCGCTGACCAGAGGAGGGTGTTGCAGAGCTCCGTGGCTTTTATTTTCCTTTGCTGACTAGGCACCTGCTTTCCAGGTACCTGAGAGCGATGTCTGAAAAAGCCACATACTTTCCCTAGCATTGTACTTGGACCTGTCCCTGTGTATGCCCTGTCCGTGTCCCCACTAAGTGGGCATGACTCGCCACGAGATTTTAAACTGGCAGTTCAGCCTGTCGGTTGCTTCCCCGGTGGGCAGCTGTGGGGTGTGTGTCTCAGAGACTCTGGCAGGAAGGACAGACGCATGGGAATGTGACTCACTGACAAGCAGACAGCCTTACCCTTCCATGCCAGCCCCTTCGCGTGAAGTTACCATTGGCAGCCGCTTCTGCCCTCCGGAAGGGGTTTCTCTTCGATATGCTTGGGCCGGGAGATGATGCCGAGGTGACCTGTGTGAGACCAGAGACGGGAATAGGTCATAATGGGGTAGGGTCAGGGTTATGCCGTTTTGATTCGTGAATGACTTCTGTTACAACTTCTCACGGTGAAAGTAAGTAACACATTTTTTCTTTTCTTCCTTAGAAGACAAAACACTAATGCGTTTGAGAGAGTGGTGAAGTGGGGGAGGGAAAACCTGCTTTCCTGATTTGCAACTTGGCTGGACGCTGAGATGTCGGTGGACATGAATAGCCAGGGGTCTGACAGTAACGAAGAGGACTACGACCCAAATTGTGAAGAAGAGGAAGAGGACGAGGACCCCGGGGACATAGAGGACTATTACGTGGGAGTAGCCAGCGATGTGGAGCAGCAGGGGGCCGATGCCTTTGACCCTGAGGAGTACCAGTTCACCTGCTTGACCTACAAGGAGTCCGAGGGTGCTCTCAACGAGCACATGACCAACTTAGCCTCTGTCCTCAAGGTGAGCGGTGTTGTCAGTTCCACGTGTAATCCTGCCCTCCTCCAATTAAATCTAAATATGAGCTGCTGTTAACTAATTCTTCCTCCAGGCCGACTGAATGGCTCTGTAGCTTGAAGCCAGATTTGAGTACATGTTGCATCATTTGGACACATTTGATGCATTTACTTGGTTTTCTGGTATATGCATATCTAAGACCCGCAGATTCTCAGACTGCTAAGAGTTATTACAAAGGGGGGTGGGATGGATTCAAGAAAGATAGACCAGAAATATGTAGAAGCAGAATTGCACAGATTAACACTTGTTTAAGAAAGTGAGTCTTATGAAACTTCATTGGGTAAAATCTGATAAGCATCAGAGTCACCATCTTCTACACAACCATGTGTGAGTGACTGATAAATGTTTGCCCTAAATAGTCAGTGCCTCTGGGCTAATGAGCTCATTTGTTTCATATACTGGTGACTAATCTGATGTTGGAAGAAATCTTATAGCCGTAACTTTAAGAATAAAGTAAATTCTCATAGCTTGTATTTCACTGATTGGAGGGGGGTGTTAATATGGAAATTTTAAGGAATTCACCAAGTTGGTTATTCCAGCAAGAATCTTATTTTTAACACTTAACTAGCATACTTTTCTCTTTGTTTACATTTTTATTGGTTTTAGAGGGGAAGGAAGGGAGACAGAGAGAGAAACATCCATTGGTTACCTCCCTACATGCCCGTACACGGCCCATATGCGCCCTCACTGGGGACGGAGCCCAAAACCTAGGTATATGCCCTGACTGGGAATGAACACGCAGTGAACACGCAGCCTTCTGGTGCCTGGGATGATGCTCCAACCAGCTGAGCCTCCCGGCGAGGGTGCGTACTTTTCAGTGTCTTGCCCTCAGCCAGTTCTTGTCCTCGCTGTGTGGGTTTTGTCGTGTGTAATGTTACACTCGTACGTCGTGTGCGCACGTAGAACGCCGTGCGCTATTTTTACGGTCCTTTAGACAGTTTCCCGGCTTGTTTCTTGCCCTGACTACGTTGCCCATCATGTGAAATGGGGACATCTTTCTTATTTCACTGTTTGCACTGACTGTCTTTTGGGACCTATTATATGGGCTTTGTTGGCTGCTCGAGGTTGAAGTCAAAGGTACATTGGCTTGATTTCAACCAAAAAATCTTCTTGTTAGTATTGGTAAATGGAATTAACTGAGGTGTGCTGTGTATGATTTCTGTAATAGCTTTCCCCCCAGATGGTCAGCAAAGCCTAATAAACCTTGGATTTAGATACTCAGGGGGTTATTAGCAACTAGCTACAAGCTGAATGCTAGACTTTTTGTGTGACTCCTTCCTGAAAGTGATTGCTGACTTTTTCTGTGCTCAGCAGAATACTCCGGAGAATGGAGGCCATTGGAAGCCCTGGGTTTGGGATTTCTGCACCATAGCTCTAGCGCAGCTGCTGGGACTCTGCTTCCAGAGGGCCTTGCCCGAGGAGGAAGGAGGATCAGGTTTCTGTCTTCCTCACCCTGCACGCCTCGCCCTGTCTGGTCAGCCAGCTTCTTGTGCTTTAATCATGTTGGCAGGTGTACACAGCGTCGGTGTTTAAAGTTAGGAAGGAATTGTCAGGTGTCGCTGTGAGCGGCCCAGTATCACCTGACTGAGTCATCAGAACCTTTCCATCCAGGCACAGGCATTCTGTTTGCAAGCCCTGCTAGAGACGGCTGAGGGCCAGGCACCTCTCTTTTCATCTCTGCGTGTGTGTGGCAAGATGCATATACCGTAAAACTTACCATTTTACATTCCCCCTTATTAGGCTGACATGGCCAGCCCTCTGAAAAGCCTTTTCTCCCTAGAAGGCGCTCCTGACCTCGTAGAGCCCTCAGGGCTCCTTCAGAGTCCAGCCTGGTTAGCAGCCCTGAAAACGGTGGTGGGCGCCCCGCGGGTCTGTGCCCCTGTGGGAGGTCACAGGCTGCAGTCTCCTGGCTGCTGTGTTGTTTCACCTGTTACACATCTTTTTGCGCCGTCTCTCCAACTGGATTGTTACTTCCTGGAGGGCAGGGACCGCTTCGCACGTTATCGCCGCGTCCTTCCTGTCAGTGTTTCATCCATAGTAGGTATTAAATCTTTTCTTGGATACTTGTGGGTTTGTCAGCTGTTGAGGGCAGTAACTGATGCTGTTGGTGTGAGCTAGATTCCCTAGACCCTGCTGCACATCCTTGTCTCATGTCCTGAAAAGGCATATTCTGGCCCTCAAGGTCATGAAAAGAAGGAAAAAGAACTTAGAATGGAGATGAAAGGATAAAAAGAGAGGAAGAAAGTTAAGACAGCCCTAATGGGTTTGGCTCAGTGGATAGAGCGTCGGCCTGCGGACTGAAGGGTCCCAGGTTCGATTCCGGTCAAGGGCATGTACCTTGGTTGCGGGCACATCCCCACTAGGGGGTGTGCAGGAGGCAGCTGATGGATGTTTCCAACTCTCTAACCCTCTCCCTTCCTCTCTGTAAAAAAATCAATAAAATGTATTTTAAAAAGAAAGAAAGAAAGTTAAGACACAAGGAAAGAGGTCAAGAGAAAATGGGGCAGGCGCTAGCTGGTGTGGCTCAGTGGATAGGCCATTAGCCTGGGGACTGAAGGGTCCCAGGTTTCATTCTGGTCAAGGGCACACGCCCAGGGTGCCTGGGTCCCCAGTAGGGGGCGTGCAGGAGGCAGCCAATGATTCCCTCTTGTCATTGATGTTTCTACCTCTCTCTCCCTCTCCCTTCTTCAAAATCAATTAAAAAGAAGATCCTCTCTCATCATTGATGTTTCTATCTCTCCCTCTTCCTTCCTCTCTGAAATCAATCAGTATATATCTATACACACACACACACACACACACACACACACACACACACATTTATGTTTTAAAGAGAAAATGGGGCAAAAAGGAAAGTAATCCATGGAAGGTAGATGAAGCTAGAACACAGGTTTCCCCCACCCCAGACTGCACCGAGGAGCACGTTCAGACCACTTTCTCTCGGCCTGGGCCTCGAGGGGCCTGGCTCTTCCCGTGGCGTGGCTGCACAGCAAGGCGCGGGGATGAGCTGAGTGGTTTGGGAGTTTGACCCAAGAGGCCAGGCAGAAACCGCATGTTTACTCACAAAGGAGATGCCTGGGCTTGGGTGGGTGGCAGGCCCGTCCCCGGGTCTCACGCCCCCGCCCAGAGTGGGTTGTGGCCTTGAACCGTTGCCCAGCCTCTGCCCAGAGGTTGCAGGCCCTGAAATGGGTTACACGGTGGAAAAAAGAGAGAAGGAAGGAATCGCACGTACTCTTCTCTCAGGCTGGGTAAGTCTAGCATTTTTATTGTTATGATTAATATTTTTGAGTCAGAAAGGAATACTTTAAGTACTGAGTTGGCAGAATGGTGTTCACGGGAGTTTTGGCTACTGTGGCTCCCTGCTGCACGTCTGTGTCTGAGTGGAGGCCGGTGCTGCTCGCCCCCTTGGTCAGACGCTGTTCGGACAGCTGGGACGTGCTGCGGTCTTCCGTTCTTCCACGTGATCCGGGTGCTGCTGGGCCAGCAGGGATGTCACATGTCTGTCGTTGAAAGTTACGGTTTGGGAAGAGCCGCCTCTGAAGAAGAGCTATCTGGCTTTGAGGAGCGGCTCGAAGTTTTCACCCTTGTTCAGGTCTGGATGACTGCTTTTGGTGTGCTCTGGCGGTTGCCTGTGCATGAGCCATAGCCCAAGGTAAAGTTAAGCCTGTCCCTGCCTTTCCGGTTTGATGTCTCTTAGGTGGAAAACCCCCAGCTGTCTGGCACACTGAGCTTTTGGTTTAGTGAGGACCTCTGGGTGGGAGGACAGCTTCCCGTCTGTGTCTGCGACCGGTCCATGGGTAACGTCATTAACTGAGAAAGGAAAGTGGCAGGAAATCGGACCCAGGGCTGAGGCTGGACGGCAGAGAAAATGCTTCTCTGTCGTTGAGGGGAAGCGACTGCTGTTCACCCTGGCGAACGGAGCAGGTCTGGAAAAGGAGCTCGCCCCGCACACAGCTGTGGTAGCGATGCGCTGATTGCCGGTGGTGTAGGAGGCGGGAAACCTCCGACGGCATTTTAAGTCGTCACAGCTGAGCTGCGCTTTCAAAGAGCACAGTGAGGCCAGCGCGGGGCTCCGGTTGACATCCACCTATGAACCAAGAAAACAATGTTACCCTTTTTACACACCGCATGTGTTTTCATATGACACTTAGACAAAGATTGTTTTATTGTTATTGTTATGGACGAGCGAGGCCCTTTCTGGTAATAACAGCCATTTCAAATACAATATGTGGAGCCCTGACTGGTTTGGCTCAGAGGATAGAGTGTCGGCCTGCGGACTGAAGGGTCCCAGGTTCGATTCTGGTCAAGGGCATGTACCTTGGTTGCGGGCAAATCCCCAGTAGGAGGTGTGCAGGAAGCAGCTGATTGATGTTTCTAGCTCTCTATTCCTTTCCTTTCTGTAAAAAAATCAATAAAATGTATTTTTAAATAAATAAATAAAATACAATATGTGGAATAGTTAGCCAAGAAGAATTTGTCCTTCATGGAATCCTGTTAGTACTGCTCCGTGCAAGCCCTGAGGCATTTGCTATCAAGCTGCTCAGAAAGGGCCTCAGCCATCGTGGAGCCCCGGGGCTTTCCCTGGGGTGGGCCGGAGGGTCTGCTGCAGGGGGCGCTCCTCCTCAGCAGCGTGTGGGGTGTGGGCAGAAGAGGTGGAATGCCGTGCCATTGCTTAAGAAGGGAGGCGAGCGTTTACTTGGGGCCAGGTCTCGTGTACAGTGAGCTCTCCGAGCCCTGTGTTGGCAGGAAAACCTTGAAGGTGGGATCGGAGGGCAGTGCAGGTAACAAATGCTGACCCAGCGGTTTGAAAGCAGGAGGGGGGAGCGACTGTCCGGCTGGGGCGGGAGACGAAGATGCGCAGGAATGAACTGGGTGAAGCCCAGCGTGGCGTATCAGGACGACGTGGTAACAAACGCAGCTGCCTCGCCAGGGCGAGCTGTTGGTGCTTTTAACACAGAGTGCCTTCTTTTTCGCCTTTCTCTAAGTGGCACCATGATTTTATATACTGTCTGACAGTGACTTCAGTGCATTTATTAAGTTAACTTTTTAATACCCTGGTTTAGCAGAACTTTAATACTTTTATTTATACGGGGGTTAATTAGCTAAGTAGTGGTGTTTTTGTTACTACTTATGGGAAAGTATCTCTAAGCGGGGCATAGTGACACTGTTTATGTGGAGAGCAGCCATCTGATTTCTATTTTTATGACTTGATGTCAGGTTTCTTTGCATGCCTCTATCTTAGAATCTAAGTGAAATTCCTGTGTTCCAAACCGTTGGTTGTTAGTGGGTGTGTTTATATGCTCACGCTGCTGTAGTCTGGAAGGGGTGTGTGTGCTGATACATAAGTTTACTTTAAAGGGAATGAGAAGTGTCCAGAGTGACATGGAGAATGGCCCGAGTGCACCTAGCGCTGGAGTTGTCCCTGTCTCCCCAGCTTACGGAGGTTATTGTCATCACTGACTGTGGCTCGCTGGGTGCCTGGCACGGCATACAACATGCTCTCCGCCCTCCAGAAAGCTAGCTCTTCGTCAGCGTCAAGCAGCTTTCCTCGTCTCCGTTGTGCTTTTACACCACCTTAGGGACCGTGTCCACCGTGTGTAACCAAGGGATGATTCTAATCCGCACTTGTGATCTGGTCCTGGACTTACTTATATTTAAATGTTTCTGTTGATGTTACCGCAATATTAAAGAAAGAATATCATTCATAATTCCATTAACCTAAAGTAAGTTTTTTTCCTTGTTTATTACCCTTCAGGCATTGTCCGTATTCATACATAATATTACTGTGCTGCAGTTCATTCATTCATTCAGCCATTGTTACTGGCTACCAACTATGTGCCAGGCCCTGGAAAAACAGCTGTGAACAAAATAGATAGAAATGCCTGTACTTGTCCACGTTGCATTCTGGTAATCATTGCGTACATGTGTTTTCATGTATATGTCAGTGTCTCCCAGTTTTCACTTCATTGTCACGGCTTACTGTAAGTGGCTGTGTTGTGCACCGTCGTATTTTCTCAGGGTTCCCCGTTGGGCGTGCAGGCGCCCATTTCTGTGTCACGGCTGTGGGGTGGCTATAGTGCTGTGAGCGTGTTCGTGGACTGTGGCCTCGTCTGTTGGGACTTGGCCAGAGCCTTGGCTAGTCCCTTTCCTGCCACTCAGTGTAACACCACCGTGGGCCAGTTCCTCCCATCGTTAAACTTTAGTGTTCTCCTCTGTGGAATAATGATAAGTACGCCTTCTTCACAGCACTAAATGAGATCGTGCATGTCAGGTATCTAGCACATGAACGTTCAGGTACTGGCTCTGTGGAGGCAGGCCAGAGCAGAACGGCGGGAATGTTGTTGTCACATGTCCGCTCTGGCTCCTTCTCAGGATTGTGTGCTCGGAGTCATAGAGGAGAAGCCACGTGGAGGAAGGGTCTGGAGGCAGGTTGTGCTGATGCCTCCGAGTGTGCATGGAGTAGCTGGGTCAGATGCTTTGGGTTCTTTTGCCTCCCTCCGGAGCCTCTGGTGCCCTTCTCCTTGGCCCCGCTAATAAGAGAAGTAAAAATTATGCAGAATGAATTTTGGATTGAGACCAGGAAGGAGATACAGGGACATAGAGCTGTCTGCTGTTTCTACATTTCTGGTTGACTACCGTGTTTTTGTGTGTGTGTGCGTGTGCGCGTGTGCGCGTGTGTGTGTTTACTTTGTCTTTGCCCCTATTGCTCTAGGAAAAGTTTAAAGGATTTTAGATTTTTCTGCCCAAAAGAGGGAAGATTTGAGAAGGGCACAGAGTGAAGCAGCAAGAATGTTGCTCCTTCTGAAATGTGTCTGCTCTGTGTCTTGATTACTTAGACTGACAAGAATTGTCGGAATTTGTAGCTTACGTTGTGTCCCCTTGTCTTTGAACTATCACAGACCTTTATAAACACGAAATGTTTTTACTGTGAGAACCACAAGGTATCAGCCAGAAAGAGAAAAATACAGCAGGATGAGTGAGAGATTTGTTTGACTGTTGACAGGAGAACAAAGCTGCTCCTGTGCTGAGCGAAGCGTGGTCCCGTGTCTGGGAGAAAGGTTCTCTCTGACTTGCATGCTGGTTCTTTTCTGGCCAGTGTTCGCTCTCCCACTTTCATTTATCCCTTGTTTTAGGCGTTTGCCAGTCTCTGCGGTCTCTCACAGTCATTTTCCAGTCTGTGTTTAGCTTTGCACCCTTTACAAGAAATAGCTCCAGTGCTAATAAACTTCGCTTCGGGTTCTCTATCCCAGTTGGTGATACCACCATTCACCACGCTGGAAACTGCAGATTTCCCCTTCGTGCTTCTACCATGAAGCCCTGCCTGGCCCCCAGGCAGAGTCTGACACTTGTCTCTGTACCGCTGTGTGCATGTTTTTGGTGTGTACTTGAACTAGTTGCAGATTAGTTGTTTGCAAACCAGGGCTGAAATCTTTGAGATAGAGGTCTACATTTTCCTCTTGGCATATGGCACCCAGCAGAAGTGTCTGGTTATATCTTGTTCTTACTAAGTGTTTATTGTTGATCTGCTTGTGGAAGCCCAGTCAGTAAATGCAAAAGTTGAGAATTAACCTCAGAACTCTTTCTGCACGCTCCCATTTGTAAATAGAGGGCATGCTTGTCAGAGGGCTTCGTGAGGGAGCTGACCTCTAAGGAGAGCTAGGATATACTGGTACCTACTGGCCGTGTGTGCACGTCAGATTCGTTTTGGCAGTTCTGATACTCATGCGGATGTAATGACAGACTCTTCAGAGGCGAGGCCAGGTGCTGTACATGATATTCTCGGGGACGCACAGGAAATGTGCGCAGTGATTCAGTATCAAAGCGGGGAGGCAGGAGGGCGTCCTTGCTTGGGCTGCGGAAAGGATGTGTCCAGCATTCAGAGGCACTGGCTTGTACCCACAGTGGCAGAGGGTACCTGCCGCCAGCTCCTGTCAGGTGGGAGAGGTTTCCGGTAGCATTTATGTCTAAATGTACTCCCATCTTTCATTGATCAAGTTAAAAGTGGGTTCTTATGTCCATGTTGATCATGAGTAGCACTAAAAATGACTGCTAGTATACGCAATCATAAATACACGGTGAATGTTTTAAAAGTGGTGAATTTTATGACACTGTAGAGCAGGTCAGATCTTTTTTGCTTATTAACATTGGCTTCTGATTCAAAATGATTGGCTGTCCTCACATGCCTTTGCCTCCCTCCAATTGTTTATTTTCCTGGTATTCAGATGTCTGTAGCAGTTTTATTAATGTTAAGAGCCCAAACTGGAAATAACTCAAATATCCACAAACATGAGTGGACTAATAGTGGTATGCCTGTAGGACAACATACTTCCCATCGGTGTAAGAAGAATGAACTGCTTGCATAAGCATCATTGATAGATCACAAAATACGCTGCATGCAGGAATTCAGAAGGAGCAAAGAGTAAACACTATGATTTCAATGATATGAAACTCTAGAAAATGCCAACTAATCTATTGAAAGGAAAGTAAACCAGTGGTTACCTGGAGAGTTGGGGAAGGCAGGGAGAGAGAGAAAGATTATTAAAGAGCATGAGGCAGCCCTACCCGGTGTGGCTCAGTGGATAGAGCGTCAGCCTGCGGACTGAAGGGTCTGAAGTTCGATTCCGGTCAAGGACATGAACCTTGGTTGCAGGCACATCCCCAGTAGGGGGTGTGCAGGAGGCAGCTGATCGATGTTTCTCTCTCATCGATGTTTCTCACTCTCTACCCCTCTCCCTTCCTCTCTGTAAAAAAACCATAAAACATATTTTAAAAAATAATAAAATAAAGAGCATAAGGTAGCCCTAGCCGGTTTGGCTCAGTGGATAGAGCATCAGCTTGCGGACTGAAGGGTCCCAGGTTCGGTTCTGGTCAAGGGCACATGCCTGGGTTGTGAGCTCAATCCCCAGTAGAGGGTTTGCAGGAAGCAGCCAATCAGTGATTCTCTCTCATCATTGATGTTTCTATCTCTTTCTCCCTCTCCCTTCCTCTCTAAAGTCAATAAAAATATTTTTTTTAATGTGAACTTAGTTAAGGATATATAAAATGCAAATTCTTTAAAAAAAGAGCATGAGGTAAATACGGGGTGTTCCTCCATTTTTCAGTATTATGAAAAGTAAAGTAAAGCATATGCATGTCATTAAGTCACAGTAACAAAGAGCACCGGCTGTGGGGCGTCACTGCACAGATGCCGTCGGACAGAGCTGGGAGGGGCTGCAGGCTCTGACGTGAGGGACAGGCTAGAAGGGGGAAGCGTGCTGCACGTGGGGGATTGACTAATGTCTGTCTGTAGGCAGTCAGCTCAGCCCCCACCTTGTGGGCAAAACGATCTCCCTGTGTTTACAAACCAGAACCACCAGGGAGAAACAGGGCCTGTGTGTGTGCGATTTGGCTGACCTCCTTGGTCATTTTGAGGGTTCTTGAGGAACAGCTGCCCCTGAAAGGTCACCTAAAGAAAAGTCTGTCCACAGACTGTCCATGTACTAGTACGCAGAGCTGGGCCTCGTTTTCCTGACACACACAGCCTCCCTGCCTTTTAAAATTGTAATGCTCACTGAAAATTAACATCTTAAAGCATACGACTCAGTGACGGTGAGTGCAGTGCCAGTGTGGTGCAGCCATCGTCTTGCTCTCGTTCTAATGTCCCAAAAGGAAGCCTGGCACCATTAAGCATGTGGTCTCCACTCCCCGCCAGCCCCTGGCAGCCACTGGTCCGCTTTCTGTTCCTGTGGATTTACTTACTTTCTGCATGTCATATAAAGCATGCAACAGACGGCCTCTTATGTCTGGTCGCTTTAACGTAGCATTATGTTTTTGAGGTTTATCCAAGTTGTAGTGTGTATCAGTATTTCATTCTTTTTTTTTTGGTGACCCTTAGTTGTTTATTTTTTTGGTTTTAATGTGAATGGCTAACCAGGAATCACTAGACATTGAGGAAAATTGCAAAATGAAAGAGAAACAGAAAAATTGACCTTAGCTGAAACAGACCATTAGATAATTTTACTTGTTTTTAAGAGCATACTATTTAGTATTCTCCCAAAAGAAGAAGATGTGGCATCTATAAAACAATAACATGCCATCAGGAAAAACAATTAGAATACAAAGAGCTTGTGAAGATGAATTATGGGCTTGCCAAGTTAAAAAAAAATCTGTAGATAGAAGATAAACCAAGAAAATCTCTCAAAATACAGCCAAAAATAACAGGCAAATGTGTGGGGAAAAGAGACAGAGGATCGATCCTGAGATCCAGCATCTGCTGGACTCTACGGGAAGTGAGGACAAGGATTGCAAGGAGGAAAACGCTGAAAACTTGAGAAGAAGGACATTCCAGGTGCCAAAGACAGGAGCAGCCTTTATGTTGAAAGGGTCTGTCCGTTGCCCCAAAGAATGAAGACTGGCTGCTACAGTTGTCCCTGAGGTGCTGCAGAAAAACCAGGACGGCCAGGAGACCCGGACAGTTCCCGTAAAGAGGGAGGTCTTCTCAGAGAGACGGGAACCGGAGGGCGCGGCGCGGTGACAGCCAAAGGCAGCCCAGCAGCGTCTTCCAAGTAGTGAGTAAAGTGGTTTGGAACCCAGGATTCTGTCATTGCAAAGTAAGCTCATCTTCAGACATCAAGGACTTGCGATATTTCCGTCCCTTTTACTGATGGGATGTGTTTACTTACAGATGAAAATTTAAAAAGGAAATAAGGATTCAGGACGTGGTGGAACTAATCTAGGAGTCAGTGAAAAGCCTCCTGATGCTGCCTGTGCCACTTTGAACAGAACTTGGTGGGACCCAGGGAAACTTCTGCAGCAATAGGAGCAGGGCAGGTTCCAGGCACAAGCAGAACGAAGCAGCTGGGAGATGCTTGGGAAGCGGTGAGGAAACCACAGAACTCTTTCCGAGGGACGAGGGCGTTGGAATGCCCATGCAAAGCAGAAAAGCTGCACACGAAAATCATGAGCCGATGTAGAGCAGACACACGTGGCCAAGTGTGGGTACTTGGCGGTGACTGAGGATAATGTGTGAACTTGCTCCTCTGAGTGGCCCGAGGGTATAGCATTGGAGGCACAAGGGGAAAATGCAATTCTGGGCTTGTAAACAATGTCTTAGTTAGAAAAGCAATCAGTGAGGGACTGAAAATAGTGGTTTAAGCATTAAAAAGTGGGGCTTGGAAGGGGGAGGTAGGGAGTGGTGTAAGTGAACTGCACCTGGCAGTGAGCTCTACCTGCTCAGCGATGTTGGCGCCAACCAGAAGGACTGGGCAGCGGCTGGCAGAGCTTCCTCCCGGATAGGAGGGGGGGCAGGTCTTCTCTTTCATCAGAGTGCTTTTATGAGCCACTTGGTTTCTTTGTTCATTAGTCATTGGGATAGGTTAAGAGTTTGTTTATTCCCAATGAACGTGTTCCCTGAGTGTCTTCTGTTGGTTTGACTTTTAGATAGATGCTAAATAATAAGCAACAACCTGGGGGGAACAGCCTCTCCTGTAAAATGGCGTGGGTGTCTCTTCGCCGTTAGCTCCTGCCCCTCTTTTAGAACGGTGAGAGGCGGTATGAGTAAGTGAAACTCGTGCTGCTGCTTTGTCACACTTGCCTTACGTATCCGCCGAAAGCACTGCGGTGACTGTCTCGCTCTGTTGGAACATTTCAAGTGGCTTCTTCAGCCTTCCCTCCACCTGACCCTGTTTCCTTTTGCCTCCTGCCCCCTTTTCCTGAAAACCTTCCTCAGAAGAGCCGTGCTGGCCTCTTCCTGCGCCTGGAAGACCGCGGTGTCCGCCTGGGCCACGGGAGCATCTGGATGTGCCGTGCGTGGTTAGCCCACAGGACACAGGACACAGGCCGTGGCGGGACCGCACGCAGGGCCTAGTTCTTGCACAGGCACTGTTCAGGCGCGTGGGTGTGGCAGAGAAGGAAAGTGCTCTTGTTTTGTTTTTGTTGATTTTTAGAGAGAAGAAGGAGGGGGAGAGAAATACTGATCTGAAAGTGAAACATCGATCGGCTGCCTCTTGCATGTGCTCCGACCCGATTGAATCTGCCACCTTTTTATTTTTATTTTATACCAGAGGCCTGGTGCATGAAATTTGTGCATGGGGGGAGTCCCTCAACCCGGCTGCACCCTCTCCAATCCAGGAGCCCTCAGGGGATGTCTGACTGCTGGTTTAGGCGCGATGCAGCCACGGGATCGAGGGCGGGCGGCTTCGCCTGGGCTGCAGCTGCAGGGCGGGCGGCTTCGCCTGGGCCGGCTTTTGTCAGGAACGACATCCTGAAGGTCGTCTGGTCTAATTAGCATATTGCCCTTTTATTAGTATAGATTTTTATTGATTTCAGAGAGGCAGGGAGAGGGAGGGAGAGGTAGAAACATCGATGATGAGAAGAATCATTAATTGGTTGGCTCAGAACCCAACGTGGGACCCTTCAATCCGCAGGCTGATGTAAGGGACGGCATTCCAACAGGGTAGCCAAACGCCAGGGCAGGGAATGGTGAGCCGGAGGTCACGGTTTGTGCTCCTTCCCCAGTGGGGTGCTCAGAAGGCAGCAGATCCGATTCTCTCTCATCATTGATGTTTCTTTCTCTCTCCCCCCTTTCTCTCTGAAATAAATGGAAATAAAAAATTTTTAAACCCTCAAGGAGCTTCCATTCTGATGGACATTTACGTAAACAGAAAGGTTATAAAGATAGCATTATGTGCTTTGAGCGTAGTGGAGGACAGCAGTCGCCAGCTCTGCCTTTGAAACACGCTGTTGGAGTCTGGCTTTGTCAGTGAGGTGTGCTAGCCTCTGAGGTGTCCTCTGGAAGAGGGGCCTGGGTGGAATGTGGTGGTCCCGCTCCTTTGCCTCTCTCCACGGTGGCAGTAGCCAGAAGAGACAGAGCATTGCTTGATGTCATTCTTGGACAGGATAGGCTTGTGGCTGTAGGAGCACGGTAGGAAACTTGGCTTTTAGTCCTACTGTGTGCAGTTTATTGCATATCAACCCTTGTCTGCCTTCATGTAGGCTGTGGTGACCGGGCATGACCTTAGTTTGCAGAAATAATGGTCGTCATGCTTATATGGCACCCCCACCCTGAAAACTTTGTAGAATTCTAGAAGGGCTGTTAGCAGCATTTTGTACCAAATACTTCCCCGAGGGTTTTCCTGGAACTCACCCGAAAAGATGCTGGATGGGCTCCAATCACATTAACCAGAGGCCAGGGATGGATGAGTACCGGCACAGCAGGCGTGGCCGCGAGCTGATGTCGGAGCTAGATAGTGAGCACATGGGTTTCATTTCAGTCTTCACTGCTGTGGTTGCTTGGGATTTTTCACAATTACAAAAGTACCCTCCTGGTCAAAGAGTGACGACGTTCATGTTTTTTGCTTTATTATATTTTGCATAAAAAACTTGGTTATATGAGGTCTTTAGTTTTTTTAATGATCAGAGACCATATTATGCTTATTAGTAGATTTTTTTAAGAGCACGTATAACATGCAGGTGCCTCAGTTACATGTCAGCCCGCCCTCCATGGAGACTCAAAGAAAAAGTGAAAGGAAACCAAGTTATGGTCATGTGCCAAAGCGATGACCTTTCAGAGGCTGAGAGTGCGTAGGCGTGAGGTATGGGAGAGGTGAAGGCCCACCAGCTAAATTAGACTTCAGGGTAAGCCTTGCCTGAGGTCAGAGGCTCGCGGGAACCCACTCCCACCGGTTTTGCCCCCTTCTAGGGTGGCGTCACTCCTTTGTCTCTGCTTTAGCCTTTTCTTCCTCTTACCCCTTTCGTACCGTCTTGCCTCACCCTGATCCCCTAAGACCTGACTCCTTCCATCTTGATCTCATCAGGCTAGTTTTTCTATGTCATGTCCCTTTCTACCCCCGTCTCAAAAGCTGGCCCAGAGTTCACGCCTTGCCGTCATCTCTGCTGTGTAGTGAATGACTACGAGTGTTAACAAATGTCATTGGACCACAAAGTGGCTTAACGCAGGCCGAGACTGGAGACCATTCCTGTAGCCTTAAAAGATTTCAGGCAGTTGGCAAGTAAGAATTCTAAATAAAAATTGAAACTACCACCTGTATTTTTTCAGGCCGTTGATGCTCACTGCCATCAGCTGCATCCTCCCTATGGCACTGGTAAGTGTGGGAAGGGCTGTGACCGTGTTGGTGGGCTGCTGTTGTCTCTTTTCTGGGGGAGAAGTCTCTTTGCAAGCTGTGTGGTTAACTTGTTCCCGATGGCGGACAGGGCGAACCAGCTGTGGGAGGCTGCAAGAGGAAGAAGCAACTGCCTACTCATGGGTTTCCGTGGGGAATGGCAGAAGCATAGGCTGTTCAGGAGGTGCCTTGGTCCTTACACAAGTTTAGCCTTTGCTCTGCATTATTTTGAGTAATAAACATATACTATCCAAGTGCTCCGGGTGTCAAGCAGCAACTGTTACATTTCCTGAGGTTCTTCACACATTTCTCTTCAAAGATAGATTGGCTGTGCAGTAGACGGCGTCCAGAATGCCATGTGTGTACTTACTGCTTCCTTCTGTAGAAGGATTTATCTCCCTCTGATACTTAAGTTCTTTGTGGTCAGGGGATCAAGACATGTTTGTTCCACTGATTAATATGAAATTCTGATAGAGACTTGACTCTTTGGGGTGGGGGGTTGGTGGAAACTAGAGAAGAAATTTGTGGCTCCTTGACTAACATACTTCAGGAGGACTTGGGGACTTGTGATTTGAAAAATGCTTTTACCACGGTGCTTTCTGCTTAGGGACCTATAGGGAACACACGCAGTGAGGTGGAAACAGAGCGGGCAGCAAGTCCTAGAATTGCTCCCGTGTGAGCTTTTCACCTGATTGCTGTGGAGTTGCCTTGTACAGCTCTTCACGTCCTTCGGCTGTTTCCTGCTGGAGAGCGGCTCAGGCCACACACACGCAGACGTATCTGACCAAGGCGGTCTCCGAGCCAGGCCAACAGTTAGGTGTTTAGACTGCTTCATTCTTCTGGTCGCTGAAGCACTCAGATCACAAATGCCTCCGGACGAGCTAATGAAAAGCTGTGGCCTTGTGCTCCGTTAACCATGTCGGGAACTACTGGTAACAGCAGCAAATGCATTCATAAACACTGAGCATCGTTGGTCCCGTCCTGGATTTCCCTAATTAGGAAAGAGAAGTGTGAGGCACATTTACTATGTTCTTTTTTAATTATTATTATTTACTTCCTGATTTTAGAAGAAGGAGAGGTAGAGAAAGAGACATTGAGTTGTTCTGCTTCTTTATGCATTCACTGGTTAATTCTTGATGTGCTCAGACCAGAGACCAGAGCGAACCCGCAACCTTGGCGTATCGTGACAGCGCGCTAACCAACTGAGCTCCCTGGCCAGGGCTACTGTGTTCTTTATTTTAAACAAACGGGAGAACTGGACTCCCAAGTATCTGTCTGCTCCTTAGGTCTCTGTGCACAGGTAGTAACTACTGACCGTGTCTGAGGGACTGTGTCAGGGAAATACCTTTTAAGTGTCTATCCTAAACACAGAGGGTGACATCAGATGTGACATGCAACCTTTGGGAAGTACTACTGACCAGCAGCAAAGTCCTTTTTGACGTGCATGTAACCAAGTGCTGCTCTCTGAAGTAAAGGTCTGGGAATGTCTGAGAGTGCTGAGGTTATCAATGCAATGGCAGAACAAAACCAAGTTGAAAAAGCAAAACAAAACACAAAAAACCAGCGACCCTCCCCAGATGAGCACAAAGAAAGACAGGTTGGGTAGGTAATGCAGAGCAGTGTAGGGCAGTGGTCGGCAAACTCATTAGTCCACAGAGCCACATATCCACAGGACAACGATTGAAATTTCTTCTGAGAGCCAATTTTTTAAACTTAAACTTCTTCTAATGCCACTTCTTCAAAATAGACTCGCCCAGGCCGTGGTATTTTGTGGAAGAGCCACACTCAAGGGGCCAAAGAGCCGCCGTTTGCCGACCACTGGTCTAGGGTAATGACAACAGGTGATGCCCATAGTCTTTCAAGCTTCCCCAGAGGCTTCTGGGCCGTGGCGGGTCAGGTTCTAAGGCCCCGGGAAGAGGAGGAAGAGGGGGAAGCAGGGGAGGCCCTGAGAGGTGCGCTGCAGTGGGCCTCTTTCTGACCCGGTCTCGGACTGCGAACGCCTTCTCTGGACCACCCAGAGCAGGGCCCTCACACTGTTTAAACAGCGGCCAGTTCACTGTCGCTCAGACCGGTGGAGGGCCGGACTACAGTTTAAAAAAAACTATGAACAAATTGCTATGCGCACTGCGGGCCCGGGATGAGTCGGCTGCTAAGCAGGACAGGCAGCGGCCACCGGCGGGCCGGATCCGTGTCCTCGGTGGGCCGCAGTCTGAGGACCCCTGACCCAGAGACTTGAGGGCCCCCTCAGTCTTTGGTGAACTTTATACACAGCTCGCCCTTCCTTGCCCACCCTTTCGGCTCTCAGGAAAAGCAAGAGAGGAATTTCTGTCTTTGGGGCTTACGTTTACACTGCCCAGCGCTTCCAGGGAATGTGATTGCTTTTAGGGGGGCCTGAGGGCTGTGCCCTGTTGAAAGCCACATCTAAGGAGCTGACAGGCTGAGGGCAGGGCACCCGTGGGACGCTGGGAAGGCTGGTCTGGGAGGTGGGGGAGAGTTGTGAAGTCGTCAGCATTACAGAGCTTCATGGCCGCTTTACCTATTTATCCTGAAGTCCTGTCGGATAACCGGTTAACCTTTGCTCAGAACTGGGTTAGAACTGAATGGGAGTTTGTCGTTTTGAGGAATGAGCCAACTGTTGAATGCAGTAGTGTCAGGGTCAGCCCTTTGTTTACTGTGGTGTGTGTTTATGCAAATGATTTCCATTGAATTCGGTTAGCAGACTTTCTCCCTCTGACTTCCATTATGAAAAACGTAAAACATACAAAGAAGTTTAGAGAATTGTAAGGCTGGTCAGTGTGGCTCAGTGCTTGAGCGTCCCCTGTGAACCGGGAGGTCACGGTTGATTCCCGGTCAGGGCACATGCCGGGTGCTGCTGGCTCGATCCCCAGTGAGGGGCGTGCAGGAGGCAGCCTGTCAGTGATTCTCTCCCATCATTGATGTTTCTATGTCCCTCTCTCTCCCTCTCTGAAATAAATATATATATATAAATTCTACAGAGGGCATCCATATTCCTGTCGTCTAGATTATATAATTGCTAGGCTTTTAAAATGTTTTTTAAATATATTTTTATTGATTTCAGAGGGGAGAGGGAGAGAGAGATAGAAACACCAATGATGAGAAAGAATCATTGATTGGCTACCTCCTGCGCTCCTCCTACTGGGGCATCCAGCGTGCAACCCAGGCATGTGCTCTTGACCGGAATCAAACCTGGGACCCTTCAGTTCTCAGGCCGACTCTCTATCCGCTGAGCCAAGCCGGCTGGGGAACAATCGCTAAGCTTTTGCTGCATTTGCTTTATCCATCAGTCACTTTTATTTTATGTAACCATCGAAGCACTGTTTACCCTTCATTAAACTCACCCATCTGAAAGTGTACTTGCTGGTGAGTTTTCGTGCGTTTCGGCAGCCGTTTAGGCAGCCGTGCAGCCACCGCCACAGTGTGAGTTACAGAGTGTTCATCGCCCTCAGGTTCCCTTCTGCCCGCTGGTAGTCAGCCCTGCTCCCAGCCCCGGGGATCCTGACCGTTTTTCCGTCTCTGTGTTTTTTGCCTTTTCCAGAAGTGTCATATGGATGGAATTACACAATGTGTAGCCTTGTGTCTGGCTTCTTTCACTTAGCGTGATGTTTTTGAGGTTCATCCATGTTGTATCAGGTCAGTAGTGCCGTCCTTTGTATTGCTGAAGAATGCTTGTCCACTGTATAGAGGCACCACGTGTTTTGGATGCGGTCACGCAGTAGTTAATGGATATTTGGGTTATTTCCAGTTTGGAGCCGTTGTGAAATACGCTGCTCTGACCATTCATGTCCAGGGCTGTAAGTGGCGATAGGCTTTTATTTTTCTGGGATAGATATCTGGGAGTAGGATTACTAGGTCAGATGGTAAGTATATGTTTAGCATTTCAAAACCTGCCAAACTGTTTTCTGAGGGACTCTACTACTTTACATCCCCACCAGCATTCAAGAGGGGTTCCCCTTACTCCCCACCCTTGCTAGCACTTGGCATTGTCAGTCTTTTGGATTATAATCCTAGCAGCAAGTGTTGAAACCGTCTTTTGTGCTTTTAATTGGAAGTCCCTAAGGATTAATGATGTTGAGGACTTTTTCTTGTGCTTATTTCCTATTCAGACTTCTCCTTGATAAAGTGTTCAGAACTTCTACCCATTTAAAAAACGGAGTTTGTCTTAAGCTGCATGAGTTCTTATATAGTCTGAATTAAGTCCTTTATCAGATAAATTATTTATAATTATTTGCTCCCAGTCTGTGGCTTTTCTCTTCCATTTCTTAATGTCTTTGAAGAGTAAAAGTTATTTTGATGAAGTCCAATTTATTGATTTTTTTCCTTTTAAGGATTGTGCTTTCATGTATCTGAGAAATCTTTGCCTAAACCAAGGTCACAACAATTTTAGACGTTTTATAGTTTTCAGTTTTACATTTAAATATATGGCCTGTTTTGAGTTAATTTTTGTGTGGTATGGAGTAAGCATCTCTGTTCTGTGTTTTGTATGATGTTTGGTTATTCTAAAACCATTTTTTGAGAATACTTTTTTTCCCTTCATTGGATTATCTGACACCTTTGTTGAAAATTAACTATAAATGTATGAGCTTACTTCGGATCCTCTTCTGTGTCATTGATCTGTCTGTCTGTAAGCCGGTAAGTACCCATTGTCTTGGTTACTGGAGCGTTATGGCAAGCCTGGAAGTCAGGGTGATGGAAGTCCTCCAGCTTTGCTCTTCTCTTTCAGGATTGCTTTGGATATTCTGGGTTTTTTTTTGTTTTTTTTTAATATATTTGCATTGACTTCAGAGAGGAAGGGAGAGGGAGATAGAAACATCAAGGATGAGAGAATCATGGATCAGCTGTCTCCTGCACGCCCCCCACTGGGGATCGAGCCCACAGCCTGGACACGTGCCCTGACTGGGACTTGAACCACGACCTCCTGGTTCATAGGTTGACACTCAGCCACGGAGCCACACTGGTTGGCTATTCTGGGTTCTTTATGTCACCACACATTTTAGGATCAACTATTAATTTGTACCAAAACCCCCACAACCTGCTTTGAGTTTGATTAATTTTGATTGCTGTGTTTAGCCTATGAGCTGTGTTCTCCAGTATGGAAGCTATGACCACATGTGGCCATTGGGTATTTGAAGTGGTCTTTTACATTGATGTGCACTGTAATGCTAAAAGAATACATTGGACTTTAAAGACTTAGGTTAGAAAGGGTGTAACATAATTCATTTTTTGTGGATTGCATGTTGAAATAATATATTAGGCATTTGGGGTAAAGTAAAATATATTAGTAAAATACATTGCACCAGTTTAAAATTTTAGTTTTCATTTGTTTGCTGCTGTATAGAAATACATCTGGTTTTTGTATATTGTCTTTATATTTTGTTCTCTTACTAAATTAATTTATTCTAGAAGTTTTATAGATCCTTTTAGGATTTTCCACATAAGCAGTCATTTTATCTGGGAATAGAGACAGAATTGCTCCTTCATTTTCAATCTTTTCTTAGATCTGTCGTGTTGTGCCTTTTTTCTTTTTCCTTGCTCTGTCGCCCTGGGTAGGACCTGGAAATAGTGACCCGTTCCCATCGAGAAAAGGGGCCCGTTGGTCCCGGAGGTGGAGAGAACGGGGCTCTCCACGCTGTCTCTTCGGGCTAAAAAAGCTCACATTAACCTGTGAGTGAGTGAGTGCCGTGGGATACGATACTTACGTAAGAAACTTCCTGGTTCTCCGCTTTCAGTCTTTTCTTCAGTTAGGGTTTCCAGAAGTAGGAAAAGGACTCAGATAAATAAGGCTTGTAATCTTATTACGTGTTGCTCTAATAGAACTGCAAATTCATCTTGAATATGACAAGGTCACATGTATTCCTTCCTCAGTCATCAGTCTTTCTGGCTTTGAGCTACTACCCTGGCCGGTTTCTCTTTCGGAAAGGTTTCGCCTCTTCATTGTGAGTCCTCGATAATACAGTTGACCCTTGTACAAGGGGGTTAGGGCACAGTCGAAAGTCAGTATAACTGCACTGGTTTGAACTGGACAGGTCGATTGAAAACCCCCTATGTGAGAGGATCGTGCAGCTCAAACCCGTGTAGTTCAAGGGTCACTGTATATACCCTAACTAGTAACAGTTGTTAGTTTCTTGGTCAAAACAGATGAGCAAGAGGTCATGTTCATCTGGCTGACAGGTTCTGCCCACCAGCGCGCCCGCACCAGGAGCTGAGCCTGCACCAGCCGGGAGGTGGGCCGGCAGGGTCACTAGGGTTGCTGAGCTCCGGGAGCACCACAGCAAGGGGTGAGTGCTGACGTCCTGAGAGAGCTCAGCTGTTGCCTCTGAGAAGACAGATTTTTATCTTGAACATTTAAATGTCAATCACAGTGTTTGTCTGGCCCACCTGCTGACGATGACTTAGCTGTCCCCCCCTCGTCCCGCCCCCATAGTACCACCGAGGCCACTGCCCTGGAGCTCCTGGGTGTGAGTCAGCTCTCTCTTGTGGCCCAACAGGGAGGGCAGCTCCGTGCGGAGACGTCTCGGCGTAAATACTCCCCGCCAGCCGGGCTGCTTGTGCTCAGTCTTGTGGAACCTGACTTCTCTGAGGTTCTTCCTGGGCCAGGTACAGTCACCCTGCATTTTGCTTAAAGTAATGGTCTCAGAATTCCTTCAGCTTTCGGTGCTACACAGTGGACATTACAGTGAGCCATCCTCACACCCCGTCTGTGATGTATGACCACAGGAGAGCCTCCTGCAGGCGGCGAGTGGTCAGCATGGACGCCTGTGACCTGTGTGCATGCTAGCTTGTTTATGTGATGTCTTCTTCAGCTGTTGGCACCGGAAGACTAGATTCACATCACTCCACTTTCAGTTTTATGAAGTGCTGGATGCATCCTTTCTTCACATGACCTGCTCTCAACCAAAACGGAGCTCTGAGACATTCTGAGTTGATCATTAATGGGCTACGGCCATTCCGTGTGTACAGGCGTGTGGTCCCATAGGTGGCTGCGCCTGGTGTGTGAATTCTGAGGCTCTTGCTTCCGTTAGTGTGTGGCGATCACGGGCTCAGACCCGGCATAGTTAGCATTCTGTTTCTTCAGGAAGGTCAGGAGATGACATTTTGAAAATACATAGATTAAAGACATGGTGTAATTCAGTGACCAGGAGGCACTGAGTGGCCACACTGTGAGCAGCCAGTTCCGGGTTCTTTGGGTCTGTGAGAGGCAGCCTGACCCTGGTTCTTAGTAAAGGCTGCACCTACGCCACCTGTGGTGATCGGGGGCTTGGTTGCCAGACAAGCCAGGAATCCTGTGGCTCTCCTGCATAGCTCATTGCCTTTGTAGGACCAGTAGCCATTGCATGGCCAGACAGTTAGAATTCCGAACAAGAAGCAGTGGGTACAGGCTGACAGAGCCCGTTGGGTCAGAAATGGAAGATTCTTTAGGACGGCTCCAGCGAGGAGCTTGTCCCAACAGGATCCCTGTCTGGCTTTTAAAAAAGGCTTGTGCCCTAGCTGTTCGCTCAGTGAACAGAACGTCAGCTCGCCAACTGAAGGGTCCTAGGTTCGATTCCGTCTGAAGGGCATGTACCACTGTTGTAGGCTCAATCCCCGGCCGTGGTCAGGACATGGGCGGGAGGCATCAATTTATGTGTCTCTCACATTGATGTTTCTATTTCTCTCTCTCTCTCTCTCTCTCTCTCTCTCTCTCTCTCTCTCTCTCCCATTCTCTCTAAAAACCAATGGAAAAATATCCTCAGATGAGGGTTAACCAAAAAAACCCCACCAAATTTTGTAGCTAAAAACTACATTCAAACAGTCATTAAAGTTTAAACCAAATGTTTTGTGTGTTTTAATTTCATGATAGTGGTCTGTTGTGGAGGAATAGTTTCGTTTTGGCCACAGTTAGAAGCAATGTCAGCTGTAGTGCAGGAGTCCTAGACCGAGTCCCCACGGCCTCAACAAGAAAGGCTCCAGCAGCATGCGTGGGTCAGAAGCCTCGTGTCTTGCATGGAAGGGAAGTGGGGTGCCCTCCCCGCAGTGAAGCAAGCGGTCTGGAGTCCTTGGTTTCCTCCAGACGTGCCCGGGCTTCATGTGCCCATTGCTGCAGCCTGTGACACTGAGTGCGTGTGGGACGTGCCGTTGCTAGTAGGGCGCGCCTGTCTCCTTGCAGGAGTGGCTGAGCTCTGCCTCACAGGCCGTGGGTCCCCTTGTGAACAGTCCTGTGGGCACAACACCAAAGCTGAGTCCCCGTGGCTCCTCCGCCGGCAGCGTGCGGCGTGCTGTTCTCTCTGGGAAGCCTGCGCCAGGCATCCAGGCACATCTTCATCTTCCGGCTTCTTTAGCAAAACGTTAAAATGGGGACTTGCTCAGCTGGTGTGGCTCCGTGGTTGAGCATCGACCTGTGAACAGGGAGGTCACGGTTTGGGTTGCGGGCTCTATCCCAGGTAGGGGGCGTGCAGGAGGCAGCCGTTCAATGATTCTCTCTCATCATTAATGTTTCTCTCTCTCTCTCTCTTCCTCTATGAAATCAATAAAAAAAGTGAACTTTCCATGTCAACACACTTACTTCTGCAACATCCTTTTTAACGACTACAGAGAAGTCCATTGCATGAATCGGTCACATATTTCCTTTTTGTTACGCATTTATTTTTATGTTTTTACTCCTATAAAAACACTATGGTCCCCACATACCCTACCATTTCCGCAGGAAAATTCACCGAAGCAGACGAGCTAGCTCAGAGCACCGCCTGGGCTTTAAAAGAGCGAGCAGTGCCAGGGAGGCCGCCGCAGACTTCGGTTACCTTTGCAGTGAGGGCTGGCTAGCTGCCCGGCACGTGGAGATTTCACATGGCATTTTGTGTTGGTTTTGCTGGATTTGTACAAGAATTCCAAGCCTGGAGACCTCCTGCCTGTAACGGGTGTATCAAGAGGTGCACCTCCCAGGTGTGGCCTCCTACAGCCGCTTGAGGGAACGTGCACCCCGTTAGGGAGCCCGTCGCTGTTTTGCTTAAATTGGATGCTGAGGAGTTACTGTATACAGAGAGGTTTGGCTTAAGTTGCAATTTAAACTAATTTCTTAGGGCCATTCATGAAAACAAAGACAGAAAAATAAAGATCCAGGAAACCACTGGGGCCATCAGAGTCTGAACTGAAAGCAGAGCACCGAGAAGAGGCGTTTAAAACCAAGCCTGCGCCTGCGTAGACAGGGTGTCCGCGATCCTCGAAGAGTGGCGCGCGCTCAACGAAACGACAGTGATCATTGACTTTTCTTTCTTCTTTCTAGGTGTCTCATTCAGTTGCTAAACTTATATTAGTTAATTTCCACTGGCAAGTTGCAGAGATATTGGACAGGTAAGCTGTTTGGGGGAGGAGCGATGGCATCGCCCATGGCTGCTTTCTGCCCGCCCCCTCCCCGTGGTGATACTGTTTACATTTTGGAGTCATCCTTACAGTGTGCACAGTGTATTTAAAGACACTGGATCGTATTGTATGTGTTTTTTCTCAATTTATGTTGAACATTTTTCCATCTATTTTTCAGTATATTCTTTGTACTGGATATTTGCTGGCACAGTATCTTATAGAGATGTTTCTTACTTTGTTCAAACCCCTGTTGTTGGACAACGAAGTTCAGATTTTTTGTGCCCTGGTTAATTAGTTTGTAGTCAGTGCCCTTCTAGATAACACTTGCCAACATCTCTGGTTATTTCTTTGGGGTACATCAGGGTAGGAAGGCACCATAGCATATCACGTATTAGCTTGAGAAAAGGTAATTGGCCAGTTTACCACGCACCTCCAGACCCAGGGCTCTTGAGGCACAGATTTGGAGTCTCAAAACACTGGAAGTTGTGAGGAGGAGGGTCTCTCCCCCTGGCCCCGGAGACATTTCCTAGACCCCAGCCTCAGAGGCCAGCGCTGCTGTCTAGCTCCGGTCTCTCTCAGCACCGCTGACATTCTGGGCTGCATGACTGTGGTGGGCACACTGTCTGAACTGTCGGAGGTTTGGCAGATGCCCTCAGCTCTGCCTTTAAGTCAGTAGCATCCAAAGTCCTGCAATAAAAACGACTTCAGGCCCTGCCAGGTGCCCCTGGAGGACAGCATTTCCCCGGCAAAGCACGCCACCACCTGCCCTTGCCCACCCGGCAGTCGGTCTCCCGCGGTGTGATCCCCGTAAATGCAGAGCAGGTCATGCCTCTCCTTCCTCAGGCTGGGCCGCCGGGGTGGCCTCGCCAGCCAAGCGCTCATTCATAATTGCACTCTCACTCCCTACGCCGAGCAGGCTCGTGGGGAGAGGGTCCACGTGAACCTCCCCGTCTGCACCACTGTCCCTGCGGCCCAGCTCGGGACCACGTAGGGTCCCGCGGGGTCTCTCCCTGTCCGAACTCCTGAGGTAATTTGGGAATGGAGCGTTGGATGGCCAAAGACGTGAAGAATTCTAGTGAGTAGTAGGAATGGAAGCAGCGGAAGGAGGCATCGGACAGGGCGGTAAGGACACCTGGATGAGGCATGGCCTTCCCTGCTCGGGCGCCCGTGTCTTGGGCATGTGTTTTCCCGGGCTGTGTGTAGCACTTTTGCTGCCACCTGAGCACTGTTCTTATTTCTAAATGTGTTTATGCCAGACCTCGTTCCAGAAGGGATTACATGGTTAGGATGAAATCGTGCTTTCCGGAAATGTGTGTGTGTGACTGTGCGTGCACACGTGCGTGCGTGCTGTGCGTAGGCACTAAAGAGTGATGAAGGACGTGCCCTTCGGAGTGCCGCCGAAGGAAGAACGGCCGCTCGCTGGGCGGGAGCCTCCGGCGGTGACGCGTGGCCACGCCCTCCCTCCCGCTCCGGGCCCTCGCACCTTCAGTGTGCGCTGGTCGTTCTGAGTTTTTTTCTTACATGATGGACGTTTTAGTTTAGTATGTTTTTAGAACTCTCCAGACTTATGATCATGCTGTGTTAAGCTTTAAAATTACAAACAAGGTTGCATTTTATGACACCCTGTGAACCCTTTCAGAGAGCCCTGCGTGAGGGCCGTTTTCTCGCTCGGTTGGGTGTTTGCTGTTACAAGTAACGCAGCTTTGAAAACTTGTCGGAGACTCGCAGTAACCGTTTTTGTAGGGTTCAGGAGAGAAGGTGAGTTACTGGTCTGTCTGTGTGTTTCTAAAACTTGACTGATTAATGCCACCATGTTTTCCAAAGCGATCTGCCACGTTTCGTGGCCACCGGTGGCGTAGGCGTGTTCCCGATACCGCCACGTTTAACGTGTTGCCGTCGGTGGGTGTATGTGGCATCTGGTTATTTTTAACGTCCGTTTTCCGGATTACTAAGGAGGCTGAGCCTCTTTCCTTACGTTTCATGGTCGCTTGGTTTCTCTTCTGTGAAATGCCTGCTCTCTCTTTTGCCCATTTTTATTGTTATTTTGTCTTTTGTATCTGGAACGAGGTCTGGCATAAACACATTTAGAAATAAGAACAGTGATCAGGTGGCAATAAAAGTGCTACACACAGCCCGGGAAACATTCCCAAGACACCGCCGACAAAGGGGTTTTTAGGAGTTCGGGGTTTTTATTCAGAATATCATCCTTGGCCACGTAGGTGTTGAACAATCTTCCAGTTTATAGCTTGGCTTTTTGTATGGTTTCTCCTGATGCACCAAAGTCCTTAAATGTGACATAATTTTTCAGTTTTCCTTTATGCTGTGCATTTTTTTTTTTTTTTTGCCTTAAGATAGCCTTCCCTATTCTGATGTCAGTAAAGAGATTTTTGCCTTTATTTCCAGAACGGAATGTAAACCAGAAACGATCCTTCCTGAGCATCGTTCTCACAGTTCAGTGCCTTGGAGACAGGGTGGTGGTTCTCAGACAGTTGAGCTGAAAAATTGAAGAGAAGCAGCATTTGCACTGAGGCAAACTGAGTGGCGATTAGAGGCAGACCTTAGCGCCGCTGCACACGTGGGCTTTTACTCCGAGGTGAACCTGTGCGCCTTCATTCTGCTTTTGTCTTGTAGATTCAAGTCTAATTCTGCTCAGCTGCTTGTCGAGGCTCGCGTTCAGCCCAATCCATCGAAACAGGTGAGTGTGTCCTCGTCGATGAGGCCGTGCCCAGGCACGTGGCTCTTGCTGTGGCTTCACGGTGCTGTTGAGAGCCCCCTCGCTCTGTTTCTAGTGTGACATGCCTCTCGCATTTGTTCCAGCCGGGGCTTCGATGTGTCCTTTCCATTTTAGTTGGAAAAGTTTCCTCGTAGGTGAAGAGTAAATCATTGCTGAACCAGGGACCTTCTTCAGCCCTTTGCGTCTCTGCACTCACAGCCTGCACGCCATCCCCGCTGGCTGCCTTGGGGCTCCCAGCCCACTGCACGCCTCTGCCTCTGCGGGGCCCTCCCTGGCCTGGAATGTTCACACCCTGTCCCCATGTCTGTTTGTGGGAATGAAACTTACTTTTAAATACCCAAGTCCAAGCTGTCTCTCTCAAAGCCTGTCTCCTGTGGTCACTCCCTGCAAACTCCTCTGGTTATATCTTCAAACCTTCACATGTGTGTGGTAGTGATTCAGTCATCTTCTCCCTACCTCACTGAAAGTGCTCGGAGGGCAGAAACCATACCTACAGTACCTAGCCATTCCCTGTGTCTCGAAGTTCAATGAACATCTGTCAGATGAGCGAGGGCCGTGTCCAGAGAGCCCTTAGGAGAGAGATTTGGAGCCCAGGCCACCACAGAACTTCTGCAGCCTCTTACTTAGAGGACTTCCCGGCACGGACGGGCGAAACACGGGAAACAGCCCTTTTTCTAGGTGGTTTTTGTATTTCCAGGGAACTAACAAGCACCTAGGGTCAGCTGGTCGTGGGCCTTTCTGTGGGGGTGGTTTTGGCCTCGGGCCCCGGTTGTCTGTCTGCCCGTTTGTGGAGCGAGGCATCGGCCCTGGAACCCGGGCTTCAGAGTTGTTGGCTCACCTCCTGGAAGGGTTTCCTGCCCAGCAGGAGTCTTCGTCATCCGTCTCGGTGAATTGTGGGTGGCATCTCTTCCTTGTTAAGGATGAACTGTAACTTGGAAAGAGAAGTAACGTTTTGTATTTGGGCACATCAGCGTGGGAAAACAAACGACTGTCTGATGAGTAAAACGGCAGCGTGGCCGGTAGCTTCACGCAATCTCAGAGCCGTTAGGACTGGGTTTGCAGCACTTGCTGAGGGGCAGCTCTGGGCTCTGCTGAACGGGGCACTTCCCAAAAGCAGCCCAGTAGCCTTTCCAAGAGGGGGACTGAGTGACCTCTAAGGGGCTCGACAACTCTGACATCCGAGCTTTTCCGCCTAGCGTTGTGAGGCCTGCCGTGTCATTCTCACCGTCTCTGCCCGCTGAATCCGAGGGACGCTGCCAGGCCGGTCAGGTGCTGCCTCCCCTGCTCAGAGCTCTTGGGACTCGCAGGGCCCACGCTGGCAGCGGAGCTCTGACACTTCTGCCTCCCGCACCCCTCGCGGCACAGGCGCCCGGCGGCCTCTGGGAACTGAAGTTTCCTCTGACTCGTGGCTCTGCCTCTCTCCAGGTCCCTGCGGCCCACCCCCCTCACCACTGCGCGGTGTGCATGCAGTCTGTGCGGAAGGAAACCCTGCTCTCTCTGGCCTGTCAGCACCAGTTTTGCCGCAGCTGCTGGGAGCAGCACTGCTCAGTGCTTGTCAAAGACGGCGTGGGTGTGGGTGAGTGCGCTGGAGCTTGTGAAAGACTGGCACGAAGTATTTCTCTGTGACTCTCCTTTCAGGTACTCAGGTCACCTGTGTGTCTTTTTAAAACAATGTTTTTTATTGATTTCAGAGAGAGGTAGGGGGAGAGAGAGAAACATCGCTGATGAGAGAGAATCATCGATCAGCTGCCTCCTGCGCACCCCCTACTGGGGAGTGAGCCCGCAACCCAGGCGTGTGCCCTGACTGGGAATCGGAATGTGGCCTGGTGAGCCACGCCAGTCAGGCGACTGTGTGTCTTCTTTGAAGCCTGACTGACATGACCGCCAGCACCTCTGCTCTCCAACACCTGTCTCACCGTGGCGAGGCACTCGCAGGCCTGAGCGCCCTGAGAAGTGGGGCTGTCGCTCTGTCTGACGTTGCGTGCTGGTGTGAGTGCAAGGGCACCTTTTGGGAGCACCGTCCCGCAAGCCGCCGCCTGCCCTCTTGACTCCAAGCGGCAGCCATTGCTCAGACGCCAGGGGGGTCGCTGCTGTTTAGGGAACAGCACAGAGTGCATGGGTGGGGGTGGTTACAGGAGTATTTGTTTTACTGTGACCCGATGATGTTGGAACGAAATTGGCCTCCCATTAATGGTGTCTGCAGAACCTCGTGTTGGTGGTTAGCACTTGCACACAATAGTAAACATCACAAAACCCAGTTGTTAGCTGGGAACCATACAGCGTTTTTCAGACGAAAGTGTCAGTGGAGCCATTTGTGATGTATATGTAGTTTGGAACAATCAATGTTTTAGTTACGTCAGTTTCTTTCTTTCTTTCTGTTCCTTCAGGGGTTTCCCATGTGGAACCGAATCTGTGGGTGAACTCAGTGGGCAAATACATTATTACTAGGGGCCCAGTGCACGGATTTGTGCACTTTGGAAGGAACTGTGGGCCGAGAGGCTGCATTGGGCACAGGGACAGGTCTCAGCCCATCCTCTGCACCCCCGCCTGCCGTGGCCCCCCGTCTCCTGTCTGCCAGCAGCCCCCCTCCTGCTGCTGCTGCTCCCATGTGCTGATGGTGCCAACCCCGCTCGCACCCAATGACGGCATGGAGCATTTGGGGACAACGCTGTCAGCGGGTGCGAGCAGCAGCTACTGCTGCGCCAATCGCCCCTGAGGAGCAGGGGGAGGTGGAGAAGCCCTCAGGGGTGATTGGGGCCGGCAGCCCGTGCTTGCACTCGCTGACCGCACCCGCTGATGGCACTGAACCATCAGGACCAGTGCTGGGTGCCAGCAGTGGGTGTAAGCGTGGTGCCGCCTGGGGGTGTAAGCAGGGCCAGCACCAGCAGTGGGTACAGGCGGCAGCTCTGGCGCGTCAGTGGGTACCAGCAGCAGGTACGAGCACCAGGCAGGACCACGGCACGCGGGAGCAAAGAATTTTCAGTAACCACCAGAGGCTCGCCCAATGTCAGCGACCGGCAATCCACCTTGGTCTGGCGCCTCTGCTCACCTGCTCCACCATCCCACTGCAGCCGATGCCTGCCATGTTCCACACTCGCCCCCTGGTGGTCAGCACATGTCATAGCGACTGGTTCAGTTGCGCAGTCCGGTCTATTTGCATATTAGGGTTTTTTATATACAGACAAGTGGTGACTCCTGCCGTGCAGCTGTCAATCAGGGGGTCTTCGTTCAACAGGAGTCTCTTGCATGGCTCAGGACTGCCCCCTTCGGACACCAGAGGACTTTGTGTTTCCATTATTGCCCAACGAAGAGCTAAGAGACAAATACAGGCGCTACCTCTTCAGGGACCATGTGGAGGTATGACCCACCCCTGTGGGCGCCCCTGCTTTCCTGGGCCTGCTTCCCACCAGGTGCTCACTGGGGCTGCTTTATGGACACGGCTGGCATTAGGTGCTGGCGCTGGAGGAAAGAGTTCCATGGCTCTAAAAAGGCCAGGAAACCACTAGAATGGTAGTGAAGAACACAGACCCTGGAGCCAGGCAGTCGTGTGAATCCCAGGTCTGATACTTCCCCGCTGTGTAGCCTGACCCGTTCCTGTGCCCTCTGAGCCGTGGTTCCTCCTGTGGAGCGGTCACCTTACCCACGCTGCTCCAGCAAGCCATCGGCACGCCAAGGCGTCCGCACTCGGCAGGCACAGCGCCGAGTGGCTGTTCCTGTGGGTCCCTGTGATCCAGCCCGAGAAGGGGCATTGCTGCTTGTGCGGTTGGACAACTTGCCCGTGACTCCAGCACGGCCAGTCTTAGAGTCCTTGCCCTCTGCTGGGCTACCAGCTCAGGCTCGCTGGTTTTCTGTGACATAGTTTCATCTGCTTCACGCCTAAGCTTATTGGTTGATTGGCATCTGGTCTTCTCATGCCAGGCCGCAGGGTCCACAGAATGCCTGGCTCCGCGTGCTGTTTGCTGCCCTCGGGAAGTGCCTGAGGGCTGCTGAGCTTCCTGTGCTCCTTCCAGCCCCGGGCCCTTCACATTTTCATCTCAGATACAGTTGTGCGTCCCACTTTGTAACCTGATTTTAGACCACGCTAGTGAGTTGCTACCTAGTTTGACTAACAGTCAGAGGTCTTCAGTGTCTGCCTAATGGCTGGCCTTCACGACATTCACCGTGAATTCCTAGGCCCCTTCATGTAAGGTGTCAGCTGGAAGAACAGAAGGTGTTTGAGTGCTCAGGGGGGTCTACTTGGGAGGCGGTGACCGGGGGTGGCCTCATGTTTCCCCTTGATGTGCACAGAGTCATTACCAGCTCCAGCTGTGCCCTGGTGCAGACTGCCCCATGGTCATCCAGGTACAAGAGCCCAGAGCTCGCCGCGTGCAGTGCAGCCGGTGCAGCGAGGTCTTCTGGTAAGAGTGGGTGTGGGTGCCGAGCAGCCTGGGCTCCCGCTGCCGTCCTCAGCACCCCTGCTGCTGGGGCGTGGGTGGGGCTGGGAGGGACGGGGCCTTGGGCCAGGAGAGCAGCTCTGCTCGGGGGGCACCTCATGTTCCAGGCTCTGTTGGAGAATGCTCAGTCTGGACGTGGCAGATGCTTGGAGAATGTGCTGTGGTTTATGCTACTTAAGACTTGTGACCCAGAGATTTTATTTCTCTACCTGCACAGATAATTTACATTTTCAACGTTTTAATCTTTCTCTGTACCTCACCCTGTAATTCATAAACGTGGTTTACACCTACTTGGGGTTTACTCCATTCAGTAAATGGGATGGGAATAGCGAATGTGCTGGAGGTTTAAGCACTGTCCTGATCCGTGTGCCTTCGTTTTCCCAGCCGTGTGTGCTTAGCACTGTTACCCTTGCTGGGTGAGGAAATGGAGGTGCAGGGTGTTGGCAGGAGTCATCACTTAGGTCAGATCTGTGCCCTAATCCCGCCTCCCTGGGAGCCTCGTGGAGGGCGGGGCTCCAGGGACACTGCCTGGGAAACGTGGCATGTGCACGTGGGCTGCCTTTAAGGGAGTTGAGGGAGCCTGTGGCTCGCCGGTGGTAAGAGCCCTGAGGTGGCGGCTCTCCGCCTCCGGGTCCTGTCCTCACGCTGTGGGGCCCGGGCCAGAGGGACAGGCAGGTCCTGGGGGCCGAGCCTGGGGAGTGGGCTCTGGTTGAGTTTCCTGCACTGTCGGGGTGTCCTGCCGCTGCCGCCTGGCAAGCGCTGGCATTTGTGCATCCTGTGTGCACGTGTGGCTGGCAGGTGAGCCAGCGCTCCCAGAAGGGCCTCGTCCTGCTTTTGTCTGCGCTGAGGCGGCGTCCTCAGAGCACCTCACGTGCCTGCCGAGAGGCTCAATTCTGAACTTGACATCCGTGTAGGAAGGGTTGGCACCACACGGGTACTGAGAGCAGAACCTTCCATTTGGGTTTGTTGGAGGTGTGTCTTGGAAGGGCTGAGACCGGAGAGAAGTGTACAGAGTATGGCGGTGTAATCGCGAGTGGGTAAAGGTCCGGAAGGCCCTGAGAGGTGACCTGCCCTCCGAGGAGCTCTTCAGGGTCTGTTGGCTCGGACAGAAGGAAGATGAACCCTGACCTAATGATTATTTGAGTGTTTTCTCTTCTGGTTTTAAGTTTCAAGTGTCGCCAGATGTATCACGCCCCCACAGACTGCGCCACAATCCGGAAATGGCTCACGAAGTGTGCGGACGACTCTGAGACCGCCAACTACATTAGTGCTCACACGAAAGACGTAAGGAGCGTGTCTTCTCTGTCGTGGCTCTGCCCTCCTCGGTGCTGCCAGGGCCTTGTCCAGACTTGGCAGAGGTAGCAGCGGTTTATCAGTGTGCATTGCTGGGTGCGTTTCTGTTAGTCCAGTGCTGAAATGCCGGGGCCAGTTAAGGAGCTGGTTAGGAGAACCTAGGTCTTCCTTGGATGCCTCCCAGGCTTTCAGACCCCGGGAGGAGGTGTTTGATGGTGTAATAGTGATCATTCCCTAGTTTGTAAGTTTGTCTATATGTAGACTTACTCTATACAGAGAGTAAATAGACTTACTCTATACGGAGAGTAAATAGACTTACTCTATACAGACAGTAAATAGACTTACTCTATACAGACAGTAAGTAGACTTACTCTATACAGAGAGCCACACCTAACAAACAGCAAGACTCTGCTGCCAGCCCCGGCGTGCCCGTGCTTGTTCTGCAGCTTCCCCTGGAAAGCATGGCCCACAGCCCCTGGAGCCCGGGGACTCGGCACCCACGGCGCCACCGTGCGCCCGTCGCGCGCTAAGTTAAGGCGCTCACAGTCAGGCTGTGGCCAGGACACCATCAAACGGGCTGCGTGGGGCACAGCACCCGCCGGTCTGCAGAGTGTCCGAGGGCTGCTGTCGTCTCTAGATGAGAGCGAGCGACTGGGGAGGCCGTTCCCTCACCCTCTCCAGAAGCGGGAGAACGGGCAGGCTGCCCAGGACGTGGCCCGCTCCAGCGCACTCCCCTCCGGCCCAGGCTTTCTGCTGACGCCGCTGCTGCTGTGGCGCGGCCCTGGCGGGGACGGGTGGCGGCAGGCTTAGTGGGGCTCAGCGGGCGCGTGGAGCGTTTGAGAGCCCCACGCGCTGACCTCGTTTCCTTGGATTGCTGTTCCAGCCTCAGCGACGGCACGGTTAAGTGAGATGCTCCTCCCGGCAGTGCTCGCACGATGAGTCACTGGGCACCGGTCCGGGAGCTCTGTGTAATGTCTTAGCCCAGCCCGGTGCGTGAGCCTAACGGCGCCCTTCTGTCTCCTCAGTGTCCCAAGTGCAACATCTGCATCGAGAAGAACGGAGGCTGCAATCACATGGTGAGCGGAAGCCCGTGCCCTCTGCATGTGTGCCAGAGCCGTGCTCGGCGGGCCTTTAACATGCTCTCTTCTGTTTCCCTCGACAGCAATGCTCCAAGTGTAAACACGGTGAGTCCCCGGCCCGTGTCCGGCCCAGGCCAGGCTGGTTGCTGTGCGGGTCTCCGCTGCGGGCGTAGGGAGCACTTGGTAGTGTTGTGACAAGACACAGGGCAGCCTGCGTCACTTACACCCTGACAGTCACGTGCCACCTTTGGGCCTGTAATCCCACTGCCACCCCGCTGCCACACGTAGTCAGAAGCCACGTTGGGGGGGACTCTTAGACCCTCACGAATCCTCTGTCATCCAAGAAGATTTTACCCTGTTCTTTCTGTTTTTGCCAAGGCAGGTGAGTGGCATGGGGCTTGTCTGTGCTGCCTTGCGGACGGTCTCACTGGAGTGGTAAAATGGCCATTTCCCTTGAGGCGGCGTAAAGTTCCCAGAGGGGTTTTGGTTTGGCCTGTCCGGCCACCTCCATCGGTCAGGAGTCGCTTCGGGAGAACCTGTGGGTTTTGCTTTCCTTCCTGCCAGATCAAGTAAAGAAGGAAAAGTCCTTCAAGTAGAAACTGTGCACATAGGTCTCCCACACAGCTGCTGAGATGCTGAGTTTCTCCTCTCTTTGTGAGGCCCGTCGGGTGCTGTTCCTGTTCTCCCAGGAGCTCACTGTGACCAGGTGGACATGGCAAGGGCTTAGAAGGGAACGGTGACTCTGAAGTGCAGACAGCGTTTAAACGGCAGCAAGCACAGCCTGGCTGAAGGGGGAGAGCCGTGTTGCCACGGCCCAGGGAAGAGGACCGGAGGGAGGGAGGGGATGGCTCCCGTCTCTGGGTTTGACTTCAGCTTTCCCAAGCTTGACAGGAGCACTTGTGGGGAGTCAGCCAACTCCTGGGCGGGAACCCTGGGCAGCAGGGCTTCCCGCTGTCCGGTCTCTGGCAGAGACAGGCGCACTGTACGGGCCTCTAGCCGACGGCACGGGCCCTCCTTCCGAGACCTTGGTCATGGCTGGGTGTGTGGCATCCATAAGGGATGTTTGGTTTTCCCTCTGCTTCCCCTGCAGAAGCAGAGCATAATTCTGAGTATGACTGCTGAGTAGCTGTAGGCTTTACGGAAATGTGCTTTTTAAACAAGAAGGGGAAATGGCCTATTCCCAGCTTCGTGTAGAGTCTTCCTAGGAGAGATGGAGGAGCAGTGTGCGTTGTGAATGAGCCTCCATTGGACAATCTGTTTCTCACAGCGGCACGGACACAGCAGGCCAGCGGTGTTTCCTCCGCGCTGTAAAACCTTACCTTTCAGTTACAGTTCACATTCAGTATTCTTTGGGTTCCTTTCAGGTGTGCCGCACGGTGGTTAGACAGTTACGTACTTGACAGTAATATTTTTACCACTGCCTGGCTCCACACACAGCTGTTACTGACCATATCCTCTGTGCTGTACTGTATCAGACTGTGGTCTTGTACCGTCACGTCTGCCTGATTGGCTTAAACAGGCACAAAGCTTATATGCTCACGGGACTGTCCTTTAGATCAGCACGGGCAGCTACAGGGACGGGGATTCGGGGAGACAGGAGGCATCCTTGGCAAGTTCTGATCAGGTGACCCCACCTCCCCCCAGCACAATCTGTCTGTCCCCACTGCTTTGCCTTAGGAGGACTGGGGGCTTGTCCTGGGGTGTGAATCCTTTCTCTTCCGTGCAGACTTCTGCTGGATGTGTCTAGGGGATTGGAAGACCCACGGCAGCGAGTACTACGAGTGCAGCCGGTACAAGGAAAACCCCGACATCGTCAACCAGAGCCAGCAGGCCCAGGCCAGGGAGGCGCTCAAGAAGTACTTGTTCTACTTTGAGAGGGTAGGCGCTCTCCTCAGCTGCTCCTGGAGGGGCTTCTGCAGCGGCCTGCGGGGTGGCGTCCCCGTGACTGGTCCCAGAGCCACGTGCACACAGAGGTCGGGTGGGTTTCTGCGTGGCCCTGGGTGATGCCTCCATAGGTGTGGCTTTCGGGCTCCACAGGGCGGCGTGGCTGACAAGGACGTGGTGCTGACTTGGTGTGAGGGCTGGATGGAAGGACAGGAAGGGACCATCAGTGCCATCTTAGTCGTCAGATTCTGAGGGCAGTTCCTCCCAGGGAGACCCTTCAGCAGCCCACAGAGCGTGGCACGTTTGGTGTCTGAGCATGTAGACCAGTGAGTGCTGGTAGTCCTTGGCTGGAGCCTGCTGCCCCAAAGGGGTCGTGGTCTGGCAGCCAGGCGGTTGCTCTGGACACTGGCCCTCGTTGCCCTCAAGGTCACGCGGTCCCCGTGAGCTAGCCGAGGCTGTGGCCGGGCCCTTTCCGCCCAGGTGTCTCCTGGACCCCCGTGCGCAGCTCTGCGCCGCCCGCCCAGGACCCTGCAGCTCCCCCTCTGCCTGCAGTGGGAGAACCACAGCAAGAGCCTGCAGCTGGAGGCCCAGACGTACCAGCGGATCCACGAGAAGATCCAGGAGCGCGTCATGAACAACCTGGGCACGTGGATCGACTGGCAGTACCTCCAGAACGCTGCCAAGCTCTTGGCCAAGGTCTGTGCCACCTCGCTCTTCTGGCCCCTGCCCAGTGCCCGGCCCGGTTAGACCCCGACCTCAGAGTGGGGGACACCGAAGGGGGCTGGGGCGTTAGCACCCTGTGCGGGCCTGCACACTTCTGCTCCCGGGTGGACAGTCCGCCTGGCTGTGCCCACTGAGGACCAGGCCTCTGTTGGTGTCCCGGGGATTCCACAAAGAGAACCACTGCTCTGCCTGCAGGAGGAGCTGCGGGGAGACTAGAGCCCTTTTCTCTTTTGTCCCATCATGCATCACTCAGGAAATAAGAGCTTGTCTTTGGACAGTTATTGAGATAGATGTGTGGACTCTGATGTCCGACTCGAGGGAAGAGCCATTGAGGCAGCTGCTGGTAAATAACCCAGTTTGGAAAGGAGCTGGGGGTGTTCGGTGGCCACTTTCGTTCCCTTTTTCCATGTTGTCCCCACGTCACCCTTTATTTGGCTTGGTCACATTCCTTCAGGCCCATACCTGTGGAGCCAGGCTAACTTGCATGGTGGGGAGAGAATGGCACAGCCAGAGGTGCATGTGGGCCAGACTCAGACACAGGTCCTTCTCTTCTCCCCGTGCAGTGCCGCTACACCCTGCAGTACACGTACCCGTATGCGTACTACATGGAGTCTGGGCCCAGGAAGAAGCTGGTAAGGCGAAGCAGCCCCTCTCCACTCTGCCCTCGCGCCAGAGGTGCCCTGGTTATTTGGAGCCCAAATGAAAACCAAACTGTCCGTCCTCAAATTGTATCTCTCTCCCAGGCAGCTCCAGAATAAGTTTCATCCCCAGAAAGCTGGCCTTTTGTGTAGTAATAGCCCCTGAGTGCCCCCAGTGCGCAGGGAAGCTGGCCGGAAGGTCTGGCCATTTGAGAGGCCAGTGCCGGCTGTGGGAGATCAGCCTGCAGGCAGTCTGGGCCTTTGTCTCAGCTGTGAACGTCCTGCTCCCAGCCATTGTAAAGGAATCCACACTGTTGTCTAGACACCGAAGAGCAGGGCATTGTTAGCACCTGTAATCCCCCAGAAGGGAATGCCCATCCAGCATTGTCTACCTTTTAAAATTAACGAGCGTTTCCCTGTGTCGTTATCTACCAGGCGGTTAATACCGCTTTTAAAAGATACGTTTTTATTGATTTCAGAGAAGAAGGGAGAGGGAGAGAGAGACACACACAGAAACATCCATGATGAGCGAGAATCATGGATCGGCTGCCTCCACACGCCCCACACAGGATGGAGCCCACAACCCAGGCATGTGCCCTGATCAGGAACTGAACCGTGACCTCCTGATGTATAGGTCAATGCTCAACCACTGGACCACACCAGCCAGGCCTGGTTAATACCATTTTTTAATAGTTGCATAAATGGAAAAAAAAATAGTTGCATAAATGTTTCCATTGCCTGGGCATTCCACCATTTGGGGATTGTTTCTGTTTCTCACGGTTATAAACAAGACGTTGAGGAACGCCTTTGTGCAGAAAGCTTGGATGTACAGTTACTACGGCAACTGGCTCAGTTATTTTAAGAGTTGATTTGCAGCCCTAGCTGGTGTGGCTCAGTGACTGAGCGTTGGCCTGAGGACTGAAGGGTCCCAGGTTTGATTCTGGTCAAGGGCACATGCCCGGGTTGTGGGCTCGATCCCCAGTAGGGGGCGTGCAGGAGGCTGCTGATCAATGATTCTCTCTCATCAATGTTTCTATCCCTCTCCCTTCCTCTCTGAAATCAATAAAAAAAATATATATATTTATTAAACTGTTGATTTGCAGAAGGGCTAAAGAAAAACGGTATTCAGGGAATACAATGTCTGTGAATAGCCATTCATCGATTTTTAAAGCATTTGTTTCTCTATATGCTGGGAGCATTGTCTTCAGTGGCTAAAATTCTTGCCTGTTCTTTGTGGTGGTGGTGGGGGGTACTCTTGCCATTTGTCTGAACTCTTAGGTAGCCTTTTTAAAAATATATATATATATTTTTTATTGACTTTGGAGAGGAAGGGAGTGGGAGAGAGAGAAACATCAGTGATGAGAATCACTGATTGGCTGCCTCCTGTAGGCCCCCCACTGGGGATTGAGCCCACAACCCAGGCATGTGCCCTTGACCGGAATCGAACCTGGGACCCTTCAGTCTGCAGGCTGACGCTCTATCCACTGAGCCATGCTGGCCAGGGCTAGGTAGCCTTTTAATTGGGTCCTGGCTCCTGGTACAGGGACTGGCACTGCCCTCTTACAGACAGCTTCAGGGTTGTCTGCTGCTCGTGCGAGCCTGAGGTGCTGGGTCTGCCCCCCAATCCTCAGGCCCTGCCCCTCCTTTTGACCCTCCTGCTCTGCCCATACAGTTTGAATACCAGCAGGCACAACTGGAGGCTGAGATCGAAAACCTGTCGTGGAAAGTGGAGCGCGCGGACAGCTATGACCGGGGGGTAGGTGCTGCTGTCTTCTTGGACCTGCGTTGCAGGGAGGGCGACAGGGTTGCTTGTGACTGGAAACTGCTGCCGGGAAGGGTGGGGCCGGCTGTGCTGCTCACTCCCGGAGCCCGTCCTGGTGGCCGTGCAAGCATAGGTTTTGCTTCCCTGGCGCAGGACTTAGAAAACCAGATGCACATAGCGGAGCAGCGGAGACGGACCCTGCTGAAGGATTTCCACGACACCTAGGCGGACTCGGCGAGCTGGAGTGAGGAAGAGGGGCCGGAGTCCCCGGCTACTGTTCTGCACGCTGAGGGCTCTGCCTCTCCCAACGCCAGGCAGCAGCCAGGCCACTCCGGAGGCCCCGGCCATACGCCTCAGTCCATTCTGTTCTGTTTCCTCTTGCTTTTTGTTGCTCCTACGGTGGAGGCCCTGTTGAATTGGCCTCGTCAGGATTTGAAATTCCCCCTGGATGGTTGTTGGGAGGGAGGGAACGTTTTTTTGAATGACTATTAATAGTATTAGCTCATTACAACTTATGTAATTTTTAACGGTTGGGCAATTGTACCAAACACACACACACACACACACAAAGGAAACCAACCATAGAATTCCACAGAACCTTGAAAAAATAAATTGGCATTGGAGTGTTTGCCCTCTAGCTGTTGTCCTTAGAACTAGCTTGCTCCTGCCTACCCTCCTCTGAAGGTGCACCAGAAGCCCAGGCGGCCTCTGCTGCCAGACACGCTTGGTGTTTGGGGTCCCAGGGGAGGAGCGTGGGTGGCAGGTGGGGACCTGCGTTGGCCTGTGCACCGGGTCTGGCACAGGGAGCCACCTGCCTCCTGCCGGCTCCTGTAGACCTGGCGTCAGGTGCCCAGCCTTGGCCTAGCAGTGCGCGGGCAGTGCAGAGCGGGGCTTGCCACGCGTGTCCGTGGGCTCATCTTGATTCGGAAGGTGAGGCTCCTGAGCCAGAGCCCACAGAGAGCGCAGATGTGGTCTCGGGGCCTCCAGACCGGGGGCAGGCGGCGAGCACAGTGTTTCCTTTTGTCCTCAAGGTAGAGATCCACGTGCAAAGGGGAGTGTTCCCCCAAACAAATGTGCTTTATCTGGTCCCTTCCCCTGTGGCAGTTCAGGTGGTGTGACTGACCACGTGCTCACGCAGCCATCGGCCCTGTCCTGCACCCTCTGGCGACCCTCGGGTCCGGGCGTGGCCCTTGCGAGGGCACCCGTCGTCCGGTTTGCACGGGCGGCTTTCATGTTCGCTGGGTGTGTCCGGCAGCTCGGGCTCGGGCGCTCTCCCCTCGCCTGACTGCACATGTCGGAGGGCCCCACCCCCAGCCTGGGAGTCTCAGGCCAGGAGAGCCCTAGTCTGGCTCCCAGAGGAGGGCTGGCTAGGGAGAGGCCAGGGTTTGCACAGCTGGGCCCGAAGGAGTAGGTGGTCGCGTGGTGTCTTGAACCCGGTCCCGTGGCCCCTGGAAAGTTAGGCCTGGCCTCAGGGTCCCGTGGCTGAGGCCTGCGCTCGGAGGCTGCCAGGGCTGCCTGCGCTCGGCCCCCGTGGCTCTTGGGAGAGGTGCTTGGAGACGCGTAAATGTTGTGCTGGGAACCCTTTGATGCGCAGACATTTCCACCTCCGCGGTTCCCGGGCACCGTGGCTGTCAACGGGGTGCTCCTGAGGGCAGCACGGCCTGACTCGGGGCCACGGGTACACAGCTGGGTGCGGGTTCCCCTCTCTCCGCTCAGGTTCTGTCTGCTCCTGTTCTCTCGCAGGCTGGGGCGGGGGGGAGGGGGTTGGAGGGAGAACAGAAGTGTAGCCGATGAGCCCAGGACTGGACAGGGTGCTCCTTGGACCAGGAGAGCCTGTGTGGGACCCGGTGGGTGTGAACGCTGCGCGGGCACGTGCATGTCCCGGCGTCGTGCCTGCCTCCCGGCGAGGCCCAGGACCGGCCGCCGCCCTCACCTCAGTCACCCCGGGCGCCCCGCCTGGGTCCGCCAGACCTCAGCCTGCGGGCCTGGACCCGAGCGTCCCTCCGCCCCGAGGCTGTCCTCGGGAGGTCCGGCTTCCTGCCCCCAGAAGGCTGGACCGTAGAGGAGGCACTGTGTTCTCATGAATTTGCCGTATATCTTTGTTTTCTTCAAAGAAAAAGTTGAGGTGATGTCATCTGCTCCAAGTTGAGTAGTTTATTCACAATAAATGGAAAGTTTCTGATTATAAAAATGTGTACATTTCTTTCTTCAAAGGACCCTTCGCGGAGCCTCCTGAGGCAGCATCCCGGGGTATGGGCAGCACGGATGCGGCGGCCTTGGGTCAGCCCTCCGCAGGCCTGCCAAGGCCCGTGGCCTGACCCCGTTCTCTTCTGGGGAGAGGACACCTATGGAGGGAGGTGGGATAGCTGAGCCCCTTCCCATCCCGTACAGGCCAACCCCCCCCCAAAAAAAAAAGACGGTCCCTGGCTCGTCCCACAGCCCTGCTGAGGCCCTGGGACCCTCCGGAACGGACGTGGAGCTCCGGGCTGCGGAGTACGGCCGGGGCGGGTTGGGTCAGACGGGCCCTGGGTTATGACGATGGGACGCGAGAAACGAGATGTTCGGAGTGATACCAAGGCTGCAGAGCTGTGGGCAGCATGCACGGGCAGTCAGGGCCAGAGGCCCTGGACACTGCAGTCTGATCTCCACGGTTGTTCCCCCTGGAGCCTCAGGTGCCTCCAGAACCCTGGGGACACGGAGGGAAGTGGTCACCGGTGAGTGTTTTTTCTGAGGCAGCAGGGCCAGCGGCCACTCCTGCAGGTCAGTGGGCAGAGTACCATGGCCTGGCACCATATCCTCGGCCATCTTAAAAAAAGAAGCCCTAGCCCAGCGGTCGGCAAACTCCTTCGTCAACAGAGCCAAATATCAGCAGTAACAACGATTGAAATTTCTTCTGAGAGCCACATTTTTTAAACTTAAAACAACTTCTAACGCCACTTCTTCAAAATAGACTCATCCAGGCCGTGGTATTTTGTGGAAGAGCCACCCTCAAGGGGCCAAAGAGCCGCATGTGGCTCGCGAGCCGTGGCTTGCCGACCACTGCCCTAGCCCATTTGGCTCAGTGGATAGAGCGTCGGCCAGCAGTCTGAAGGGTCCTGGGTTCGATTCCAGTCAGGGCACATGCCTGGTTGCAGGCTTTTTTTTTTTTTTAAGTATATTTTATTGATTTTTTTTTTTTTACAGAGAGGAAGGGAGAGGGATAGAGAGAGAGAAACATGGATGAGAGAGAAGCATTGATCAGCTGCCTCCTGCACGCCCCCCACTGGCAATGTTGCCGGCAACCAAGGTACATGCCCTTGACCGGAATCGAACCTGGGACCCTTCAGTCCCCATTCCGACGCTCTATCCACTGAACCACACCGGCTAGGGCTGGTTGCAGGCTTGATCCCCAGTAGGGGGCGTGCAGGAGGCAGCTGATGGATGTTTCTCTCTCATCGATGTTTCTAACTATCTCTCTCCCTTCCTCTCTGTAAAAATCAATAAAATATATTTAGAAAATAAAAATAAACAAAAGGCTGAAGAGGAAATGGTCTCAGTACTCATTCATGGATTCCAGAACACCATGGCATCCTTGGTAAAAGAGTGACAGCCAGAAAATGCAGCCTACTTTTCCGGGAAGAAGTGGGGGGGAAAGGGGAACCACCAGTGGGACTTGGGGCACATGATCGCCGCCTAAGGCGGACCCAGCCTGAAGAGCTGGGAGCCTAAAAACGCCTGGACGCGCCTGGCACCGGCCCGCCCTGCCGCCTCCAGGTGTGGCAGTGTCCTCGGCGGTGGTGTCTCAGTGATGGCAAGTCCTCTGCTCGTCCTCCGTGAGCCGGCTTGGAGGCAGGAGAGGTCCCTGCGCCTGAGCACCTGCCGCATCCTGGGCTTACCTTTGGGACCTGACCTTCCTGGTGCAGGTCTCCTCCAGGAGGCCCTCTGACCAACCCTGGCCGGGTCCCCCCTCCACCCCCCCCCCGCGTCTATGCGACCCCGCACATCCGGCAACTTCTTCCTGAGGCCTCCCGGGAGGTCCAGGCCGACCACAGGGCGGACCGCCAAGGCGACCTTGACCTCCTAACCTGGCGAGTGTTGGCGCCAAAAGCTATGGGTCCTATTCCATCACGTGCGCCGTCACCGGCCTCCCGGCGCCCGCACAGTGGCGCAGCACTGAGTCATCCTTTGGCACGCCCTCCTCCTTGCAGCCACCGCACTCCCGGGAGCGAGAAAATGCAGACCCTACTTCTCCGGGAGGAGGGAAGTGCGTCTTAACCAGGAAACAAACTCCCCCTTGACCGCGGCTGCTCTGGTTTGCATTAACTGGAGGGCGTGCACCCCTCCCTGCGCTAACGCAGCTCGGGAAGACACTCCGATGTGGGCCGGGGTCTGGGTCGCGAAGACGCGGGCCAGCGCGGGCGGCTTGGGGCTGGCGGGCGCAGCATCCCTAGGAGCCGTCTCCTAGCGACCGCGGCGCGCGCGGGCTCGGCGGTTGTCCAGGCAACGGCGCGGCGCGGCGCGGGCATCCCCGCGGCCCCTCCCCTGGGCGCGCGCGCGACCTGGGCGCCATGGCGGCGGCGGGCCTGAGGCCTGAGGCCGGGAGTCCGCAGTGGGCGCCGGCGGAGCGCGACCCGGCGGGGGCCGCGGCCAGGCCGGGCGACGGCGAGGACGCGCCGGTGCGGCCGCTGTGCAAACCCCGCGGCATCTGCTCGCGCGCCTACTTCCTGGTGCTGATGGTGCTCGTGCACCTGTACCTGGGCAACGTGCTGGCGCTGCTGCTCTTCGTCCACTACAGCGACGGCGACGGGGGAGGCCACCCCGCGCCCCCGCGCCGCGCCCCCGGCCCGCAGCCCGCGCCCACCCCGGCTCCCCTCGCCCGGCTCGAGGGCATCAAGGTGAGGCCCCGCTCGGCCCCTGCCTGTCCCCTCTTGCCGGGGCCGGGGCGCTTTTCCCCTCGGCCTGGCGCCCGAGCTGCCCGCGGTGCCCTTCCCGCAGGTGGGACACGAGCAGAAGGTCCAGCTGGTGGCCGACCGGGACCACTTCATCCGAACCCTCAGCCTCAAGCCGCTGCTCTTTGGTAAGTACGCGGGGTGCCCCCGGGAAGGGCCAGGGGCTGCCAGTGGGCGGCCGCCTAGAGGCTCATGTTGGCCACGTGACTTTGTTTTGAAAATGGCTGTTTCTAGGCTCCCCCCCCCCTTTTTTTCCAGCTTTTGGTTTCCCAAAGAGAAGCGCCCGCCCCCACCTCCGTCTCGGGGGTAACCTTTCCGCACTGGCCTCCCTCACCCCTATTCTCTGCAGCTGATGCATCTGACCCTGAGGCTAAACCGCCTGCAGACACCCCGTATCTCCGTCAGTTGTCACATTGTGTAATGGGGGCGGCGGGGGGAGGGACTGATAAGCGGCCAGCTGACCTGGGGCCCTGTGGTCTGATGAGAAACAGGCCGTCCAACTGTGGATAAAGGGGTGACCCACACCGCCCCACGGAGCCCCGCCTCTGCTCCCAGCACTCAGCTCCTCCGGGCCGCAGGCTGGTGCTCAGCCCCAGCAGGCACAGCCTTGCAAGGCGGCCTCCTTCGGAGCCAGCATCTAAGTTCCCTTTCTGCGCTCTTGTTCCATGGGACCCTTGCAGTTCTTACAGCCGTGGGTGCAGACACCCCTTCTCAGGGCGGAGGGGGAGAAATGAGGCGCAGCAGCGCTGCAGCTGCTGGCGGAGCGGGGCCCAGAACCAGGCAGCCTGCTGCCTGAGCCCTGTGCTGGCGGGAAGACTGACAGCCTTCCGAGACCCCCAGGCAACAAAGCGCGGCCCAGACCCATGCCCTGCCCAGCCTCAGAGACCCGCTCAGGCGCAGACCACTGCAGGAGGGAGTGGCTAGGGAGATCTAAGGAGGGGTCTGGGGACCAAAGCAGAACATCTGAGCTCATGCCATCACCCCTGAGCAGAGGGCCCGGCTGAGGGATGGCGCCGAGGCGCGGGAGGATGACTCATGTGCATGCTGTTTGCGGGGAGATAGGGGGATTGGTGTCAGCCCTATGAGAGGGCCCCGGAAAGGTGGGGGTTGCTGTTATGTTATGACCATTGCACAGTGTCAGAGCCTGTGCCAAGCCCTGTCTTAGGTGCTGGGAACACAGCACTGCACAAAATGGGAGACAGAAACACCTGAAGCGGACACTCACATGAGACCGGCAATAAGTAAGCTAATGCTGCATAGAACCCTGATATGCAAACGGACTGAACAGAACAACTGGCAGAAGGACCAGTCGCTGTGACACTCACTGACCTCCAGGGGGCAGACGCTCAGCGCAGGAGCTGCTGCCCGGTGGTCAGTGCGCTCCCACAGGGGGGTGCCACTCAGCTAGAAGCCTGGCTCAGGGCTGGCTGGCTGGCACAGCGGCCAGGGCGGGATCCTCTCCCACCTCCTCCTCCAAAGCGCTAAGGAGCAGCAAGCAGAGCCGTACGGAGCAGTGAGCAGGCAGGCGATAAGGAGTGAGGGGTCCCGGGCTGCGAGAGGGCGCAGGCTGGGCTGAGGGACACCCCCCCCTGCACGATTTTCATGCACTGGGCCTCTAGTAAATAAATAAATATACGTGCGTCAGAAGGTGACAGGAGATCACAGGCAGGATTCCAAGTGGGGCTGGGACTTCATGGGTGGACGGGTGGGCCTTCCTGAAACCGGTATTTGAGCAAAGACCTGTAGGAGCTGAGGGGTCCAGCCAGGTGGCTGTCGGGACCAGACAAAGTGTCCGGGGGGTAAAGCATCGGTGGGGTTGTGCTTTATGCCTCCCCCCCCCCCCCCCGGCATCCTGGGACCTGTCTATACTCCATCAGACGCAGGTTAGGTTAGCTGAAACCTGAGGACTTAACCCTAACCCTGAGCCCCGAACACGCAGCTTATGGCATCAGAGTCCTATGCAGAGTGAGGCCCGGTCCCAAGAGTAGACCGAAGGTGAACTGCCTCCTGGGCCACAGAGGGCGCGCTCGGGAGAACTTCCTGCGGGTGCTCATTTCCCCAGGCTCGCCCTTACCTTTGAGTCTGTTGGTGGAAGATGTCCCAGGCTTTACCCAGAAAGCCCTGGGGCTGGGTGACATGAGGCCGGCCCACTGAAGCCGGGTGCAGTGACTACGGGATGGATGGGATGTCCAGCTGTGAGGGAAGCCCCAGGGCGGGGCCGCCCAAGGAGGGGCAGACCCTGAAAGCTGTGTTCCTGGATGAACCCACAGGAGGAGGCCCGCCCCCAGAAGGAGGCTGGGAGGCCCGAGGGGCGTGGCCCGCTGTGGGCTCTGCCCTGCTGCTCCTGGCTCCCGTGACCCGCCAGCCTGAGGGCCCAAGATGCCAGGTTCAGAACATAAGCTGGGCTGGGGGGACTGGGTTCTACCCAGGGCCCCTCCGTCTCCAGGGGACGCCACCCCATTGCTTCACAGGGAGGACCCCGTGCAACCTCCCTTCGGGGAACATTTCCTGTTCCCCACCCTTGTCACTAGACAAGTGGGACCTGGGCCACAAAAGGTCTCATCCCAAGGCCCAGCCCGTTTAGCTCGGGGTAGAGCATCGGCCTGCGGACTGAAAGGTCCCAGGTTCCAGTCAAGGGCACACGCCTGGGTTGTGGGCTCCATCCCCAGGAGGGGCGTGCAGGAGGCAGCCCATCAATGGTTCTCTCTCATCACTGATGTTTCTCTCTCTCCCTCTCCCTTCCTCTCTGACGTCAATAAAAATACATTTTAAAAAAGGTCCCATCCCAAGTTCCTGGCGCACACCTGCCTGTCTGGTGTTTCCCGCGGATCTGGACCTCCCGCGGCTGTTGGGTTCAGGAGGGAGAGACTGCAGGTTGGGAGTTGTCATCTCGCGGGGAACACTGTGTCCTCCCAGGAGCTCACTTCTCATTGGCAGGCTTAGCCGCGTCACTCCCTTCCTGAAAAGTCCCCAAGATTCCTCATTTCACTTCGAAGTCTCACTTGGCCTCCCCCCCCCCCGGCCCCGCCCCTCTCAGACCTCTTCTCCTGCCACCCCCTGACTTGCTCCGAGCTGATGCTCGGACACCAAGATCGTGCTGCCTGGGGGCCTTCGCATGTGCTGTTCCCTCCGCCAGCCGCTCCGCTGTTCCCTCCGCTCGTGCATCAGCTCCTCTGGGGTCTCCCCTGCCCTCAGGCGGGGTTCGCGGGCACCTAATAAGAGGCGGCGCCCCCTGCTCGCGCCCTCAGCACTGGCCACTTCGGAAACCGCCTTCTCTATTTATTTGTGTCACTTGCGCCTCGGCCCCTAAAGATGAGCTGCATGCGCGGGAGGCCTGATGGGCTGCGGCTGCGTCATGATGGGCCTGGGGAGGGTTTCCTGGGCACCCGGCCGGCCCGGCACCCGCCTGCTCGCTCAGAGTGGCCTCCCCAGCACCCTGGCGGCCCAGGGGCAGCCGAGGCAGGCCAGGGAGGGCTGCGGCCGGAGCCGGTGACCCTGCGGGGAGGGGTGGGGGCGCTCAGGACCGGGTTCCCTGCACCGCAGGCAGGGTGAGTGAGGCCAGGCCACTACCTCCACGGTTGCTGGGCAACGACACCTGGTCACCTAGCAACACCCTGGCTTTTCTGCTCTCTGGAGTCTCTGCCCATTCCCTGCATCTCCTCACCCAGCTCTTTTGTCTTCTCCTCCCCACCCCTCCTCCCGGGACCCAGGCTGCTTCCCCCTCCTGCGCCCCTCCTCCTCCAGCTCCTGGGAGGGGAGACAGGGCCCTCCCTCTCGCCCCGAAAGGCCTGCGGACGCCGGGTTTCTAGCCCAGGGGGGCCCAGCCCGGTCTGCAAGCGCCCCCAGTAGTGCTGCGGCCCCGGGGCCCCCTGGAAGGGCCCTCGTCCGCACAGAGGGACTAGGGGACTCCGCGGCCACGGGTCAGGCTGGGGAGGACCAGCCCTGCGTCCCTGGGCAGAAAGGCCCCCAGTGCGCCTGCTCCGTCTCCACCTCCCCGGAGGGCTCCGGCTCCAGCCTGACGTGCCTGCCCCATGGCTTGTGGCTTGACCTGGACGTTCAGGAGCCCTTGAGGATTTGTGGGTGCTCACTGTGGGTGGTCCACGGACACCTGCTCCCTCCTCCAGGAACCCTGCTCCACCCCACCCCCACCCCGTCAGCACCAGGCACTGATGGGCGCCCACAATGGTTAGCGAAGAGCTGCCAGCACAGGCCCTACCTGTGGAGGCGCCTGGGGGCGGGGAGGGAGCGGCGGAGGAGGCGGGCAGCAGGTGGCACTCCGGGCCAGCAGCGGCAGCCTGGGCCCCTTGTGGTCCAGCAGGTTGGACGGCCGCATCCCCCAGTAGCCAATGTCCTGGCACAGCGCTGTGGCGTGGGGGGTGGGCTTGCATCGCGAGGGGCCCCGTCCCACTGTCACCCCACAGTGCCACCAGGAGCCACAGCCCTCCAGCCACCCCTTTCTCTGCCTTGGCCGCAATGGGCTGAGGTGGAGGGCTTTACAGGCCTCTTCTCTCTCCAGCCCACCCCACCCCCAGCCCACCCCCGCCCAACCCCCATGCGGTCACAGCGCCTGATACACGAGGAAGCTGGGCCTCTGCTTGCTTTTGGCTTTTCCCGTTGGTGTATTTTTCAAGCTGTCAGGAGGCGACTCGGTTCATTAGCCGTTTGCTCGAAGTCATTGTCCCTGTGGATGGCGCTCACCCTTCCTGGGTTTGCTGGGGTGTGTAGGGGTCTTGGTCCCATCCCCGGTGTCCTCACACCGAGTCCCCGACCCATGGGAGCCGAACATGGTCGTGAACATGGATGCTGGAGTGTGACAGCCTGGCCTGGGCCCTTTTGACTCCACCAGGGTGACGTCTCCGCGCTTGGGGTGGCTTGGGGTGAGGGAGGGCATTTAGCGGGCCTGGCTGCTTAGGATAAGTGTGCACCTTAGGACGTGCCTGGGACCTTAGGGTGTGCCTGGGACAGGACGATGCCCAGCCAAGGGCACCGAACTGGGTTGCAGGTTCAATTCCTGGCCCCTCATTGATGTCTCTCGTCAGTGTTTCCCTCTCTCTCTCGCTCTCCTTCCCCCTTTCTCCCTCTCTCTAAAAACCAAGAATATCCTCGGGGGAGGATTGACAAAACACACGCACGGGAATCCCGCCGAGTGGCCCTGTCCCTTCCTCTTCGCGGCGGCCCAGGGAAGCAGCAGACACTCAGGGGCCCTGGGAGGCCATTGGTGGTGGAGGTGGCCCTTCCTCCGGTCACTGCCCTTTGTCCTTTGACCAAGGAAGTCCTCTCTCCCAGAAACAAGGGGATGACACCGGGCCCAGCCTCCCGCTCTGGGAGTGCCTGGCCACCGAGATGGGGCTCCCCGGCCGTGCATGTTGCAGGTCCACCGGGCTGCTGCGGGGCTGGGGTGGGGGCCCAGCCCGCCGACGCAGGAGCTGGGAGGCCCGGAGCAGGCGTTCAGCGAACGTTTGTCCCCAAAGCAAAGAACCTGCTCAGAACTCCTGCCAGCCACTTGCGTGACCCCCATTGGCCTCCCAGCGCCCGGCAACGGGGCCCTGGTCCGATGCCCGGCATCCGCTTGTACAGCCACAGGAGGGCACGGAGGGGCCGGGAGAGCTGCGTGACTCGCTGTGTGTGTGTTTGTAGTGAATAAGGCTGAGAAGCAAACATGAAAGCGAAAGCCAGCCACCATCTCTCCATTTGTAAAACATATACCCATGCCTGGCTGGTGCGGCTCAGTGGTTGGACACCGACCCATGAATCAAGAGGTCACCATTCGATGCCTGGTAGGGCACATGCCCACAAAGGGGCCGTGCAGGAAGCAGCTGGTCAACGATTCCCTCTCATTATTTGACTTTTTAAAAAATATATATTTATTGATTTCGGAGAAAAAGAGGGAGAGAGAGATGGAAGCATCCATGATGAGAGAGAGAGAATCATGGACCAGCTGCCTCCTGCACGCCCCACACTGGGGACGGAGCCCGCAACCCGGGCCTGTCCCCAGATGGGAATCGAACCCTGACCTCCTGGTTCCTAGGTCGATGCTCAACCCCTGAGCCACGCTGGCCAGGCTCATCGTTGAAGTTTCTAACTCTGCCTCTCTCTGAAATCGACTAAGCATAATAAAATAAAGTAAAACATATACCAAGTGAGACGTGGAGGCCACCCTCCGCCCTTCAGGTTCACCCTCTGGCCTTTGGTCCCCTCCGAGGGCGCCCAGGCCCCGCGCTGCCCCAGCTTGCCTCCCAGGCCCCCCGGGAAACGTGCTCTCGGCATCAGAGAGAGCGGCCCCACCTCCCACATGCTGCCCTCCTTGCCGGGCGACCGGAGCAGACGTAAAGGGGGGTGAGATGTTCTGACCTGGAGCTCCGCAGGGCGGGTGGGGACCCCTGGAGAGGAAGGTCCCCAGCTCGGGGCTCTGGCCTCACCCTCCTCCTCTCCCGGCAGAAGTCCCGGGCTTCCTGCGTGACGAGGAGTGCCGGCTCATCATCCACCTGGCACAGATGAAGGGGCTGCAGCGCAGCCAGATCCTGCCCACCGAGGAGTATGAGGAGGCCATGGGCATGATGCAGCTCAGCCAACTGGACCTCTTCCGGCTGCTGGACCAGAACCGTGACGGCCGCCTGCAGCTCGGCGAGGTTGGGCCTGGAGCAGCGCGGGGAGGGAAGGGGTGGTGCGGGGAGGGGTGGGGAGGGGGGGGGGTGCCGCAGAATGGTTTCTGTGGCCAGGGTACCTGTCCTGCTCAGCCCTGGCCCCCAGCAGATGCTCCCTCAGATCAGCATGCCCAGGCCCAGGGGCCTCTCCTTCCCTGGAGGGGTCCTTGCTGCCCGGGAACCCCGGAAGGAGGAGGACCACCTGGCGGTGATGCACGTGTGGCCACAGTTCCCGGTGTCCTGCCCGTGGTCTGCATTCCTGGCTGCCATGCTGGGAGCCCCCGGAGCTCGTGGTGCATGGAGTGGCAGCGCCGAGGTGCCCGGGGTCTGCCTTCCTGCACGCCCCCACCCCGCTTCTGAGAGAGGACCCGGCGAGGTGTGGGGTCCCTTCCTAACAGGATGCCCGTGGCCCTCCGGGCTCGTGACTACCTTCCTGGCCTCCCAGATGCCACTGGACCTCTCTACCTATTGTCATCAGCAGAGGGCCCTGAGGCTTGTCCTGAGTCCTCACCCATGTCCTGCTCCCAAAGCCTCAGGCCCACAGCGACAACTGGGTGGCTGACTGTGCGCTGGGGCTCTCCGTCGCTGGGCCACCTCATGGGGACCATCTTGTGCTTCAGGTCCTGGCCCAGACTCGCCTGGGGAATGGGCGGTGGATGACTCCGGAGAGCATTCAGGAGATGTACTCTGCCATCAAGGCTGACCCTGATGGAGATGGTGAGCTCCGAGCGCCCACAGCCCTGTCCCTGTGCCCTGCGCCCAGCCTCTAGAGCAGCCAGAGGCTCCGTCTCCTTGGTGATCACCTAGAGGGCAGCCTTGGAGACCCTTTCCGCCTCGTGAGTCCGAGTCGGGGGTACAGGAGGTGGGGCTGCTGGCTGGCAGAGGGCAGAGGAGGAGGGAGAGCGAAGTGACAGTGATGCCAGCTTGAGCTTGGCTGTTCACCCGCTCCATCTGCCTCTCCAGCCAGCAGGGTCTGCCCAAGGTCTCCCTTGCCTCCCTCTTGCCCCCTGGAGCCATTCTAACTGCGAGGGCAGGTGTGGGCAGGGAGCTGTCAGACACGTGCCCCTCCCTCCCCCCCCACACACACACTTTGGCAATAACCCTCCGGAGGTTTCTGAAGTGTAATCATCACTCTCGTGCCCAAGTCGGAAGAGGCAGCCGTCGAGTAGGACTTGGAGAGTGCCCTGTGGCTGGTGAGCCCTGAGCGAAGGACCTGCCCGGACCCGTGGCCAGAGCATGGTCGCGCTGCTGCTGCCTGTGTGCGGAACGGTGCCAGGCTCCCAGCCCTTGAGTGTCCCCCATTCTGGGAGGAATCTCCGCCCAAGGGTGGAAAGTGCCCCCTTTGGGTCACGCAGGGTAATGCGGAGCAAAGACAGTGGCTGCTGGTCCAGGGCCCCCAGGGGTGGAGCCCCTGCTGTGCATTGCAGGCGGCAGTGTCCTCACTGGGGAGAGCGCTCTGGCCTGTGGACAGGACCGACCCGGTATGTCCCACCTAGGATGGGACCCGAGTTCCTAAAGAAACGTCTGAGCCAGCCCTGCTGCCCCGATGGCGTGGAGGCTCTGGCCAGCAGCCGCACTCTGCGGATGAGGCCCTGGCCGAGTTCACTCTTCCTCTGGAGACCCTGCTCTGGCCAGTCTCCTGGGGAGGGGAGCGCCTTCCTCCTGGGGCCCGACCCGGGCCTAATTGGAGGAAAGGACCTTGTCTGGGTCTCCCTGTGACAGAAACTAGGCTCATCTGACTCAGGAGTCCAGGGTGGGGGACCAGTGCCCAGGGCCTCGGGGCTCGGGAGGAAGATGCGGCCTGCCATGCGGCCTCCGCCACGCGCTCGCTCAGCGGGCACTGCCGGTGGGGGCCCTGAATGAGGGCACTAGGTGGGCACTGGTGGGCGCCCTGAATGAGGGCGCTCAGCGGGCACTGGCAGGGGCCCTGAATGAGGGCACTAGGTGGGCACTGCTGGGGGGGCCCTGAATGAGGGCGCTCAGCGGGCACTGTGGGGGGGCCCTGAATGAGGGCGCTCAGCGGGCACTGTGGGGGGGCCCTGAATGAGGGCGTTCAGTGGGCACTGCGGGGGGGCCCTGAATGAGAGCGCTCAGCGGGCACCGCCGGGGGGCCCGTGCAGGAGTGCTGAGCCTGCAGGAGTTCTCCGCCATGGACCTCCGGGACTTCCACAAGTACATGAGGAGACAGGAGGCGGCGTCCAGCGAGTTGGTGCGGAACAGCCACCACACGTGGCTGTACCAGGGGGAGGGCGCCCACCACGTCATGCGGGCCATCCGGCAGAGGTGAGCCCCCTGTCCTCCCGGGCCAGGCCCTGCCCAGTCCGCGGCGGGAGGAGGACAGAACCGATAAGCCAACTCAGGATTAAGTTCCGTTTGTTAGACCCGATGGGGACCCATCGCAAGACCAGCAGTCAGCAACGGCCCATTAGCCCTTACTGTGGGCACGCTGCATTCGGGGTTAGAAAGAGATTGTTTGCTTTCTGCTGATTAGAGAAATGACCTCTCATCTCTGTGCACAGGATGCTCTGCAGGGGGGGTTATTTTTTTACTTTTTAAAAAAATATATATTTTTTAATTGATTTGCGAGAGAAAGGGAGAAGAGATAGCTAGAAAATGTTGAGAATCATTGATCCGCTGCCTCCTGCACACCCTCTACTGGGGACCGAGCCCGCAACTTGGGCATGTGCCCTTGGCTGAATTCGAACCTGGGACCCTTCCATCCGCAGGCCGACGTTCTATCCACTGAGCCACACCAGCCAGGGCCCCTGTAGGGGTCTTAGATAACCTTCCTCCTGGGGGGGTGTCCCCACCTAATTTAGTAGAAATCTCATCTTTCCCACCCAGTGGGTGTCTCTGGCATCAGGATAACCTCTTCCTGCTCCTATAGGGTGGGACCGGGGTGGCTGAAGGGGCTCCCAGGGGAGGTGTGCAGGGGCAGCGCTGTGGCAGGCCCAGGGCCCACACTGGCCGGCTGTCAGGGTGCCACCTTGCATGAGGCTGCCCAGCTGAATGCCGGCTGCCCACCAGGGTGCTGCGCCTCACCCGCCTGCCAGCCGAGGTCGTGGAGCTCAGCGAGCCAATGCAGGTCGTGCGGTACGGGGAGGGTGGCCACTACCATGCCCACGTGGACAGCGGGCCTGTGTATCCAGAGACCATCTGCTCCCATACCAAGCTGGTCGCGAACGAGTCTGTGCCCTTCGAGACCTCCTGCCGGCAAGTACCTCCCACCTGGGGGCTGCCCGACTAGACAGACCCACGGCACGGGCACAGCCCTGCCCTGCGGGCATGCCCTGGGCCATCCCGGTCCAGGATACGGCTGCCTCTGTCCCCCAGATTTTACCAGGTGTCAGGAAAGGGGTGGCCATCTTGTCTCAGTGGCCAGACTGAGGTACCCCCAGACTAAGACTTGTCCCCAGGGCTGTGAGGCAAAGGGGGGAAAAGGCTAGAACCCCAGCTCTGCCTGCTGCTCCCTGGGGGTGGTCCTGCCTCCCCAGCTGGCCTTGGTCGGGGCCGTGATTTAAGTGCGCCACCTGGGATCTTGGCCACCAAAAACTTGGTGAGACACAGAAAGAGACTGGGTTTGTGGGAAGAATGGTCCTGCCCTGCCCCTCTGGCCCTCGGGAACCTGGGCAGCTTGCCCTGCCCACGGGGGGGGGGGGGGTTGCTCAGTGCCCCTCCTTACAGCTACATGACCTGCCCCTCCTTACAGCTACATGACCGTGCTGTTCTACTTGAACAACGTCACCGGCGGGGGAGAGACGGTCTTCCCCGTCGCAGACAACAGAACCTACGACGAAATGGTAAGCCCACCAGGCTCCTGCTCGGGCGGGTGGCAGGGCGTGGGGCGCACGTGCTGCCCTCTAGACCTGGGAGGAGAGCCCCAGGGGTCCCCTGGTTCCAAACCCTCAGGCCACCTGGCCTTGGCTCCTGGCCAGGCGGGGGGGGGGGGGGGGGCAGCTGAAGGCCTCCCCATCCTCCTGCCCACAGAGTCTGATTCAGGATGACGTGGACCTCCGTGACACTCGGCGGCACTGTGACAAGGGCAACCTCCGTGTCAAACCCCAACAGGGCACAGCAGTCTTCTGGTACAACTATCTGCCTGACGGGCAAGGTGAGGGCCTTTGGCGGGCTAGGGGTGCTTGCTGAGGGACGCTCGCCTGTACCAGCCCCAGCTGCCGCCCCCAGGCTCGGCAAGAAGGCTGGGTTCAGAGGGCCAGTGGTGTTGACAAAGCAATAGCTGGTGAGAGGTGCTGAGCCCCCAAGGTGGCGTGGGGCCAGATGTTTGCCACGGGAGGTGTGCACAGCTGGGGCCGCCTGGCGGTGTCCTTGGGCTGTGTACCAGGCCAAGCCCAGGTCAGTCCGGCCTCGTTCCCCCTGGTCCCCGCCCTGGCTCACGCCATCCCCCTCTCCTAGGTTGGGTGGGCGACGTGGACGAATACTCGCTGCACGGGGGCTGCCTGGTCACTCGTGGCACTAAGTGGATCGCCAACAACTGGATCAACGTGGACCCCAGCCGAGCGCGGCAGGCGCTGTTCCAGCAGGAGATGGCGCGCCTGGCCCGCGAAGGGGGCGCCGACGCGCAGCCCGAGTGGGCCCTGGACCGGGCCTACCGCGACGCGCGCGTGGAGCTCTGAGCGAAGGGTCAGGCTCGCCCGCCGCCCACGGTTGGGGGCCCTGCAGTTCCCCGTCCAGCTTCAAGCCAAAGGTCTGGCCGACGTCTTGCCCCACCCCCGCCTCCAGCCGCGATCAGGGCACCGCACCTCCACCCGCGTTATTTATTGTACAGACCCTGCCGCCCGTCAAATAAAACCAACCGGCTGCGAGCCGGGGGCCGAGGAGCTCGGTCGGCGGGAGGATGCACGGGGAGGAGGCGCGGGCGCCCGCAGGGGGAGCGGGAGGCGGCGGGGGCGGACTGCTGGCAGCGTCACGTGACGGGGCGGAGCGAGACGGCCTGGCCAATCCTGAGCTGGGTTGCGTGGGCGAAGGGCCGCCATTGGACAGAGGCCGCTGGCCAACCTGCCCGGCGACCTGTTGCTAAGGGCGCCAGAGTTCGGCGGCGCGGCGCCCGAGGAAGGCTGGTCTCGCGAGAGCTCCGCTCCCTCTCTGTCGCGGCGGCCGCTGCTGCAGACCGGCGGGCATGGAGGCTCCCGAGGACTACGTTTGGCCGCGGGCCACCTCCGAGCTCATGCTGCTCCCGGTCACGGGGCTGGAGTGCGTGGGGGAGCGGCTGCTGGCCGGTGAGGTTCCGTTTGAGGCGCGACTTAGCGGAGAAGCCGCGCGCTCCCGGGCGGTGTAGGGAACAAAGGGGTGCCCGGGGAAGGATGCCCGGGAGGGAGCCGGGCGGCGGGGGGCGACCGGGGTGGGCGGAGCCCGGAGGTGCGGGACTGTGGCCCGGCCGGAGCGGCCCAGAAGACCAAAAACCGATGTGGCCGCCGAGGCCCTTCCTAACCTGCGCTGCCGTGCAAGGGCTGGGGCCGCGGGAGGTGCGGGGCGCCCTCCGTGTCGGAGGCGGGGGCGGAGGAGCGTGCGGGCCCCTTAGAGGAGCTGGGTGCGGGCTTGCTCCTCCCGTGGGGGGGACGGGCTGGTGGCTGGGATGAGGCCCCTCTATTGGGGGGTGCGGCTGAGCCCTGGAGGTGGGCGGGCCCAGGGGCGGGGTGTGGCCTGGAGGGCAGGGAGGTGGGGCTGCGGAGCCCTCTGAGCAGGGCGGGGTCTTGGGAGACCCGGGCGAGACCTTTCCGAGCGGTCAGTGCGGAGGCGGAGGCCGAGCCCCTCCCGAGGTGGGTGGGGTCCAGGGAGTCCATGCCCACGCTCCTCCGCGGGCCGGGCTGGGAAACAGGCCAGCAAAGGCCGGGGACCGAGACCCGGACCCGGACCCGGACGGGCAGAGCCCTCCCAGGCTGCTGCTCTCCGCCCCGCGCCACCCGCTTTCCCTGGATTCCGCTGCCGGAATGGGGCGCCCTCGCCTCGAGGTGGCCTCCCCTGTCCGGGGTCTCAGTGTCTTCACTGCGGACGTGTTGGGTCCGAGAATTGGCTGTGAGCGGCCGCCTGCGTTGTCGGTGCGAGCAGCCCCCCCGGCCTCCGCTCTCGGGGCCGGTAACGCGGCGCAGTGGCACCATCAGGAACGCCCCGCCGTGGCCAGGGCCCGAGGGCAGTGCCCCTCCCCGCCGTGGAGAACCACGGGGATAGACTCACCCCTTTCAAGCCTTAAAGCGGCACCAAATTAAAGGGCAGGGCGCACTTGTCCGCGGCTGTGAGTGTCTGTAATTCACGGGGCCGTGGCTCCCAGCCTCGTCTTGGCCGTGCCCCGCCTGAGCGTCTCTAAAATCCGGGCGGCCCGCACCCCCACATAGAATTCTTATTCAGAGCGTGAGCTGCCCTCGAGGAGGAAGCCTAAAAGGCCATTAACTTGGTCTAAACAAGCTTCCAAAGCACATGGCATCCACGAGAGAAAATAAAAGGCCTGAGGAAGAAATCACTAAGCAATAGTTTAAAAACTAATATGAAGTGATAAGGAAAGATAGCAAAGTTTCAAAACGTGAGAACGGAAATGCATAAATGTCACAATATACATATGTATACTGTATATGAGGCCCTTAGAACAAGAAGAAATGCAAAAAATTCAGTTAATAACTCATTCTCAAATTGCACCCTTAAAAATCACATTGCCCCCTGAGGCGTGTGCCCACGCTGGGAACCGCTGCCACAGGGCAAGGCCTGGGCGTGCCTTTCCTCTCCTCCAGCACTCGGCTCATGGTCTGGTTTCTAACCGATGCCCAGCAAATGTTGATTGAAGACGGAGTGCAGACTGGGAATGGCACGGGAGACTGGGCCGGTCATTTCAGATTAAGAGGTGCTGCTCTGGACCAAGGGCTGGTGGGGTTTGCAAACTCGAGGCCATGAACTCCACACGTGTGGAGACACGTGGACAGTTGAGAAGAGTGAGCTGTGGGCTTCCTGGTTGGGGTGGGGGTCGGGCCGAGGAGCTAGCAGTGTGGGAGGCATCTGCAGGGCAGCCAGGAGGCCACCGGAGCCCTCCTGCCAAAGTGTGGCTGTCCCCCGCCCCCCGGGCCGGGAAGAAGGTCCTGGAAGTCAGGGATGCGCTGTGGCCCCAGGTGAAGAGGTGGTCCTAGTGGGAAGCCTCGCCTGGCTGGGCGCACGGGGGAGAATTCGTGGACGGGTAGGGGAGGCTAAGGGTGTGGGGGCAAAGCGGAGCGGTTCCTGTCCGAAGCAGGAGACAGCGGGTGGGGTGAGGAGGAGGCTGAGTGAGGAGTCTGGGTGAGCCTGCGCGATTGTCCAGCACATTCACAGGCCCCAGTAGAGAGGCCCTGCCCCGTCTCTTCTTGCGGCTCCTCCGCATTAGGGGAGGCGTCCTGATGTGGCTCTTTGCTCCTGTCCAGGTGAGGGGCCGGATATGCTGGTGTACAGCCTGGATTTTGGGGGGCACCTGCGGATGATGAAGCGCGTGCAGAACCTGCTTGGCCACTACCTTATCCACGGGTTCCGGGTGCGGCCAGAACCCAAAGGAGACCTGGACGTGGAGGCCATGGTAGCCGTGTTCGGGAGCAAGGGTCTCCGCGTTGTGAAAGTCAGCTGGGCACAGGGCCGCTTCCGGGAGCTCTGGCGCTCTGGCCTGTGGAGCATGGCGGACTGGATCTGGGATGCACGCTGGCTCGAGGGGAACATGGCCTTGGCCCTGGGCCACAACTCGGTGGTGTTATACGACCCTGTGATAGGCTGCCTCCTGCAGGACGTTCCCTGCACGGACAGGTGCACCCTCTCCTCGGCCTGTCTGGTCGGGGACACCTGGAAGGAGCTGGCCGTAGTGGCGGGCGCTCTTTCCAACCAGCTCCTGGTCTGGTACCCAGCGGCTGCCTTGGTGGACAGGAAGCCCGTGGCGCCTGACCGGCGGGTCAGTGGGCACTTGGGTGCCGTCTTCAGCATGTCGTACCTGGAGAGCAAGGGCTTGCTGGCCACCGCTTCGGAAGACCGCAGCGTGCGCATCTGGAAGGTGGGCGACCTGCGGGTGCCTGGGGGTCGAGTGCAGAATATTGGGCACTGCTTTGGGCATAGCGCCCGCGTGTGGCAGGTCAAGCTGCTGGAGGATTACCTGGTCAGTGCAGGAGAGGACTGTGTCTGCTTGCTGTGGAGCCACGAAGGTGAGATCCTCCAGGCATTTCGGGGCCACCAGGGCCGTGGGATCCGGGCCCTAGCTGCCCACGAGCGGCAAGCCTGGGTGATCACGGGGGGTGATGACTCAGGCATCCGGCTGTGGCACCTGGAGGGGCGTGGGCACCCAGGTTCCGGGGTCGCGGCGCTCTCCTTCAAGTCCCCTAGCCGGCCGGGTGCCCTCAAAGCTGTGACGCTGGCTGGCTCGTGGCGAGTGTTGGCAGTGACCGATTCGGGCGTCCTGTACCTCTATGACCTGGAGGTCAAGTGCTGGGAGCAACTGCTGGAGGACAAGCGCTTCCAGTCCTACTGCCTTCTGGAGGCAGCCCCCGGGCCGGAGGGCTTCGGGCTGTGCGCCATGGCCAACGGGGAGGGCCACGTCAAGGTCGTCCCCATCAACACTCCAACGGCGGCCGTGGACCTGACCCTGTTCCAAGGCAAGGTGCACAGCGTGAGCTGGGCCCTGCGTGGCTACGAGGAGCTGCTGTTGCTGGCGTCGGGCCCCGGTGGCGTGGTGGCCTGCCTGGAGGTCACAGCCGCCCCCTCTGGCAAGGCCATCTTCGTCCAGGAACGTTGCCGGTACCGGCTGCCTCCCAGCAAGCAGCGATGGCACACGTGCAGTGCCTTCCTGCCCCCGGGCGACTTCCTGGTGTGTGGAGACCGGCGGGGCTCCGTGCTGCTGTTCCCTTCCAGGCCGGCTCTGCTCCAGGATCTCGGGCTTGGAGGCCAGGTGGAGGCTGGTGTCGGAGAACTTGGAGGGGGTGGTGACAGTGGCGAGGGGGAGACCACCTTGACTGAGTGGGGCCCCGTGTCCATCCTCCGGTCCCTGCATGGGAAGCAGGGGGTGACCTCGGTCACCTGCCATGGTGGCTACGTGTACAGCACGGGGCGCGATGGTGCCTACCACCAGCTCCTTGTGCGCGGCGGCCAGCTGCAGCCAGTCCTGCGGCGGAAGTGCTGTCGAGGCATGAACTGGGTGGCGGGGCTGCGTGTCACGGCTGATGGGAACACGGTCATCCTGGGATTCCACGCCAACGAGTTTGTGGTGTGGAGCCCCCGGTCGCACGAGAAGCTGCACGTGGTCCAGTGCGGCGGCGGCCATCGCTCCTGGGCCTTCTCGGACACCGAGGCGGCCATGGCCTTTGCCTACCTCAAGGACGGCGATGTCCTGCTGTACCGGGCTCTCGGGGGCTGCACCCGGCCCCATGTGCTTCTCCGGGAGAGCCTGCATGGCCGTGAGATCACGTGTGTCAAGCGTGTGGGCACCATCACGCTGGGGCCTGAATTCGAGCTGCCCGGCTTCATGCAGCCGGAGGACCCGGAGCCGGGCAGCGAGGGGCCCAGCCTGATTGACATCGTGATCACGTGCAGCGAGGACACCACCATCTGTGTCCTGGCGCTCCCCACGGCGACGGGCTCCGCCCACGCGCTGACAGCCGTCTGTAACCACATCTCCTCGGTGCGTGCCGTGGCCGTGTGGGGCGTTAGCACCCCAGCTGGCCCCCAGGACCCTCGACCGGGCCTGACTGCCCGGGTGGTGTCCGCGGGGGGCCGGGCTGAGATGCACTGCTTCAACGTCATGGTCACCCTGGACCCCAGCGCCCCGAGCCGCCTTGCCTGCCATGTGACGCACCTCTCATCTCACCGGCTGGATGAGGACTGGGACTGTCAGCGCAGTCGGCATCGGATGGTCAAGGTGGACCCAGAGACCAGGTGACGTGTGCTGCCTGGCAGGGCGTGGGGTGCGGCAGGCAGGGCTCTGCTTGACGGCCGTTCCTTCTGCAGGTACATGTGCCTGGCAGTGTGTGAGCTTGACCCGCCTGACCTCGGCCCCCTTGTGGCCGCAGCCTGCAGTGACGGAGCAGTGCGGTAAGGGCGTGGGCTCCGGTGGGCCGGGAGGTAGGGTGAAGGGCTGTGCAGACAGGGTCTGAGCTGGCCCCTCCCCGCCCCAGGCTCTTCCATTTGCAGGACTCTGGGCGGCGGCTGCAGCTCCTCGCGGAAACCTTCCACCACCAGCGCTGTGTCCTCAAGGTGCACGCCTTCACACACCAGGCGCCCAGCCAGCGGCGGTGAGAGGGCTGCGTGGTGGGTCTGCCTGGGTCCCGGGGCACCCTTGTTGCTTTCTGTCGCCCCGACTGACCCAGCCGCCTTTCCCCGCCTCCCAGGAGACTGCTCCTGTGCAGTGCGGCCACCGATGGCAGCCTGGCCTTCTGGGACCTCACCACGGTGCTGGACCACGGCTCCGCTGCCCTGGAGCCTCCAGCAGACGCTGGGCTGCCCTACCGTGAGTAGCTGGCGTGCCACTGGCGGTCCCTCCCCACCTCCCACTTGGCCTTCACCGTGTGGCAGGCGGGGCTGACACAACCTCCTCTTCCTCCAGGGCTGGGTCCCCCCTGCCTGACTGTCCAGGCTCACAGCTGTGGAGTCAACAGCCTGCACACCCTGCCCACACGCGGGGGCCACCTCGTGGCGAGTGGCAGCGAGGACGGCTCCCTCCACGTCTTCGTGCTTGCTGTGGAGCTGCCAGAGCGGGACGAGGCTGGGGGTGGTGCTGAGCTGGCGCCCCAGCTGCACGTGCTGGAGGAGCACTCGGTCCCCTGTGCGCACGCTGCTCACGTGACAGGCCTCCACCTCCTGAGCCCCAGCCTCATGGTCTCCGCCTCCATTGACCAGCGGCTGACCTTCTGGCGCCTGGGGCATGGCGAACCCACCTTCATCAACAGCACCGTGTACCACGTGCCGGACGTGGCAGACATGGACTGCTGGCCTGTGAGCCCCGAGTTCGGTCACCGCTGTGCTCTGGGGGGCCAGGGACTCGAGGTTTACAACTGGTACGACTGAGGTGCCTCGCAGTGGCTGGCACTTGGGTGTGGGGCCTGCTCACAGGCAGGGGAGCAGAGTGCTGTCTGTGCCCAGGCCCAGCATGCCTGGAGGGGACGGGAGGGTGGGAGGGGGTAGTGCAGCCACGGGCTCCCAACTTCAGAGCAGGCGGAGGAGGGGAGTTGCGTGCTGCCCAGGCAGACCAAGAACATGCCCCGCGCCTCACACAGAACAGCTTTGTAGCGGTTTATTAGTCTCCACATCTCTAACCGGCGGGGTTTCTCAGGTGACGGCGACCTGGTGAGCACTGCCAGGCACTGGCACCTCCGGGGCCTTAGATGTAGCTCAGTGGAGGGAGACCCAGCGTGGCCAGGCCCGTGTGGAGCACTTCCTGCACAGCCCGCAGGAGCTGCAGCCGCGCAAACATCTGACCAAAGAGGTGTGGGCGAGGCTCCTGGGAAGAGAGCGGGCCTGCTGGTCTCGTCCATCGCTCCCTCCCCGCACCGCCCACACCCCCTTGCTGTGCCCTTACCCCCAGGACGTGCACCCGGTTATAGTAAGAGCTGAAGTCCATGCTGAGCTGCACCAGGAACTTGCACACCTAGAGACAGACGGAGTCGCTGGTCTGCCTTTGCCCTTGTACCCCAGACCCAAGTAAAGTGTGCCTGTGCCGTTGTCTGTCTCACCATCTCTGAGCGGGCCGTGACGCGGAGCCCCCGGGCTGGGCAGGCCCCGTCCAGGGCTGCCGTCTGGCTCAGGAGGTCTGGGAAGGGGAGGACGCTGTTGAAAAGCAGCAGCCACTCACCCTGTGGGAAGAAGGCTGCTGGGATGGCGAGTCCAGGCCACCCCAGGGAGCCACTGCCGGGAGGGGCACTCACCTCTTCACGGAGCAGAGAGAAATCCAGGCTGCTCACAGGTGGGAAAGTGGGGTACAGACCTTGCTCCACGCCGCGCTGGTAACCCTCGAAGAGCGTGGCGAGGCGGGCACAGTTATACATGACGAAGGTGCCGCTCCTGGCGCCCTTGGTGGGAATGCTGTCGGCCAGGTCCAGGAGGAGCTGAGGAAGGCACGGCTCAGGGACGGCGGCCACCAAGCCCGACCCCGCCCGGTCCCGTCGGGCCCCGGCTCACCTGCCTCTGCGGGGCCTTGCTGAGCATCTCGAACTTGATGGTGGCCACGCAGAGGGCCCTGAAGGTTTCTGTCCAGGCTGGGTCTGCGGGGCAGAGGCGGCAGTCAGGCGGCAGTCAGGAGCCGGGCGGTGCAGGCGGTTTGGGGCCTCCCAGGCGCACCTTGTGCCAGGTCCCTGCTGTGCTTCAGAGCTGAGGCCGTGCACACCTGTGCGAGCCGGAGCCTGCATTTCGAAGAGTGAGAGGAGGGCTGGGGCGGAGCCCCCACTGCACAGTCCCCGCGGCCTTTCTCCCGCTCGCTCACTCACTGGTAGTACTGGGGTGCCGTCAGGGTGCTGGGCGCGCCGGCTGCTGTCACTGGGCCACACACCAGGTGCTTCTGTCAGGAAGACAGCAGGGGCTCAGCCAGCTGGTGACACTCCAGCAATAAACCTCAAGGAGCGGGCTCCCAGCCTTTACCCATCAGGCTCTGCCTTCCTGGCCCAGCCCCTCGGGACACCTGTTCCCCTCCGTTCTCCAGACCCGCCTTCTCCCAGGACTGCACCTGCTGCATGTCCCCATCCACATCCCTGGACAGGGGCCCCCCCAGTGTCTCCCCAAAGTCGTGTCCCCTTCTGAGCCCGTCAGCTCGGAGGCCCCTTCAGGGATTCTCCAGGGCCCCCATCCCCAGCCACCTGTCTGAGTGGAGCCTGCTCATCCAGCTTCCACCAAAGCAGGTCCAGCTGTTGTTGCTGGGACTCCTCCTCAGGGCTCACCACGTGCACTGCCACGCAGCTGTCCGCGCCGTCCCCGGGGGCGGGAGCCTGCGGGGAGGATAGTCAGTACCGGGACACCGGTCTCCGACTTCACCGAGGCCCACAGGCGGGGCTCAGCTACTGACCAGGCCCGGGGAGCCATCCTCAGGCCGGTGCTGCGCGGCCGCCTGCAGTTCCGCCAGCAGGGAGAGCAGGTCCTCAGTCACTGCACGGAGACAGGCACGGGCTAGCCGGGGCCACCGGCCCCCCTTCTCCCGCCCCGCCAGGCTCCAGGTCCTACCCAGGCAGTGGTCCAGGTTGGGGTCATAGCCGGCTGCGCGTCCCCGTCCCCCCACCAGCTCCTTCAGGCACACACTGCCCAGGACGCCGGCAGGTAGAGCTCCCCGGTCACCCGCCGAGGTGACCTCCGCGAGTGCGCGGCTCCTCAGGGCTTCGACTGAGGCTTGCTCCGAGGCAGCGGGCCAGTCCACCCCCAGCTGCTGCAGGAAGGCGGACAAGTGCGGGTCCCGCACGGCGGGCACCAAGCGCACACTGACCCTGCGAAGCGAGGGCGGCCGCTTCAGCCCGAGCGCCTGGCCCGGTTCGCTCTGCTTCCCACCCGCAGCCGTCAGTGCCCACGGGCGCGCCCTCTCCTCTCCGGCCCCGCGCGCACCCGCTCACCCGTGAGCGCGCAAAGCCCGCGCCAGGTGGTCGGCCACGAGCACGGCCCGCAGCTGGCTCAGGCGGAGCGCGCGGGGGGCGGCGCGCAGCGCAGGGCAGTGCAGGAGGACGCGCGGGCTCCCAGCGGCGGGCCCGGCGGGCGAGGCGTAGGCGGCCACGGCCCCCAGCACCCGCTCGAAGACGGCCGCGCGCTGCAGCCGGAGCTCCAGCCCCGCGGGGGTCGGCTCGCAGCGCAGCACCGGGGCCACGCCGGGGCCCTGCAGGTCGACCACAGCACGGACCACGCGCTCGGGCACCTGCGGGACAACAGGCCGGTGAGCGGGGAGCAGCGCTCCCCGCCGCCTCCCCCTCCCCGCCGGCCAGCGCGCACCTGCCCATCTCCGAAGCGCGCCTGCAGCGCCCGCTTGGGCGCCAGGAAGTCGCGAGTGCGCAGGTGGCGGGCGCGCGTCTCCTTGAACCACACGGGGCCGCCCGGGCCCAGGGCCGCGTTGAGGGCCCCCAGAGTCTCCTCCAACCCGAGGCGCCCTGTCGCCATAGGGACCGGAAGGCGCGGGCGGAACCGGAAGCAAAATGTTGGAGGCCGAGCTTCCGGGAGAGCGACTGACGGGGCGGGGATCCGGCCCCGAGTGGGCAGGTGCCGCGGAGGGGAACCGTGGCGGTCGCTCTCGACAGACGCCACCGCCGTGGCCCGCCTGTCCTGCCGAGTCCTGGGTCCGACACCTCGGGGTTCCCCTGGGACTGGGACTCTGTCGCCACCCCCCGCCCCAGCGGCCGGAGGAGGACGGTGACTGGGGGGTCTCCGCCCTGAGCCTCACGCCCCTCGCTTTGCTCACGAACCCTAGTTCCACACGCGCCGCCTCTGGAGCAGGGCAGCTTCCGTCGCCACCTCCACGGCCTGCTTAACCTCACTGAGAAAGGGGCTGCGCGCTGCGGCTTCAGGCTGCCGCAGGCCTTTCCTCCTTGGGGCCGGGCCCTTTATTTCCGCTGGACGCCCGCTGGTGGGATTACCCGTTTCTCCGCGGGAGCCTCGAGGAGTTAGCCTTCGGGATGGCGTCCGGGCTGCCCGTTTTGAAAGCGTTTCCTTTAACCCGGGGGACCCTGCCGGGGCCTCCCGCGCCCCGCCGGACTCAGCGGAGCGCCCTGCCGAGAGGAAGCTTTCTCGTCCGTGACGGCACCTGCAAGTTTCCGCCTCAGAGCAACTCGCCCCTTTCCTCTTTCATGAAACCGAACCCGACGCAGCACGGGGCGCCGCAGAACCGCGCTCTGCCCCGCAGCAGCGAGTGCCCGAACTCAGGGGGGCGCAGGGGCCGGGAAGCCTGGCGGAACCCGTCCCCCGGCGGCGCGGGCTTCAGCCCCTCCCGCCCCCCGGAGGTGCCGAAAGAGCACTGGGCGGGCACGACATCCCCGACGGCTTCCTGGGCGCCCGCTCAGCGGGAGTGGTCGTGTCTTTCCACGCGGCAGCGCGTGCCTCCGGGGCAGCTGTCACCAGGGCTGGCGCTGGGCACCCAGCCGGGGACCTCGGCTTCTCCGGGTCCAGGGAGTGGTTTGTCCCCAGGAAGTGAAGGGCTGTCTTGAGCGAGCTGCGGGCTGGGGCGGCCCAGGGGGACTCACCGCCCTGGCAGCCCTGTCCCGGGGCCCTGGGCCTGCTCTCTCGCCGTCACCAAGGCTCCCCCGGGCTCCCCGACGTCTACCCGTTACTTCCAGCCTGAGGGCGCACCTGAGAAAAGGTGCGACTCAGTGCGGTATGTCTGGGGTCGGGATCGCCCACCCCTTCACGCTGCTCAGGCAGGAGAGCAGGGAACGAAATCCAAGCGCAGCTGAAATGCTCTGGAGACAACAGCTGCTTTTGGGATTCCGTTGCCCGCTGTCCAGCCATGGGAGGGGGGGTGCCCTGGGGCCAGGATAGAGTCCCCCTATTTCCAGTCCCAGGAGGCACACCTAGGAGTAGGAGGTGAAACCCAATCTAGTGGGAATGAGCTGCTCACCGGGCCCCCAAACAATAGGAGGGGCCGAGGGGGCCTCCCCAGGGACCGAGTCCAGAACCGGATTACACCCGCGGGGAGGTTCCGTGCAGCCGGGTTGCATGTGGCTGTTTGGTGCCAGGGAGCCAGAGGCACCGGCGAGGTGACAGTGTCGGGGTGGCTGCAGGACCAGCCAGGAAGGAAGCGCTCCCGCGGGGCCGGGGAGGAAGCAAGCCGCGCGCGGGCCGTGGGGACACCCCCGCACCCGGGCCCTTTGTCCGGGGACGCTACCAGCTCGAGGGGCCCCAATGGCTCACGACGGCGACAAGACCCCCAGGAATCGACTGAGACAGTCCCGTCGGTACCGAGCCTGCCGCCCGCCCGGCCCCGCGGAGAGCAGACGCGGCAATATTTCCCCGAGGCCACGGCTCTGAGCGCGGAGATGCCCGGACCCGCGAGGGCGCCCGAGGCCCTGGGGTCAGGCTCCGCCCGGGGGCGGGCAGCTCCCGGGACGCGGAAGGAGCGAGCGAGGACGAAGCTGCGCCAGCCGCCGCCTCGTGCAACGTCTGGTCCGGTTCGGCCCGGCAGGTCCCGCCAGGATAGCCACAACTACCCGACCGCGACGTCCCCTTCCGCTCGCGCCGATCCGAGCCACTTTAAGAAGAAACCGCCCGGCCACGCCCCCTCGCGCTCCCGAAGAGCCAATCCACGCGAGGCCACGCCCCGCGCGATGCGCGGTGGCGACGCCAACGGTCGCGCGGGTGACGGTTGGGAAGGGGCGTGATTCCGAGGGCAGCGGGGAAACCCGAGCCTCCCGCCGCCCTCGAAACCTGACGCCCCGAAGCCGGGATTAGGGGCCCGGGGGCCGGCGCCACGCCCCGGCCAGGTGCGCGGCTGAGCCAGGTGCGCCCGCCCGGCCCGGGGGCCCCGCGGATGGCTGAGCCGGACGCCGGGCTGCGGCTGGGCCCCAGGTGGTGCCCCGAGGCCGGTCCCGCCCCCAGGGGTTCGGCGCCTCCGGGGCTGCCTGCGGGGCCCGGGGCGCGGCGGCGGCAGGTGCGGACGCGGGCACCGCCTCCTGGGACAGGAGGCCAGGCGGCTCCCTAGCCCCCCGCGCGGGGCCGGCTGAGCTGCGCGGCGCCCTCCGGTCGCAGGGGGCGCTGTGGCCGCGCGGGGTAGGGCTCCGCCCCGCCCTCGCTGACCCCGCTCGCCGGTTCGCCATGGCGGCCGCGTTCGTGCTTCGCGGCCTGTACCGAGCAAGGCCCGCGCTTCGCCCGCCGCCCGCGGAGCTGCTGCGGTGAGTCCGAGCCCGCGTTCTGCCCGCCCCGTCCCCCCTGAGAAGCCAGTCCTGCGGCTCCTCACTCGCGCGCCCGAGACCTGACCGTGTCCCCCGCAGGGCCCCGCGGCGCGGGCACAGGCTCACGCCGGCGGACGACGAGCTGTACCAGCGGACACACATCTCCGTGCTGCAGCGCGATGCCCCGCACGCCGCCTACATCGACAGCTACAGCAGCCGCGGCTTCGTGGTCAACGGGAACCGCGTGTTCGGGCCCTGCGCGCTGCTCCCGCACTCCGTGCTGCAGTGGAACGTGAGCGCTCCCCGCCGCCAGGACGCCGAGGCCGTGCCCAGGCCCACCCCGGCTTCGTGCGTGCACACTGGGCTCCGTGGCCCGGCGGGGAGCGGTTCTACGGGGGAACCTGCGTGGGTTTGCTGTCTGTAACCGGTTCCCTCCCCACACAGGTAGGGTCCCACCTGGACATCACGGAAGAAAGCCTCTCTCTCTTCTGGATGCTGGAGCCCCCAATAGGTATGGGAGGAGGGAAGGGCTGGGGTGATCCCAGCTCCCCAAAGCCACCCGCGCGGCCCGTCAGCAGGCCTAGCTGTCGACCTGTGTCCGTCCTGCCCTAGAGATCGTGGTGGTGGGCACCGGGGACCGCACCGAGAGGCTGCCGCCGCAGGTACTGCGCGCAATGAGGCAGCGGGGCCTCGCCGTGGAGGTGCAGGACACGGTCAGTCGGGGACGTGGGGGTGCTGCGGGGAGGGCAGCGTGGCCTGGCCCCAGCCCAGCTGATGCTGGCTCTCTCCCTGCAGCCCAATGCGTGTGCCACTTTCAACTTCCTGTGTCATGAAGGCCGAGCCATAGGAGCTGCTCTGATCCCCCCACCTGGAGGGACTGCGCTTGTGCCTCTGGCCCAAGCTGCAGAGTGAAGCAGGGACCCCCACCTCACCTTCCCAGAGCGCCTGGCACCTGCTGGGCAGAGCCCACCCCTGTAGCCTGTGCCACATGTCTGCTTCCCTGTGAATTAAACACTTAATCCACTCGTGTCATGGGTGCGTTGCTGGCTGGGAGGCAGTGCGTGCAGCCCCCCAAACCACAGATCTGTCCGCTTGCTCACCTGCATGCTGGAGGTGCTCTCTTACCACAAGGCTCTTTACAGATAGTCTAGACAGCATGCATGAGGGTCTCCACCTGGACCCCTGTGGCCAAGCTTTGGGCCAGCAGAAGGCTCTGTGGATGCTGGTCCAAAGCCCATGGACCTGGCCCCTAAGCAGCTAGTCAGACGCTAAGCTCGAACCCTGGACCCTCGCGAGCCGTGGCTGCTCAGGAGGGACGTTTTGAATCGGCCCCCTCCAGGTCCCTGGAGCCACCCCAACCCCAGCGCTGAGGCTCCCTCTGGAAATAGGGTGCTGTGTTTGGTGCTTGTGTGGTGCTTGCAGCAGCAAAGACCAGGCATCACTTTTTAAAAACTTTTATTGAAAAACCAAGGAACTATGCTGGAATCCCTTTTCAGAAAAGCCGCTTCTCATACCTGCGGACAGAGGAGCAGCTGTGAGGTGAGGGCGGCAGCAGGCAGGCCCCCCCAGGACAGGTGGGGAGGGGTTGGCCACTTACGAATGCAGGCTGTGCACGCCGCCTTCCACCTGAGCGGAGGATGTTCTCTTCTCAAACTTGAGCTCCCCGGAGTACATCATGGCTCTGGAAGGGCAGGGCAGCGGTGGGCAGCCGGCCTGGGGGCAGCCTCTCGGCCCATGTGCACGCCCCCCAGCTTACCTGACTTGGGTCAAACTCTTAGCACCAATGTCCTGGCAGGAGTGCTGGATGCCGGCGATCAGGTAGGGGACAAATTTGTGGATGGACCCTTTGTCCTGCACTGCCCCAGACACCCCCTGGGCCACCTTGATTTTGTCAGCTTCACTGCAGTGAGGCAAGAGACAGAGTCAGCACAGGCGAGGCTGACAGTGCAAGGGGCAGGAGGAGCTGAGCTTCGTGTCCCACCTGAAATAGCGGTTCTGGCTGCCCAGATGCTTGTCCATGGCGTCCAGAGAGCCCATGCCGCGGTATTTCTTTAGCCGGATCCCGTCGGAGAAGAAGTACTCACCAGGGGCCTCCGTGGTAGCGGCCAGGAGGGAGCCCATCATCACTGGGGAGAGAGCAAGTGCTGGGCAGCCCTGCCTGGCTGCAGGCAAGGAGTGCCCCCGGCTCCCTAGGTGCTGGGCCTCACCTGTGGATGCCCCCAGGGCCAAGGCTTTGGCGATATGGCCCACGTTTTGGATTCCTCCGTCAGCTATGACGGGAACACCGAAGCGCCGCGCGTATTCCGACACTTTGTACACCGCCGTGGCTTGGGGCCGCCCACAGGCCAGCACTGTGAAAAGATGGAGGGACAGGTGAGTGGGTGGAGGCGGTGGGGACAGGCAAGGAGCCCTGTGGCCACAGCTGCGGCCAACAGCTTTCAGCTACGCCTGCACCTGGACCGCAGCCCGGCTGAGGACAAGTCACGTCTGGAGCGGCGGCCCCTCTGCCTCAAACGGTACAAACAGCTGTGATGGCCATCACTCACCCGTGTGCACGTGCATGTGTGCAGGGCCCAGGGCAGCCTCAGGTACATGCAGTCAGCAGCGGGGAAAGCCCCAACCAACTGGCACCAGGTGGGTGGGGTCACTGCAGTTAGTGCCCGAGGCCCGCCCACCCTCCCTACACCGCGGGCGCTCAGGCAAGGTCAGGGAGTGGTCGCGTGGGAGGAAGAGGGGGCTCGAGTTGGTCCTGAGCTGTGCCCGACTGCAGCTGTGGGCAGAGCGGGGCCCATGGGGGAGAGGTCCTGCCCTGTGAGCACCCCGGGAAAAGGGGCTGGGTTTTTGAGGAGCTCCAAAACCATGGTCTGTCATTCAGTCTGCCCTGCCCACCCCGTCAGCATCACAAACCCCGGGAGCTACAGCTACAGTCAACCAAGCAGCCGGGCAGTGGGCAGCTGGGCCGGGCCAGTGGGCCGGGCCGGACTTACTATAGCAGCCCGTGACAGTAGAAGGGCATTTGGGGCTGTGGGACTTTATGTCTGGAGGGATCTTGGGAGCTGCTAAATAAAACAAACAGACCAGAGTTTAGAGAGGGCGCAGAGCAGAGCAGGGAGGCCAGGCGCGGCGGGCCGGCGACGAGGCAAGACGAGAGCTCGTCTTGCTTCCAGCATGAGGCCTGCTGGCCGGGGCTGCGCCTACTACTCAGGACTCGCTCGTGCCCGAGAGCACCGGCTCCAGGCCCTGCGGAGCCGCTTACCTTCCTGGGTGATGCAGATGGAGCCGCTGCCCATGCCCACCCGCAGGGCATCCACACCGGCGTCGATGAGATTCTTGGCCTGAGCAGCGGTGACCACTGCAGAGAAGAACGGAGAAGGGCTCCGGTGAAGGTCCAGGTGGGAGCCTCCCCCGACCTGCCCACGCCCTCAGTGCCATGGCCTCACCGTTGCCTCCGATGACTTGGAGGCTGGGGTATTTCTCTTTGATGTACTTGATCATGTTCATCTGGAAGATGGAGTTGCCCTGAGAGGAGTCCTGGAACAGGGAGGAAGCGCTGGTGAGCCGGGCATTCAGCAGCCCCTCCCGCCCACCCTGCCCGGACGGCAGCTCACCAGCACGACCACGTCCACGCCGGCCTGGGCCAGCAGGTCGAGCCGGTACTTGTCGTCTTCGTGAGTGCCGATGGCCGCCCCACACAGCAGCTGCTTCTTGGTGTCCTTGGAGGCCAGGGGGTAGTCGCGGTTCTTCTTCAGGTCCGTCCGCGCTATGATGGCCACCAGCTCGTCGTCCTCATTCACGATGGGCAGCTTCCCTGAGGCAAAGCAGGACAGGCGTCAGGGCCCAGATGCTCAGTGGCAGAAGCCTCCCTGCCTCCGGGACTCACCCTTCTTGCTGCGCTGCAGGATCTCATTGGCTTCCTTCAGCGTGACGCCTGCGGGGGCCACCACCAGGTCCTCTCTCTTGGTCATGATCTAAGTGGGAGAGGGCGAGAGGAAGGGCCACTTGGAGAGCAGACCTCCCGGCAGGGCCTCCCCTTACGCCAAGGACCATGTTCACTCTCCACCCAGACCACCCCGCCCCGCAAGTGAGCCCGGCAGCGCCTGCAGCGGCCCGGTGGTGAGCGTGAGAGCTGAGTGAAAGGACACTGGCCCTGGCCGGGCAGAGCGTCGGCCTGCAGACTGAAGGGTCCCAGGTTTGATTCCACTTAAGGGCACAGGCCCGGGCTGCAGGCCTGATCCCCAGTGGGGAGCGTGCAGGAGGCAGGCAATCAGTGACTCGCTCTCCTCATTGATGTTTCCCTCTCTCCCTCTCCCTCCTCTCTGAAATCAATAAAACAGATTTAAAAAGGACACTGGTAGGCGGAGTCGCCTGTTACACTGTTAGGAGAAAGAAGGGCCACACCAGATCAATGACAAGACAATTAGAAGAGGAGGCCGAGTTGGTCCTTGAGCACTGCTTTCTCCCCGGGGTTGGCAAAGAACACAGCATGCATGCCGGGAAACATCTGGGCAGGCCGAGAGCCTCCGGTGTGTGCAGGGGGCGTGGGGAGGTGGTACTCGACGGAAGGCTCAGGAACTTGGCCGGGACAGTAGAGACCATCAGAGCCGCCACTGAGGCAAAGAGGCTCCTTGTCGTCAGCCTGGTTGCCAGAACTGGGCTCTGCCAGGGCACCTACCTCTTCCAAAAACCGGTCGTGCTCCTCCTCCTTGAGAAAATCAATGTCCCGCGAGGAGATGATGCCCACCAGGCGGCTGCCCATCCGGCCTGTGTCGGTGATGGGGATGCCGCAGAAGCCGTGCCGGGCCTTGGCTTCAAACACGTCGCGCACCCGGTCCTTGGGGCTGAGCACCACGGGGTCTGTGATGAAGCCCTGCTCGTATTTCTGGGGGCGGGAACGGCGGTTCTGAACCACCTTCATCCGGCTCCCGGTCCGGAACAGTTTGTGCCCACTCTCCCTTTGGCGGTGCCATGGGACCAATCAAACCAACACCTCACACCCAGGGGAGGGAGACAGGGGTGGGTGGTGGGTGCTGTTCACTTGGTCCTCTTGTTGCCTTAAGACCCACCTCAGGCTCTTACGCTCAGGAACTCAACTCCACGGTGGGAAAAGGGTCCTGAGCGAGGACCAAAATACCCCCCACCCCGCCTCAGCGCCATCCCAGGGACTCTTGCCCATGACCCTTGCCCTTCTGACCTTCACTTTCCGCACTTCGTTGGCCTGGAATTCAGGTGTACAGTTGTGGTGGATGAAGCCAATGCCACCTGTAAGCTGTAGGATAAAAAACGATGGGAAAGTTGACAAGAATACGAGAGGCATGACTATGCCTTTGGGGAAGAGACCTGGCCCCCGCTGCTGCCCTTCCACCCCAGGGTGCTCACCGCCATCGCTATGGCCATCCCAGCTTCCGTGACTGTGTCCATGGGTGAGGAAACCAGGGGGGTTTTCAGAGTGATCTTTTTGGTCAGAGCAGAGGTCAGGTCCTGAGGAGACACGGCCAGCCAATGTGAGAACACCGCCCAGACCACCCACGATGGTGCCACGTCTCCCACAAAACAAGAGCCCTGGATGACCTGCATGCTAAACCACTCCACAGAACCCCCCCAAAGCCCAATCTGGGGAGGCAGACCGAGGTTCAGCAGCACCACACCCAGTCTCAGTGCTAAGGACCCAGTTCCTGGCCATACTCACCACCTGGTCTGCAGTGAAGTCGATGTATCCAGGGAGAATGAGAAAGTCACTACGGAGGGCGGGGAGCGAATTGGGAGTGAGGCCCAGGCTTAGCGCAACCGGAGACTCCATCCCACAGATCATCTCGCAAGGCATTTGGGCAGAGGGCACTGACCTAGCCCAGGGGTCCCAGGCCAGGCAGAGCACAAGGTGGAGGCCGCGACGGGACCTTCTCTGCCACTAGCTGTCACCTGCCCCTGGCACCCTGACAACTCCATGTGCCCAGAGAACGGCGTTCCCAGTTCCCATGTTCCCAGTCTGAAACCTCAAGCACCGCCTCAGTGCCGCCTCCATCCCACCCTGCTTCCTCTGTCAACGTGAGCCCGAGATGGGTGGGGGGTTTCCGGAACCTGTTCCCCACCAGCGGCTCCAGGGAAGCCCAACCCGGCCTCCCAGCGCAGCGCGCCAGCCCTCTCCCGCCCAGGTGAGCCCGCTAGGCCCGCACTTGTAGGTGAGGCCATCCCCGCAGTTGAACAGCTGCTGTGCCGTGAGCCCGTCGTCAGGCACGTAGGACGTGCCCCCGCTAATCAGGTAGTCGGCCATGACCAGCGGAGAACGCCGCGAGTCTCCGAGAACCACGCTGCAGAGGCCGCTGGCGTCAGGGACGCGCCACTATACACTCGCGGGTGTCGTCAGTGCGCCCGGCGCGTCGCTGACGTCAGAACGCAGCGCGTGGGCGGAGCCGGCACGCCCCCTTGGGCGGGGCAGCGCATGCGCACAGCGATTGGACCGCGGCGTCAACGCCCCGCCCCAGAGCCCGGGCCGCTCAGCCAGCCTCCGCCCAAATAAAGAGGCATTGTTCACCAGCGTGTTGAAAAGACGTGCTTGTCATTCTTAATAAACAACTAGATAACGAATACATAAGAGAAACAGAGTGGTATCTTTATATGATACACAAGTGTATGTTACAAGAATTCCATCAGGCACAGTAGCCTCAGGTTTAAGGCCTCAATGTTGGGCCAAAAAAAAAGGGCATGGTAGTTTACTTTAACATCTAAAATGTCACTTGTCGTAAAGGAGGGTGTAATAGAAATTGTCTTTAACAAATCATAATTGAAGTTCCCCTCATTCTCCTTCCATTAAGATGCTAAGTTTATGTCTGAGCATAAAAGGAAAGACCGGTCCCCTGTGGCCAGCAAAGTCGCAGGCCGAGTGGAAGCCAGCTGGGTCGAGTCCCTGCAGGGTCCGCCCCTCACGAATCCCATCTTTCTGGAGGAAGGGAAGGGGCCACATTTCTCCAAACAGTCCAAGCCCTTTCCCGGGCCCGTCAAAAGAAAAAGCAGCCAGCAACGCTGTAGCGCGCCTGGCTCTCAGGCACCGGAGCCACGGCTGAGCGTCTGCTGCAGCAGGTTATGAAGATGCACAGGGGGCAGAGTTTCCTTTTACATTTTAAACAGAAGCGGTCGGAAAGGCTTCGTAACTACACCAATAAAAATAGAAAGAAAAAATGGAGGCCTCTTCTTTAGTGTGCAAGTCTGTCCGTTTCTTCCTGGATGCTCTCCCTAGCACCATGGCTACGGGTGCTCAGTGCATGGTGCTTGCGTTGGCCACTGCAATGGCCTCCTGAATTTCTCGTATCACCAGGATCCGAGTCAGCATCTGTCCCATCTGCTCTCTGCTGATTGGCTGAACCGAGTACCAGATTGGGCTGTTGGGGGCCACCACTGGCTCAGGTGTCAGGTAAAAGGTGTCGTTCCGGCCTTTCACACTCTGGGGACTGAAGAATATGTCAGTAAAAGCTGGTTAAAACCACAGCCTCAGCCCTCCCACCTGAAACTCCCAGACAGACATGTGCAAAAGCGGGGAAGGCAGCAGCTCTGGAAGGGACGGTGCACAGCCAGCACCCTGCCTCAGATGGCAGGGCCAGCTGCCTCCTGCTGCGCCGCCCTCAGATGCCAGCTAATTCCGCTGACGAAACAGCTGCCTGGGGCTCCCGGGCTCACCTACTCGAGTCCAATCATGTCCGACTTGGAATAAGCTTTACCGCCCAGAAGGTCTGCCTTCCAAGTCTTGGCTCCAGTTGCTTCCTTTACCCAATCCATTGAGAAGTCCTGTTCTGACTGAGGAACCTAATCTGGGGCTCCCCCACCCCGCAATGCTGTGCCTCTCTCAAGTACGTAGCACACGCACCATCCCCTCTCAGATCTTTATCTGTCCACTCAGGGTCACCAAGGGCTATGTGTCAGTCCTGCATAGGTGCTGAAGGTAGGGAAATAAGACCCACAGGGACTCCCTTCTGGAGCTTACAGAGAAGGGGGAGGCAGACAGGAGTTACACACTCAGACACACACACCCAGAAGGACAACCAGTGCGGCAGATGAAACACCTGAGGCAGTGGTTGGCAAACTGCGGCTCGCGAGCCACACGTGGCTCTTTGGCCCCTTGAGTGTGGCTCTTCCACAAAATAACATGGCCTGGGTGAGTCTATGTTGAAGAAGTGGCGTTAGAAGAAGTTTAAGTTTAAAAAATGTGGCTCTCAAAAGAAATTTCAATCGTTGTCCTGTTGATATTTGGCTCTGTTGACTAATGAGTTTGCCGACCACTGACCTGAGGGAATAAGTAGGGTCTGAAATGCTTCCCTGATAAGCTGCTTGAGAACCGGTGGGCAGGAGGTGACTGCTAATGTGTGGGGTGGGGTAGGGGGTGGGGGGCTGCTCAGGGTGCCTGAGGCCTCGAGACAGGAAAGCATGAGGGCCTAAGAGGAGAGGAGCCAGTGCAGCTCGACAGCCAGAGGCCTGGCTGGGTGCGCGGTCAGCGCGGGGTGGGAACGCAAGGCCTGGCTGGGTGCGCGGTCAGCGCGGGGTGGGAACGCAAGGCCTGGCTGGCCACATCAGATCCCTGTCTTTGCAGAGCAAAAGAAAGCCACTGAAGGTTTTAAGTAACACAAGACCTTCAACGTAGAAAGATCATTCTGGCAATGCTGTGAGTATGACAGCCAAACTCCAGGCGCAACAGAGAACAGAAGCCAGGGAAAGGAGTCCGCCCCCGCGGAGATGGATAGTGGCATGACAAAGGTCAAGCCCCAGAAGACGCTGCCGCCATTGCTCACCATGCGATGGCCGCAGCCTCTCTGTCCCCGCCTCCCTCCACCTTCACCTCCTCTCCAGCAAAGGGCCACCAGGGAGCAGGGACCCCCTATCACCCCAGCTCAGCACCTCACGTGCTTTGGGAACAGCAGTAAGTCTGCTTCTGCCCCTCGCTTTCTTGGAAGTGCGTTCTGCTCTCAGCTGGGGACTAGAGAATGCCTCCGCACACAGGCTCACCACACACAGGCACCGCTTAGAATCAAACCCTCACCATTTAAAGAGGTAGAAATCGTACAGCTTGATGGGACATCTCAGTGGATTCTCAGGATTTTCCGTCTGTTCTGCATACATGTCATCTGTAACTACAAAACACACCAACCACAGACATGGCATCAGACTACTTTAGCTCAGGCCCAGCAGCCCAACTAGGACATACTGGAAGGAGAAAGGGTGTGAGGACTGGGCGGTGGCTATGAAAGGAAAAGACGGCTATCTTTTCTGGGGATCTCTGCTTCTTTGAGAGTTTGGCGTTTCTGGCTGAGGAGAAAGGAATGGAGAATTGCTATCCAGCAAATCCCAGGCCCAACGCACGGCTAGCCCTTGGGCACAAGAGCACGCAGGACTAGTAGCCCCGTTTCTGCAGGCCCTGCCTCCTTCCCCTACCTTTCTGGCCAGTCTGGTGTATCCCAAGTGCCTTCAGGTACCGAATACTCGTGCTTTTGTCCTTGGGGTTGGAGGGGTTCTTCTTTGTCTGTCGCAAGACCTTGGAGAAGGCCAGCTTCATGTGCTGGTCCACGGTCTTCAACAGGAAGTACCTGCACCGCAAGTGAGAGCCAGGCAGAGGGAAGGGTGCCAGGAGGAGACCGTGACTTACCCTCTGTGGTCAGTGCTTTACAAGAGCCAGTGCCCACACTCCCAGGACAGGGCAGGCTCACACCCACACCCACTGTCCCGTGGAGAAGCCACATTGGGACTGGTGGTGGGGTCTGGCAAGACTGCCTGTTTTCAGTAGCCCAAAGCCTCTGACATATGTGACAAAAGACCTCAGGCCAGCCTGGAGTTTCCACCCGCTTCTCTGGGCAGCTGCGGCAGTGGCTCGGCTCGGAGCCTCCGGAGCACTTACTTGGTGTTAAAGAACATGAGGGTGGTCAGCAGGGTGGAAGGGGAGTGAGCCCCGAGCTGCTTGCACTCCCACAGCATCTCCTCGGTCACGTGGCTGGGCAGCACATAGCCTAGGAGGAACAGAGGACGGCTACAACAAGGGGGTGGCAGGCCGGGGGGTGCGGCACGACCAGGCCCACACAGGTTAGCCAGAGGGCCTTCCTGGGATGGCAGTCACCGCGGGAGCTTGTTAAAACAAATGCTTTGGTTCCAACACCAATTTCTGGCGTGGGACGTGATCAGGAGCATTTCTAACATTTCCTGAGACCACACTGAGAACCATGCCCTCTACACGCATGCTCTTACTGGATGTTCATTCTTCCTTTCATCCCAAGTCAACATGAGACAAAAAGACAGGCCTCAGGGAAAGTGAGACACCCCAAACTATGACTCGAACTCTGCATATACGCGCACTTCTCCGGAAAGAGGGCACACAGCTTCCATCGTAATTCCTGCTGTGCCCAGCACAGGTCTGCATGCCTGTTTGCCCTTGCTAACCTTCTTTAGAAAGCAAGCCATCCGCATGCCCTCTCTAGGTAAAGGGCAGACTGCCATTCAGAACAGGTGACGCCACAGGGCAGGCTTCCCTGTCAGAGCCGGGCCGGTCGCAGGAGCAGGGAAAGAAATATTCTGCCCAATACAGTCCTCTCGTCCGCTCTTGCCACAGCTGGCCCTCCGACTCCACCGGCGCATGTCCACCTCTTCAGGGCTCTGCCTCTGCGCTTGTATGCTGTGGTCTGGGGGCAGTGAGCTCACCTCCCTGCTCTGAGACGTGTCTGGAGCAGGCTGGGAGGCAGAAGACAGTCGTCCCCAGAGACCAGCCCAGGAGCGGTCCCAGGCACACTCGCCTGCACTGTTTTCTCGGGGTTCACTGTGCCACCTGGTGTCACGTGCCCCAGCTTTAGCTGCTTCTTTAGCAACACGCCGCCTGAACCTTAGGAAAACTTCTGGCGTGGGAGAAGGGTGACAGAGACAGAGCCATCACAGGCAAACCTGAGCTCCGACTCTGAGCTCCGAGGACCAAAACGGTCCATTCTGTCTTCTGTGTTTGGTTCTGCCCACTTTAGAGACCCAGAAACAACGACAAGCCCAGGAGCCATGCCCACACCGAAGATGCAGGCCGTGGTTTGGTGCCGAACTACCAGCTCCCACTGAAAACATCAGGGCCCACGGAGGACAGGCTGATACCACACGGGGCAGGAAATGTCCGAGCTGAGCCCGAAACGTGTTGGCAAACCAGCTGTGCCAAAAGAACTCGAGGGCTGATCTGCACGTCAGGAAAGGTAACGACGGGAAGGGAACTTTAATCGACGGAAACATATTAAACGTGCTTCCGCTCATCAGTTCACGATGATGCTTAAGCACAAGCAAACACCACACAGTTACGGGTTATCGCTCAGGGAAGCTGGTGAACCGAGTCGTTCCTGTGAAAAGGGCCGAACAGAGGGGAACAAGCAAGCCCTTCCCCTCCCTCTTCTAGACAATTTACATCGCCAGGAATTCTAAAGGTTGGCAAGGAAAAGTTTCTGTCTTCCGGCTAATAATGAAGAAGTAGTAACATTATAATACCACCTTTCGCAACTGATGAATTAATGGATACAGACATCAGGGGCATCTGATGAAAATAAAGAACCCATCTGTGATGTAACCTGGCCAAAAAGAAACACACACACACACACACACACACACACACACACACACACACACACACACACCTGATCAGCTGAGTTTTTATATGCAACTACCTACTAACTGTAAAAACAGGGAACAGAGGAATAAATCAAACTACACCATGGGGTGCCATCAGCAAAAAGTAAACCGTGTGACAACTTAAAAGGCTAATTTCTTCCATAAATTGCAAGAGAAAAAAAAAAGGGGGAAATGAAAGATTAAAGCTAACCACTGAACGGTATACCCAGCAATTTCAATGTGTGGATTTAAACACAATTATGACATTGGAAATTCAAAGAGGGTAGATTCTGATGACATTATGGAATTATCTTTTTTTTTTAAAGGTATGATAACGGCATTGTGGTATGGCAATAATACACACTAAAATATTTATGAATAAAGTGGCTGGAACTTACTTCAAAAGGATATGGGAGGGGGAATAAGTAGTGTATATATGAAATGAGATTTGCCATGAACAAACAGTAGGTACACGGGAGTGTCATTAACCTCGGTTACTTTTATATGTGCTTGAAATTCCACAATAAAAAGCCTTAAAAAGCGAATTGTACACAGCTACACTTGCCTTAAAAATTTGTAAATCATGTAGCGTGAGTCACTGATCCGCTTACCCAGTCTCTGTTCCAACGACAGAGAGGCCTCCCTCCTAACGCCCCAACACATCCATTCCCTGGTGCTTTGTTCTTCAAAGCACTTACTTAACCACAAACAACTTGGTGACTTACTGCCTCGCGGTTGGACTGCAAGTCCGTTTTGTTCACCACAGTATTCCTGTCTGTGTTCCTCCTGTGCCCTCCCCGGCCCCAATCCTGCACCCGTGGGATCCCTCTCCCCGGCCGGTGCCCTCCCCGGCCCCGATGCACGAAACACACGCACCCGGGGGATCCCTCTCCCCGGCCGGTGCCCTCTCGCAGTCCGGCGCCCTCTCGCAGGCCGGCGCCCTCTCGCAGGCCGGGAGCCTTCGGGGGCTGTCCGCCTGACGGCTGAGGCCCGCTCATCAGCCAGGAGCTCGTCTTCTGGCTGAGTGGTGCTTCCCCCACCCCCCGCCCACCCCCCACCTGCCCCCGTGGTAGCACACTGACCACCAGGGGGCAGCTCCTGCATCGAGCATCTGCCCCCTGGTGGTCAGTGCATGCCATAGTGACTGGTGGTTCTGCTATCAGGCCGAAACCAGCTCTTCAACATCCCCCGAGGTGTCCCGGATTGTGAGAGGGCACAGGCCGGGTTGAGGGATCCCACGGGTGCACGATCGGGGCCGGGGAGGAACACAGGAGGTTGCCAGCTGGGGCGGGACCGCAGAAGGGCTCCCGGGTGTGTCTGGCCCGGCTAGCTCAGTCCCAATGTGCTGGACTCCAGCAGCAAGCTCACCTACTGGTTGGAGTGTCTGCCCCCTGGTGGTCAGTGCACGTCATTGCAAGCGGTTGAGCAGCGTTAGCATATCATTAGCATAGTATGCTTTGATTGGTTAAACGGCCAACTGGATGACCGGACACTTAGCATATTAGGCTTTTATTATATACGATAACTGGAATACTGCCTGGCACACAGTAGGCACTCAAAAATATTTAACCAATACTTTTTTTAAGGTTAAGCATGTAACAATCTATGAGTGGCGATCGATGTTAACCAGACCGTTTTCAACACAAATCCCCGGGAGCATGACTGCTGGATCGTAAGGTAAGAACATGTTTACTTTTTTGTGAAAAGGCCCAACTGTCTTCCAAAGTGGCTGTGCCAGTCTGCATCCCACCAGCAGTGGATGAGGCTTTTTCTTTAAAGTATACTTATTCTGTTTTAAATGCTCTTCTGTTGTTTCAAGTATTACAAGCAGTAGTACACGTCTCCCTTTTTCAGTGGGTGAGGCTCCTGTCGCTCCCTGACTAGCACCTGGTGCTGCCAGTGTGGGTTCAGCCTTCCGCACCGTGGAGAGCGGCTTCTGTTATTTTAAATCGCAATTTCCTGGTGACATGCGATGAGCATCTTTTCACGTGTTTGTCTGCCACCTGTGTGTCTTCTTTAGTGAGGCTCTGTTCAGACCTTTAGCCCATTTGTTAATGAGGTTGTTTGTTTTCTTATTGTTGAGTGTTAAGAGTTCTTTGTATATTTTGGATGCCAGTCCTTCATTGGATATATGTTTTACAAAGATTTTCTCCCAGTTAGTGGCTCGTTTTTTCTTTAACTGTTTCACAAAGCTGAAGTTTTTAATTTGAATGAAGTTCAATGTATCAATTTTTTTCTTTCATGGATCACAGTGCTTTTGGTATCTTCTCTATATATAAAAGCCTAAGCGACCGGCTGACCAACCACCAGGGGGCAGATGCTCAACGCAAGAGTGGAAACCACAGGCATGGAAACATGGAACAGACTGATGAATCTTAGAGGGAAGCGGGGAGGGCAGGAAGAGATTAACCAATGATCTTATATCCACACTAGAGTGCACCAGTGGGGTTGAGGCTCTACAGCAGCGGTTCTCAACCTGTGGGTCGCTTTTGAGAACCGCTAGCAGGGTTGCCTAAGACCATCGGAAAATACAGATATTTACATTACGATTCATAACAGTAGCAAAATTACACAGTTATGAAGTAGCAACGAAAATAATTTTATGGTTGGGTGTCACCACCACATGAGGAACTGTATTAAAGGGTCGTGGCATTAGAGAGGTTGAGAACCACTGGTCTAGACTGATTTTTTGCATGTGGATGTCCAGTTCTAGAGCCTGCTGAAAAGACTATCCTTTCTTCATTGAACTCCCTTTGTTCCTTTGACAAAGGTAAGTTGGTTATATTTTTGTGGCTCTATTTCTGGGCTCTCTGTTCCGTTTCATTTATCTGCCTGCCTATTCTTTCATCAAAAACCTGCACAAAATGTTTATAGCAGCTTTATTCACAACTGCCAAAATGGGAAGCTATTCCATAGGTGAATGGATAAACAAACGGTGGTACATCCATACAATGGAATATTGTCAGCAATAAAAAATGAGCCATCAAGCCACAAAGACACGTGGGGACATTAATGTGCATTGCTAAGTGAAAACAAACCTGAAAAGGCCACAAAATAACTTATTCCAACTACATGACATTCTGAAAAAGGCAAAAACTATGGAGAGAGTAAAAAGACCACTGGCTGCCAGAAATTCTAGGGCAGGCAGGGAGGGAAAACTAGGTGAAACGTAGGGGGTTGTAAAGTGGTGAGACTCGGTATGATGCAATAACTGCAGACGCATGTCATTACACATTTGTCAAAACCCACAATACGTACAACACAAGGAGCGAACCCTAATGTAAACTACAGGCATTTAATTAGTAATGTATCAATACTGGTTCATCCATTTTAACAAGTATACCACACTAATACAAGAAAATAATTGGGGAAACACTGTGTGGGGGTATATAGGAATTCTCTGTACCTCCTGCTTCATTTTTCTGTGAACCTAAAACTGCTCTAAAAAATAAAGTTTATTAGCCCGAGCTGGTTTGGCTCAGTGGGTAGAGCGTCAGCCCATGGACTGAAGGGTCCTGGATTCGATTCCAGTCAAGGGCACGCCCCTCGGTTGCAGGCTTGATTCCTGGCCCTGGTCGAGCCCGTGCAGGAGGCAACCAATCCACGTGCCTCTCTCACATCGATGTTTCCCTCTCCCTTCCATTCTCACTAAAAAATCTGTGGAAAAATATCCTCCAGTAAGGATTAACAAGAGATAAATAAAGTTTTTTAAAAACAAAACAAAAAAACCTCAGACATTTTACTGCAAAACTCATGTTCTTTCCAATATAACATACTACCCAGGAAGTTACCTGTAGGTAAAACAAAAAATTATGTTCTATACAGGTTGGAGCAAAAGTAGGTTTATAGTTTTGAGTACTCAAAACAGTCTTTTCTTGTATTATTATTTAATAATTACTGAATTATTTTCCATACAAACAAGTGTCAACCTACTTTGGCCCCACTCTGTTTACATGAAACATATGTAACAGGAGTAACCTAAAGATAAAGCAGTTAATAATTCTTATTTTTTGCAATGGTTCTAATTTTAATAGGAAAAAGAAGAGTAACTACCCCACCCTCCACATGGCCCTGTTCTTGTCACAGTGGGACCAGCTGTCCTGTGCCTGGTGAGCAGCGCCCCGCCACAGCAGGGCCAGCGGCACAGAGGCCGATGCCGGCGCCCGGGGTCCACAGCCCTCACCCACGTGCTGCACAGAGCCGGCCACACAAGCAGCCGGTCCTTCTTAAACCCCGGGGGAAAGACATCCAGGTGCTGGGAAGACTCTTACCAAGTGGAGTGACTCGGGGCTGAACGTCCTTCAGAACTTCATGCAGCCACTCCGTGAATCGAACGTAGTAAAGATCTGAGAAAATGTCATCAACCCGTCCATTTTCAAAAAGATACTAAAAGAAAAACAACCAACAAAAATTGTTGGTAGTCTCCTGAGTACGACTTGCAGGGGAAATAAGCGTTCCTTTACCAGTACGATCGCCTCTGCCTACCCATTCCCTTAATAAACGTACATACCAGGTCAAAACCGCCCAGCACGTGACAGTTCCATAGTACCCGTCGGATCATGGGAACCAACTCTCACCCACTTGGGCAGAATCTAGGAATGCGATTTCACCCAGGCAAGGCTCTGATGGTAGCGAAACATGGTGCAGGCTCTGAGGCCAGCCTCTACGGGCTAGGCAGTCACCGTTTCCTTGTCTGTGAACGGAGACGACTGAGCCTGTTTTCCAGGACTCGGGAGGACACGGCATGAGGAAGCGTGCAAAGCAATTCGCCGGGCACCCTGATGGCCAGGAAGAGAGAGCCAACTTGGAGGCAGACTCTTCTCAGGCCCAGGCAACGGGCGAGTGCCACCAGCATGTGCTTTCCCATCTCACTGTGGGTTCCCACAAGAGCATCCAAACCCTAAAAACCTCCAGCTCTCCCAACCTGCCCGTCTACAATACATTTCTGTCGTGCTTCACCTTACATGTCCTGAAAACCTAAAATCAATAAAAACATTAAAAATACGTAAAATAAAAATGCTTAGGTAGTATACCAAATATTTGTGTAATTTTCTTTTTTCTTTTGTTTTTTAAAAATATGCCTTAAAAAGCATTGATCCCAGAGAGAGAAATAGTAACATCAATGATAAGAGAGAATCATCATTTGGCTGTCTCCCGTTGTCCCACCAACAGGTTTGCCCCTACAACCTGGGCATGGGCCCTGACCCAGAATCAAACCATGACCTCCTGGTTCATAGATCGACTCTCAACCACTGAGTTTCTATATATAAATATAATATAATATAATATAATATAATATAATATAATATAATATAATATAATATATATAATATAATAAATATAATACTGGTGCATGAAAATTCATGCACTGGGCGGGGGGGGGTGTGTGTCCCTCAGCCTGGCCTGGCCCCTCTCACAGCCCGGGAGTCCTCAGGGGCAGGAGGCGACCTGGTGATCAGGGGAAGGCGATGCCCCATCACACCTCTGCTGCTGCCACTGCTGGCAGCACAAGCCTCAGCCGTCCCCGATTACCTGAACCTCAGGCGGCCCTGGGAGGCTGGGCAGCCGCCATCCGAGGCTTGCCTGCGTCTTGGGCTGGCCCTGGACGGCTGAGGGGACTGGGGGGCTCCGGAGGCAGGCCTTGCCCCGCACCTGCGGGGTTGAGGGGACTGGGCGCCACCATCTTTGAGGGCATGGCAATTAGCATATTCCCTCTTTATTGGCTGTGGGCACTTCCACCTTTGAGGGCATGGCAGTCAATTAGCATATTCCCTCTTTATTAGATAACATCTATATATGTGTATATATATATTTATTTGGTAAGAGAACATTTATTAGGTAAATTACAGAGGTAGAAAAAGTTATTCCCAGAAGACGGGCTTAGCAAACAAGTTCTAGAGATAAACGAAGAGCCTGGGAGCTGGGGCTGGGAGGGATGGGGGAGGGGAAGGAAAGGCACCAGCACGTTCCCTGGAGGGAGAGCCAATATACAAAACATTTCCACCGGAGTTTCTCCAGCTGTCAGGCAGGGCTAGGAATGATGCTTATTTTCTAAAGTGAACATGTAGATCTTTTGCAACTGAGAAAAAAGAACATACTTAAACTCATTATACAGTTAAAAGAGAAAGTCCTAATTAAAACTCCTTGCTTGTCATTTTACTAATTTGAATATCCAGTAAATACTGGTGGGAACAAGCTCAGACATGTCCCTGGGAAGCTATTTCCTACCTTCTGGATGCACAGGAAAATATAGTAGAGCACATCTGGATCATAGGGTTCACCTTCTCCATTCCGAGCTTCCCGTGTCATTAGACAGAGCCCGTAATTCAGCTCGGCCACAGCAGAAGAGATGAGATCTTCCTGGAACCGCAGAAGCTGGCGCCCTACAACACAAACCCCAAAGGTGAATGGGAGTCCTGGCAACGGTCATCTCTTTATTGGTTGCTCACATCCCTGAAGTCAGCTCAGAGCAAATACTGCCCCATCAGTGCTGGCATGGAAATGGCCACCTGCATCTGGCCGACTAAGGCAGCAACCTCTATGTCCTATTACACCAAGGGTTTCCTTCCCACCGTCCTTCCACTTCACATTTCCTGAAAAATTTTTATTAGGGCTATGAGAGGAAAAACACCCCCCCGCCCACAATAATGCTAGGAAGTATGTAAGCATGATGCCAAGGAAGAAGGCTTTGAACACACGCACTGTTTCTATCTTCTCCCAGACACTGCTCTGCCCAGATGTAGGTCAACTCCAGAAATCCACGTACACAGAAATGCCTAGTCTTGCACAAATCCCGCAAACCCTGCTCAGGCCTGCTTGCGGTCTGTCTTGAATTCAGTGTGCTGGTTCAGATGGAGCTTCCTGGTCCCCGGAGCCACTTCCTGCCACCCTCCCCTCCTGCTGCTTCAGTGCCACAGAGGCCACCCCATCCCTCCAAACACTCACTCCCAATGGGCGCCAGTCTGTTCTGAGCATCCTTCTCTAGCTCAGCGTTCTTGGTCTGGGCCCAGTTTTTCCACACTTCAAGCCCTTCTTCCGGCTTCAGAGAGTTTGGAAGCAGAAGCTCTGGGGAAGGCTGCGGCTGTGACTGTGGTTCCACTTCAGCAACCTGGACAGTTTGAGCCTACGAGAGAGAAACATCAAAACGCGTCAGTGCTCCTCGCATCAGGCCCTTGTTCAGCACAACTGCCAGGAAAACGTTACTTGGAGTTCTTTCAATAAGAAACATTCTCTTCTCCTTGCTGTCCTATTTTCAAGAGTCTCTGAAATTCTACTCCTTAGCCCAGGGATAGCAAAGCCTAGTACCATGATTCTCCGCCCTGGCTGTACTTTTTTAAAAAAACACATGTTTTTATTGATTTGAGAGAGAGGGAAAGAGAAACGTCACCTGGCTGCCTCCTGCATGCACCCTAACTGGATCGAACCAGAAACCTGGGCATGTGCCCTGAGGGGGACTCGAACCTGTCACCTTCTGGTCTATGGCATGATGTTCCAACCAGCTGAGCCACACCGGCCAGGACTGCATTGCTAAGAAGCTTCCAAGTGCGGAACCTGGTCTGCTGACCACACTTTGAGTACCACGTGTCCGAGCAGCGACTCCCATGCCCGAGCCTTAATCCCCAGAGATTCTGATTTAACTGTCTAAACTGAGGGCCTGCTGCCATCGGTACTCTCCAATCTCCCCAGGTGACTTCAGTGCCCAGCCACGGTGAAGAACCACCATTTGGAGAAAGGGAAGCACAACTACCAAGCCATGTCCCTGTCCCTGCCGCTGCAGTGAGGAGGTAAGCCTTCTCCAGCCGCACAGAAGGTTCTCTTTTCCCATGCCCCATCTCAGTAATGCTGCTCTGGCTCCTAAGGACAGTTTCGGAAGCCAGGAGGCACTGCTCTAGCTTCCTGCCTCCAAAGGAAGAGTGTTCCCACCCTCAGTGGGCTGAGAGCCAAGCCATGCAGACAAGCGGGCAGAGAATACCCCGGAGTCGGAACCACAGTCCCCACCGGGCAGGACAGACACCACGCACAGGCTCTTGGGGCTCACACACCTGTCCACACTCTGAACAAACTTCCTTGAGCAGTTTTCCTGAGGAATGTCACACCATTCAAATGAAAAACAAAATCATTTATCCATGACACATAAACTTGCTATCATCAAATAAAAATGACTGGGCTGGCTTTGATAATGTTCATTATTAAGGAGGTAAAGCAACACCAGTCCAGGTATTGCTTTACCTCCTTAATAGTGTCCCGGGAATGGCTGCCAACCCGGAGCTCCTCTCTCGACACCCTTCTTAGCTCAGCTACCACCCTCCTTGTTGAGTCTCACCCGTATTCGCAGGTAGGTGTCCAGGTTTGAGGAAAGGACTGCTAACGATGCAGCTCGCCGCGATGCTAACTCTAAGGAGACCTCCCCGTAATCCCGCCAGTGGGGCAGTGCATCTCCAACTGGACGTCTCCCTGCGCCCTCACGCCAACCTCTACCGAGAGCGCTCGCCCCTCTCCACCCACAGCTACTCCCCTGAGAGACCCCCCCCTTGTTCAACGGCAACGCCATCTCCTCAAGCTGGAAGTCTAGGAACCTGGCTGGGTAAGTAGGTGGGGAACTGCTTCTCCACTGGCTTTTTGGCGAGGCCCCTGCGTTGTGTGCCTCTGCCCACTACGTGCAACGTTCCCAGCACCCTGACAACCAAAGTCCTTCCACACGTGTCCACATGCCTACCGCTGAATGCGGGCAGTACCCAGGTTGGAAAGTACTGATGTAAGGAAGCCCTTGTACGCTGTGGTGCAGAGGCCCTTTTCCTACTGACAATGGAGCCCCTTGGATAGTTTTAAGCTGGGAAGTGACATCATCTTACATCAAAAAGACAAAACAATTACTCTAGCCCTGGCCAGTATGGCTCAGTTGGTTGGAGCATATTCCCATAGACTAAAGGGTTGGGAGTGCCATTCCCAGTCAGGGCACATTCCTAGGTTGCAGATTTGATCCCCAGTCGGGGCATGTATGGAAGGCAGCCGACTGATGTTCTTTTCTCTCTCCTCTCCCTTCCCCTTCTCTGAAGTCAGTGAGCATACCCTAGAGTGAGGATTAAAAAAAAAATTAGCTCTGGCCGGTGTGGCCCAATGGTCACACCGCCCCAGCCTCCGCATCAGAGGGTCACGAGTTCGATTCCCAGTCAAGGGCACACACCTGGGTTGCAGGCCTGATCCCCAGCCCCGGTCGGGGTGTGTGTGGGAGGCAAACGAATTGATGTGTCTCTCTCACAGCGATGTTTTACAAAAATATATTTTTATTGATTTCAGAGAGGAAGGGAGAGGGAGAGAGAGAAACATCAATGATGAGAGGGAATCAATGACTGGCTGCCTCCTGCACGATCCCTACTGGGGATCCTGTGTCCTCGACCGGAATCAAACCTGGGACCCTTCAGTCCGCAGGCTGATGCCCTATCCACTGAGCCAAACCAGCTAGGGCCCATCGATGTCCGTCTGTCTCCCTCTCTTCTCCCTCCCTCTTCCACTCTCCCTAAAAATCAATGGGA